>OZ038380.1:95528498-96128498 GCA_964036045.1 Eutreptiella sp. 'Long Island Sound 2002' | reverse complement strand
GGGGAGCCGCACTAGGTGGACCGCCGTAACGGCGGTGACCTCCTGTGTTCGCAGGAAGGTGTGTACCCCGTACCGCCCGCAGGCGCCAGGAGGGGGGGGTGGTGTACTGGTGCTGCCCCATAGACGTCGGTGGGGGTGATCCCCAGGATCCTTTCCGGGTCCCTGCAGATCGCGACGACGAGGAGGAGCAGGGGGGTGCCAGGGCGCTCTTGCCAGAGGACCTGCCCCCTGTGGTGCGCACTTTTGGTTCTGGAGAGGAGGGGGGACAGGTTTGGGTTGGCCCAGCCGCGGGGCGCCTGCGTCGCCGGCGGGAGGGCGGGGCACCAGGTAGGCTCCCTGGGGAACGCCTCGCACACGATGGTGTACGGGAGGGTCGGCCTGGTGCTGTCGTACACCGGGTTGGTAGGCCGGGGGGGGGCGGGCGCCTCGTCCGCGCCTTCCACAAACACCGTGATTTCGCCCACCTCCAGGTCCTCGTCCGGTGGGTGTAGAAGATGGAGCGCCGCATTCAGCTCGGACACTCCCCCCGGGGATGCGGCCCGCGCCCGGTTCAGGTACGCGGCCGTGTCCCCGGGGTAGCGCGTCCTGAGGGCGTGCAGCAGGGCTGGGGCGCTGCTGCGGAGGGACATGGCAGACCCCGCTCCTGTCAGCCGCAGGGTGTCCCCCATGGACGGGGGCCGGCCCGACCGGTTTGCACTGTGCATCCCCTCAATCCCCGGGGTGCTAGGTGCCCGACCGGTTGGACTCGCGCCACTCCATCCAGTGCCCGTAGAGGGCCGCCACCGGGCTGATGAGCCCCTGGCTGGATGGCGTCCACGATCTGGTGCATCGCTGGGAGTAGCGTGGGGGCCACTGCTCCGCTCAGGGCGCGGACGGCCGGGAGGGCGGTCTCGTTGAGGAGAGCCCTCACACTGTTCGTAGGCTCAGGTCGTGCGGCAGCGTGCGCCTCATGCGCCTCTGCCACCGCGTCCGCCACCAGGCCCCGGACGGTCGCCCTCTGCGCTTGGCGGCAGGCCTTGGCGTGTCCCGGCCCATCCTCCCGTCGGCGTGGCATGGTACTGTGGGCTCTGCAAAGGGCGGCGCCGGGTGGGGGTCAGGGCGCGAACACGTGCGACAGGTGCGCAACCGATGTGGGGTCCCGCAGGTGCACGTGGATCCACAGAAGGGCAGCGCCCGCGGGGCCCGCACGTTCGTGTGAGGGGGCGTGTGTCCCCTCGCTGCGTTGGTGCAAGGCCTCCCCCTCTGTGCGCCTGCCCGGGCCCGCGGGAGGTTCGGGCCAGGGGCACGCGGCCACCTGGGCGCACCGCGCGCACTTGTTCGCGCCTGTTGTCGCTGCGGAGGACACCGTGTCACATTCCCCGCAGAGTCGGCAGGTGTGTGAGAGGTTGGAGGGCGGCGACCAAGGGTCGAGATGGCACAGCAGGAGGTCGTCCCACCTCTGTTGGAGGGGGTCCCAGATCTCCAGGAGGCTGGCGCGGACGCGGCGCCGGTAGTCCCTGCCGAGCGTCTTCCGCTGGACCTCCCGCCACGTGTCTTCAGGGAGGATCCCGTGGTCGTGGAAGGCGGGGATGAGGTCGTTCCACGCCGGGTGGGTTGCCCCTGGGTGGGGGTTGCCATGTACACGTGGCGCCCGGTGAGGTTGGGCGCCAGCGTATCCCATTCGCACCCGTTTGCGGCGTCCCGGTGGAGGAGGGCCAGTAGGGTGCCGTCTGTGACTGCCCCCCACCCCACGCGCAGCCCTTCGCAGCTGTCTAGCTCCTGGCGCAGCGCGGCTGCAAGGTCGGGGGGGAGCATGAGGAGCAAGAGCCCCTGGGTGTCGCCCAGCCGGGACAGGGCATCGTCGTATAACGGCCCCCCAGTTTTGAAATGCGCCACGGTGAGCTGGGTGGCCCCTTCCACTGGGGGGTGCCATCGGACGGTGGCCCTGGCGTGTCCCCATTTGCGTATCTCCGTAGCCTGGGGTACCTTGGCGGCGTGAAGGACGATGCGGGGGGGGACGGGCATCCTGACGAGTGAGGACATGTCCCGAATCCATCCTGTGTGCGGCCCCGGGGCCGCTTGCAGCCATTCCCCCGTCGCCGCGTCCCACAGGTGGTCAGGTCCCGCCCCGCGGATCACGGTGGGTCTCAGCCGGGTGTCTGGCCCCCATCCCCCGAGCGGGATGGCGGCGTATAGTTGCGCAGGGGTCTCCGGGGCGCGCGTGGCGGCGCACTACCGGCTCTACTCGCGCGCCCACTCCTCACCCACTATGTGTGCCTCCCACGCGGTCATGGAGCCGCGCCCGATGATCCACGGTGGGAGGAGGGCGTCTTGTAGGTGCTTCGAGAAACCCCCCAGCATGTCCTGGTACGGGTGGGGGCCCTCTTGTGGAGGGCACTCCAGAGCGCCATTCACGACACGGAGGGAGGCTACGAAGTCCTTGTCAGGGCGCGGGGGAGGGGGTGGGTGGTTGCCCTCCGCCGCGGTGAGCCATCGGTGCGCCCGGGCCGCCGCGCTTAGGGGCTCGCGGGGGCGTTGATTCAGCCGGTGGTTGCGAAGCTTCAATGCGAAGTCCCCCAGCCGGAGCATGTGAAGGAAATTGTCCATAGCGGTCCCTCCTGGCGGGTCGTAGCGGGCTATGACGCGGAGCTGCGCCTCTGCATCCTCGGGCACCAGCCCGGAGCAGAAGACTTCCGTCCATGCACAGGGCTTTGTCCCCGGGTGGGTGGTGGCAGGCCGCCTCGTGTACCGCCTGGCGGTAGTGGGGCCAGATGAGCCGTGAGTGGGCGCAGCCCACGTGCATGTGCACCCGGGTCTCCTCCGGGCCGCCGCATAGGAGGCACGGTTGTGAAAGGACGGCCACGCCGGAGAGCCCCTCCTTACGGACGCGGAGCCTGCGCTGCACCGGCGTGTGGCCGTCTGTGGCTCGCAGCGCCCGGCAGTTGCTGGCTGTCGCGGTGAGGTCCCGGCCTTGGACATAGGCTGTGGCGTGGGCCGCAACCAGAGGTGTGTGTCCTTGGTGCGTCAGCGCATTGTCTGTCTGCGCCCGCTGCGCGACCTCGCCAAGCGTCCGCATCGTGGGGGGCCGTAGATCAAGGTGGCTGTCACGACCGGCGACAATGAGTTGGGCGTGGCCAGGGTCCGGGGGCGTGTTCTGCAGGATGGTGTCCTGGGACGCCACCCAGTCCGCCTTGTGCAGTGGGGCATCACTGTGGTGCGAGGTGGCTCGGACATACCAGAACGGGTTCCCGGCATGTTGCCCTTGCACGCACAGGCCGTCCCGGAGGCACCGTAGGGGCATCAGGTTGACCACCTTTGCCGCGCCCGCGGAGACCCCCGTGGTACGCTCGCGATCTGCGTGTCGCAGGAGGTGGAGGATGACTTCGGCGTCCACTGTGTGGACCCATGGTCGGTGGGCGCCGTATTGTAGGGGGAGGGAGGCGGCCACCCCCTCCCCGTAGGGCACCATGCCCGCGATGGCCACCGCCCACGTGCGGGTGACGTCGGCGGTGAGAGCCACGCTGGTGGCGTGTTTGCAGGGTCCGCCCCCTGACGCGTCAGAAGAGCTGTGGCCCCAGGCCTCCGGGATCCAGTAGTGCCCGGTGGGGCTGAGCCACCCCGCGTTGAGGTCGGCGGAGTGCCACGAGACGTCGGGGTGGCTGGGGGTCAGTTGGTCCACGCTCCGCGCCCTGGTGTCGCCAGGGCAGATCTCAGGGTGGTCGTGCAGGCGGATTTCCGCTCTGGCGATCGTGCTTGCCCAGGACCGAAGTGCCGTCACGTATTCCTTGACCCATGCCGGCTTTCCGCGCTTGTCCACCACCAGGTGTCCCGTGTCCTCCAGCTGGTCCTCCAGCGCATGCACTGCCATGTGTAGGTCATGCGGCACACCCGTACCTACCAGCAGCGCATTGGGGAGTCCACGGGGCTTGGGCTGGCCTGCTCCAACCTGCACTATTACCCACTCGGCCTTGAGCTGTGCTTGCCTCGCCGCGCGGGTGCATTTGTCGCCCGTGGTCACCAACCACACCGGCGTCGGTGCGTGGGGCCGGGGGCGCAGGAGCTCGGGCCACTCCACATCCGCGTGAGGCTCTCGGTGCTCGCTATCCACGAGTATGTCGTCGGGGGTGTACATGAGGGCCGCCGGCGGGTGGTACGCCGCCCCCCGCGTCGGGGGGGATAGGCCCCCCCTGGCGGCGGTAGCCCCGGACGTGGAGGTGCAGGCCGTCCGGGGTCACCCGTGGGCAGCTGTGGGCGTCCTGCTTAGCCCTCGAGTCTCAGGCGGGGGTCCCGTGTGCCGGTGGTGTGGAAGAGGTGGACCAAGGCGTCGCGCCACCCAGGGTGGTTGGTGGGCTCCTGCTCGCCGCAGCAATAGTGGAGGTGTTCACCGGCGCATTGGTTGAGGCATTCCCGCACCCCCGTCGGCCACGGGTCTTCGTTGTCGGGGAAGGGTTGGCGCGGCCCGTTGTGCCCATGCCAAGACGTCGTGTGCGGCACCGTCAGGAAGCACGTGTCGCGGTGTTGCAGCTTGACCGTCCGCAGCGTGACGATGTTGCCCGGTGGGGATTGTAGTTGGACGTGGGCAGCCCTGGGGCACGCGATGGGGTTGTAGAGCCCCACTCCCAGGGCGGCCAGGGCCCGGGGTATGCGGTGGACCCAGTCACCTCCCGCTAGAGTTGCGAACTCCAGGACGGGATAGTGCACCTCGGGACATATTCTGTGCGCGCCGGCTTTTTCCCAGAACATCTTGGTGACCTCGGCGCGCACGGAGGTTGAGCGGTGGTGGAGGAGTGTACCAGCCAGGGCCAGCGCTGCCGGGAGAACTCCACGTCCGGCTGCAGCTGGAGTCCCAGGTAGAGGACGGAGTCCGCCGCTGGTACCCAATGCCATGGGTTCTCCAGGTGAAGACAGAGGCGCAGCTGCAGGCCCGGGACCCCCTCTGTGGTGGCCATGGCGCACTTGCGGGGATTGAGCTCCATGCTCATCATCTCCAAGTACGCGACCACCGCCTCCACGCCCTCGACGAAATGCTGCAGCGTGTGGGCCACTACCAGCAGGTCGTCGATGTAGGCCTGGATGAGGCCTTGCTCGGCCCCTCCCGGCGGGCGCAGGCGGTGCCCCTGCGCCCTGAGCAGGGGCTCCAGGAGGAGCGTGTACAGCAGGGGGCTCTCGGGGTTGCCCTGCCGGACGCCGCGCAGCATGTGGACGGGCTGCGTTAGCCCGTGTGCGGTGACGATGCGCAGCCTTGCGCATGTGTGGAGGAAGAGCAGGAGGTCGATGACCTCCGGCGGCACGGAGAGGTGGCGCAGGATGAACAAAAAAGGGGATCACCTCAGGCCGGGCAACTGGAGGCCCATATGCTGTGCCGTCACAGAGGCCAAGCTGGTCTGGATGGTGGTCTTCGAGATGATACAGCGGAGGCTGTATGCGGCAAGGGTTATACCGGACAACATGAGGGGGTACGTGCCGGGCAGGTCCACACAGGAAGCAAGCTTCCTGTATGACATGTATCTTGATGATGAGCACTCGGAGGCTTTCATGGCGTCCTTGGACGTGAAGGGGGCTTTCCCCAACACACAGCACATATTCATAAAGGAGGTGTGGAGGCAATTGGGGCTCCTGTACGGTGATTTTGTCGGGAAGTACCTACGCACAGGAAGATACACAGTCGTTACTTGGAAGGGCTGTACAGAGTTGGTGACTCAAGGTAGCGCGTCGCAACTGGGCGGAGTGGAGAACCCATTCCTGTACATGCTAACCATGCTCCCATTAATGCGTTGGATAGCGCGGGAGTATCCACAGGTGGCAAGGACACTACACACGTCGCCAACACAGGCATACGGCGATGATGCAGTGCCCATGGCCCGGGATGAAAAGGCCCAGCAGGTGGTACAGGACCTGATGCAGAGGTACGACAGGGATAAGTACCTGGTCTGGAGCATGGAGAAACCGGCCGTCCTGGGGAGGGGTTGAGAGGGTGGTATGGCGCTGGATGTAGGCAACAAGATGGCGTGCTTGGAGAGGTTGGAATAAGCAGTGATGCTGGGGTACGTACGGGCCATGGGGGCGGAGGGCATCAGGCTGCCAGATAAGCCGTTCAGGGGGTTCCGAGCGATGATGGTGGTCCTCCGGAATCACCCCCCGCCGGTGCAGACGACTCTGTACTACCTCCAACCAGTACTCAATGCGGCGATAGGGTACCAGGGCACGCATCTCCTGTACTAGAGAGGGCAGCTAGTGGAGGTGGAGAGCTAGGTGCGGAGGCTCATCAGGGGGTATGAGGGGATACCCACGGAGGTGCCATGGACCGTGTTGCGATCGCCGATGACGTATTATGGGGAGGGGATGCGCACAGCGGAGGAGGCGTATAGGGCGCATATCGCAAGAGCACTAAACAGGATGTGCCACAACCAGAAGGAGCTGATGCGCCAGATGTGCTATCATGCCGTTGCGGAAGTGCAGGAGGAGGAGAACATGAGCGCACGCTTTATGTGACACAGAAGATTGCGGTTGGCGGCAGGGAAGAGGGAACACATGTGGCGCGTCCTACAGGCGGTGTTACCGGAAAGAGAGGCGACCAGCAGGAAGTGCGGCAGACGTGGGCCTATCCTGCTGCTGCACACCGACTTCAGAGAGGCGGTGCATTGAACCGTATGGTGGGTGATGAAGGAAGGAGTGAGTTTCAACTGATGCAGGTACGCAGGAAAGATATGAAGGAGTACTAGAGAGCGGAGCTTCATCACACGGAGTTTCATAGAGACAAAGGGGTTCCTAAGTCGAGTGTGTACAAGTGGATGATGAGGCGAGTGGGAGGGCATGAAACAGGGGCCAGGCTGGACAGACAGATGCGACAAATGTGGAAAGAGTGGGTGGTGCAGTCGGGAATCACGAGGAAAGCGCAAAGGCGCGGGGGAGGGTAGAGGGCAGTGCAAGATAAGGTGCTCGACAGGGGAGAAAGGAAAGAGGCCAGGCGGGGCATACTGTTGTCTGCTCCGCTGGGACTCAAAGATCTGAGGGGGAAGTACAAAGTACAAGCAGGCGGTGGTACAATGTACATGCGGATATGTTCCGGAGAGACAACATCCTGGTCGGGACGGGGCAGGGGGACCGGTGCTGGAGATGCACAAAGGAGGCGGGGCAGGTGTTATGGCCGGTCCTGAGAATGACGGCATGGGCGCTTCCGACTGCGAGCATGTGCACTATGGAAGTCTGGGGACAGTGGTGGGGACCGGTGCTGAGGCTGCCCAGAGAGGTGCATAAGGACCAGGAGTCCCAGGGGAATACGGACGTTTAGTGGTTGGAGGAGCATGAGTAAAAAAGGACAGGGGTCCGGATAGGCTGGGAAACGGTGAGGGGGTAGCGGGAACAGGTTGATCGGGTGGCGTTGAGCTTCCGGATGACAGACACGGGGCGGTCCTCGGAGGAGGGGTCCTTGGTGCTGGTGCGCCACAAGTGTGGGGAAAGCATGCAGCGGATCAGGCTGACGATGCACGGGCTACCAGCGGGCAGGGTGTTGTACCTGGTTCTGTTACTGGCGTATGTGGAGCAGGGCAGGGCGAAAATGGACAGGGCATCGTGTCACGGGGTAGTGGTGACTGATGGCTGAAAAGCAAGGACAGAAAATAAGTGGGCAGTGTACCGGGCTGTGAAGGAACTGAGCGTCGGTGAAGAGGTGCGGGCCTTTGACATTGGCCGGCACATGGTGTACTGCCACTACTGGAGGGAGGTGCTACGCATACCAGAGCCCACGGAGGGTAGAGTGGCAGTGTTTCTGGACAGGTCCGAGGTGGAGGGGCACCCGCCTAAGACGGGGGCAGCAGTGGTACAGGTCAAGGGGGTAGGACTGACGACAGAAATCATCGTTGACAAGGTGGTATACGGGGCAGCGTCCTATGGAGAGGTGCAAAAAGTGGCAGATATAGTTGGGAAGCTGGGGGAGGATGTGACGCAAGTGTGGATGGTGCTGGACGCAGACGCGGACATGGCATCCCTCAGGAGACTTGCCAACAGGCCGCTGCTTGAAGCCGTGGGCACGGGACTGGCGTCACAGGTGTACAGGATATGGCACGGGCCGGAGATTAGGAGGGTGCCTCTGGTCATACATCTGGTGAATCAGGAGTCGCATGGAGTGGGTGTAGGGTATCAAGAGGCGGATGGAGCAGCAAAAGCGGTGGACAAGGAACAGGAACCGGAGTGGAGGGTACCAGAGAGAAGGGAGCACCTCCAGATGATGCACATACCGCCGAGGGTGGGGGAAGAACAGAGAGCCAGATGGGTGGTGGAGGAGGACAGGGGCAGAAGGGAGGTATGAGTGCAGCCGCAGCCAGTGCACATGCTGGCTCAGGTGACAGGGGGGCCGAAGGTGGTCGCGCTGAGCAGATACTTGGGGGGCAGGGTCGGACAGCAGGTCCACTTCTCCAATGTGCTGAGGCTGGAGACACTATCCAAAAGACTGCAAACCAGGCGGCTGCAGGCCATCACGGGTGAGGTGCCAGTGAGAGAGACGGCCATGAGGTGGTACAGGCATTGGGGTATTGATCTGCCGGAGGAGTACATGCGGTGCCACTGTGGTCGGGAACTGGAAACGTGCGAGCACTTCATGCGATGTAGGCGGTAAAAGCAGATGGACGGGTCGTTGGTAAGAGATCAGGACATCCCGCTGCTCAAGAAGGGTGAGAGAGGACGAAGCGAGATGGAGAGGGAGCTGAAGGGAAAGGGCAACGCAAGGGGTTGTGGCACATGGTGATTGTGACGTCGCTGGGGGGGGGGACATACAGTAGAGCCGGAAGTCGTCGCACATAGGCTATTGAGGCGTACGGTAGAACAGCTGCAGGAGCGCATGGCGTGCAGGGAGACGCGGTCGGAGGTGCGGGCTGAGGACATGCGAGACCCGGTCACAAAGCAACTGGAGATGGCGTTTATCAGGTACAACCCACAAGTCACCACGATGGAAGTACGGCCACAGCCAGACTGGCGGCTAAAGCAGTCAGAGGAAGCGACAGATGAGGAGAAACAAGTGGGCAACGAACAAAGGGAGCGCCTGATGGCGTGCAGGCGGAAGGGAGTGCGCCAAGTACGAGAGCACGGGAGAAACAGAGCCACGACGGGGTGGGCACCAGAAACGGGCCGTCCAAAACAGCTGGAGGCAGGCGGGGGAAGCAAGCGGGGCGGTCGGAGGGCGCATGCCATTACAGGGACGGGGGCGGGACAGGCTGCGGACTGGATCATCTGGGGCGGTCCACGGTGGGGACTGGATCGGGAAGAAAGGCACACGAGAGGACAATATGGGTCTGCGGCGTGGGACAACATACAGGAGGCAGACACAAGCAGAGGGTGGGGGCAGAGGCAGCAGCAGAGACAGTATGTGAATTCACTGAGAATGCCAGGCAGCGGGTGAACACGTCCGCCAAGCGGGGGCACGTGACACCAGGGTGCAAGAGCGGGGTAGGCAGAGGCAGAGGGGTGGCCGCAGAGGGCCTGCAGAGCGGGGAGCGCAGACCGGGGCAGGGGACGAAAAGATGGTGCGAGCATCATCAGCAGGCACAGAGTAAGAGGGGGCCCAGCGAAGGGACAGCTGGTGGCGGGTCGCCTCGGGCCCGGAGGAACGAGAGCGAGGGGTCATTCACCACTCGGACTGGAACATCCCGGACAGAGGGTGGTCGGAAAGACCGGGCAAGCACGTCCGGGCTGGAATGAAGCGGCACAGAAAATGTCCCCTGGACTGGAATATCCAGGGGAAGGTGCTCTGCTCCCTCCGGACTGGAGCATCCGGGGCAAGCGGAGTAGACGAGCAACGGAACGGCTCCCGGGACAGCAGCACCCGGGGACCGCAGGCGACGGCCTGGTTCATCCGAGGCGGAGATAGGATACGTGCCGAAAGGGACAGCCTGAATGCAGCAGTGTAAACGAGAGTGCGAGCCGTTAGATTGGAGAGTGGAGGAGGGAGAGACGACGTGCAGCATCGCACAGGAGCGTTCGGGACAGAGCAGTGAGGCGGGACGGCAACCGCCATCCAGGGGGTAGTCCAGAGGGCCGGGAACAAGGCGATGTGTCCGGCAGAGTGACAGGAAGGCGGCCCCCAATGGCCGGGGGATGCGGGAAAACTTCCCAGACTGGATCATCAGGGGCGGGGAGAGTAGGAAGAACTGGTGGAACTGGTGCAGCCAACGCCTCAGAAATCACATGCCAGGACGGGAGCGGTAGGAGTGTGGCCGCAGGCCCCAGGAAAAGGACATAAAAGAAGGCGCGCAAGAAGACGCAGACCCCGGGCAAACGAAAGAGAGCGGTGTGGCACGGTGGCAACCCAGCGGATCCGGGGGCAGCGGGCACACAAACACGGGTCGACCACAACCGAACACGAGAGAGGAGCTGCCTCGAGGGCCCTGGCGGCGCAAGCAACAAGGTGGGAGCGTGAGGGGGGGCAAGAAGGCAAGAAGCAGGACGAGACTGTCAAGTATGTGCCCAGCGGGCGGGAACAACGCGGCGGACGGCAGAAGAACGGCGCGTGGCAGCAGTATGCCTAGGCGTGTACGGAGGCGGGGACGAACATGCCAGTGGAGACGCCAATCCACCGCAGAGGCCGCTGTATTGCCAATCGACCGCAGACCATCTGCACAGCATACGCAGGGCGCGTGCGCACAACGCAGCAAGCACGGCGTGCGGGGCACAAGTGGAGGAGGAGGTTGGCGGCAAGGCTAGGGACAGGATACCATGTGCTGCAGAACAATGTCCCACACGCCAGAGCCGAAGTCCAGGTCGTCGTCAGCAGCGGCCGTCACGCCACCGTCGCAGGCGGTGAGCGGGTTTGGGTGGCAAGGGTTGGTCAGTGTGCGGGTCAACGTGGCCCGTATGCGGGCCTCTCCACCCCCGCCGTCCCCCTCATCGACGCACTCGGCGTCATCCACCGCGATGTCGTCGCCCCTGTCTCCAGAGAGTCAGAGACAGTGCCACAGGAGGGCCGGAGGGCCAAGAAACAGGGGTAGGAGTGCGCGGCCACGTCAAAGAGAGGGGAGGGAGGGGCCAAGGGTGGACAGGAGGCGGGGAAGCGCGGGGCAGCGGCGGTAGAGGCGGCAGGAGCTGGCGGGTAGGGGGATGGAGCAGGGTGGCGCGAGGCAACAAGGCCAAGGGCGGACCAGCTCAACCAGGCGGAGAGCGACGGGCTGGGCGCGTCGGTGGTTGCTGACATCCTCGAGGTGTTGGAACAGGAGGGGCAGGAAGCGAGGAGGATGGCTGTCGCAGGGGGCCAGAGGCAGCCGGCGGCGTCCAATGAGCCGTTGACTGTCATGTAGCTGATCCTCCCGGCAGTGCAGAGGAAGGAGGAAGGCAAAGGTAGGCGAGGAGGGACAGGGGTCGGGGAGGCAGGCGGCGGCGACAACAGATTGCACACAGGAGGACGGGGGCGACCGGGCAAAGGGGAGAAAACGGACGAGTGGGCGCGCCAGGGGCCAAGAAGACCACAGGGCACAAGGGAGGGGCAGCGGGAGAACAAGGAGGACAGGGACATCAGTGGCGGCGACCCCAGCAGTGTAATGCTACGTTTCGAATCCACCTTCTGTCCGTGTCTTCCCTTTTGCCTCAGTGTCTGTCAAATTCCCCGAACCCCATGATCACACGAAGGATTGCAAAACTGATTGTCATTCCATTGTTCTGTGATACAACAAATAACATATAGATGAATTTCAGAGATGTAAAAATAAAACGGCAATTTGAAACAGCAATACTCTCAACATTGAGCAGTTTTATCCTGTTGGTGCTTCTCTGCAAAGCACAAAGTGTACAATGTGTATGAAGTATACAAAGTGTACTGTGCTCAAGCTGAACATCTCAAACGAAGACGCCAGCATCAAAGTGTCAACATTAGTTTAAATCACCGCTCTGGTTGGCTCACATCCGCGTGGCTTGTTGGAAGCTCCTGAGGCAGTCACAGCAGGTCTGAAAGAAGGGAACAATGCAAAAGGTAGAATAGAAACTGATACCACACACGCTACATACCTACTAGCGACAGCAAACACATACAGAGCGCTACAAACCGGCAAATGGGGTCACAGGTACATCAGGGCAAGCAGCACAAAGCGCCATCCAAACCCAACCACAGAGAAGTGACCGGACAACAAAGCATCCTGCACCGTGGGCACACACAAAGCACTTCTCACAGCACCCAATGGATTCCATATCAGTGTTTTAGCAACATTATGCACTGGCGCTGGGGTTCGGGTCGCACCTGTACCCCGCCCACTGGCGGCTCACCCCTGCGGCAATACCCCGGTCACCGGGTTTACTCTTCTGGCGCCGGCTTCCACTTAGAGCCGAGGCCCGGATCCACAGGGGGGGTTCGGGGCGCTGGAGCTTCCACGTACCAGGACAAAAAAACAAACTTTGAAGGGAGTCTATTGGGCTACCAAATAAGGGGGGTTATCCTGGTGCACAACAGTTGCGTCCAGGAGAGAAATGGACTTGTCCTGTGTATGTACCCATCAGAGGGGGGGGGGGCTACTGCTGACTCCACTGGCGCCTATCACTATGGCTTAACAAGGAGCATTCTTGCTCATCGAGGAAACGCAACAACAGCAACGATATGCAAAACGGAGTTAGAACGATCAGTAAATAAAAAGAAAATGTAAACACATGCAGTACTCAAAAAATTACGTTCGTTACCTGTTCCAATCTGCCTTAATTCACTCCCTGGACTGTATGCGGCGCGCTGCTGCCGCTCGTGACCTCTGAACTCGTTGGCCTCCCCGCGACCTCACTGGTTGCATCGGGAATCGACCTCCTGCTCCCAGCATCTTGGTCTTCTCCGTCAAGTTGGCCATGCGTTCCTGCATGGCCTCAATTTTTTGTTGCGCTGCTGTAGCTTCTGCTGTAGCACACTCTGTGCTGCTCACATTTTCACGAGTTTCAACTCAACTACCTCCACTAGTTGTTTGGGTTCATCCTCATACTGTCGCTTTTCTGCTTGCAGCATACGCAAGTTCCTATTCAGCGCTTTGCACGCACGATCGGACCCACATCTCTGAGACTTCAGCTGTTGTGCATACTGTTGGTTCGCAGCTTCCAACAAATTCTTGATAAGGTTCTCCGCAGGCTCCAGTCTCACTTTGATCGAAGCATCGTCAACGCTTCCACTTGACGCCGTTCCTGTAGAACTGGAGTCCTGCTGATTTGAGCTTCAGCTTCGCGTTGTTAGGTCGCCGCATTGCACTTGACGGCTTCGGTTGCCCGAGCTACGGCTCCAGTGTTTGCCATTGTCACGCTCTCGGCGATCTCTGTCCTCTGGGTCACTGTCAGGCCCTCGGCGATGTTTGACTTCAGATCTTCGGCAGTGTTGTTGACGGCGTCTGTCAGACACAGGCATTGCAAAATTTCAAAGACTCGAACAATTAGATTGTAATGCTACCTTTGGGATCCAACTTCTGTCCGTGTCGTTCCTTTTGTCTATTGCCTTATTGTCCGGTAAATTCCCCAAATCCCATTATCACACGAAGGATTGCAAAACTTATTGTCATCCCATTGTTCTCCGATACAACAAAGCACATACAGATGAATTTCAGCGATGTAATAATAAAACAGCAATTTGAAACAGCGATACTCTCATTGCATTTCACATTTACATGTAATCTGCTGTGCGAGTGCGCGCGTCTCCTGCGCTACGCTTTTCTGTGCACATAACTCTGTCTATATACAGCAGTTGTCGAGGCAGCTGCAACCGGGGTTCCCGCCAGAGGTCAACGCAGCGGTGTGGGCGGAGGAGGAGAGGGAGGCGCGCCGTATGCAGACGGCGTGGTACGAGGCGCTGGCGTGCATGGAGCATCAGCACTGTCGCCGCCAGGCTCCAACGCCAGAACCCGAATCCATCTACTGGCTGGAGATGGAGGTAGGGAGGGGAGGGTCAGAGAACAAAGGAGAACAGGAGGAACCGGGGAGGGGCGCAGCGGCCAACCCAGTGGCAGACCGCAGGGGTGGGAAGGACACCCTGGACGGGGCTGCAGTTCGGCGGCGGGGCGCCGCGGCCAGCGGGAGGGAGGACAGGGGAGTGGGGAGCAGAGAAGCGGTCGGGCGGGAGCCAGGAGTACAGGGCTCGGGGAGGAAGGCAGACAGAAGTGAAGGGTAAACAAGGTGCACGAGGGGTGGGAGAGGGGCACGGAGGGCGCTCTGGGGAAGGGACAGGGTAAGACAGGGCAATCGGAACGGGAGGCAAGGGGCAGGGGAAATCAGGGCAACCAGGAGCAGGAGGCAAGGCAAACGCAAGGTAGGTAGAGGAGGGTACATGGGGGCACCCTGTACCGGGTGCAGGGAAGAGGTGGATGGTCAGGTGGTGTCATCCCGGCTGCCATCCCGCCATTCCCCCACCACCGTACCTGCGGTCGTGCCCGTGTACCCCCCTCCACCATTGTACCCGGGTGCACTGCGGCCGGCACCAATGCAGCAGCACCCGCAGGCCAGCGGGGCGACGTGGTGGGCACAGGGAGGACAGGGGGAGGAGCTCAGGAGAGCATGGGAGAGGATAGGGGAGGAGGAGAGGAGGCTGCAGGAGAGGGAGGCACAGGAGATGGGGGAGGCAGCTGGAGCGGCAGAGGGACGGGCGAGAGAGCAGGGTACCCCGGGGGGAGGGGAGGTGCAGGCGGTCGAGGAACTGCGGCAAGCGTGAACAGATATTTAAAGGAGGCTGGGGAGAGTGGAGAGGGCTGAGGAGGACGGCGAGCGGCCACGGAAAAGGGCGCAGGGGAGCAGGGGGTTGGAGGGCCACCCCCCGCTGCAGCCGTTCAGGCAGCTGGCTATCCTGTCGGAGGTGGAGAGGGAGTCGCAGGAGAGGGCCTGGAGGAGAATCAGGGGCGAGGCAGCGAGGCTGAAGGAGAGGGACAGGGAGATGGCGGTGCGGAAAAGCAGGGTGAGGGAGAAGAAGGAGGCCGCGTTCTGCTGGGCGCACCGGGTCATCCCGGACCCGGAGGGGGACACCCCCCCCTGACGGATACAGAGGGACGGTGGCCGTCCCGGAAAAGGGCAAGTGGGGAGGGGGGAGAAGGTAGGCATGCGTGGGGAAGGCGACACCGGGTGGAGGAGCGGGGAGCGGGGGGCGCAACGGGGGCACCGAGGCCCGCCAGCTCCAACTCGGAATCAACACCGACAGACTGGAGTCCCCGCTGCCACGCCGTTATGCGCGGCTTCCTGCGCGATGGTGCCGGGGACGGTCAGGGGGTGGAGGGCGGGGGAGGTGCTGGGGTTGGTCAGCTACGTGAAGTGGGCTGATAGGACGAGAGGGGGAAAAGAGTGGCGCGGGACCCACGCGATCCGCGACCTCGTCCACAGGGTGGTGAGGCTGCGGGACAAGGGGCCGGAGATGGCGCAGTGCATGTGGAGGAGGATGCTGGGTGAGTCAGTCCCGGGGGTTGACCTGCAGTGTCCCAAGGAAAGGGGGAGAAAGCGCAGGGTGCGGATGCTGAGGGAGCTGCTACAGAGGGAGGGGTGGTAGTGAGGGGGACAGGGGGCAGGGCAATGGCACAGCATAGGGCGGAGGGGGAGAGGATCTGTGCAGGCAGCACGATGCAGAGCCCGGCGCGCGAAGTGTGCAAGGAGGACGGGAAGGCAAGTGCTGGAGGGCGTTCAGGGGGACTGTGGCAAGACTCGCGAGCTGGGTGGGCTCGGGATGTCTACACCGGAGAGATTGTTGTCGGGGACAGACAGAGGGGATGCAGGAGGCAAGGGGCAAGCACAGCAACGCGGCAGACCAAGGGGTCGAGGGAATGATGCCAGTAGTGGAGGATGCGCTGCGCCGAAAAGGGAATCGGAGGACGGAGCGGTGGACACCGAGTGCATGGACCCCCGGCGACGGGCCGGACACCAGATCCATGTCAGCAGCGGCCGCGACTGTGGGATACAGCATCGCAGGCTGATGCGGGTGACGCGGGTGGGCAGCAGGACGAAGGCCAGCGGTGCGGGCCGGTCTGCATGCCCGACACCAGGGGCTACGCGAGGCGTATGGGGAGACAGTGGGGAGCGTCATGGTCCAGAGCGAGGGTCGAGTATGAGAGGCATTCATCGCCGCACGAGGCGACTGGCGACGGGTGCGGCGACGGAAGGAGCACCGGGGGGCCAATTCATCCCCTTCAGCCCCGGCCCCGAGCGCGCCCGTGGAGGGCGAGCGCACGGCGGGGACCCAAAGAATGCGAAGCCTTGCTGCAGGGTGGACCAACAGGCGATGCGTGCGGTATTCCGCGGGAACCTTGCTCGGGCTCGTAGAGTGTGAGGCGGTGTACCCGTCGGGTGGAGATCGGTACCAAAGCTCTGCCCTGCAGTGGTGAAGAACAGGCAGGCAAATCGGTATTCCAACACTCTGACGTCTAGATCTTGGCTGGCTACTCGGTGAGCGAAAGGCCACGTTCGGTGCTGGGGGACTGCATCTTGGCCCTCTTGCAGGGCTGACCTTTCTGGGGGTGCGGGCTGCCCGCTGCCAGACGTGGTTCAGTAGTGCAGTTGGTTGCACCTGGTTGCACCTGGTACAAGTTCGCGGCCGTGATGTGAGACGCCAGGGGAACTGATGGTGAGGGGCTCCCCTTCCCGCCAGAGGCAGCCACCATATAAAACAACCAAGGGGACGACAGATGAGGCTGGGGCCCCGGCCGCCCCTACTTACTTACTTACGTTGCCACAATGAAACACTAAATCCTGCAGATCTTAGCGCTTTGTCACCTGCTTTGAAGAGCATAGGCAGTCCACGGAGGATGCTAATGGGCATTTTTTCGTTTTTTGTGATTGTTTTGCATTTTGTTTCAAGGTTTTGCCCTGGCCTGATACTGGAAGGAGCGCTAGTATAATCGTATTACCTAACCAGTTCAAAAGGGGATGAAGGGATGCAAAATGGACAAAGTGTTTTATGTGAGGTTTGAGGTTTGAATTTTGATTTTGCGGGTACTAGGCGCTCTTCCGCTCCGGGGGGCCATCTGGTCGGGCAAGGTGATATCCTCCTCGTCGAGTCCTAGTGGGGGACCCTTCATGACACACTTCCTGCATGGGGGCGGAGTCCCCTGGGTTCACGAGATCCGGAGCCCTGTCCCTCTCAGGCTTCTTCATTTCGCCACTCCCCTGTCAGTATGTCACTTAGCAACAGTGGTTGCAGGCGCTTACCCACCACGCCTCCCCCCTAATGCTTGGTCGCCCGGGGTGCCGGCGCTGCTGGCCCTGTGCTACTGGCTTGTCGCCAGTGGGACCCCCACGGGGTGGCGCGGAGGCTACCTAGCCGCGGAGCTGGTGCGTAGCACTGTGTGCTACTACTGCCTTGGCGGGTGCACTGCCCTGGTCTTGTGTGCGCGGCGCTCCCGGCAGGTCCCTGGGGTCGGGGCCGGTGCCGGCTCTCGCGTATCCCCTTTGCCCTCCCTTCCTTCCCCCGCGCTCTTCACGGTGCATGTGGCGGGTCGTCCTGTCCGGGTGTTCCTTCCCCTCACCTGCCGGTACGCCATTCGATGCGTTCTGTGCGTTCCGCGAGCTCAGTTAAGTCGCCCTTCTGGTCCGCGCTGCCTGCCCGCTGCGTGTATTTGCACCCGCGCTCCCGCGGCTCTCGCCCCCCTGCCCCGGGTCAGTGTGGCGCGCGGACCACGCGCGGTTGCAGGGCTCTGGTAGGGCTGTTTCTGGGTTGTTCGTGCCCCTCCGTGTTTACTGCCCCACCCCGTGCTACGCCTAATTAGCTCGGGGGGATGCCCTGGTCCCTTCGTCCCCTTGCCTGGCTCTGGGTTGCCTGCCCTCTCCTGGGCGGGCCTGTGTTTCTGGGGCAGTCTGGCGCTCGAGGGGTGTCGGGGGGGTGGGAGGTCTGATTTCGGCCCCCTTTGGGGGCGTGCTTGGGACCGGGTCTGCTGTAGGGTCCCGGGGGGTGGCAGTCGGGGATTGCTCTGCCTTGGCCCATTCCTCTGCCTTGCACGGGCACCAAAGCGGGCTTCATTGGCCTGCCTCGGTCCGCCGAGGGTGTGGTCTCCATACAGCTCTCGTTCCTGTTTGTGCGCTCCCATCCAGTTGCGGCCCTAGGGGGGCGCCGTGGGGCCTCCTGGTGTATTGGCGAGTGGCCGGTGTGCAGGCTTACGGGCCCGCAGGCGCCGCGGCTTGCGGATGTCACTGTGTGTGACGGTACCGGGGCGCGCGGCGCGTGGACCCAGTGGCGTGCCCAGTGCAGCGCTCGGCCCCGGGTGCCGCAGTCATCTCAGGGGAGAGGGGGAGGGGAGGGGGTACCCTGGACTGGCTGAGGGGTAGAGGGACGACGTCCCCCAGCCAGTCACCGGCACTCCGCGGGCCGGGGGGGGGGAGCGGGTCGCGACGTGGTAGTGCAGTCCCTCTGCCCATCATCAGCAGCCCGGTCCACTTCTCGGCTGCGCCGCCCGCCCGGCAGCTTTGGGGGGTGGATTGAAGGCCTAAGATTGAGCCTCCACCACGGTTGGGTCTCCCTGCTCGTCCGGGGGCCGTTCGTTGTTGCCTGGGCCGCGTACCACCGGCGCGCCGGCCCGCGTCAGGGGCCACAGCTTGGGGTGGGGGGCTCCCTTATGCCCTGTGACGTGCGAGTGGCGGGGAGGGGGTGTGTGGCAGGGTGGCCTGGTGCGCTCCTCGCCGGTTGCCGGCAGCCCTCCGGCTCGGGGCTGTCTGGTGTCCCTTCGCGCCGGACCCGGCCTGGGGGATGAGCAGCTGGCCGGTTAGTCCCTGCCGTCATGCCCAGCCGCATGCCGCGCGCCGCTGGCGGCCTGTTACGGTCAGGTGCGGTCGTGGCGCGCCCCCTCTGTGTGCCCTGGCGCGCGGGCGGCCAGGATGGGCGGGGGTTGGGGTGATGGGCCCCGGCCCTGGGGGCCGCTGCCCGTCGGTCATCCTTTTGGTCTTCGCTTCCATTACCCCTGCTGCCCGCGTCGCCGCTGTCGTCACCGCTGCGGGGGGGGGGGGCAGGGCTGCTCAGCGCGCTCCAGGCGCCCTCCGCGGCCGGGTGGGCCTGGCATTCTCGGGCGCTGGGGGCGGCGACCCGGGCCACTGGTCAGTGGTTGGTGGTCAGCGGGTCACTGGGACTCCATTGCCGTGCGCCTTCGTGCAGCTCGCGCCGCCGGCGCCCGCCCACCTGGCGGTGTCCCTGCTTGGGTGCCCGGGGCCTTTGTGGCCTCCAGGGTCGGGGGTTACCCCTGTCTCCCACATGTCCTTCTGCCCGACTGGCCGAGGGGGGGGGTGCCCAGGGTCAGGGGGCCTGGGCCTGCTTGGGGGGGTGCCCCGGGCCATCAGTCCCCTCCCAACCCCCCGCGTGCGGCGTCTGGGGTCTGAGGCCCCGCCTGCCGGGCGTCGGGCCACCTCCTTCGGGTTTGTCTCACCTGCGCCTTCTTTTGTGTGGGGGCTGGGGCTGCGGCGGCGGCTGGTTTGTGGCCTGGTAGCTCCAGTGGCCGAGGGCAGTGCGAATCGCCCGGGGCAGCCAGATGTTGGCCTCCGTGTCCGTGACGCGGAGCACCGCCCCCCCTTCCAGGAACGCCGGCTGTCCCGGCCCCTGATCGGGCCATCCCGCTCAAATCACGGCCTGGAGGACCCTCTTGTGGTCCTCCCGAGCCAGCCAACCCCCCGGAGGTACTTCCTGGTTTTCCCGGTCCCTTCAGGGGAGCACGGCATCGAAGGGCCGGTTCCTCGATCCCCCTCGTGGTCCGTGAGGTGGCCCAGCTCAGCCACCCATACACCTCCATTACCAGGGGGAGGGTTTCGCCCCCCAGGGTGTCGGGGATCGCGCTTCAGTCCCGGATCCAATCGTTTCCGGCCTCAGCAGGACGCAAAGCCCCCAACGCTCCCCGTGCGGGCTCTGCTTGTGGCTCCTGCGCCATCTGTGCTGGTTCCGCGCAGGACCCCCGCGCTGCCGGGGCGGCGGCCATCCGTGCCGGCTTCGCCAGCGGCTCCCGAGCCGCTGAGGCGGGGTCGTGCATGGCGTCACTGTGTGGCCTGGGGTGCGGCTGGTGGGGGGACTGGGGGGGAATCAGGTTCCTCATGTCGGGGTCAATGTTGTAGTTGAGCTGGTGGTAGTGGCGGGCGTGGTGCGCCAGCATCTGCTGGATACCAGGGGGGGATGCACCGCACAGCCTGGACGTCCGGCTGCAGGGGCTCCC
Organism: Eutreptiella sp. 'Long Island Sound 2002'; assembly: GCA_964036045.1. NCBI lineage: Eukaryota > Euglenozoa > Euglenophyceae > Eutreptiales > Eutreptiaceae > Eutreptiella > Eutreptiella sp. 'Long Island Sound 2002'. The sequence goes on along the minus strand of OZ038380.1, from coordinate 96,108,426 downwards.
CGCCCCCCCTCCCCCTGTCCTCTGCCCTTCGCTTCCCCCCCCGTTCCTGTGCCCCATCCCGCCTGCCCCCGGTGGTCCACGCAACCTGCCCCTTCCTTGGACCTGGGCCCTCCCCCTGCCCCCGGCCCCTTGGGCTGGGAGGCCTTCATCTGCCTGTGTCCCTCCCCCTGTGTCCCGCACCCTTGCCTCCCCTGCTGCCGCTGGCGAATGTGTCCTTCCCGTGCCCCTGCCAGTGTCCCTTGCCGTGTCCTGTGTCCAGCTCTCCGCCGCCCGTGCCCTTGCCTTTCCCGTGCGCCTGTCCTTCTTCGCTGCTGCTTGCACTGGTGCCCTGCCCGTGCCCATGCCCCTCTCTGTCGCCGCGGGCGCCCTGGCCCTTCCCTGGTGTCCGTCCCCTTTGGCTGCTGCCCGCGCCTTTGCCCCCCCCTGGTGCCTTTCCTCCTCCTCCGCTTGCCACCGTCCCTCGGTCGCCCTCGGCCCCTTGCCCCGCGCCTCCGTGGCCTGCATCCCGCCCCGCCTGATCGCCGTCCCGCCCTGCCTGGACCACGCGCTACCGCAGCTGCGGCAGCGTGATGCCCATCGGCGTGCTCTTCGGTGTCAGGGCGTGGGTGGGCAGCGACCTCCCCTTGGAGAAGGCCCCCTTCGGCGGGTACGGCTTGAGGGGGCTCACGTGGGTGTGGCTGGGCTTGGTGTGGGCGCGGTACCTGGCACCCTCCCTGCCCTCCGCCGCGGCGCTGCCGGGCCTGCACGGGGCCTGTCCCCCGTGCCTGCGGCGTGCCTGGGGCCGTGGTGTGGCTGGCAGGAACGGCGGTTGCGGCCCCATTTGCGCCCAGGGCCCCTCCTGGGAGCAGGGCGCCAGTGGCAGCGGCCTGGGCGGCGGGGGTGGCCTCCCTGGCCAGCACGGGTACTTGGGCCGGCAGCTCGGGGTCACTCGGGGCCGCCTGGAGCTGCTCGGCTGGCGGCCCGACCGGTACCGCGGCCTCCGCCAGCTGCCGCTCCTCGCGCTCCGCGGGGGTTTCCCCCACGTATCCTGGGGAGAAGGGGGGGCGGGAGCAGGACTACCGGTGGCCGCGGTCGTCCCGCTTGGGGGAGCCATCGGAGTCAGACATCGCTGCTATTTTGGTAGGCGTGCGTGGCTGCAAGTCCGCCCGTCCCAGTACCTCGCAGTGCATCGGAGTCCATCGCAGTGCTGTGTGGTACCAGGAGGGGGGGGGGGGCTCGTTGTGGCTGCGGCTCCAGGCTGTAAGGGCCCGTGGCCATTCACCAGGACTGGGGGGGAGGCGGGCGAGCCACTCGGCCAACAGGCTGCGCCACAGCTCCCAGTCCGGGGTAGGGCTCAGGGCTCCTGGGCGTCTGGGGTCGTCGGGTGTTGCCGCGTGGAGCCGCACAAGGTGGACCCCCCTAACGCCGGTGACCTCCTGGTTCCGCAGGAAGGCGTGTACCCCGTTACGCGCCTCGGGCGCCGGGAGAGGGGGGCGGGGCACGGACAATGCCCCGTAGAGGTGGGTGGGGGTGGCCCTGCTCCGGGCTTCTGCCGGTCCTGACAGCAAGGAGGAGCAGGGGGGTGTCCGGGCGCTCTTGCGAGAAGAACTTCCCCCTGTGGTTGGTGCCCCTGGTCCTGGAGAGGGAGGGGGTCAAGTGCGGGTGGACCCAGCTGCGACGCTCGTGGGTGGCCGGCGGGAGGGCGGGGCACCAGATTGGCTCTCTGGGGAAAGCCTCGCACAGGACAGCGTACAGGGGGATGGGCCCAGTGCCGTTGACACCGGGTTGGTCGGGCGAGGGCGAGAGGGCGTCACCCCCGCGCCTTGCGCGAATATCTTGAGTTCGCCCACTTCTAAGTCCTCGTCTGGCGGCTTGTAGGATGTGGAGCGCCGCGTCTAGCTCGGACGTCCCTCCCCGGTATTTGGGCCCGCGCCTTGTTCAGGTACGAGGCCGCGTCCATGCAGTGGCGCGTCCTCAGGGCGGACAGCAGGGTCCGGGCGCTAGTGTTGAGGGAGGTGGCTGACCCTTCGCCCGTTTGCCGCCCATGGATAGGGGCCGGCCCGACTGGTTAGACGTGTGCCACTTCATCCAGTACCCGTACAGGGCCGCTTTGGGGCTTACAAGCCCCGGGCGGACAGCCTTCGCTACCCGATTTATCGCCGGGGGCAGCGTGGGAACCCCTGCCCCGTGCAGGACGCGGACGGGCGGGAGGGCGGCGTGGCCGAGGAAGGTCCTCGCGCTGCCCGTCGGGTCGTGCAGGGCGGCAACATGCGCCGCGTGCGCCTCCGCCATGGCGCCCGCTACCAGGCCCCGGACGGCCGCCCCATGCGCACAGCAGGGGATCGGGCATGCTCCAGCCCGTTCCCCCCTCTGCGGGGCATTGTGCTGCGGGCCCTCCAAAGCGCGGCGTCAGGTGGGGGTCAGGTCACGAACAAGTGCGACAGGTGCGCGACGGATGTGGGGTCCCTCAGGTGCACGTGGATCCACAGGAGGGCAGCATTCGCGGAGTCTGCTTGGCCGTGCGAGGGGGTCTGCGCGCCCTCGATGCGTCGCTGCAGCGCCTCCTCTTCTGTGCGCTGGCGCGGGCCCGCGGGCGGCTCAGGCCAGGGGCACGCGGCAACCAGGGAGCACTGCGCGCACCTGTTGGTGCCTGTCGCCGTGGCAAAGGATACTGTCCTGCACTCCCCGCAGAGGCTGCAGGTGTGCGAGAGGTTGGAGGCCGGGGACAAGGGGTCCAGGGGGCAAAGCCAGAGATTGTCCCACCGTTGGCAAAGGGCGCCCCGGAGCTCCAGCAGGCGGGCCCAGACGCGGCGCCGGTAGTCCCTACCGAATGTTTTCTGTCCGACCACTTGCCATGTGTCCTCAGGGAGTATCCCGTGGTGGTGGAAGGCCGCTATGAGGTCATCCCACGCCGGGCGAGGGTGCCCCTGGTGAGTGGTGTGATGTCCAGTGAGGTAGGGCACAAGAGCGTCTCACTGGCTCCCGTCTGTGGTGCCCCCCTAGAGGAGGGCCAGCAGGGTGCCGTCCGCGACCGCCTCCGACCCTACCTTCAGCCCGTCGCAGCTGTGCAGCTCCCAGCTCAGCGCGGCGGTGGGGTCCGTGAAGAGCATCAGGAGCAGGGTCCTGGAACGTCGCCCTGCCGTGACAGGGCGTCATCGCATGTAGGCCCCCCTTTTTTCAAATGCGCCACAGTATGCCGGGTGCCCCCTTCTTCTGGAGGGAGCCACCGGACGGTGGCTGTGTCGTGCCCGCACCTGTGTATCTCCGCGGCTCGGAGTATTTTGGCGGCCTGGAGCACAAGGCGGGGGGGAGGTCTGCCCGGAGGAGAGAGGACACATTGCCTCACCACTCTGTATGGGGCTCCGGGGCCGCCTGCAGTCATTCCTGGGATCGCCGCATCCCACGGGCGCTCAAGGCCGGCCCCACAAACCACCGTGGGCCGCGGCTGGGTGTGTGGCCCCTAACTCTCAAGTGGGATAGCGGCGTACTGCGGTGTGTCAGTTCCCGGGGCGCGCGTTGTCGCACACCACCGGTCCCCCTCGCGAGCCCATCTCGCGCCAACAATGTGCGCTTCTCACGCGGTCATGGAATTGCGTCCGGTGATCCACGTTGGGAAGAGCGTGCCCCGGAGGTTTTTCGAGAAGCCCCCAGGCAGGTCCTGGTAAGGGTGAGGGTTTCCTCGTCTGGGACACTACAGGGTGCCGTTCACTAGGCTGAGGGAGGCCACGATGTCCCTGCTGGGCTGCGGGGTTGGGGGGGGGCGTCACTTTCTGCCGCAGTAAGTCATCGGTGCACCCGGGCCGCCGCGCTGTGGGGCGCGCGGAGGAGTTGCTTGAACCGGTGGTTGCGGAGCTCGCACGCGAAATCCCCCAGCCGGAGCATGTGCTGAAGGAACTCGTCCACGGAGGTCTCCCTCGCCAGGTCGGAGCGGGCAATTGCGCGGAGCTGTGCCTCCGCGGCCTGGGGCACTAGCCCCTAACAGAAGACCTCCGCCCACTCGGCACCCGTGGAACGCCACAAGGCTACCCACAGCGCCTTGTCCCAGGACGGGAGGAGCCGGGCCGCCTGTTGTCCCGCCTGGCGGTAGTTGGGCCGGAGGAGCCCCGACTGGGCGCAGCCCAGGTGCATGTGCACCGGGGTCTCTTCCTGACCGCCACAGAGGAGGCAGGGAAGTTGGAGGATGGCTACGCCGGAGAGCCGCTCCTTCCGGATGCAGAGCCTGCGTTGCATCGGCGTGCGGCCGTCCCTGGCCCTCAGCGCCCGATGGTTGGTGGCTGCCCCGTTGAGGTCCCGGGCGTGGACGTAGGCCGTGGCGTGGGCCGTGCCCAGGGCTGTGTATGCTCGGTATGTTTGAGCGTGTCCGAGCTGTGCCCGCTCAACTACCGCGCCAAGTGTCCGCATGGTGGGGGGCCGCAGGTCGGGGTGGCCATCACTGCCGGCGATGATGAGCTGCGCGTGGCCTTGGCCTGGCGGCGTGTTCTGCAGGACGGTGTCCTTGGACACTGCTCAGTCCGCCCTAGGCAGCAGCGCGTCGCTGTGGTTGGAGGTGGCCCGAGAAAACCAGAATGGGTGCTTGGTGTGTTGTCCGCGCACGTGTAGGCTGTCCTGAAGCCACCCTAGGGACATCTGGCTGACCGCGTTCGCTGCGCCCGCGGGAACCCCCTTGGTCCGCTCGCGGTCCGGGTGCCGTAGGAGGTCGGGGATGACCTCGGCATCCACTGTATGGACCCACGGCCTGCGGGTGCCCTACTGCAGGGAGAGGGAGGCAGCCACCCAGTCCCCGTCGGGTCCCGTGCCCCAGATAGCCACTGCCCATGTGCAGGTGAGTTCAGCAGCGAGGGCGACACTAGTAGCGTGCCTGCAGGGCCCGCTCCCCCATGCGTCGGAAGACGTGTGGCCCGAGGCCTCCGCAATCAAATAGTATCCGGTGGGGCTGAGCCATCCCGCGTTGAGGGCGACAGAGTGCCACTTGATGTCGAGGTGGCCAGGGGTCAACTGGTTGACACTCAGTGCCAGAGTGTCGTCGGTGCGGGTTGCCGGGTGGTCGTTGATTCGAACTTCAGCTCCGGTGACCGTGCTCGCCCAGGATCTGAGCGCCGTCAGGTGCTCCTGGAGCCATGCCGGGCCTCCAGGTAGGCACGGCAGTGAACAAGCCTCAAACGGCAACGGACACCGCACACATAGAACAGGAGGCGTGTGCATCGGTGAACAAGCGCCAAGTGGCCTCAGACACCGCACACAGAATGCCCCCAGCAAGCACACCGGTGAACAAGCGCCAAGTGGTCATGAACAACTCACACGCAACACAATGGGCCCGCGAACCGTTGAACAAGCGCCAAGTGGCCACGGACACCGCACACGGAACAGGCCGGGCGCCCACACCGGTGAACAAGCAGCAAGTGACCACAGACATCGCAAACACAAAACACCGAGGTCGCACACCGCCAAACAAGCGCTAAGTGGCCACGGACACCCCACACAAGAACACGCTGGACGGGCACACCGCCGAACAAGTCCCAAAGGGCCATGGATGACGCAAACACGCGCGCACCTAGGGCAGCCGAGAAACAGGTATCAACAAATTTAACCCTTTGGGTTGGATGCACTTGGGGGACCAAGCCGACCCACCGGGCCAGCAGCAGGGGCGCCACCCCAAGGCCACTGGTCCGAGCCTGGCCAGGTTGCATTGGGGACAATGGCAAACGTCAGTCGGAGCCAGAGAAGCTACCAATGACAGGCAGGCCGGTACACAGTCGATGAGGGGGTCGCCTGCCCAGCAGCGGGAGCCCGAAACTCAAGCAACAAGGGTGAGGGGAACGTACGGTAGTCTCGCAGGCGTAATACCCCTTGTGGTGAGAGATGCTCCAAACGGCTGAGCAGCCCCCCAGAAGTGCTGTCCAAAGGAGGGGCCATGTGTCCCCGCATGGGCACCAGTCGGGACCCCCTCCCAGCCGGGATACCCCAACCGGCTGGCCGCGAGATTGCCTTCCCAAGCACCTGTAGGAGCGGCTCAAGGAGAACCTGACGCAGGGCAGTTGGAGGGACAGGAGGTCCGCTTGGTAATAACCTCATCATGCATTGTGAAAGGAGGCATCCCTAGCTTCCGAAAATACCTACGTACCTACCTCCGCCATGCCTCCTGTCTCTCTACATAGCCATTCAAAAAAGGTTGTAGCATGCTCAAAGTCCACTCTGAAGAGGCTGGATAGTGGAGCCACTTTTGATGGAGAAGCTTTTCTGGGAACGTATGATACTCATCCTTCAGGAGTGCCCATATCTGCTCAAAGGTGAGCGACCTGTGTTCATTTTGCTTGGGGCGCACATTTGTCTGCAGGTCACTGCGAAGCAAGCACACTATCTGTGCCGCCTTGTGGAGTTCAGGAATACCCGAACGCCTAAACCACCCTGGCCAAACCAAGGAATAATCAAAAGATTCGGAAGGCTTCCCTGCAAGAGTGGGCATGTCATTCCCATTAAACAGTTGATAAAAGGCAGGGTGGACAGCCATTCCATACAAAAGACCTGCAATGGCCGCATGCTTGCACCCACAGGTACTTCGCAGATTTGAGCCGTGGGAGCTGTTGCGTCACTGAAGGCGGGAGGGGTGTGCCTACCGCCCGCAAACAGCCCATACGGCATCGTGGGGGGTGTCAGGGCGACATTTACCGTATAGGCAGTGAGGTGTCTGACAATGCGGGTGCATGGGGGAGCTGACTTGACGGGATGTCGGGGAACTTGTATGGGGGGCACCCACCATACAGGCTCTTTCAAACTGATCTCAGGATTGACGGGATCAATGCGAGGTGGAGCTGTGGGGGGCTGCGGTCTTTTTGCTACACCGGAAAACCAATTCAAGGTCCGCAACTTTTGCTCTGAGCACATCAAGCTCAGAGCTGTCCCAGCACGAACAGTCAGCCAGACACAGCAGCCCAAGGTGGGCCAGAGTTGCAACCGTGGCAGACGCTGGTGGGGGTGCACAGGCAGGAGATCCTGGGACCATACCACAGCATGAGCAAGGGAGGTTCTGGACATGGAAAGCAGAGCCTGACAGGGCAGCAACTGGGGCTGTACCTGGAGCTGCCCCCAGCGTCCTACGATCTCCAGAAACCTTGCAGAATGTGGGTTCTGGGGAATGGGACGAGAGGGGGTACAATACATCTAGCAGCAGTCTCAGAGGCAGGACCAGGAAATGTAGAAGCAGATGGACATGCGGAGGCTGCATGCCCCACAGGGTAAAGAACTAAAGCGGTACGATCATCAAGATACATTGGCAAACTCACTTCAGGCACAGCACAGTCCCCAGAGATGGGCTTTGCTCTTCTTCATCAGCTTCTCTCTTGTTATGCTCTGAAGGGCTGGTGACAAAGCACTAAGATCTGCAAGATTTAGTGTTTCATTGTGGCAGAGTAAGTAAGTAAGTAAGGGCGGCCGCGTCTGCAGCCTCATCTGTCTTCCCCTTGGTTGTTTTGTATGGTGGCCGCCTCTGGCGGGAAGGGGAGCTCTCCACCATCACTTCTGCTGGCATCTCACCGTAAGGCCGAGACCTTGTACCAGGTTCTCTTGAGGCTTGACCAGTGGTAGGTTCCCTTCAGCTGCTGCCCTCAGGGGCGCACCTTCCTGTCCCCCGTCGAAGAATCCTCTGGTCTTTAGGGTGTCTGCAGGCGGATTTCCTGTGGAAAGCCGTCGCCAGCAGCGCAGTTTTGCTCTCAACCACATTCCACCATTCCCCATCTCTCATGGGCTGGAGTACGCACTCGGCTCCCGGATGTACGTGGTTGTTGTCAATGTTCGGGGCTGGTATGGGTACAATCAGGTGCAGCTGATGTCTGGAGCCCTGCCCAAGACCAGCTTCGATTCCCCCATATAGGTGAGCATGGCAAAGGGCTTGGCAAACTTATTGGTATCAACTCCATAAGCGTGGCTCGCTTTAAGAGCTCAGCTTGGGCAGTCAGTGGTGTTCCCTCCCTTTACCATCCCTACGCCCGTCCCCAAGGAAACGGCACCTTTAGACAAATGGAGGATGGTCATTGACTTTCGATACCTACACTCCCAAAAGCAGGACAATCGGGCACCGCTTCCTCCTGTTGAGGACATGCTTGAGCGGCACGAGCGTCAGAAAGAGTCTGCTGTGGTGGACCTCAAGCATGGCTTTCACCACATGCCTCTGCATCCGGATGATCGCCAATTGATGGCCATGCTAACCCCCCTGGGGACGTTCTGGTGGAGTGTCCTGCCCATGGGTGTGAAACATTTGCCTGCGCAATTCCTGCACCTCATGGAGTGGATCCTCAACCACCAAACCTGGCCGGTTGTGGACGATGTATGAACGGGTATACATGGTCGGCTCCCTCAGGCCTCGATATGCATTGATGACCCAAGTATGGGGTCTGTTGATGGCAAACCCGTCATCAGGCTGTCAGACAGGTTCTTAAACGCCTTCTGGTTTGGAAAATGGGGTGCGGACTGAACAAAAACAAGTTTTTTGTCATGCAGATCGAGTTCTGTGAGCAGGTCCTCAGTAATGGGACTTGACGCCCTGCGCCAGGTGCCATGAGGGCTCTGCAGTTCTGGGAACGCCCACAGACGGTAACCCAGCTTAGGAATTTCCTAGGAGTGTGTAATTACTACCACATCTATATTTGTAATTATGCACACCTACCGGACCCTTTGCAAGAAGTTACTGAAGGTGGGTAAACAGGAAGGTAGGAAAGGTAGCAGGGTCAAGGTAAATATTGGCAGCAGGTACGGCAGCAAAGGTTCGACTATCTCAAGAAAGCAGTCCTGAATATCAGGGCATTGAATCTATATGAACCGGCTGCCTCTTTTTACCTTAGGTGTGATGCCAGTGACTGGGCAGTGGGTTGTACTTTAGAGCAGTATAACCCCAAGGCCCAGAAAGATTTTCATGTGGCATTCTCGTCCAAAGGAATGGCGACAGAACAGAGAAAATGGTCCCCTCGTGGAAAAGAGGCCTGTGCGATCGTTGATGCCCTGCGCTAGTACCAGACCTGTCTCGGTTGTTACTCACCACAAGAGCCTGGATGCCTGGGCCACGGAGCACCTTAACACACCGAGTGGGCCATTAGGTGTTTTACCCATGCTATCCTGTACGTCCCCAGGTAGGACGACGAGGTGGCCGATGCCATGTCCCACCGGGTGTACCCTGCCAGCCAAGCGTGCTCTGACGTCAGCCGCGACTGATCCTTGCATGACAAACTGGATAACCTGGTGATTCTTGCCCAGGAGGGCAGCTGACTCTAGGTGCGTGTACCATGTAAAGGGTTTTTCCTGCTTTCGGGACCACTTTCTGTCCCTCCCTTGCCCTGCCCCTGCACTGCTTCAGTGTGAGCAGTGCTGTCCGGAATCCCTGGTCCCATCTCTGTCCCTGCAGTGCAATGTCTGCTTTGTTTCGGAGCCTGCAACTCGGATTCGGAGAAAACAGCGTTCCGCTGCTGTGGCCCTGACTGCTGCCGTTTCTCCTGCTGCTGTTGTGTCCTGCTCTGAAGCGGCGTCTACGTCTTTCCCTGGTGGCCCGCCAGCTATCCCATATGGGACAAGATGGACTGACGGCCCTTCTCCCTCTTCCAGTGCTGCGGGCTGCACGCTCCATCTCCTCTGTCGTCTGTCACAGGGGACAACTGTATGCAGTTCCACCCAGCCTAGTGCCCATCAGGACAGTCAGGACAGTCACAACAGTCTACACAGCCAGATATTGCCGTTCTGTCCTCCGCTGCATCACCATGTGTGGCTCAGCTTGACACTGCTCTGTCACCGCAAGCCGACTTAGCGCTCTCATCCCCTGTTCATTTTCGATACAAACTTAATGTTCCCGTCCCCCCAGGGTTTTCTGCAAATATTCCGAGGGAGCCCTTGAATGTATATTATCAGCAGGACAAGACCTTTTGAGGTATTTGCCATGCACTCGCCCAGCACACCCCATTGCGTTCTGCCTTATCTGAGTATCAGCTGCGTGATGGCAAGCTCTTTTATAAGAGTTACTGTTGTGTCGCAGAGGCGCTACAGATTTTGATCACTCAAGCGTCACACACTCACAGCGTACAAGCGGGGGCTGCAGCGTTGCAAGCAGAGCTCAAGCGTTGGTTCTGGAATGACGGGGAGGCTGACAGATGTAAGCGTGTTTTGCGCCATTGCCCTGTCTGCCAAGCTGCCCACGCCGCCATAACAGCTCAAGGAGGGCATTCTGTTGCCCCGTTCCTGATACGGTGATGTCCAGTGTTTCCTCCAACACATTCCACATAGGCAAGGCGAAGGATGAGGATGGCAGGGTGTATGAGGGAATTGTTCTGTGTGTGGACCGCTTGAGTGGTGTTGCAATCGTCGAACCTATCCTTTTCGAGGGCCTCAGAGGAGACAAAATTGGACAAGTTCCTGTTCGCCAGTGGTTGTCTTCTTTCGAATTTCCTAACGAAATTACCACTGAGCATGATCAGAAGTCTACTACGGCCTGGTTTAACAGCCTGTGTCCGGGGTCGGGTGTGAGTGCGACGTATTTCCGGGTTTATAGGTCTCAGACAAACAGCCAGGCTGAGGTAGAAGGTGAGGTGAAGCTTCTTCAGATTCTGTGCCGTATTCACCTCGAGAAGGCCCCGCATGGTATCAATTGGCTTCAGTGTATTTGGGCTGTCCTTCAGCCTTTACACCAGACCACGGGTCACCCTGGGCTCAGCTCCGAGAAAATTATGTTCCGCTGCGAGAAGTAGGGGCCAGCACCCTGCGCCTTGCCCCGTAGGGAAGCAGTTTGCGCCACCCAGTGGCTGCAGAATATGGGAGACATGGATAGGTTAGCTCGTACTTTGCAAGAAGAAAAACTCCGGAAATACAAACAACGGTACAATCAGCATAGACCAGAGAGTACTGAATCCTTTGCAGGGGATTTGGTCTGGGTTCAAGCGCTGCAGCTGCACGCCACTGACAAGCTGGCCCCTAATAAGGTCGGCCCGTGTGAGGTTGTGATGATGATAAATGCTCACAACTTGTCCATGGGCTGCTTCCCCATTTTTTATTTACAAAATGCGTTCCGGTTGTCTTTGTATCATTGGCGGTTAAGTCCATGTTTACAATACTATATTTGGTGAAGTGTGTGTGCACGTGTAGTTGGTCGTAACAATTGGTCTGATGTGTGTGCGTGTGTTTGGGTGTGTGTAGGTGTGTGGCATGTGTTTAGTTTAAGATCATGTAACGCATGATGTTACGTGTATGTGTGAACGAAGACGCCAGTGTTTGGAGCCAGGCCGAAAACCGAAGTCGGTTGGTCTGAGGTAGAAAACTGGGGGGCACTGAGAAACAATGCCCTGAAATGGGGATGAAAGCTATGGAATCACTCAAGCGCTGTCTGCTGGTTCTGCAAACCCTTGCGTTTCAACCCCTAGGGGAGAGCATCCGGGCAGCACAGCACGGCCAGGCAATCACAGGGCATGTATCTCTGATCATATGTTGCTGAGTACTGACAGTGAGCTTGGTTGGGTCATATATGACTGCTTTGGGATTGAAGCTCCTGTGTAGGGGCAAACGGAATTTATTGGCATGGACAAGAAAGGCTACAGCGGTAGACTCCGATGGAGGCCCAGTGCTGGCAGTCCAGGTTGCACTCTGTGCGCTGTTTCCGGTGTTCAGAGGGGAGGAAACTGGTAGTGCTGTCTGTAGGAGGTGCTGTGGGTGTGACGGGCGCTACAGGGCACAAAGAGGTCGTCCGACATTGTACTACTCGTTGTCCCTCCCAATGGGTTACCCAGACTTCAGACCGCGGGCGCCACATGTGGTGTTGGCCTGATAATTTTTGTCAGACAGGAGCATGCTCACCGGAGTCCTGATGATGGCCTTCAGCTTCGGTGCTGGCCTTGGGTGTCCTGTTATATAGGCCTGCAAAAGCTGTCTGCGTGTCGTCACAGGCTGCTCGAGCAGAAGAAAGACCACCCACAGACGTGTGAGACCAAAAACAGGTGGCACGTGCTGTGTAAGTGTGATCCGGAAAGTATTTAGTGATGTTTGTAGCATGAGCTGTGGCTGTGTACGGAGTTGGGGCTTCAGGAGCAGCACCAACTGGCGTCCAATATTCCCTCTGGTCGACGAGCCAGTCAAGATCTTTGGAAGCGGTACAGAGGGTGAAAGGCCTGTCCTAAGGCCGCCGACAAGAACCGGTACTGGAGCTCAAAGAAGATGTTGGTAATGCTCCCGGAAAACGAGAGTGTGGACTCCTCAAAGGATGACTGCAAGTTTGGAGTGGGGGAATTTGCTGAAGTAAATGATGTCGAACTGGCGGCAGATGGTAGCCGCCAGGGTGAGGATGGAGGCGGTGCCAGTTGTGGCTGACATAGGCTCGCTTTCGATGCAGGGACTGAGCGACAGAACGGTTGATGTCGATTTTTCCCTGGACTGCGTGGGTGCTTGCGGGCTCCAAGGCGACAGCGTCTGTAGGGACCTCCAGCGCAGAGGTTTACTGCGGCGTGATGGAGCGGGCCTAGTGGAACAGTACGGCGCCTTCTCTGTACTGGAGTACACCGAGGCGGAGGTAGGGTGTACGAGCAGTCGTAGTCAATGAAGGGCTCATTGCAGGAGACATTCGTGGCTGGTGCGCGGAGGTCTCCAAGGGCAGCGATTTTGGCGAGAGGGTAGGCCTCACTTTGTACAGACTGCAAGAGGACTGTCTGAACGGTGTAAGCAAAGAGGCGTCACTGCGATTGCGGCATTTTGGCGGCAGATCGTATTGTCGCAGGTACAGGCAATCATAACTGCGCAGGGTGGAAATGTTGTAGTTGAATGTACTGGAGGAAAAAGTCGGCAAAAAACCCCCAGCAGAAGACGATCAGCAATTTGATGGAATCAAACCCATTAGGATCCGACTGCGACTTTTTGCCGGTGTGAGGTTGTTAGACCGAGAAGTAGAGACACCTACTTAGTCCATACTGACGCCTCACAGCAGGTGGAAAAGCTTCCGTGCTACTTGAGGCTTTTTGAAGAGCCACTGTTAAGTGATTCTGCTCCCCTCTTCTGGACTAGGCCCCTCACACGCGCGAAGACACACCCAGTGACTGAAATGACGTAACCGGTGAGTAGGATACATGACCACCGGCCGGTGGAGCTTCATGGCGTGGACAAAATGGAGTTACTGGTCTGCTGGAAAGGTTACTCCGTGGACCACGACTCGGGGGAGCTGACCAAGAATTCTTGCCCTCTTATAATTTCGCCTGCATGCGCTACTGCTGGCAGAAGCAGAAAGCCATGGACATCACGCAGCTGCTACCAGTAGGATCTCCCCCAGGTCCCGCTCTGTACGACCAGTACGCTCTATACCTTCACTGTTGGCAGTGACAGAAATTCCTGAGTTTGCTGCTCCCGACCTTTGAGGTCAATCTTTTCAGGCTGGACCTCCTATCCTAGAGTAAGCGCACCACTGTACCCAATGATGGGTCTGCAGGCACATCCCTGCACGGCTACTGTAAGTCTTATTGGACGAGCTGCCGGAGGCCCCCCGACCGCCACGCGGGCAATCCGGGCGCCCCAGTAGCAAGCAGGGAACCCCCCCCGCCCAGGACAGGTCTCCCCACACCTGTGGGACGATGTTCTCCTGCACCTCAATGCGGTCTCAAGACCCAAGCCAAACCCCAGCAACGGCACCGCCCACAACACAGTCACCACCGCCATCACAACTGGCAGCACAACCAACAGCACCAACAAAACCATAACCAGCCCGAGCAGTCACAAAAGGGGCGACAGCAGCAGCAACAGAAACGCCCCCGCCACCAGGACCCTACGCCAACCGCATCCCGAGCCCCCCGACCCCAAGCATCAACCGCCACCACAGAGCCACCACCGAGAGCACCACAAAAGCCAGCACCGCACCCTAACCACCAGGCGACAGCTCGGGCCGCCCTGAGCTGCAGGGGCAACCACACGGATATAAGGACACTGACACCAGGGGAGGAAAGGGGAAAGGGCCACAACACCAAGGACGGGGGACAACACGGAGGCAGAGAGACAGGCGAAGGGAAGGGGAACAAGCCAACCCGAGAGGGCCACACCACTCCAGCCCGCGGAAGCGGGCACACTCCTGGGGAGGAGGATCCCCAGAGGACCGGACCAAGGCATAAGCCCCAAGGGAGGGCAACCCCACGGACACCGGCCTGCCGTACAAGGCCAGAAAGCCCACCCAGGCTTCCCGCAGCACCGACCAAACAAACAGAGTGGGTGATAGTACAGGTGGGAGCGGGCCAGCCCAGGCCCCGGGTGCTACCCCGCAGCACCACCCTCCTGGTGGCTACAGCGGTGCGACACGATGCACACATTGTGGTGCACGCACTGGAGGACCAGGCTGCGGACACGGGGCACCTGGTGGTGCACCAATGCGGAGGCGGCCTGTTCTGTGTGCGGTGTCTCTGGCCACATTGTTCTACGTTGCCCTTGTTCGCAGGTGCGCGCGCCCTGTGTCTTGTGTTTGCGGTGTCCGTGGCCTCTTCAACCTTGTTCAGCGGCGTGCGCGCCCGTCGTGTTCTGTGTACTTTGTCCGTGACCACTCGGCGCTTGTTTACCGGCGTGCGCGCCCGGTGTGTTCTCTGTGTGGTGTCCATGACCACTTGGCGCTTGTTCACGCCTTGGCATGGCGTTGCGGACGTTGTGTGGTATGGTGTCCCACACTGAGGACCTTGACCCTCTGATCAACAAGCTGCCAGAGTGGCTCAAGGTGGAGGCCCTCGATGAGGAATCCAAGAAACGTTGTAAAGAGTCTTGGATTTCTTTCTTTGCCGAGTCTCCCCCAAAGCTAGAGACACACAGAATCGCTGCTGTCGTTCCCCAAGTTGTGTTGCAGATAGAGGTTAACTCCTCTTTGGAAGATTCTGATCTCTACCGCGTACACATTGGCCATGAACGGCAGCGACCTCAGGTGCTCGGCGCCTTTTACGATAAGCGCTGTACCGTAAATGGCAACCATGTCACTGTGTTGGAGTGCACATTTAAGGTCAGGGCCCAGGATGTATTCCACGAAACATAAAGCGATGCCTCAGCCGGGACCAGAAGCTTGCAGTTGGGCGCAAGGCTGAGGGTGTTAGTCTGTCCCAAGAAAAAGACAAGGTGAAGTGTGGTGACTTGGGGCTTGCTGCGAATCAAGCCCCTCGCACAGTGCCACGGCGGTCAGGCCGAGACCCTTCTCCCTCGCCGAATTCGGATCATGGAGGGCCATAACCGTGTGGACCTCCCCTGGTACCACGTCCACAGTCCACTAATCCGCGGGCTGGTCTTCAGTACCGCTATTACCCCAAAACACTCCCTCTCTTGCGCCTACCTCTTCCTCGTTGGCGACCCCCAATCCATGGGACCCTCTGGACAATGGTCGATCACAGCCGTTTAGACATGATATGCCCAGGAATCAGCCCCTCGTATATGGGGAGCGGCAATATTCGCCGGCAGTGGCTATAGCTTTGACAAGCAGGCAGGGTTCTTCAGACACAGTCTCCGCCCTCAGTTTTCCTCGGTCCTCTCCTCTCAGTATGGTCAGACATACTCTGCTGTGGGTCGATCAGAGTATACTCCTCATCAATATCCAGGCTATTCGTCATATGGGGATCGCTCGTCATATGCCCGCTACTGACAGCATTCTGCCTAGTACGGGTCTTCAGGTAAAGGTCATTTTTCAGGAGAAGCCCCGATTTCAGGTAACGGCTGACCTCCTGATAAGGGTCAGCCTTCAGGTAAGGGCCACCTGCCTGGTAAGGGGCAGCCTTCATGGTGGGCCCAGCTTTCATGGAGGGGCAAGCCTTCAGGTAAAGGCCAGCCCTTCGGGAAAAGGGAAGGGAAAGGGAAAAGGAAAGGGAAAAGGAACAAGAGAAGGCAAAGGACGCCCTGTCAGAGTTGTTGGCGGGGCGACCGAAGATGAGGATGTTGCCGCCGTTGCGGCGGACGATGCTGTGGGTTGGGTGGGCAAAGGTCCCCCAGGCCGAGCCACTGCTGGGCTTGAAGTAGCTGATTATCCCACACCTGCGGGATGTTATACTCATGGTGTTGAATATGAGGGCCCTGATGTTTACAGTTAGTATGACGAGGGTTTTGGGGACACCGATGCCGTCATCTGCACCATCCAGGCCTCTGGAACTGATTGGGAAGGGAGCTGTGTCTATGACACAGACAGATGGCAGTACAGTGATCAGCGCTTCGGCCAGAACCCCCCCCTGATAAAGCCCCGCAACATTGGGGTCCCCGTGGGCTGCATCGATGTGGCATCTGCTAGCAGCTTTCAGACGCTGAGTGTAACCGTGTTGGCGATCGTGCGGGTGTACCTCAGTCCCGCAACTCACCTTCACACATCCCAAGTAATCAGCCCCTCTTAACACCTGGCTTGGAGGAAGAATAGGACGTGTCTTCGCAATTATGCCGCCGTCTTGACCCCACCGTCGATTTGAGTGCTCCTTTTGATGCGCTCACAACTCTTTTCTAGCAAGCCATTGCCCGTTTGTCTTTACCAGCAGGTAACACCCCATTTGTTCAAGATCAGTTCTGCACAGATCCAGTCCCCATGCAGTGCAGACATTTCCCGCATCTTGCATTTCCCTGTGTGACACAGCACTGAGCCTGCATTGGCTTCTGTGGGCTCGCTCCCCGTATCCCACTTGAACAAGAATGTAGCGGGCTGCACGGTATTCGATTATGATAGGCAGTGCGCTTGGACCGTACTTGCTGCATCCACACACGACATCCCCTTTGACAATGTTTGTACACGACTGCATGATTGGACGCGGCCTCAAGCACACGCACCGGTTTCTGCAGTTTGCTTAGCATCTGATCATTCAATTTCGGTCCCTATCCCTCCTCATTTGTCTGATTCCGCCTCTGATTCTGCCTCTGATTCTGATATCGCATCTTTCCATTCTCCTTGTAGCGATCCAGGGATGTCTGGGTTCGCCACTGATGCCGGAACCTCTGTGTGCAGCAATCCAGAACTGATTTCCAGCTCTGCTGACACCACTGCAGTGATTATTACGCAACCTGATTTGCCATCCTTTCTGTCCACTGACGTTTGTCAGTGTACCAGCCGCCACCGGTGTAGCTGTCAGTTGTGCCGTTGTGCCTGGTCTGTTTTCCGTCAGATTTGCCCCGGTATTATTCGGCCGTCAACACCGCGTGTGCTGCACCTTTTTGATCACAATCAGCACAGCCGGGTTGCTACCTGAGCACAGCATGTTCTAGCCTCTGGAGAGTTTCGTACTTAAGATTCATGGCGGGAAGCTTTGTCATCCCATGAGGATTTCTCTCCGAGTTCACAAACACAAGCCGCATATGTCCCGCGGATTGTGGAGTCTGATGACCCTAGTCAGGACACGGAGTGTGTCAAGTACCGCTCACGTGTTGAGGCCAAATACATACAGGACGTGCTCAGCCGCGTTGTTCGCCACCGCGAGCAAGTCATTGTTCGGGGCTGGTATGGGTACCCTTGGGTGCAGTTAAAGTCTGGAGCCCTGCCCAAGGGCCAGCTTCCATTCCCCCATATAGGTTAGCATGGCAAAGGGCTTTGCAAACTTATTCGTATCAATATCCATAAGCGTGGCTCGCTTGAAGAGCTCAGTTTGGGCAGTCAGTGGTGTTCCCCCCCTTTACCATCCCTACGCCCGTCCCCAAGGAAACTGTGGTTTTAGACAAATGGAGGACGGTCATTGACTTCCGATACCTACACTCCCAAACGCAGGACGGTCAGGCGCCGCTTCTTCCTGTTGAGGACATGCTTGAGCGGCACGAGCGTCACAAAAAGTCTTCCCTGGTGGACCTCAAGCATGGCTTTCACCAGATGCCTCTGCTTCCGGATGATCGCCACTTGATGGCCATGCTAACCCCCCTGGGGACGTTCTGGTGGAGTGTCTTGGCCATGGATGTGAGAAATTCGCTGCGCAATTCCTGCACCTCATGGAGCGGATCCTGAACACCGGACTGGACCGGTTGTGGACGATGTATGAATGGGTATACATGATCCGCTCCCTCAAGCTTCGATATGCATTGACGACCCAAGTATGGGGTCCGTTGATGCCAAACCTGTTATCAGGCCGTCAGACAGGTTTTTAAACGCCTTCTGGTTTGGAAAATGGGGTGCCCACTGAACAAAAACAAGTGGTTTGTCATGCAGATCGAGTTCTGTGAGCAGGTCCTCAGTAATTGGACTTGATGCCCTGCGCCAGGTGCCATGAGGGCTCTGCAGCTCTGGGAAGGCCCACAGACGGTAACCCAGCTTAGGAATTTCCTAGGAGTGTGTAATTACTACCACATCTATTTTCGTAATTACGCACACCTACCGGACCCTTTGCAAGAAGTTAATGAAGGTAGGTAAACAGGAAGGTAGGAAAGGTAGCAGGGTCAAGGTAATTATTGGCAGCACGTACGGCAGCAAAAGTTGGACTATCTCAAGAAGGCGGTCCTGAATATTCGGCCATTGAATCTATATGAACCGGCTGCCTCTGTTTACCTTAGGTGTGATTCCAGTGACTGGGCAGTGCGTTGTACCTTAGAGCAGTATAGCCCGAAGGCCCGGAATGATTTTCCTGTGGCCTTCTGGTCCAAAAAAATGCTGGCAGGACAGAGAAACTGGTCCCCTCGTGGAAAAGAGGCCTACGCGATCGTTGATCCCCTGCGCAAGTGCCAGACCTGTCTCTGTTGTTACCCACCACAGGAGCCTGGATGCCTGGGCCACGGAGCACCTTTTACGGCCCCGTGGCCGTTGGCACGAAACGTTTTTGAGTTTTACTCATGCTATCATGTACGTCCCCAGAAAGGACAACAAGGTGGCCAATGCCATGTCCCACTGGGTGTACCATGCAAGCCAAGCGTGGTCTGACATCAGCCGGGACTGATCCTTGCATGACAAACTGGACAACCTGGTAATTCTTGCCCAGGAGGGCAGATGACTCTAGGTGCGTGTACCATGTAAAGGGTTTTTCCTGCCTTCGGGACTACTTTCTGTCCCTCCCTTGCCCTGCCCCTGCACTGCTTCAGTTTGAGCAGTGCTGTCCGGAATCCCTGGTCTCATTTCTGTCCCTGCAGTGCAATGTCTGCTTTATTTCGGAGCCTGCAACTCGGATTCGGAAAAAACAGGGTTCCGCTGCTGTGGCTCTGACTGCTGCTGTTCTTCCTGCTGCCGTTGTGTCCTGCTCTGAAGAGGCATCTACGTCTTCCCCTGGTGGTGCACCAGCTATCCCATATGGGATGGGATGGACTGACGGCCCTTCTTCCTGTTCCAGTGCAGCGAGCTCAGACGGGCTGCACGCTCCATCTCCTCGGTTATCTGTCACAGGGGACAGCTGTCTGCAGTTCCACCCAGCTCAGTGCCCATCAGGACAATCAGGACAGCCACAACAGTCTACACAGCCAGATATTGCCGTTCTGTCTTCCGCTGCATCACCATGTGTGGCTCAGCCTGGCACTGCTCTGTCACCGCCAGCCGGCTTAGCGCTCTCAGCCCCTGTTCTTTTTTGATACACACTTAATGTTCCCCTCCCCCTAGGATTTTCTGCAAATATCCTCAGGGAGCCCTTGGATGTATATTATCAGCAAGACAAGACCTTTTGAGGTATTTGCCATGCACTCGCCCAGCACACCCCATTGCGGTCTGCTCTTCCTGAGTATCAGCTGCGTGATGGCAAGCTCTTTTATAAGAGTTACTGTTTTGTGGCAGAGGCGCTACAGATTTTGATCATTCAAGCGTCGCACACTCACAGCGTACACGCGGGCAGAGCTCAAGCGTTGGTTCTTGATTGACAGGCAGGCTGACAAATGTAAGCGTGTTTTGCGCCGTTGCCCTTTCTGCCAAGCGGCCGACGCCCCAAAGAAACAGCTCAAAGAGGGCATTTCGTTGCCCCGTTCCTGATACGGTGATGTCCAGTGTTTCCTCCGACACATTCCACATAGGCAAGGCGAAGGATGAGGATGGCACGGTGTATGAGGGTGTTGTTCTGTTTGTCGATCGTTTGAGTGGTGTCGCAATTGTGCAACCTTTTCTTTTTTGAGGGCCTCAGAGGGTAGAAAATTGGACAAGTTCCTGTTCGCCAGTGGTTGTCTATTTTCGAATTTCCTAACGAAACTACCACTAAGCATGGTCAGAAGTCTACTACGGCGTTGTTTATTAGACTGTGTCTGGGGCCGGGCGTGAGTGTGACGTATATCCAGGTTTTTAGGTCTCAGACAAACGGCAGGGCTGAGGTGGAAGGCCAGCAACGTTTCAAGACTCTCTGACGTATTCACCTCGAGGAGGTCCCTCATGGTATCAATTGGCTTCAGTGTATTCCGGCTGCCCTCCAGCCTTAACACCAGACCACGGGTCACCTTGGGCTCAGCTCCAAGAAAAATCTGTGCCGCTGCGAGAAGTAGGGGCCAGCACCCTGCGCCTTGCCCCGTAGGGAAGCAGTCTGCGCCACCCAGTCGCTGCAGAATATGGGAGACACGGATAGGTTAGCTCGTACTTTGCAAGAACAAAAACTCCGGGAATACCAACAACGGTACAATCAGCATAGACCGGAGAGTACAGACACCTTTGCGGGGGATTTGGTCTGGGTTCAAGCGCTGCAGCCGCACGCCACTGACAAGCTGGCCCCTAATAGGTTTGGCCCGTGTGAGGTTGTGATGATGATAAATGCTCACAACTTGTCCATGGGCTGCTTCCTCATTTTTTATTTACAAAATGCGTTCCGGTTGTCTTTGTATCATGGGCGGTTAAGTCTATGTTTACAATACTATATTTGGTGAAGTGTGTGTGCACGTGTAGTTGGTCGTAACAGTTGATGTGATGTGTGTGCGTGTGTTTGGGTGTGTGTAGGTGTGTGACATGTGTTTAGTTGGAGATCATGTAACCCATGATGTTACATGTATGTATGAACGAAGACGCCAGTGTTTGGAGCCAAGCTGAAAACCGAAGTCGGTTGGTCTGAGGTAGAAAACTGGGGGGCACTGAGAGACAATGCCCTGAAATGGGGGGGAAAGCTATGAAATGACTCAAGCGCTGTTATTTTGTCATTGAAAAGCTTTGCTGGTTTTGCAAACCCTTGCTTTTCACCCCTAGGGGAGAGCATACGGGCAGCACAGCACGGCCAGGCAATCACAGGGCATGCCTCAAGGATGTGTCTCTGATCATATGTTGCTGAGTACTGACAGCGAGTTTGGTTGGGTCATATATGACTGCTTTGGGCTCGAGACTTCAGACTGCCGGCGCCGTATGTGGTGTTGGCCGCATAATTCCTGTCAAACGGCAGCATGCTCACCGGAGTCCTGATGATGGCCTTCAGCTGCAGTGCCGGCCTTGGGTGTCCTGTTATATAGGCTGACAAAAGCTGTCTGCGTGTGGTCACAAGCTGCTCGAGCAAAAGAAAGACCAACCACAGACGTGTGAGACCCCCAACAGGTGGCAAGTGCTGTGTAAGTGTGATGAGGGAAGTATTTAGTGATGTTTGTAGCATGAGCCGTGGCAGTGTTGTGAGTTGGGGCTTCAGGAGCAGCACCAACTGGCGTCCAATATTCGCTATGGTCGGCGAGCCAGTCAAGATCTTCGGAAACAGTACAGAGGGTGAAAGGCCTGTCATAAGGCCGCCGACAAGAACTGGTACTGCAACTCAAAGAAGATGTTGGCGATCCTCTCCAAAAACGCTCCGAGAGTGTGGACTACTCAAAAGATGACTGCAAGGTTCGAGTGGAGGAATTTGCTGAAGTAAGTGATGTCGATCTGCCGGCGGATGGTAGCAGCCAGGGTGTGGATGGAGGCGGTGCCAGTTGTGGCTGACATAGGCTCGCTTTTGATGCAGGGACTGAGCAACAGAACGGTTGACGTTTTTTTTCCCCTCGACTGCGTGGGTGCTTGCGGGCGCGCAGGCAACAGCGTCTATATGGACCTCGAGCCAGGAGGTTTACTGCGGCGTGATGGGGCGGGCCTAGTGGAACAGTACGGGGCATTCTCTGTACTACAGTACACCGAGGCTGGGCTAGGGTGTACGAGCAGTTGTAGTTAATGAAGGGCTCATTGCAGGAGACATTCCTGGCTGGTGTGCGGAGGTCCCCGAGGGCAGCGATTTTGGCTCGTTTGTAGGCATTAGTTTGTACAGACTGCAAGAGGACTGTCTGAATGGTGTACGCGATGAGGCGCCACTGCGATTGCGGCATTTCGGCGGCAGATCGTATTGTTGCAGGTACAGGCAATCATAACTGCGCAGGGTGGAATTGTATGGAATTGTTGAAGTTGAATGTACAGGAGGAAAAAGTCGGCAAAAAACCCCCAGCAGAAGACGATCAGGAATTTGATGGAATCAAACTCATTGGGATCCGACCACGACTTTTTGCCGGTGTGAAGTTGTTAGTCCGAGCAGTAGAGACACCTACTTAGTCCATACTGATGCCTCACAGCCGGTGGAAAAGCTTTCATGCTACTTGAAGCTGTATGAAGAGCCATTGTTAAGTGATTCTGTTCCCCTCTTCTGGACTAGGCCCCTCACACGCGCGAAGACACACCCAGTGACTGAAATGGCGTACCCGGTGAGTGAGATACTTGACCACCGGCCGGTGAAGCTTCATGGCGTGGACAAAATGGAGTTACTGGTCTGCTGGAAAGGGTACTCCGTGGACCACGATTCGGGGGAGCTGGCCAAGAATTTCTTGCCCGCGTACAATTTGGCCTGCATGCGCTACTGCTTGGATAAGCAGAAAGCCATGGACATCACGTAGCTTCTACCAGTAGGATCTCTCCCCAGGTCCCGCTCTGTACGACCAGTACGCTCTGTACCCTCTTTGTTGGCAGTGACAGAAGATTCTAAATTTCCTGGTCTGGAGTTTTGAGGTCAATCTTTTCAGGCTGGACCTCCATCCCTAGAGTAGGCGCACCACTGTACCCAATGATGGGTCTGCGGGCACATCCCTGCACGGCTAATGTAAGTCTAGTTGGACGCGCTGCCGGAGGCCCCCAGACCGCCACGCGGGCAATCCCAGCGCCCCAGCAGTAAACAGAGAACCCTCCCCAGCCCGGACAGGTCCCCCCACACCTCTGGGACGAGGTTCTCCTCCACCTCAAAGCAGTCCCGAGACCCAGGCCTAACCCGTGCAAAGGCACCGTCCACAACACCATCACCACCGCCAGCACAACTGGCAGCACGACCAACAGCACCAACACCACCATACACAGCCCGAGCAGTCACAAAAGGGGCAACAGCAGCAGCAAAAGAAACGCCCCTGCCACCAGGACCCCACGCCAACCGCATCCTGAGCCCCTCTACCCCAAGCACCAACCGCCACCACAGAGCCACCACCGAGAGCACCACAAAAACCAGCACCGCACCCTAACCGCTAGGCGAGGGCCCCGGCCGCCCTGAGCTGCAGGGGCCACCACACGGATATAAGGACACTGACACCAGGGGAGGAAAGGGGAAAGGGCAACAACACCAAGGACGGGGGACGACACAGAGGCAGACAGACAGGCGAAGGGAAGGGGAACAAGCCAAGCACAGGGGGTCACACCACCCCAGCCCGGGCGCACCCCTGGGGAGGAGGACCCCCAGAGGGCAGAGAACACCCCCGGACCAAGGCATAGGCCCCGAGAGAGGGCAACCCCACGGACACCCGCCTGCCGTACCAGGCCAGACGGCCCACCCAGGCTTCCCTCAGCACCGACGCGGCGTATCACACCACACCAAACCACGCCCGCCCGCCACAAACCAACCACATAGCCTGAGCCTCCACGGGGTCCAGGCGACCGACACAGCAAAACCCCCAGTCTGACCATCGCTGCTGCCATCCCACGCCGGACCAGGAGATGCGACTGACCTACGGCACAACACAGCTCAGCACAGCAGGACTCAGCGCACCACAGCACAGCGCAACAGAGCACAGCACAGGGCAGCACAGCACAGCAAGGCTAGGCACCACACGCGACAACATGGCACAGCACGAAATGGCAGGACAGGGCACAGCACAGCACACCACAGCACCCCACAGCACAGCGCGAATCAGCGCAGCACAGCACAGCAAAGCACAACACAGCACAGCACAGCACACCAAAACACACCACAGGCCACCAAGGCAAGGAACGCTAACCGTCGGCCTAACCCTATCAAGCCCCATCTCACGCCAAATAGGAAAGAAACACGCTCACTGGCACAGGACACCACAATGCAGCAGCCCACCACACACTGACCAACAGCCACCACCACCCCCCCCGACAGAATAACCCCCCCCCGAGCGGGGGTGGCAATCACGGGGCCGGAAGAACTGGACAAAATCCCGCCCCCCCCCCCCCGCCAGCAGAAGCCCACCCGCACAAACGGCCACGAGTCACAGGAAAGTTAACCCCGCCGCCACCAAACCGGCACGACAGGGGCGGAGGAACACCAGGCAGCCCCCCCCCAAAAAAAAAGCCCCGGCCTACCCCCTCCCCCCCCTGACCCCACACGCGCCAACGAACCGGCTGGCGTATCCGCCCAGCCAGAAGAGCCAGAGCCTAACCCAACAGGACAGGCCGTCAGCCCATGCGTGTACAGAAACAAAACCGCGCAGGGAGCTGGGGCACGGTCCGAAGCCACCCACAACACAGTGACACGCCACAACACGACCAATTGGCCACGCAGTTCAGCAATCAGTGAATGCACCCGCCCAGGGAGGGCGGAGGGAGGAAGAAGCAAACCCTCCCCCCGAAGAAACAACAGCAGGGAGGGGGGGAAACCCTACCAATGTACGAACAGGAAACTGCCGGAAGAAGCCAAATGAGGAGCCCCGTCGAACCGACTAGGGCAATTCCGCCAGTCATAGGGGCAGCCACAAAACAGCGAAGCCACGCAACCAATCTGGTAAGGCGGGCAATTCCCCAGCCAGGCGAGACCAGGGGTGACACACAGAGGACCCACAGGTAGGACCCCAACACACCAACCCGCCCAGCCCAAAGCCAGGCCGCAGCCAGGGAAGGCGGACCACAACGGCCACACGGTTGCCGACGGGCCAGAAGAAAGACCAACTCCGACAGGCGACTCAGACCGCCACCAGGGAAGAGGCAGTCAACCAACCACAGGGACGCGGACACAACAAGGACCGCCGGCAGGGAAACAGAGCCGCAAAAAAAAGGCGGAGGGGGGGCGGTTCCCAAGGGGACCACGACAAAAATAGGTAACAGTGGCCACGAGTGGACCACAACACAAAAGAACCGAAAGCCATACCTAGAAAACCCCCCTGCCTGCAACCAACGATGGGTCGCCACCGGGAGGACCGGGAAGCGACACCCACAAGACCTCGGAATAGAAGGCGGCGACAACCCCCACAGCAACCCCCCAACAACCCCCGACCACAGATGGCAACCCCCCCCGAGAGGGGCAGGAACCAACAACAACCAGGGTTGACCAGGAGAGACCACACCAGACGGGGCACGCCGCCAGGACCAGAGAGTGACCACACGCTCAACACAAGAAAGCTGCACAGTCCAGCCAGGGAAACACCAGCTGGCGGATCCTGAAGCCCCACGACAGGCGGGCATCAGGGGAAACTGAAACCGGACCATACGCCGCACAACTAGCTCAGGAAAGCTGGGGTACGGAGGAGACCAATGCCCACACAAACCACCCGCGAACTCTGCCAAGAAGTGTGAGATTACGTTCCAAACCCGTAGCAGGACAGAAACCGCGAGCCCAATCCAAGAAATATGGGACAGTAGCAACATCCCCATCAACATACCCACCACCGAACCCGCAACTCGCACGCACACACAGGCGCCGCAAACCAAAACCAAATAAGGCGAGAAACAGCCGCAACCCACACCCACACGCACAAACCGCGAGCCCCGGCCAGGAACGGAAGAGGGTGTGCAAACACCAAAACCTGAGCACATACCAAACCCAAACCCGAAACCAGGAAATGCCATGATGCATGCCCATATGCACTCCTGAGCCATAGTGTGTTTGTGTCCCTTGTCTGTATCGGGTGGTAGTCAGAATCTTTATGTACACATGGCCCAGATGTTGCATGTGATTAGTTAGAGAACAGCCCATCTGCACACCTGTGTCACTGCATATTTGTGTCCTTTTCAACCCGGCCTTCTTGCGGGGCGACACCTCATTGTAAGGCTTGTGCCATTGTGGGAATCATTTGTTCAGCCTAAGCTGCAGGAGTATCAGCTGAAGGGTGGTGCGTAGCACTTTGGATTCAGTCGTCGAAATAAAAATGTCGCTTCGGGAACAGGGAACAATGATGATCCCCACATTCCAGAACCCATGTGAGCTGGTTTTGGCTAAATAACTTTTTACGCGAGCACTTCGAATTCTGATCACACAGGTGAGGTAATTTTGGGGTTCCACATAAGTTCTGCTAATCAGGAGCCTCAATATAACCCCACACAATTAGATCAGTAATGAGGGGCGCTCCGTATTAGTGCTTGTAAGCTACCGTGTGGTGACAGCTTACTTGTGAGATGTTCCTTTGGGTTGCCTAAGTGACTGATACAGTGCTGTACTTAATGCTCAGCTTTGGGCTTCATGGTTTATTATATTCAGTGTGTCTCCTTGTCATTTTGGGCAGTTTTGACCCCTGCGACCGGAAACTTCACAATTCCAGGGCAACCCAATCAATCACTGTCAACCAGTGAGGGCAGACAGGAATACCCAGATCATCTGGAGATAATCAGGATGCTCCACAGCAGCGGTAAGGGCACATGGGAGGATCCAGATAATCCAGGACATTCAGGATATCCCACAGAGCCCAACACAAGCAGACAGGGTAACAAAGAGCCCGCAAGAGGGATAGGCAAACAGATTCTCAAGGGGCTTGGGTCTCACATATGTGGATAGCTACCAAACAGAGACTGAACACAAAGCAAATCAATTTGCGAAGGTAGTGGGGACATAGAACAGTACATCAGTAATGGCACCCATTGGGTAACCAGTGTTGTATGATAAAACAGAATCGGACTGAATTGGTCGGATTACAAAAAACCAGGAAAAGCCAGAGGGCGACGAGCCCGAAACCGAAGTAGGCGGGCCACACAACTGTGGGAAACCCGGTGTCCATAGCCCGGATCTCTGAGGCAGCCTGAGCCATGCAGGTGACCCCACCAAACGAGATTCGGAGCCCGGGGGTAAGACTGCAACCTAATGCCTGTGCTGCCTTGGGACTCGAGGTGGAGCTTAGCACCCAATGCACCTCGGAGCCCAAGTACCAAGAACGCGGCACCGGCATGCCTTGGGCAGTTCGGGGAAGTCCCGTGAGCCCCTAGCGCTCCGCCCAAAGGAGGGGACGTGCGCAAGCATGGAGACACACCCTCCCCGCATGACAAGTGCGGCATGCTGGCTCCAATTAGCCCTCCCTCTGCTGCCCGGGGCTGCTTTCTTGGGGGCCACCAGTCAGGTCTAGCAGGATGTAGGCAGCCTCCCTTCTTCAAGCACGGAGCCTGTTCCTGTTTGTCACAGCGGCAACACCAGCGGGAAGCATGGGGCGCCTCTCCACGACTGAGTGCACCTACCTACATACCTACCTGACTCAGGCGTGGCACACTCACCACGTACATGCAGGGGATGCACGCGTTGCAAACGGACCTCAAGCGTCGGCTCTTGATTGACGGACAGCTCGACAAATGTAAGCGTGTCTTGGGCCTTTGCCTTGTCTGCCAAGGTAATCACGCTGTCAAACAGGTCAAAGAGGGCATGCCGTTTCCCCCCCTTGTTCCTGATACGGTGATGTCCAGTGTTTCCTTGGACACATTCCACCTAGACAAGGCAAAGGGTGATGATTGCAGGGTGTATGTGGACTGTCTCCGTGGTGTCGCAATCGTGGAGCCCATTCTCTTTCAGGGCCTCGAAGGGGAGGAATCAGGAAGGGTTCCTGTCCCCAAGTGGTTGTCTACTTTCGACGCTCCTGTCGAAATTACCACGAACCATGATCGGAAGTTTACTTCGGCGTGGTTTAACAGCCTGTGTTTGGGGTTGGGTGTGAGTATAACGTATAGCCAGGTGTATAGGTCACGGACAAACGGTAGGGCTGAGGTGGAAGGCCACCAACCATTTCTGATTCTTTGGCGTATTCACCTCGAGGAGGCCCCTCATGGTATCAGTTGGCTTCAGTGTATTTGGGCTGTCCACCGGTCATAGCGCCAGACCAAGGGTGACCTCGGGCTCAACCTGCAGAATATTCTGTTCGGCTGCGAGAAGTTTGGGCCAGCACCCTGCGCCCCGCCTCATAGAGAAGCGGCTTGGGCCACGCAGTGGCTGCGAAATATGGGCCCCACAGGTGTTGAAACGACGAATTGTTCAATGTCCTCTGTGGTCCGTGGAACGTCTGTGTCACACCATTTTTGAAGCTCACCGCACCATGTGGCAAATGACTACACAGTACCCACGCGAAAATAGTAGCTAAAACTCGATAACCGTCCCAGCCATGGGGAGTCACCTCCCATTAAAAAAGGCGCACGATATGCGCAGTGCAAGGAAAATCCGTATCCATGTTTTTCTGGATCTTGTCCAAGGTGCCACGACGTAACACACCTAGTACATCACCATCGCTCTCTTTGCAAGGGGCGAGAAGCAGTCTCCATGTGTACCCAGGTGTGCGCTGTTTTGTTCTCTGCTTCAGAGACACGATGTTGTTTGCACCGAGGAGCGTGAACCACATGGAGAGCTAGCACCCCACAACTTAACAACATATACAAAAAAACAACAGCAAGATGTACAAGTTCAGGAAAAGCCATTTTGTTGAGTAGGCTGACTTGGGCAGATATGTAAGGAACAAAATCATCAAAATTCCACCTACGGCATTGGTGCCGTGTGCCTTAGTTGGCGCCAATTTTTGTTGGGATGCCAATGGTTGCCATGCATTCTCCTTCACATTGTTTGATTGAGGTAGGATAGTAAGGTCTTCTCGGAACCGGGGTTGCCCCGCA
This sequence comes from Eutreptiella sp. 'Long Island Sound 2002', assembly GCA_964036045.1. NCBI lineage: Eukaryota > Euglenozoa > Euglenophyceae > Eutreptiales > Eutreptiaceae > Eutreptiella > Eutreptiella sp. 'Long Island Sound 2002'. Next base: position 96,079,574 of record OZ038380.1, on the reverse strand, counting down.
GGGGGGTCTTACCAAGGGGCTTTTGCTCACTCACCGACATCCCTACTTCACGTGCCCCCACAAAGCGGCTCCCCCACATGGAAGGAGGGGGCGGTCGCCGCGAGCAGTACCCTACCGCGGGTTCTGCCCAGAGAGGTAACCCATGTTTGACCAAAGTCTCACATTCCTCTCCTCTGGGCGGATAATACATGGAGAAGGGTCCCATGGCACATCCTCATCAATCTCTGGAGTCCGGGGCCCAGAGGCCCGGAGCCAGGCCAAAGGATCAGTCCTGCAGGCACCCCCACCTGGGTTGGCTTTCAGTAGGCGTGAGACAATTTGAAGAAGCATGTGCTACCGGACTCGCATGCCGTGACGCGTACTCGCGCCACTTCACTCGCTCAGGCTTGCGCTCTCCCAGGGGGCCGAGGAATCGAAGTAGTTTGTTGTGGTTGGTTGGTCGGTTGTATAATCGTAGAGTTGCGGTGTTGTGTTGTGTTCCTGGATATGGTCATCGGCAGGCGTGGCGCATCATGGTGCCGCCCACCGATCGGACACTGTTCCCGTTTTGACCCTTGCATGCCCGGCTGGTTTCGTGTTGGTCGGCTCGCGTGCTGTTTGTTTATTGTCGGATCGCTTTCTCTCCAATAGTTTTGTTGGTATATTGTTGTGTTGGCTGTCTTATGGACAGCTTGTTCGTCTCCAGTTCTATCGCACTGCAGCCTGTGCCGGTGCAGTCGGATGTTGTCCTTGTTGTCCTCTCGATTAGTTCTGAGGTTGCTTGTGGCCGGCCTGTCCAATGTGGCGGTCATTGTGTTGCGACCGGGTTGTGCCTGGCGCTTTGTGTTGGCTCGCCCTCGTCGCAGCAGCCAGTGGTCGGCTTGTCCAGGGTTGTGCAGTGGCCTCTATGGGCTTGGCTGGCCGCGTTGGGCGCTGTAGGGCGTCCCCTACGCCGTTTGTTTCCCCTCAGGTGTGTTTTGTCGTGGCCCGTCCGTTTGTGGCGTGTCTGCGTGTGAGGTTGTTTCTTTGTTGCCCGCACTATGCTTGGCTCGTTTTGCTGGTTGGCCGTCGTCTTCGCCGCCCCTTGGTCCGCTTGTCCTGCTGTTGGATTTGTTGGGCCGTGCTGGCCGTTTAGGGTCCGTTCTGGTCGTTCCAGTTGCGTTGGGCCGGCGCGGCACGCTTTGGTGGCGCGCCGCCCCCCTCCTGGTGGGGCATGCTTGGCGGTGCTTGGTTTTCCTCTTGGTGGGGGATGTCCATTCGGGGAGAAAAAATTAGAAAACTTGTAGGACATGCCCTGTCCCGCCCTGGAGCCAGCGTTACATGCACAACCCTTCATCTTGTACATCGCGGTGCCCTCCGGCTTTCCTTTCGGTCTCGCTTGCCCCGATAGTATGTACACCCCCGTTGGCGGCAAAGCCCCCTCGGTCCATTTTTCTGCATCCCCATGTTCCTTATGGGAGCCCTGGGGTGCTTTGCCTGCGTGGTGGTGCGGTGTTTGTGCTCCTGCCCGCTGGCCAGTTGCCTTGGATTCGTCTGCGGGGTGCCTGGCTCGCTGTGTTCCGTGTTGTGCCGTGCTTCGCAGTTTTGGTGGTGTGTGCGTCGGTGCCTCAGTGTGGTTGCCGGAGGCCAGGGTGGCTTGCTGGCACGCCGGCCTTTTGCATAGCGTGGCAGTTCTCTGGGCCCTCTGCCGTCTTTGCCGCCACAAGTGTTCTGTGATCTGGTGCCCTGGTGTTCAACGTTTGCAGAGGCCATGCGCAGTGGTGCTGGTGTCATCTTCGTCCCTCAACCTCCTGCCCTTGGGTATATCATGCACGCAAGTTGTGTGCCCTGACGCCGGGACCCCGTGTGCGCTGCCATGGGTGTCCCGTGATCTGGTGCCCTGGTGTATGATTGTCTTGGAGGTCATGCGTGCTGGTGCTAAATCCGTCGCTGGACCCCCGCCCTGGCAGGTAACATTCTTGTGGCTGATGTGCTTTGGTGTCGGGGTGCCCCGTACGGCGCGTTGCGCTGGGCTCGGCGTAACATACCCGTGTTTGCCAGCGGGAGCCGGCGGGCTCGTGGGTCCCGTGTGTTGGACCCCTGGCAGCATGGATAAGCAGCATACAGGACCATCATACCACACCAGCCTTTGAAGAACAGTGCAATATTGAACGATAAAAAAGACTATAGCTTGAATAGTTGGCATGGTTCTACACAACGTGTTCGAATGCTGAAATGAAGGCGCTCAAAATGTAATTCAACGATGTCAAGAGCAGCGCCACCTTGTTGTTTGAATGTTGAGGTCCAGAATATACCTCACAGCTTTTTGCCACGTGAACAATTTTGCTTGGCGATCACGACGTCGTTTGGCCGCGCGCTGTGATGAGCTTACTCGCGCGGTAATACGGTCCAACAAAGCCATTACATGTTGATTGCTCCAAAGTAGTTGTCTCAATCTCCTCTGTTGTAAGACCGTCGAACCAGTGTGGTGAAGCAGGCAGCGAAGAGGGTTAGTTGGGACTCAGTGATCGATGAGTGTTTTGGTGAGGGGAACAGACAGGGTCTGCGACAAAGTCTTCGTCAAGATAAGCGTCAAGCAATAGGAAAAGGACCTGGTTCAACTGTTGTCCTACAAGCGGAAGCGGAGGGACCTTTTGAGCACCAACTTGTGTCACCGTCAGAACCAAAGGTTCGTCAGTAGTCCTCCCATCAGAATCTGGCATTCTTGGTAGCCCTGGAACCGCATTGCCCTTCTTCTCCATTCTACTCTGACCCTCAGATGGACAAAAAAGCTGTAGGGGAACGGCAGGCTCTGCCCTCATATTATTCTCAAATGAACCGTTAGACGCCTTGGGCTGTGATGGTGGCGGTGGTTGTGCCTCACCACCGCAATGGGGTTCGGTTTTGACATACCGATTGTTCTTTCTGACATCAGCACCTGTTTCTGAGCGACCCGTCAAAAATTCAAGTTCGAGCTGCCAGCGTCCGAGTCCCTGATGACTTAAATTGTCTTGTAACTGCGCCTTTGTGGGCAGATTGTGCTTTTCAGGTACCTCCAGTATCTCACTCTTCTGTTGCTTGGTTCTTGACCCTTTGATTGGCACAGTTTTGCGTGAAGTTTCGAAATGTTTCATCATTTCATTGAATTGTCTCTGCACTGCTGACAGAGTGTCAGCGAGAGGTCAAGAGAACAAGCAAAACAGCAAATCTGCGAAGTACATGGCAGTTCAGCTGGTATTACGGCGGAAATCATTGCGAGTATTCAGCAGGCGTAGAAGGCAGAGACGTTTCAACTGGTCATTGTACCCTATAAACTTGGTACCAAAGCGGTACCCCTGGACCCCATGGCCCATATGGTGAGTATCTAACCTTCGCCGTCTCACACGGAGGTTCCCTGTCTCACATGTGGGGTCATGTTTCCTGCAGGGCTGTAGGAACTGGGATGGTGACGCGGGTTTGGCTGGATCGGGCCCTGGTTCGTGACCCCCACGGTTGCTTGATCCGATTTGGGCATCTTTCCTTGGTGCGTCGTTGTGCTTCCTGGTTGGCCTCTTCCTTGGGCTTGTCTCACTGCGTCCAAAAAGGCAACCCTGTCCTGAAGGTCCTGCACACCCTTGGACAGTCACACGAGCAAGCTGCAACAAGTTGATGAGTGTGTGTGGGTGGTACTCAGTGGCGGATGTAGAAGGCAATGGTGGGGAAGGAAGTGGAGGCAATCAACGTAAGAAAGGCAAAAAAGGTAGGAAACCCTATGTGAAAAAGGAATCACATTGGGCCACCTGAAATACAAGGCAGGGGAGGTCAGGATTGGGGTATTGGGAAGGAGGACGGTACCTTGAATCCTTGAACCCATTCCCACTCCGACGCTCAAGCCGATTCAAGGGGTGGTGATACCGAGATCTGGGTGCAGAAAAAGCAAAAATAGGCAGAATTGGGGTGATTCCCAAGGTTGGATCAGGCAGCCAAGGCTGAGCCCATAGCTCATGGGGCAGGACATCGGACGTGAGATTGGTAACTAACTGTAAGACCTGAAATTAGGTCCCAGCTCCTTATGGGTCACAAAAGGGGTGTTTTGGCATACCCAAGAGTGTACCAAAAATGAAGCACTCCCCAAGGGTATTCTGCCATACTAGCTTGGGGATAGGACCCAAAAATCAGTGTGGGACCCCATTAGAGTCGAATGTGGGTCCAAGTAGGTAGGTAGGTATATTCGCCAGCTCAGGATGCCTTCTCTGACAATGCAGGAAGAAGGTCTTATCAAGGGGACGTCCTGTCCCTCCAACTGCCCTAGTTCAGGTGCCTCTTAAGCCGCTCCCGCTCCCGCTCCCGCGGCCACCCAGTCCAGGTGTCCCGGGTTGGAGGGTGTCCTCACATGTGTCCATGGGTAGAGCCACATGCCCCCTCCTTTGGGCGGCAGCTCTGGGAGCTGCCCAGCCGTGGGCAGTCTCTCTCACCACAGCCCTACGTGCTCATTTGGATCAGGTACCGTACAATTACCCAAGTGAAACCGTGGTTCAACCGAGTTCAACCACGCACTTCCATTACGGCTTCCCCACGGTTGAACCCCTATCGTGGTACAGCAACAAATTACTAAGTAGCAACCTGAAAACCGCTATTTATCAGCCCTGCAATGTTTTTGAAAACCTTCTTACCTAATTGGTGCAAAACACTGGAGACCTATTTCTCTTGGATCATATTTCACGGCAATGGTGGTGTAGGTGCCAGTGGCAGCGGCTGTATTGGTGAAACCGCACGGCTTCACCATCACCTTTTCGTTAGGCGTGGTGACATACACCCCTGCGCCTTGTTTGGATTCCCTTTAGGACTTTGGACCCTTTTTAGAGAACAACAGTTACATGGAAGCCTACACTTGATTGTCAGAAGCTTGTTTCCTCATGGATTGCACTAAAATGTAACCGGCTTTCGAGGTGGTTCAACCGCTGGACAGAGGCGCGGTTGCACCAGCTTCACCGGTTCAACCGCTGTTGCACGAAGCGCTAAACAAAAAGGACATGTGGGGGTTACTGAAGCTTGTGCTGTCCTTGACTGCAATAACTGGCCATGTTGTCCCAGCTGCATCGCCCTCCTCCTCCCACTGCGGGGGAAGGAAGACCAATTCTTCCCTCTTTTTGGGCCGGGGGGTACCCTTCGTGGCTTTCCCCGGGGTACCCACGGCCAGACGTGGTTCGCCATCAGGACCGTCCACAATGACCCATCGAATCGGCGTGTTGGCCGCCCATCCGAACCGCCGTCGCAGCTGTTTGCGCGTGTCCTCAACCGCCAGTCGTCGTTGTTGGGCTTGATCCAGGCTCTGCAAAAAGGAAAAAATAGTGAAACCGTGGTTCAGGCGGTTCAAGCGTGCGGTCGAACTACACTTCACTGATTCAACCGTGCACACCTCCAGAGCTGACGCATGCGCCATTTCTGCCCTGATCGCTTTCTCCTCGTCGCCATCCTTCGATCTCGCAGCCAACTCAGTTGCCAGGGCCTTCACATCCTGCACCGTGTCGCTGGGGAGCATGCCAGAGTCACTCTTGGAACTGCCGGCCCGAACTACCTTCTTCTTCTTCTTCTTTGGGATATGCTCTGCGGCTGGGACCCATTCGTGCTCTTCAAAAAGGGGGAAAGCCATCACCACGCACTATAAGTACATAGAGGTGATCATCCTTAAATCTTGGGAAGTGCATTTCTTCTAGCACATCCGTTTGATCAGCTAATCATTGTATCCAATCATCGACATCCCAACGAACCCCAACTCTTCCATCCTTTATGGTCGTTTTTAGTACTTGTCTCTCACTTAACGTGGACCAAGTTTTATCTATCTTTGCATACGAAGGAAAGCAATGTGTCCATGGGACGTTGCTTGCACGGGTTTTCTTCTCTTTGGCATCGGCCCACGAAATAAGCTTCTTGTACCTAGGGACGGTTGAACCGAGAAATTGGGATAAAGTGCGCAGTTGAACCTGCGGTTGAATGGGTTGCCGTCATGGCACCAAAAAGCGTCCAATGGTAAAAACCACAAAGTATTCACATTTGTGACGCGGGCAACATGTTGCAACTCATATGTTCATGCTTCGGGCAACATTAAGCGATTATTTAGCCGTGCAAACGTTGTCATGAAGCACAATCACAATTGTTCACTTGTGATAAGCGTTCACCCGCACCGTTGAACCACGTTGAACCACTTGTAGGCATGTGTGCATTATGCGACATACCTTCGCTTCGGCATCCCAAGGTTCAAAATGAGGCGCACAGCGTCGATTCCTGTGAAAGCTTTTTTTCTAGCCCTTTTTGTCTGTTTGGAAGCCCTCTGTGTGTTACCAACTCGGTCAGCAAGTTGTTTTCATAGGCGTTTTGTCCTGCTGTTTGTGCAAAAAAAGGTGAAGAAGTCGTCCACCAGCTGTTGGTCCACCCAGCCGCTGTAGTGGTCGTTCACAACTTGCAGCCAGTGGTGGGACATTGTGAAAGTGTCTCTTGGTTAAGTGTTACTTGGAGGAGGTGTGCCGTTGATAATGTGAGGATGTAGTGGTTGAGGCGGAGAGTGTTGGACTTGTATGGCCGAAGTTTTGGTGGGGGGTTTGGGTTTTGTCATAGGGCGTTTAGAGTGAGGTTGTTTGTTGTTTGGTTCTTTGTTTGTAGGGGATGGAAAGCGCACAGGGTGGGGAACGGTGGATGACGTGCTAGGAATGCAGAGAGGTTCATTCCAGGGGTTGGAGGTAGATGTTGGAGATAACTGATGAAGGTTAGAGATGCGGTTGTCGATCAGCCATTGTTTGGTTTCCTTGAGGAGGGTGGTGAGAGGTTTTTGTCGATGCTTTAGGGCTTGGTGAAGTGATTTGGTGTTGGAGTAATAGGGTGTGTTTGATTCAGGGGTGCGTAGTTGATTACTAAGTGTGTTGGGTATGAATGTGCGTATGAAGTTGCGGCGGTCGCCTTTGGAGGTGGTGGCCCAACAAGTCATGATGGTGCTGCGGAAGGGCCCGTTCCATACGTTGAAGAATATGTGCCATATTGTGTTGGTGGTGTGGCATTCGCTGACACAGGTAATTGGGTCCAAGGGATTGTGGTGGTCACAAAAAGGGCAGAGGTAGGGGTTGAGGATGAAGTGGGTTTGGTAGCCTTTGCAAGAGAAGAGGCCTTTCACCCACTTGAAAGTAAAAGTGGAAAACCATGAGGACTTGAGAAAGAAGTGGAGAGGTGAATGTTTTATAGTGATTTCAACACTGTGTGTTTGTTGTGCCTCTCCTGCTGCTTGCTGCTGGTGTAGGGTTTCCTGCTGCTTGTTCTTGATGAGGAAAATGTTTTTTTTGCTGAAATACAACCAGTCCAGGATAACCCAAGCCAGAGATAAGCAAGTAGAAGAAAATCAGGATCAAAGCATGAAGGGCTGCAGTCACAAAGAGTTAGATAAAGAAAGCTATCAACAATAGACCCCAGCAATTAGCATACATTGCAACTCAGGATGAAATATTTTACATGTTTGAGAAAAACTGATTGGAAAACTGCCCCAAGGGCTCACTCTCATCCACAGTACCATCCTGAGATGTGCACTCCTTGTTTTTGGGTCCCATAGGTGCTGAAGTGGCATGGCATGTGGCGATGAGGTCACTGCCATGTCACATGGGAACTTCCTACTTAGCTAGGCTGACTGGGAATTGAACCAAGGACTCCTCAAAAAGAGGTGCCCCAGCCCCCTAGGGTGCATACCACTTGGATAGCTAAGAATTCATGAGAAAACATAGATAAATTCATAGGCTCTGCCTTCAGTATATCAGTGCCTCAGCAACCCATGAAAAGATGTTTTAGTGCCCATAGCTTCGGGATAAAGGGGTCCACACTACATCCTGATTTAGTGTTTGGTTCCATAGGTCAAAATGGGTTATCACCACTTTTGTTTGGGCCAATACTAGGAAAGAAATGCCTGTGTGCTTAGAGCACCTCTAATACAACTAAAGTATACCCTAAAGCATTGGAAAAGCACTTTTTCTTACTTGTGTTGATGAGCTGAACAAGATGATGCGGTTAAGAACATTCAAAAAAAATACACTAAAGCATTGGAAAAACACTTTTTCCTACTCCCCCCTTGTGCAGTGGTCGTCACCACTGTCGCACTCTCATGAAAAAGGGATTTTTTCTTGGCCTTTCCTTGGTTTTCGCATCTACTTTCAAATACCTATAGCTTCCCTAACACTGGAAAAGAGCGCTTTACCATGGCCAGCGACTCTTGCTGCATTGTTGATGACAAACTCCAACAGAAAGCCCAGCGCTCTTGGCGCTGCCGGGGTTCCTGTGGCTTGGTGGGGTTAGAGTAGGGCATGCCAAGACCATATGCATGTGCATCCCTCCCTCCAAGCTGCAGCGTAACACAACCCAACACCAGACTCTCATAGGACGCTAGACCCAAGTCTCATGGAACCTGTTGGAGACACCTGTCCTGGTACTGGGGCGAGGGTGCGCTGATTTAATTAGAATTGCCCCTCGGAGAGGTCTGGATTCTGGTTCAGCTCCCTGCTGCTGCTTTCCGGCCAGAACAGCGGCCTACTCAACGAGGCTTTGCGAGGAGGTCTGTACAACAGAGGGATGGGAGAATGCGGGACGAATCCACGCAAGCGCGAAGCGACAACACCTCAAGCCGTCAAATGACGGCCTAGATTTTTTCTGAAGGCACACACCTGGACAGAATCCAATTGTGCCTCAGATGCACATTTTTATAATATTTGTAGTCTTCTCTTGATTTTTCAAATCAAGAAATTCCTACGCAGAAAAAGGCGGCGCGCAGGAGCGGCTCCTAGCGAAGCGCCGGAAAATAGAGAAAAAATGAGATTATAAACGTATGTCTCACGTAGACAGGAAAATGACGAGACACACATAAATAGATGAGATTAAAGATTCCACCCACATTGCCAGAACCAACCAAAAAACAAGAATTCGAAAAATAAGGATATGACTTCAATGAATCAGACAACCTGCAAGTGTGCTCGTTCTGTTTGCCCGACGCACAGTGCTCGCCATGTGTCGTCGTTTTTAAGCCTGATAGCACGATAGAACATGATAGAGGGATAGATCAGAAGATTGCAGATGATTAGAGGTGAGATTAGGGAAAAAGCAGATGGCCTTCGACCAGGGAGTGGTTGTCACGGGGGGCTACCGGTCCTGCCCTGCGGTGCAATGCGGGGCAACTGTGACAACTGCTCCTACAGCACAGCCAGCCTTTTTGTTGCACTGATTAGTGTAAAACGCAAGCACCGAAAAGGCTGCCTTGCATGTTACACACTTATGCATAGCGTCGTGTCTCGCTTGTGCTTCGCTTTCTCCCTCATCTTGCTTCACTCTCCAGCGGTAGGTAAGGTAGGTAAGCCCAGGTGGGGCCAACCCCTGGTGGAGTTCGTGATTGTGGGTATGATTGCCAAAGATTGGTCGCAAACTCGTGCATGCTCGTGCATTCACCCACGCATTAAAGGGTAGGCCACGCCAAATGCGCACGGTAAACCTTGTTTAGGTTACCCAGGGGCTCCTTGGTACGTTCTTTAAGAGACCCTGAGGAGTCTCTTAACGCTTGCTTGCTTGACAGGGGTGTTTGAGGACAGCGTTTTTTAGGTCACGCTCAGAAGCGTATAATACCTCGAGTGTGGCTTGGTTCCTCAGCCGCAAACACCCCTTCATTGGCCTTTGCTTTACAGGTGGGCAGGTAGGGTGATTGGTGCAGCAGCGTGCCTTTGCTTCTTGCCCTGCTAAACAAGGGGGCTGAACCCACAATCAATTAACTGCGCCTCAGCCAGGAGTGGTGAGGGCAGTTCGACTCCATCGACATCCACGCTGTGCACGCCAGCTGTGCGCCTCCCCCCTCCAAGCCCTAGCAGGGAAACGTGTTGTGACGTCCCTGTTAGGCCACAGTTGCTTAGCAGCGCTGTGTTCTCTTGTCTTCTTCACAGGAGGGTCATTAGGACCAACGACTTTGTTCTTCAACACCACCCAGTAGAGCGTGAGTGTAGGAGTGGTAATCCTGAGTGGGGGCTTGAGCCAGTTGCAGTGGCGCTTGCCCACCAGGATGGTACCACTGTAGGGTGTGTAGGACCTTTAGTGCGTGTGTCACTGTCCCACCCGTTTTCTGCATTTTTAGCAGGGTTGGTGGGCTGTGGCAGTGGTTAGGTCAGCGTTTTGGCCACTTAGCAAAATGGCTTTTTCATGCCGTCATAGCTTTTGGCCACCCCTCCCTGTAGTAGAGAGATAGGTAGGGAAAACAATACCTGGATTAGTACGCTGGGTAATCCCCCAAGGTTTTGCGCCAGCACAGAATTTGGGCGCTTAGGGGAGGGGAGACCCGGGGCGTACCCCGTGGCATCAATAAGACAACCCTCCAATTTCAGCAAGTGTGCAGACTTGGGTATAATTAGGACACCACTTCTGCGGCTTGCTCTCAGGACTTTAGGAATAGCACACTCACACATACGCTTAGGCAGGTAAGGGTAAGGTACAGTCCCTAGCTTTAGTCTTGGAGGCAAGTGTCTCAGCGAGCCTCAGCAACTCACCGAGGTTGTTCTGGGACAAGTAGTCAACCAGAACTTAGTTTAGGCGCCCCTCAGGTAGAACAAACGCAGCGAAGGGCTCCCAGGTGGCCTCTTCGACTCAAATCCCTTCCCAGAGGGTGAAGAAGCGCCAACCCTGGAGATAGCGGTGGCGTAGGACAGACTTCACTAGGCAGAAGCCCTCCTTAGCCATCTCCTCGGCGTTCATGTCGGGCAGTTCCCCTTCAACTTCCATAGGGCTGGCAGCCCCTTGTAGGTCTAGGGCGGCGATATCCTCGTCGTTAAGCTCCCATTCTTCCCCACAGAGGTCTTCAGGATCATAGCAGCGCTTCAGATTTTGAGCAACACCGCACGGTGATACGGTGTCCATCCACTGATAGAATCTTGTAGGGCCTGAAGTAATGGTCATCGCTGGTGGAGCGTGGCCAGGCGGGTAGTCGGCTGTGATGCACCAGCATCCAGTCCCCCTCTTGGTAGGTGGCCGGTACTCGATGCTTGTTCTTCTTGTTCCACTGACGCTCCCTCACTCTCTGGAGCATAGCCTTGGCCTTGTCCACCTTCGCTTGTTGCTCTTGGACCCATTCACCCACAGAAGAATGGGTGTCCTCTGGATGGGGGGCATGTAGGAACCATGCCGGGCGCCCTAGGAATAGCTCATGGGGCGAGTATCCAGTGGCTGAATTCTCTTGGGAGTTCATCATCAAGGGTATGATGGGGAGTAGTCTCACCCAGTCTCTCGTGCTTTCAGTTTTGCACCATATCCTTACATTCTCCTTGAGGACACGGGTCTGTCGCTCACATAGGGGGTTGCTCTTGTGCGAGTAGGGGATCCCTGTAGACACCTGGACATTGAGGGATCTCAGGACCCTCTTGTACCAGCCGGTATCTGAGCGTACTCGTACGTCCTCATCGGAGTTGATCTCCTTGGGCGCCCCATAGACACAAAACCACTCCTCCAGGAGTATCTTGATAGTCTCCTTCCAGGTAATGTGCTTGGTACATGGGAACACCCCCGTAGACCTGGTCAACCCACAGGTTACAACGAGGGCGAAGTCATAGCCCCCGAACTTCCGGATATCCGTGTAGTCCACGTATAGAACACTGTTAGCACAGTGAGTGATGGGCAGGGTTAAGTAGAGACCTCTGTCCCTGATATCCCCTGGTTTGCAGGACCTGGACGGGCACTTGTCCACTATGGGCTGGAGGGTTTTCCGCAGTTGGTCGTCAGTCCACGTAGTGTGGAACCACTGCTTGAATAGCCTCAGGGTACGGTCAGCACCCACATGACCGCTGGACTCATGGCTCCACTCCAGCAGCGCTCGGACTCTCTCACTAGGTACCACGATGTGGTCCTCGTGCCAGAGGTGACTCTTCTCCCTCTTCCACTGATCTTGGTTGACCAGGAGGGGTTTAAGGCGTTTCTCCAGCCGCTTGTAGATACCCCCAAACTCCTCCAGGTACTCCAATCGTTGGAGTCCATTCAGGGGGAGTATCATAGTCATGTTGAGGTCCAAGTGGACGTCCATACGGCTGAACGCCCCCTTAGCCAGCGCTTCAGACCGGGCACCAATCAGGGCGTCGAAGTTGTTGCGGCTGATGTAGTCTGCACACTCGTTCTTCATTCCCTGGATATGCTGTACCGTCAGCCGTAGTTGACTGAGGTAGGTCCACCAGCGCCGTAGCTTGGCCTTCTCAGGTGGGGGGCGCTTCTGGAAAGTGCGGACCGGCTCTTGGTCGCACAGCCAGACCACAGGGTTACTCCCCAACAGTCATGCTTGTGAGGATAGCACTAGCATACCCGCGAGCATCTCCTGCTCATAGGTGGAGTAGTTCCCCCTGGCCTGGTTCCATTTCCAGTTCCAGTGACCCAGAGGTACTATGACCCACTTGTCGTCAGGGTAGCTGTGCTTGAGAGTTCCATCTCGCTTGAGACCTTCCGTCCCCCATTGGGAAATGGCCGAGTCGAACTCCTCCTTCTCTAGTGCTTGCCATTGGAACAACCTTCCACCACCGCCCACATTGCTGGCTTCGGTCACCAGGATTATCCCCCCCTGTGCCCTAGGCATGCCCAAGCACTTGGCGTTGGCCACCTTGTCTGTGAGCTTGTCAGACGCTTGTTGATCTTATGGGCCCCAGCGCCGAGTAGTACTCTTCTTGATCAAGTCCGTCAGAATGGCGCTGGTGTAGGTGACGAGTTGGATATGGCGGCGATAGAAGTTGCACGCCCCAATGAAACTGCGTACATCATGAAGTCCTTTCTTGGGGTCTTCGTGTCGTACCTTAGTATCCATCAGGGGTTGGGCCTTAGAGGCCGCTGGGGTCCACCACCCATAGCCAACGTCGAACCCCAGGTACTGCATGGTCTCCTGTATGAACTCACACTTCTCCAGCTTGAGTCGTGTGTGGTTCTCTTTGCAGACTGCAAAGAGGTTACCAAAGAGGATTAGGTGGTCCTCCTGGGTATTGGTCCCGAGGCATACATCGTCAATGTGTGCTTCCATCTGGGTTCCACGGGATATAAGTTCCTGCACCTTAGGTCTCCTTCGTAGGATGGACAAGATCTTGTTCATCAGCTCTTGGAATTCAGCGGGTGCGTTGGCCAGGCCAAATGGCATGACCTTCCACTTGAACACCCTCCCCTGAGGGGTGATGACGGCTAGTAACTCCTGAGCGTCGGGCGTCAGGTCCACTTACCAGAATCCGCTCCTCTTGTCCATTTTGGTCTTGTAGCGACAGGACGCTATCTTCTCAAGGGTAGACTCCATATTAGGAATGGACCCTGAGTGGTTCAACGTTTTCTTGTTCAGCTCTCCGTAGTCCACTACCAGCCGTTTGGCTGTAGACCCAGGTTTAGCCACCAGGAAACAGGGGCTGCAGTGTTGGGGGTAGTCCCCGTCCTTGTACTCCAGGACTAGGCCAGCGTCGATAGATTCTTGTATCTGTCGCTCAATCTTGTCGGCCTGCTCTTTAGGAGCTGGATAGGGTCTCCTCCGGATCTTGTGACCCAGTAACTCGGGTTTCAGCTTGAGGTCCATCTGTACCAGCTTATCACATGAAGCTGGAGGGGGTAGTTCTCCGAACACCTGGAGATAGGTCCTTATAAGCGTCTGCAGGCGCGGGTCCAATAGCTTGATCGTGTCCTCCATGTCCTCGTCAGAGTGTAAGTTGCTTGCCCCCTGAGTAATGGACGACGGGAGGTGATCCTCGACCGACTCTTCGTCCTTGGTAGTATCCTTCAACCCTTGGTAGGCATATAGTAGGTCTCGTTCAACCATCTCCGATGGACGATGGCAACATAGGCACGCTCGGGGGGGTTCACATACACATTCCTCCGAGAGGTCGTCCTCCTCTGGGGTCCTCACATGGGCACCCGACACGCTTTTCATGAGCTTAAGATCTACCTCCCTTTGCCGGGTGGTGATCTTCTGTTCGAGGTCCTCCTTCAATTGGGATAGATCCCCCTTACGTCCTTGCTTCAGTGGCCATGAGCTGCGGGTAGGCTTAGCGTAGCATAGCTCTCTCGCCACCAACTTCCTCTTGGAGTCCACATACTCCCTTAGCCTGGATCGAGGGTCCAGCTCTTCGTCCACGGGGTCTTCCACCCTCATGGAGAGTAGGGGTTTCAGTGGAGCGACGTACTCGGCGTTCTCCACTCCCTCCACACAGGTCTGCACGAAGAAGGCGTCGTGCTCAGTTTCCTCATCTGAGTGGATAGAGCTAGGTAGCTCGGATAGTCCACACTCACAGACTCCATCAGGAACAGGTACATGGCAGGGAGAGTTGGGGGCGCTGGTGTTAGTCACGACGTATTCATCTCCGCCGGGTATAGTTTCAATAGCATCTTGAGGTCGTAGTTGATCCTTCAAGTCACCCAAGGCGAGTCCATCGCTTTCACGTTGTATAGCCTGGACCAGAGTCGAGTCCAGATCCTCCCAGGGGATGGAGGCAAGACCTCCGTCCACCACCTGAGCATACTCCCCCATCCGGGTTTTTTCAATAGGCGTCTTACGCCCCAGAGGTACGTAGATGGCCTCATCAGGTAACCGAACAGAGCTGATAGTCAGCCTGTCCAGGAGGTTTTGCCAGTACTCGTTGCCCCCATGGGCTCCCCAATCGGGGGAACACAGGACCATAAGGGAACGTCCCAAGGCCACCTTGGTCAGGACCTTCCCGGGTTCACCGAACCTGGGATTCCCGTAGGCCATCCCGAAAGAGGCCCAGTAAAATTTGTAGCTGCAGTTCTTCCCCTTGCTGCAGTAAAGGTCCAGTACATGCTGCTTGTCGCTGGCGAACACCTCCACCCTCAGGTCTTTTGTAGAGTAGCCCAACTCCTTCAGACCTTGGTCTGGGACTTCCCCCAATAGTTGATAGTCCTCAGTTTTGGAGGGCGCCATCATGTTCGAGGGCTCCTCCTTCGATATCCTCAGGTAGCTCGAGGTATGATCCACTGCTCCAGTGGCACAGACTCTCTGCCACTGCCGTCATCCAATTAGAGGAGGTAGGGCGCTTGCAGCGTCAGGGATTGTATCTGGGAGTGCTGCACGAGGAAGTCAGTCCCCAATACAAAGTCGAAGGCCTCAGTGTCCATCACATAGAACCGATGGGCGATAGTCCGGGAGCCCATAGGTACCTCCACTTCACGGTCCCTGCAGCTGTGCACCACATGTTCATCCCCCATTCGTATAGCCGCGGTGGTCATGGTGTTCTTCAGGCTCCCACAAGGTAAAATTTTCTTGGCCACTATAGATATGGTGGCGCCAGTATCCAATACCCCCAGGTAATCACGTCCCCCTATTCGGATATGTACCGTAAACACCAGGTCTTTGGCCCCACTGGACATCCCGGTCAGAACTCAGCGAGACAGGTCACCTCGAACCCCTTGTTCCGCAATTTGCGGGCCATCCTCATGAAAAGGCTTCTCTTCTTAGCGTTGCCGTCATCACCACCTTCGTGCTCCCGCTTGGCCCCTTGTTCTCGCTGGGCCTGTGGTTATGAGCGTGTGGTAGGACCAGACTGCCCTCCATTAGGGTTGGGGTTGACTCCGTTCTTGTCCGTGTTCTTGTTGTCCTCGTCTGGCTGGCAGTTAGCACCTCCTCCTCGTCAACCTTGACTTTTGTCATGCCCTTGTCCACGTCCTTTGAACTTGCCCTTGCCGGAGTCGTTGCCTTTGCCTTTGCCTCCACCTTTGCCAGAGCCTTTGCCAGGATACTCACCCTTCAGCTTCGCCGACAGGCGCTGCTTGTGGTAGCACTCATCCTCGTAGTGCTTCCTCTTCCCACAGAAAGCTCAGGTGATGGTACACCTGTAGTGATCCGGCAGCTTCGCCATGGCGCCGGTGTTGGTCTCCTGCTGCTTCCCTTGGACTACGAAGCAGTCTCGCTGCTCGCAGTCAGGGGCGTGCTGCAGGTGGCCCTGCTCGTCTCTGGTATCACACCAGAAGAGCTCCTTGACGTTTTCCATGATACGGGCGTGTTTGGGGGTAGTCCCCTGCCCAGGTCTGGATCCTTGGTACCCTTTGCCATGGCCTCCAGAGCCTCCACCTCCAGGACTGTAGTTGTTCAGGTGCTGGTCGCTTTCTTTCTCCAGCGCCACCTCCAGGAGTAGTACACATAGATCCTCGTAGCGGAGGGATCTAGCCTTGCGCTCTGCCGTTGAACGGCACTCGTCACACAGCTCTCGAGGGAGCTTAGCCACCAACCAGGAAAGCAGGTCGTCGCTGCTGTAGGAACCGGGCGTCAGTCGTCCAGCCCAGTGATCCAAGTCAGCCAATAGCTCAGCGACCCTGCCAGATTTGGGGTTGCTGGGCAGCATGGGCAGGTTTTGGATCTCGGCCCTGATGGAGAGGTCGGTTTCATAGGTCGGGTACTGCCTCTCCAAGGCAACCAACACATAGGCAAAGGTGGCGGACTTAGTCACGATCTGTTTGACCTGCTCTTCAGGTCCTTGGTCTTGCAACACTGCAGGAGCAGATCGCACTTGACCCGTCCACTAGCGTGGGTATGGCCGGTCAATCGGAGAAACCGGCCAAAATTCTCAGCGAACTCGCTGAGGTCCTTGCCTGTGAACTCAGGCAGGTTCACCACGATCTTGGAGGTGGCAATAGCCTTAGACTCCTGAGACCTGCGTCCCCCAGGGCGTCGGGTCTTCTTCTTCCTCTTCTTCTTCCCACTTGTGTTCTCGGGGTCCTCCGGGTCGTCGTTGTCCGAGGGCGAAGCAGAAGTCATCGACGGCGGTTCATCATCGGAGGGATCTCCGCCTAGGTCACTGGAGATGTAGGGCTCCACATCCACCATTGCCCTCAGGGCTGTCAGCCCCAGCCGGTCCAGCTCGGCTCTCGTACAATTTGCCACGTTACAGTAGGGTGGCTGGGCCGCCCTCAGCACAAAAGGGCTTCTAGGTATCGCTGCAGGGGTCGGCATCGGCGGGCTCCTCAGGCTCCCCAGGGTGTTTGTCAGCCCTGCCACCAGGTAGTTGGCCTGTACTCGATATGGTGACATTCCCACCGTGGTAGGTGACACTTGGGGCGGTATCAGGGGCTCCAGTTTCTCTCGTATCTCTTGAGTGAGGTCGCCAACAATTTTAGAGGTAGCTCCTCGGAGCACCTCGTTGATCTCCGACCGCGTCAGGGACCTGTTGGAGGATCTCCCCGATCTCTACTCCTGCTCCCGCATGACTCAGGTCCTCTCTCCAACCCAATCAGGATTGCATCCCCAGGAACATCCACATAGACTCCCGTAGCGGGTAGAGGATGGTGATAGGTAGGTAGGTAGGTAGGTGCAGTCGCTCGTGGAGAGGCGCCCCTTGGTTCCCCCTGGCGTCGTTCCTGTGACGAACAGGAAGAGGCTCTGCGCGTGAAGAGGTCAGGTGGCTTACATCCCGCTAGACCTGACTGTTGGTCCCCAACAAAGCGGCCCCAGGCAACACCGGGAGGGCAGATCGCCGCCGGCGTGACGTGCTTGTCTCGCCAGGAGGGTGCGATCCTCCTTTGTGTGGAACCCTAGAGGTTCACCGGACTTCCTGACGTATCCCGTTCCCAAGGCATGCATGCACGTTCTTGGTACTAGGGTCCGAGGCGCTTGGGTGTCGCACGCCCCGCCTCGAGCTGCAAAGCAGTGCAGGCCTTAGGATGCAGCCTTACCCCTGGTCTCCGGATCTCGTTTGGCCGGGTCACCTGCATGGCACAGGCTGCCTCAGTGCCCGGGCTGTGGGCACTGCGTTTCCTACTGTTGTGCGGCGTTTGTGTTTGGGTCCGGGTTCCGGTTGGGTGTGGGTTTTGTTAACCCCGCCAGTCCTGACTGGGGTCTTCGTCGGGTGTGTTTGGGCAGGGTTTGTGGTGTTGTCCCTCTTTTGCCGGCTGTTTGTGGTGTTCGTGGTTGCGCTTAGGTTTCGGCCTGCTTATGGGACGTTTTTTGTATCCTGCGCGTTCTGCTTGCCACCTGCCGTTTCCGGTTCCGTTGTGCGGTGTGGGTGTGCGTGCTGGGCCCGGGTCTCGGCTGTGCCCTACCCTTCTTGGCTGGGTTGTCGGGCTGTGTTTTTTGCGCTTTTTTTTTCTTGGTTTGGCTTTGTGGTGTCGGTTGCTGGGTGTCCCTGTCCCGGGCCGTATGGTCCCTGTCCCCCCATCCTCTTCCTTTCGGGCTCGGCTGCTGGCTCTTCTTTTTTTCGTAGTGTGTGTCTGCATGTTTCGGTGTCCCTTTTCCCAGTAGGCCGCTGTTCCTGGCTTGGTGTTGCCGGTTTTGGCCGGGTGGTCCCCCTGTGCCTCTTTGGGGGTCCTGTCTTCAGTGCCTTCTGGGTGGGGGGTTTGGCCGCCTCTTGTGGTGTTGGCGGGCAGTTTGGTGGCTGTGGGCTGTTTTCGCCCCCCCCCCCCTCCCTCCCCCCTTTTTTTTGGGGGGGGGGGGCGGGGCCTGCCTGTTCCTCCCTCTGCCTTCCCTGGGCTGGCGCACGCACTGGCGCGCATTCAGTGTGGTCTTCCGGGCTGCTGTTGGCGGTTGCGTCCTGTGTGGCCGTGTTCTGGCCCCACGGGTTGGGTGGGCTATGTACACGTTGGGCTCGGCGCCCCTTCCTGCCGGGCTAGGTCCTGGCTCTGCCGGCTGGGCGGCTGCGCCAGGCGGCTGCGTCTGGCTCCCGGTTAGGAGGCTGGGGTTGTTCGTGTCCTTCCTCCTCTGCGGTGCCGGTTTTTACCTTCTGAGTGGTCCGCCACCGTTGGTGCCGGGCGCGCGGTAGCCCCGTGTGTGACCTACGGTGCCGGTGTGTGGCGTGCTGGTGCGGCGCCTTCCGGGGTGTGCGGTGGCTTGCTTCGGTTAGTCCTTCAGGTTAGAATCACTTGTGCCGTGTTGTGCCGCTCTATGCCGCGTCGCGTCGCGTCGTGCTGTGACGTGTTGCACTCTGGCGCACTGTGGTGCGGTGTGCCGTGGTCTCGCGTTGTGCCGTGGTGGGTCAGTGGAGGTCAGCCTGGCCTGTGTCGTGGTGCGGATTGCGGGCCGGAGTGTGGCTGGCTGGTGGCTGGGGGGTGCAGTTAGGTGTGAGTGTCTCGCCCGGTCCGTGCTGTGGGGGCCTGGGCGTGCCGCTCGGGCTGGTGGGTCGGGTAGGCGTCCGTGGGGTTGCCCTCCCTGGGGGCCTGTGCCTAGGTCCCGTGTCCTCTGGAGGTCCCGGTCCCTAGCCCTGGTCGCTGTGGCTGTGCCTTCGTCCTCTTCCGGTGCCTGTAAGGTGGCCCTTGTGGCGGACCGGGTCGTCACCTGGTGGTGAGGGCGTGGTGGTGCTCCGTGCGGCGGCGTTTCGTGCGGCTCCCTCTGTGGGTGTGGCCCGGTCTCCCCGTGTAGGTGTGCCCTCCATTTCCCGTGTGGTTTCCGGTGGCTGGTGGGTGTGCGCTGGTGTGATCCGTAAGGCGTCCGATGCTTGCTTCGGCGGTGCGTACTGGGGGTCGTGCGGCGTTCGGTGGCAGTGGGGCAGCGCTGGTCCCCCCGTCGTGGTATGCCCTTCCCGGGTGTGGGTCGTGGCATTTGCCGTGGTGTCCTTTTCATCCATGCCTTGGTCCCCGCTCCTCCCCCTTCCTGGTTCTTGGGTGGTTTCCTGCCCCCATGTGGTGTCTCTTCCGGCGCCCTGTCCCTATGGGTGCCTGCCCTCACTTGAAGCCCCTCCGTGCCTTCTTGCCTGAGTGCCCCTTGGTGTCCCTCGCCCTCCCCTTGCCCTTGTCCCTCCCCTTCCTGGTGTGGCGGTGGCGGGGTGGGGAGGGGGCGCCCATGGCCAAGGCCTGGGGGTGGGTGGCCTGGAGCCATTGGCGGAGGGCTTGGGGGGTGTAGGGGGGGCGGACGCCCTGAACCGCATCGCGGAGGAGGGCCTTGCATGCCGCTTGCGGCATGATGGCCTCCGGGGCGGCCTTGTCGGGGTCCGCGGGGGTGCAGGTGCGCATCTCCTCGAAGCTATGCACCATGTGCACCCCATCTTGCCTTCCCGGTCCCCCGGCCCACTTCACCCAGCGGCGGAGCTCCTGCAAAGCGGGGGCACACCACCAGGCGAGGTGGGCGGGGGCCTGGGGGGGGGAGGGGTCCGTGCCCGGGGTCCTGAAGCGGCGGGGGGAGGACGTGGACCTGTGGTGGCGGTGGGGGTGGTGGTGCCTGGGGGAGCGGGAGCGGCGGTTGCGGGGGCTGGGAGTGGAGGACGGGTAAGGGCTAAGGGGGGAACGGGAAGGGGAGGTGGACATGGGGCGGCGGTGGCGCGCTTGGTGGCGTCTGGGGGAGCGGGAGTGGTGGTTGCGAGGGGCTGGGGGTGGTGGTGGGTATGGGCGGCGGGGGGAACGGGGAGCCTGGCGGGGCCTGTGGGGGGAGGAGGAGGTGGACATGGGGCGGCGGTGGCGCTTGTGGTGGCGCCCGGTGGAGCCGGAGCGGCGGGAGCGGGGTCCCGGGGTCTCGTGGTGGCACCTGGGGGAGCGGGAGCGGCGCGAGTGGGTGGTTGAGGCGCGGTGGCGGTGTGGGGAGTGTGGGCGCCGGGGGCGAGTGTGCCGTGCGGGGGGGGAGCGGGAGCGCCGCCGTTTGCGGGACCGGGCCTCATCGCTCGAGTCGGGCCAGTCAGGAGGCGTCAGCGGGTCCTGGGGGGCCTCGCGTGGTGCCGCCTGGTACTGGGGGGGGGGGGGGTCCCCCGTAGTCCATGCATCCGCCACGTAGGGGTGTGGTGGCGGCAGCAGCTGGTGGTATGGGTCGAGTGACTGTCCTTGGCGGGGTTGGGCCCGGGGGGCCCCTTTGGCGTGGACGTGGTGGCCGGGGGGATACGGTTCCTGGTACGGGGGGGGTGGCTGGTACGGGGGGGGTGGCCCCTGGTGGTAGGTGGGGTATGCGGGTGGAGCGCTCGGTGGCTGCCATCCCATTTGCCGGTGCTGTTCGTGCACGGGGGGTTGTGGCCCGGTCAGGTAGGGTGCTGGGCAGTGGTAGTGGTGGGGGTGGTGTTGGTGGTGGTGGTGGTGGGGCTGCTGGTGGTGGTGGCGTTGTTAGTGGTGGGGTTGGTGTTGCGGGTATGGCCCTTGGACCCCTTGTGAGTATTCCGGTCCCCCTTGTGGGGTTGGGGGGTCGGGCATCGTGCGCAGCCCCTGGGGCTGCACTATGTGGTGGGCAGGGGGGGCGGGTCCGGGGCCGGGCTTGACGGTGACGGTGGTCGAGGGGTCCGGCGTCCCTGGGTCGGTTTGGCCGGCAGTGGTGGTGGTTTGTGGGGAATGGATGACGGGGCGCTTCGTGACGGGGATGTGGACGAGGGTTTGGACGCGGTCGTGTTGGGTTGCCGCCTCTGCGATGGTGGTGGCTGCCGGTGGGAGGGGGGCGTGGGTTGTGGTTGGTGGGGGGTCCTGGCTTGGGTTGGGGTTGGGGTTAGGGCGGTGTTGGTTCGGTTTGTGTCGTTGCGTTTGTGGTGTTGTGTGTGCTCGCTTGGGTGCCGGTTTGGGTTTGGGGTCGGGTTTGGGGTTGGGGTCCGGTTCAAGGTCCAGGAGGACCTCTGTCCGGAGGTGTGAGGGCGCCGATGTCGGGTCGGTGGTCTTCCTGTTGCGTTGCCGGGGTGCCTGAGTCGCCTGTTTGGGGGTCGGGGGTCGGTGCGTGCGGCCGCGGCTTTGGCTTTTGCCGTGGCCTTGAGGATGAGGGTGGCGGGCAGGGGGGGGTCGGAGGATGAGGTGGAGGAGGTGGATGAGGCTGAGGATGAGGAGGAGGTGGTGGACGCGGGTTGGGCTGTGATGCGGGCGGGCTTGTGGGCGGCGGCTTCTGCTGCGGCCACGGCGGGGAGGATGGAGGGCATGTCCTCGGGCTGTAGGTCGGGGGCGGGCGGCTGGGGGGGCCCGGTCGTGACCTGGCGGCCCGGCGGGCCGATCTGGTCAGCAGCGGCGGGGGAGGCAGGCGCGGGGCTGTGGCCTTCTCCTTCTGGGCTTGGCTGCGCCGAGGTCCTGCAATGTGTGAGTTTGTGTATGTTGGTGTCCGCGGGGGGGAACAGTTCGCGTGGGCTGCATTCAGGGGCCGGGCTGGGTTGGCCTGGGTCTTCTGGGGTGTGTGCGGGGGGCGTGGGCGGGCCACTGGGTGGGGTGGGCGTGCCGCGGGGAGCGGGGCTCCTCTCAGCGGGTGTGTGCGGGTTGTCGAGTGTGGGGGGTGGTGAGGGGTGTCCGGCGGGTGGGTGTGTGGCGGGCGTGTGCTGCTGTTTGGGCGGCGGGGGGAGGCCCGTGTCGCGGGGCCCGGGGGTGCGCGCGATGGTGAGCGTGTGTGGATCTCTGAGCGAACAGCCAGAGGGGAGGGGCATGGGCGGGGATTTTGCGGGGGGCCGTGTAGTGTCGGTGTATGTGTCCGCTCGCCGCGGCACGCTTGCGTGGCCAGGTGTAGGCCGGGCGGTTTCGAGGAGAAGCTTGCCGTCTTCTGCTGCCGCGGCAAGGATTTCGCAGACGAGCTTGCGTATCTGGTGGACCTCTTGGTCAGTGGTGGGAAGGGGGTATGCTAGCTTTGGGCTAAGACCCGCGCGGCTGAGGACCCTGTGGATGGCGTGGTACCCGCAGGAGAGGGATTGCTGCGGTCCGGGGGGGGGCTTTGGCCGTGTGTCCAGGCCCGCCTCGATTTGTGTCTGGGCGGTCGGGATGGCCCAAATCCAGGGCACGGTCCCCGTGGGTGACTAGCGGCGCTGGATCCAGTGGGTCAGGCAGAGCATGGCCAATCCCAGGTGGTAGCCTGCCTTCCCTGAGGTGATTTGGGCTAGGGTGCGGGCTGGGGGCTTGTCTCCTGGCCGGAGGACGCCCCTGAGGACCCTGTGCTGGGTGGTGGGGTCCCCTACTGCCCCTGGTGGGGCGGTCCCTGGGGCGAGCATGGTGTCTGTCCCTTTGACGAGCCATTGGGGGCCGGGGCACGTAGCTGTGGCGGCTATCACGTAGTAGTGCCCGCGCTCGAGGGCTGTAACCCAAATCTCCGGCGGGGGGTGGTCACTGTCTGTAGGTGGGGGGGGGGAGGTCGTCGTCTGGGGTGCGGAGGCCGGCGGCGCGGGGGGCGGTGTCGCGGGTTGGTGCGGTGGCCTGTTCCCACTGCTCTGAGCGGTTGAGGTCCGCTGGGTTGTCCTTCTCCGCTGGGGCCCGCCGTAGGCGTACGGTCCCTCGACGCGTGATGTTGCGGGTAGAGGATGGTGATAGTCAGCCGCATACCATCGCGCCGCAGAACTGGAGGTCACCGACTCACTGGTAGTAGTTGCCTCAGGAAGCGCAGTGGTAGGTGGGTTCACACCATAGGCAGGGTAGGTAAGCATAGCAGTAAAGCCTGTGCCCTCAGCCATAGGCGGGTTGGTTATGGGTCTTGATGTTGCAGCGGCTGGCACTGGTGTTGGGAGTGTGGTGGTTATAGAGGAGGGTGATGCGTGGAGGCCAGAGGCGCTTGGTGCGCCTTCGAAGGTACGATCATTAGTCGGGTCGTGCCCTTGATCTGCTCCTTCGTCTGCTATGCCTTCTCCAGCATCCTTCTCTCTCTCTCTCCCTTTTCTCTTCACAGGATGTGTGTAAACCTCCTCGACTGAGAGGGCCAGGGGGGCCGGCTGAAGTCCTTCCATCGAATCCTCCGCCACGTCCACTGGCCAATGTAAGGGCTCCGAAGGTACAGCGCTAGGTCCAGGTCCAAGTTCACCAGGTGCTGGCATTGCTGGTGCCTCAGGCGCCGTCGGTGTCCTCCCTCTTTGTGTCCATATTCGTTCGCCCTTCTTGCTTATATATGACTGGTCTCGGCGCACTGGATGTACGGCACGGCGTTGCTGCCGGTACGCAGAGACAGTCTGTCTCTGCTACCAGAACGTTTTCTAGTGATTTCAACACCGTGTGTTTGTTGTGCCTCTCCTGCTGCTTGCTGCTGGTGTAGGGTTTCCTGCTGCTTCTTTTTGATGAGGAAAATATTTTATTTGCTGAAATACAACCAATCCAGGATAACCCAAGCCAGAGATAAGCAAGTAGAAGAAAACCAGGATCAAAGCATGAAGGGCTGCAGTCACAAAGAGTTAGATAAAGAAAGCTATCAACAATAGACCCCAGCAATTAGCATACATTGCAACTCATGATGAAATATTTTACATGTTTGAGAAAAACTGATTGGAAAACTGCCCCAAGGGCTCACTCCCATCCACAGTGCCATCTTGAGATGTGCACTCTTTGTTTTTGGGTCCCATAGGTGCTGAAGTAGCATGGCATGTGGCGATGAGGTCACTGCCATGTCAGATGGAAACTTCCTACTTAGCTAGGCTGACTGGGAATTGAACCCAGGACCTCTCAAAAAGAGGTGTCCCAGCCCCCTAGGGTGCATACCACTAGAATAGCTAAGAATTCATGAGAAAACATAGATAAATTCATAAGCTCTGCCTTCAGTATATCAGTGCCTCAGCAACCGGGGAAAAGATGTTTTAGTGCCTATAGCTTGGGGATAAAGGGGTCCACACCACATCCTGACTTAGTGTTTGGTTTCATAGGTCAAAATGTGTTATCACCACTTTACGTTGGGCCAATACTAAGATAGAAATGCCAGTGTGCTTAGAGCACCTCTAATACAACTAAAGTATACCCTAAAGCATTGGAAAAGCACTTTTTCTTACTTGTGTTGATGAGCTGGAAGTTTATGTTTCTTGAGTTTAGAGGTAGTTTTGCCTGGGAGTGGAGTTTGATTAATGGCCAATTGTGTGGAGGCTGTGGCAGAAGGAAGATAATCGAAGTGGGTTGTGCTCCATTCGGAGACACTGTCCGCGAAGTTGTTGCCGGAGAAATTGGCATGTCCTTTGATCCATCTGAATAGGATGGTGACGTGTTTTAAATATTGGGAAAGATGCCATATGAGGTTGTACTATAGTGCAAAGGAGGTGTTGCCAGTGGTGAACGGGGGAGAGTTTGAAGTGAAGGAGGGTGTTTAGAGTGATGCAAGTACTCGAGTTGTCGATGGCTAAGATGATTGGTTGAGGGAGGGTGGTAAGTTGAGGGTAGAGAAGGGAGATGATGATGGCATAAATTTGTGCTGGGTAGGATCCCTTGAGAGGAGAGGGGGAAGTGATGATAATGTGGTTGTTGGGTTGAAGGGAGAGAATTGCGGCTGATCGGGAGGGGTTGGAGGAGTTAGAGTCGTTCGATCTGTCGGTATACATGATGCAATAGATTGTATTGGATTGGAGTGCATTGAGTAAATGGTGACAGCCCCAATAATTCAGGTGTGAAAAATTGGAAAGGGGAATATTATGGTTGGATTTGAGTTGTAAAAAGTGTGTGGTAGATAGGGTGGTGCTGTATGAGATGGGGAAGTCATGTAGTGTGGTCGGGCGTATTGGATGTGTGGGAGTAGTAATGAAAGAAGAGAGTTCATTACCCTTTTGAGTGATGAAGGAGAAGTGGTGGGTGTCATGAAGGTTGAAGATGTTGTCGGAGAATCGGACTGACGTGGAGTGGACATTTTGCAGGATGGTTGTGCCCGGTAACGAGGGATTTGAGTTGTCGTTGTTAGGGTCGAGGAGAGTAACTTGGATGGCCGAGTTGAGTGGGGGTGATCGAACCTGACAGGGTTTGTGGTGTGGAATGTTGTGTGTTTGGATGAAGATTTGATGGGCTGAAGTGATGAAATGTCCTGCAGGAGATTGGACGTTGTGCCGTGGTGAAAAAGGGGGTGTTCGATTGAGTGATTGGCTACTTGGGGACCTTCGTTTGATGTGTAATGAAGGAAGTGATTAATGGCTTGAGTGTGGGTAACATGGGATATTTTTGTGTGGCCAAGACCAAGCGTGTGACGGGGGGGGGGGTATTTTGTTTTGTTGGGCGTGCCGATCGAGAGTTTGCCTTGAGATGCTATATTGACCCATATGGAGTGGTCAAGTGTATCAAGAAGTTTTTCCGGGAGGAAATTGTAGATGAGGCGGTAGGCAAGGATAGGGATTACTTGAATGGTGGAGAGTTTGATGAGGTCGTTGTGTGATAGGGATAATGGAAGGAGGTTGGTGAAGAAGGAGTTGACAAGATTATTTGGGAGGAGGAACATTTGTTGATTTTGTTGAGAGGTGAAGAAGAAGACCTCCAGGTATTTATAGTAATTGCGTGGTTTGTTGTGTTGATCGAAGGTGCTGAAGTGGGTGGTAGCGGAGATGCGGATGGTGAGGTGAGGTGCATTTTTAAGGGCGTGGAGGTGATGATGTCAGGATGTAGTGGTCGAGGCGGAAAGTGCTGATGTTGTGCGGCTGAAGATTTTGTGGGAGACGTGTGACAGGGTATTGGATGTTTGGGGGGGGGTTAGAGCTTTCGTTGAAAATGCACAGGTGGGGGTGGCTGATTATGGGGAATGTTGCTGCATTTTGAGAGGTCGCTAGAGGACATTTAGGTGTGAAAGTGGCTCGTGGTTAAGTGTTACTTGGATGAGGTATGCGGTTGATAATGTGAGGATGTAGTGGTTGAGGCCAAACGTGTTGGACTTGTATGGCTGAAGCTTTGGTGGGGGGTTTTGGTTTTGTGGTAGGGCGTTTAGGGTGAGGTTGTTTGTTGGTTGGTTCTTTGTTTGTAGGGGATGGAAAGCGCAAAGGGTGGGGAACGGTGGATGAAGCGCTATAAATGCAGAGAGGTTCATTCCAGGGGTTGGAGGTAAACGTTGGAGATAACTGATGAAGGTTAGAGATGGGGTTGTCGATGAGCCATTGTTTAATTTCCTTCAGGAGGGTGGTGAGAGGTTTTTGTCGATGCTTTAGGGCATGGTGAAGTGATTTGGTGTTGGAGTAATAGGTTGTGCTTGATTGGGGTGTGCGCAGTTGATTCCTAAGTGTGTTGGGTATTAATGTGCGTAT
The DNA here is from genome assembly GCA_964036045.1 of Eutreptiella sp. 'Long Island Sound 2002'. Lineage (NCBI taxonomy): Eukaryota > Euglenozoa > Euglenophyceae > Eutreptiales > Eutreptiaceae > Eutreptiella > Eutreptiella sp. 'Long Island Sound 2002'. The sequence continues at coordinate 96,052,809 of OZ038380.1, read as the reverse complement.
GAAGTTGCGGCGGACGCCTTTGGAGGTCGTGGCCCACCAAGTGATGATGGTGCTGCGGAAGGGCCCTTTCTATATGTTGAAGAACTTGTGCCGTATTGCGTTGGTGGTGTGGCATTGGGTGACGAAGGTAATGGGGTCCAAGGCATGATGGTGGTCACAAAGAGGGCAGAGGTAGGTGTTGAGGATGAAGTGGGGTTGGTAGCCTTTGCAAGAGAAGGGGCCGAGGACCCACTTGAAAGTAAAAATGGAAAACCAGGAGGACTTGAGAAAGAAGTGGTTGCTAGGGGAGAGGTGAATGTTGTTGTGTTGATGAGCTGGAAATTTATGTTTCGTGGGTTTAGAGGTAATTTTGCTCGGGAGTGGAGTTCGATTAATGGCCAAATGTGTGGTGGCTGTGGCGGAGAGAAGATAATCGAAGTGGGTTGTGCTCCATTTGGAGACACTGTCGGCGAAGTCGTTGCCGGGGAAATTGGCATGTCCTTTGATCCATGTGAATAGGATGGTGACGTGTTTCCAACGTTGGAGAAATGTCATATAAGGTTGTACTATAGTGCAAAGGAGGTGTTGCCAGTGGTGAAGAGGGGAGGGTTTGAAGTGAAAGAGGGTGTTTAGAGTGATGCAAGTACTCAAGTTGTCGATGGCGAAGATGATCGGTTGAGGGAGGGTGGTAAGTTGAGGGTAGAGAAGAGAGATGATGATGGCAGAAATTTCTGCTGGGTAGGATCCCTTGAGAGGAGAGGGGGGAGTGATGATAATGTGGTTGTTCGGTTGCAGGGAGACAATTGCGGCTGATCGGGAGGGGTTGCAGGAGTTGGGGTCGTTCGATCCGTCGGTATAGATGATGCAATAGATTGTATTGGATTGGAGTGCATTGAGTAAATGGTGACAGCCCCAATAATTCAGGTGTGAAAAATTGGGAAGGGGAATATTATGGTTGGATTTGAGTTGGAAAAAGTGTGTGGTAGATAGGGTGGTGGTGTATGAGATGGGGAAGTCATGTAGTGTGGTCGGGCGTATTCGATGTGTGGGAGTAGTAATGAAAGAAGAGAGTTCATTACCCTTTTCAGTGATGAAGGAGAAGTGGTGGGTGTCATGAAGGTTGAAGATGTTGTCGGAGAATCGGACTGACGTGGAGTGGACATTATGCAGGATGGTTGTGCCCGGGTACCAGACATTCGAGTTGTCGTTGTTAAGGTCGAGGAGAGCGACTTGGAATGCCGAGTTGAGTTGGGGTGATCGAACTTGACAGGGTTTGTGTTGTGGAATGTTGTGTGTTTGGATAGAGAAATGATGGGATGAAGTGATGAGAACGTCCTGCAGGAGATTGGACGTTGTGCCGTGGTGAAAAAGGGTTCGTTCGATTGAGTGATTGGCTACTTGGGGACCTTCGTTTGATGTGTAATGAAGGAAGTGATTGATGGCTTGAGTGTGGGTAACATGAGTTATTGTTGTGAAGCCAAGACCAAGAGTCTGACGGGGGAAGTATTTAGTTTTGTTCGGATTGCGGATTGAGAGTTTGCCTTGTGATGCTATATTGACCCATATGGAGTGGTAAAGTGTATCAAGAAGTTTGGTGGGGAGAGAATTGTAGATGAGGCGGTAGGCAAGGATAGGGATTAGCTGAATGTTGGAGAGTTTGATGAGGTCGGTGTGTGATAGGGGTGCTGGAAGGAGGTTGGTGAAGAAGGAGTTGATAAGACTTTTTGGGAGGAGGAACATTTGTTGATTTTGTTGAGAGGTGAAGAAGAAGACCCCCAGGTATTTATAGTATTGGCGTGGTTTGTTGTGTTGATCGAAGGTGCTGAAGTGGGTGCTAGCGGAGATGCGGATGGTGAGGTGAGGTGCATTGTTGAGGGCGTGGGATTCTGATTTTGTCGCATTGAGGGAGAGGCCGTATGTCGGGCCTACGTTTGAAGAGGAAGGACAGTGTAGTGTGCAGAATTTTGGGGCAAGCGGTCTGTAGAGCTATGTCGTCAATAAAGGAAAATAGAGCGGAGAAGGTGTGAGATGGGGGCAAGGAAGAGAGTTTGCGGATTTTGAGGTCCATGAAGAGGTTGAATAGAATCGGAGACATAGCGCATCCCTGGCCAAGCCCTCTGATGGTCATGGCGGCAAAGAGGGAGAAGCCGTTGACAGTGGGATAGTCAGCAGCAAGAGAGTATAGGTTTTGAATGAGAGAGATAATGTGTTGGGGGAAGTTGTAGTGGTGTAGGATTTGCCATAAGGCTTGGTGGGGGACGGAGTTGAAAGCCTTGTGGAGGTCCAGGTAGAGATGGGTGGAGAGAGATGTTGGATATCATGGTTAAATGTGGTCCGTGGTGCAGTGGTTGGGAATGCCACCGTATTGGGAGTGGTGGAGGAGTTTGTATTTGGGGGCGTGAAAGATGAGGGCGGTGGCGGCATATGTTGCGAGAACTTTATAAATTGTTTGGAGTAGGGCTATGGGTCTATAATTGATGGGGTTGTGAAGGTCATTTCTTTTGTAGAGGAGGAAGATTCGGGCGGTGAGACATTGTTTTGGAATGGGGTTGGTGATGAACTGGGAGCATATGTGGACGAGGAGGGCTTTTATGTATTTTGGAGCAAGGTGAAGGAGGTATAGGTTGGTGTTGTCGAAGCCAGGGGCTTCGACTGTGTTAGAGTTGAAAAGCAAGGTGTTGAAGAAGGTTTTGGTGAAGTTAGGGTGAGGAGTGTCTTGAGCGATGGAAGGGCCAAGCTCCATAAGGGCGTTGATGAGTTGTGGTTTGAGGTTTGGGGTTTGATTTTGCGGGTACTAGACGGCTTTCGGCCCCGAGGGGCCACCTGGTCGGGCCAGGTGATATCCTCCCCACCGGGTCCTAGTGGGGGGCCCTCCAAGACGCACCTCCTGCCTGGTGGCGGAGTCCCCCGGGGGCACAGAGCTCGGAGCCCCGTCCCTCCCCGGCTTCCCCATTTTCCCACTCCCCGGTCAGTGCATCAATTCGCAGCCGTGGCTGCGGGCGCTTACCCACTGCGTCGCCCCCCTAATGCGTGGTCGCCTGGGGCGCCGGCGCTGCCGGGCCCGTGCGCCTTTCGCACCCCCTTGCGCTGGCGCGGAGGCTACCTAGCCTAGGGGCTGGGGCGTGGCGCAGTGCGCCACTACTGCCTTGGCGGGTGCAGTGCCCCGTCTGTGTGTGTGCGGCGCTCGCGGCCGGTTCGGGGGCTCAGGCCGGTACGTGGTGTTGTGTCTCTCCCGTGTCCCCCTTCCCGCCCCGCGTGTCCCGCGCTGCTTGTGGCGGGCCGTCCTGTCCGGGTGTCCCTTACCCTCGCTCGCTGCTACGCCATTCCACGCGGTCTGTGCGTTCCGCGAGCTCGGTCCGGTTGCCCTTCTGGTAGTCCACGCCTGTCCTTTGCGTGTGTGTGCGCTCGCACTCCCGCGGCGTCCGCTTCCCCCCCTCCTGGGTGGTGTGGCGTGCGCACCTCGCGCGGTCCCGGCACTGGGCGCTGGCAGGGCCGTTTCACGTGATCCGTGCCCCTCCGCGAGTCCTGCCCCGGTCCCTTGCTCAGTCTGGCCTGCTTGGGTGGGGGCGGTCCGGTCCCGGTTCCCCCCTACCTAGCTTGGCCTGCACGCCCTGTATGGGCTGCGTGCCGCGGGGGTGGTGGGGGGCCGTCCCCCGGGGGGGGTGGCCAGCCACCGTTGTGAGGGGCGTCTGGTGTCAGGCGCTGTCCCTCTCCCGGCCGCCCCTCCTTCGGGGCGGGCGGCCGGGATTCTGCGACCCGTGTGTCCCTGGTGTGGTCGATGCGGGCGTGGGGACCCAGCACCGGCCCCACAGCGTGAGCCCTTGCGGGCCGGCGTTGCTCGCTGTCCCTCCCCCGGGCGCCCGTCCTCTGGAGCGGGCAGCCAGGGTTCCGCGACCCGTGTGTCCCGGGTGCGGACAATGCGGGCGTCGAGACCGAGCACCGGCCCCACAGCGTGCGCCCTTGCGGGCCGGCGTTGCTCGCTGGGGGGTGGCGGAAGCGCGTCCCCGGGGGGGGTGCCTTCCACCATTGTGAGGGGCGTCTGAGGTCAGGCGCTGTCCCTCCCCCGACTGCCCGCCCACTGGGCGGGCTGTTGGGGTCCGCCACCCACGTGCTGTGGGCGCGGGTGTGTGGGTGTGGGGGCCCAACACTGTCCCCTTGGCCTGCATGCCCTGTGGGGGCTGCGTGCCGCGGGGGTGGTGGGGGGGCCGTCCCTGGGGGGCTGGCCTGCCACCGTTGTGAGGGGCGCCTGGTGTCAGGCGCCGTCCCTCCCCTGACCGCCCGTCCTCTGGAGCGGGCAGCCGGGGTTCCGCGACCCGTGTGTCCCGGGTGTGGTCGGTGCGGGCGTGGGGACCCAGCAACGGCCCCACAGCATGCGCCCTTGCGGGCCGGCGTTGCTCGCTGCGGGATGGCGGAAGGGCGTCCCCGGGGGGGGTGCCTTCCACCATTGTGAGGGGCGTCCGATGTCAGGCGCTTTCCCTCCCCCAACTGCCCGCCCACGGGGCGGGCTGTTGGGGTCCGCCACCCACGTGCTGTCCGCGCGGGTGTGTGGGTGTCGGGGCCAAACACGGTCCCCTTGGCCTGCATGCCCCGTGGGGGCTGCGTGCCGCGGGACTGGCGGGGGGCCGTCCCCGGGGGGGGTTGCCTGCCACCGTTGCGAGGGGCGTCTGGTGTCAGGCGCTGTCCCTCCCCCGGGCGCCCGTCCTCTGGAGCGGGCAGCCGGGGCTCCGCGACCCATGTGTCCCGGGTGCGGTTGGTGCGGGCGTGGGGACCCAGCACCGGCCCCACAGCGTGCGCCCTTGCGGGCTGGCATTGCTCGCTGTCGGGGTGGCGGAAGGGCGTCCCCGGGGGGGTGCCTTCCACCATTGTGAGGGGCGTCTGGTGTCAGGCGCTGTCCCTCCCCCGGCCGCCCGTCCTCTGGAGCGGGCAGCCAGGGTTCCGCGACCCGTGTGTCCCGGGTGCGGTCAGTGCGGGGATGGGGATACAGCACGGGCCCCACAGCGTGCGCCCTTGCGGGCCGGCGTTGCTCGCTGTGGGGGTGGCGGAAGGGCGTCGGCTGGGGGGGGTGCCTTCCACCATTGTGAGGGGCGTCTGAGGTCAGGCCCTGTTCCTTCCCCGACTGCCCGCTCACTGGGTGGGCTGTCGGGGTCCGCCACCGACGTGCTGTGGGCGCGGGTGTGTCGGTGTCGGGGCCGAACACTGTCCGCTTGGCCTGCATGCCCCGTGGGAGGTGCGTCGAGCGAGGTTGGTGGGGGGCCGTCCCCGGGGGGGGTGGCCTGCCACCGTTGTGAGGGGCGTCTGGTGTCAGGCGCTGTCCCTCCCCCGGCCATTCGTCCTCTGGAGGGGGCAGCCAGGGTTCCGCGACCCGTGTGTGCCGGGTGCGGTCGGTGTGGGCGTGGGGATCCAGCACTGGCCCCGAAGGGTGCGCCCTTGCGGGCGGGCGTTGCTCCCTGTGGGGGTGGCGGGAGGGCGTCCCCGGGGGAGGTGCCTTCCACCATTGTGAGGGGCGTCTGAGGTCAGGCGCTGTCCCTCCCCGAACTGCCCGCCCACTGGGCGGGCTGTTGGGGTCCGCCACCGGCGTGCTGTGGGCGCGGGTGTGTGGGTGTGGGGGCTCAACACTGTCTCCTTGGCTTGCATGCCCTGTGGGGGCTGCGTGCCGCGGGGATGGTGGGGGGGCTGTCCCCGGGGGGGGCTGGCCTGCCACCGTTGTGAGGGGCGTCTGGTGTCAGGCGCTGTCCCTCCCACCCGCCGCCCCTCCTCTGGAGCGGGCAGCCAGGGTTCCGCGACCTGTGCGTTCCGGGTGCGGTCGGTGTGGGCGTGGGGACCCAGCACCGGCCTCACAGCGTGCGCCCCTGCGGGCCGGCGTTGCTCGCTGTGGGGGTGGCCGAAGCGCGTCCCCGCTGGGGGTGCCTTCCACCATTGTGAGGGGCGTCTAAACTCAGGCGCTGTCCCTCCCCCGACTGCCCGCCCACTGGGCGGGCTGTTGGGGTCCGCCACCCACGTGCCGTGGGCGCGGGTGTGTGGGTGTGGGGGCCCAACACTATCCCCTTGGCCTGCATGCCCCGTGGGGCTGCGTGCCGCGGGGGTAGTGGGGGGCCGTCCCCGGGGGGGGGTGGCCTGCCACCGTTGTGAGGGGCGTCTGGTGTCAGGCGCTGTGCCTCCTCCGGCCGCCCGTCCTCTGGAGCGGGCAGCCAGGGTTCCGCGACCCGTGCGTCCCGGGTGCGGTCGGTGCGGGCGTGGGGACCCAGCACCGGCCCCACAGCGTGCGCCCTTGCGCGCCAGCGTTGCTCGCTGTGGGGGTGGCGGAAGGGCGTCCCCGGGGGGGCTGCTTTCCACCATTGTGAGGGGTGTCTGAGGTCAGGCGCTGTCCCTCCCCCGACTGCCTGCCCACCGGGCGGGCTGTTGGGGTCCGCCACCCACGTGCCGTGGTCGCGGGTGTGTGGGTGTGGGGGCCCGACACTGTCCCCTTGGCTTGCATGCCCCGTGGGGGCTGCATGCCGCGAGGGTGGTGGGGGGCAGTCCCCGGTGGGGTTGGCCTGCCACCGTTGTGAGGGGCGTCTGCCGTCAGGCGCTGTCCGTCCCCCCATTGCCGGGCCTCTGGAGTGGGCAGCCAGGGTTCCGCGACCTGTGTGTTTCGGGTGCGGTCGGTGCGGGCGTGGGGACCCTGCTCCGGCCCGACAGCGTGCGCCCTTGCGGGCCGGCGTTGCATGCTGTGAGGTTGGCGGAAGGGTGTCCCCGGGGGGGGGTGCCTTCCACCATTGTGAGGGGCGTCTGACGTCAGGCGCTGTCCCTCCCCCCACTGCCCGCCCACTGGGCGGGCTGTTGGGGTCCGCCACCCACGTGCCGTGGGCGTGGGTGTGTGGGTGTGGGGGCCCAACACTGTCCCCTTGGCCTGCATGCCCTGTGGGGGCTGCGTGCCGCGGGGGTGGTGGGGGGCCGTCCCAGGAGGGGGGTGGCCTGCCACTGTTGCGAGGGGCGTCTGGTGTCAGGCGCCGTCCCTCCCCCGGCCGCCCGTCCTCTGGAGCGGGCAGCCGGGGCTCCGCGACCCGTTTGTCCCGTGGTGCGGTCGGTGCGGGCGTTGCTCGCTGTGGGGGTGGCAGAAGGGCGTCCCCGGGGTGTGTGCCTTCCGCCGTTGTGAGGGGCGTCTGTGGTCAGGCGCTCCCCCTCCCCTGACTGCCCGCCCTCTGGGCGTGCTGTTGGGGTCCGTCACCCACGTGCCGTGGGCGCGGGTGTGTGGCTGTGGGGTCCTAATGACCCTCCTGTGAAGAAGACAAGAAAACACAGCGCTGCTAAGCAACTGGTCCCTAACAGCGACGCCACGACACGTTTCTCTGCTAGGACTTGGAGGGGAAGGGCGCACAGGTGGCATGCACAGCGCGGATGTCGATGGAGTCGAACTGCCCTCGCCACTCCTGGCTGAGGCGCAGTCAATTGACTGTGTGATCAGCGCTGTAGATTTTAGCACGGCTCAAAGGACTGCACCAGTTCACCCTGACCCTTCCACCTGTACAACAGAGGCCAATGGACTGGGTTCAAGACGGAGGAACCAAGACACACTCCACGTATTATATGCTTCTTAGTCTGCCATATAATACACTGTTCCTGAACCCAGTTGCAAGCAAGCAAGCTTAAGGACTTCGCCCGTTCCCTTATGGAACGTAGGGCGAAGCCCTGGGTAACCTGGCAAGGGTTCATACCGCGTGCACAGCGCGTGGCCTACTGTCAATTCCCTTTAATGCATCGTGTGCACACATGCAGGGAGAGGAGGCGAGATCTATACCACTGCAACCACACTGACTCAACCAGAAGGTGAGCTCCTCCTGGGCTTACCTACCTTACTCACCATGCATCGTGTGAATGCCAAAGTGAAGGGAACACAAAACAAACCTAAGCGTTTAAACAACCCTATTGCGAGCTATAAACAACCCTAAGAGTTTAATTGCATCGTGTGGCTTGCACGATTCTTCCTGTCGCGCCTGTTTTGTCATCTGTGAAAAGAAGAACAGGGAATGGCGAATGAGAGACGACGGCACGACGCAAAAAAAGCCTAAGCGTCTAAGACAACCCTACTTTAACGCACAAACGACGCAAACACGAGCACACACTTCTCCTTTGGACCTGTGAAGAGAAGGGAAGGTGGGTGCATGCACAAGGAAGCGTGGCAACGTGTGTATGTCGGAATCCGGCACGCGACGCTATGCATAAGTGTGTATGTTCTAATCAGTGCAACAAAAAGGGTGGTTGTGCTGTAAGAGCAGTTGTCACAGTTGCCCCGCATTGCACTGCAGGGCAGGACCGTTAGCCCCCCGTCACAAACACTCCCTGGCCGGAGGCCATTTGTTTCTTCTGGTCTCGGTTGGTGGCGCGGGCCGGGCGCTCGTTGCTTCTCTCTCGTGCGCGGCGTGGCACGACATGGTAACATACTTGCGCTCTTGGTGGCAGTGTGTGGCTCCCCCCTTGCCTACTACTAGTTTGCATGCGGCGGCATACCTTTTGTTCCCCATGCAAGCAGGTGGGTGTGGGTGCGGCACGCATGTTTGTTGTGTTTTTGCACTTGCGTGTTGTTCTTTGTCGTGGTTGTGTGTGGTTCCCCACGCGAGTCCCGCCCGTCATGCTTGGCGTCCTTCGTATTCCTCCATACCATTTTGCTTGCTCGCGGCGGTGGTGGTCTCGTTGCACGTGCGGCGGTATGCACGGGCGGGCATACCTTTCGCTCTTTTTCGCCTCCTACGTAAGCGGGCGTGCGGGCGGGGGGTGGGCACGTCTCGGTTACGCCTTTTGGTCACCTTTTACATTTGTTGGCGCGGGTACTGTTTTTATCTCGTGTTCGATGCGTAGCGTAGCATGGCATGTAACATACTTGGATCCAACAAGCCGCGTGTGCGTGTTGTGTATGTTTAGTTTTTGTTTGTGTGTTTTTATGTGTGTTGTGCTTCCCCTCGGTGGTGTGTGTCCTCCTTGGTGCGTTCTTCTCTCCCTTGTTGGTTTTGTGTTCCCCCGTTGTGCCCTTTCATACAAATTTGCTCGTCCGTGGCGGTCATGACCTTGCGGCGATACGAGCATGCACGTACGGGCATACCTTTCATTCCCTATGTCTGCGGGAGTGGGCATGGGCATTCATTCGGTGTCACCTCTTGTTGGATTCTCTTTGCCGGTGCGGTTTTTGTTGTGCTTTTCGTGGCGGCGCATTTTGGCGTTGCATGGCATGTAACATACTTGCGTCTTGGCAGCCATTGTTGACGGTGTTGTTCGTGTCTGTTTTGTTTTCGCTCGCTTTCCTTTGTCCTCCTTTGTGCACGTGTTACTATTTATTTGTGGTTGGGGCGCGCACAAGTGCGTAGCGCCTAGGACACGCACTTTGCTAGGTGTTTTGGGGCAAGCAACGCTCAACTTTGTCGCTATCGCGACTCTGTTGTTCTTCCTTTTCTTTGATCAGTTTGATCTGGGAGTTTGGGGGTCCTCCTGAAGCAGTGAGGCATTGGCCCACTGACTCGCAGAGAGAGTAGGGGTCGGAGGTGAGGTTATTGCTGGTATCCTTTCGGGCCATGGGTGTGGTGGAGCGGGGGGTTAAGACGTTATTGATCGACTTTTTTCTTTTCTGTCCTTTTATGAGAGAGTGATGAAGGCGTTTTTATGATTTACCGTTTCTTCTTTTCTGTCCATTGTCCAGGGTGTGTTGAAGCGTCTTGGCTTGCTTGGAGATTAGAGTGCTCGAGGGTTTGATGGTGTTGAGTTGGTGAGTGAAGGCCCACTCGACTTTGGTAGGTTTGTCGGGATGATGCTGGTTGGTAACAAGTTTTTGGGAGTTACCAAGAGATCAGAGGACGTTGTTTGTAGTGTTGATTAAATGGTCGATAGGAGAATCTAGAATAGAGGTCATGTTATTATGGGTCCACGTGTCTAGGGAGTGGAGGCGATGGAGGAATTTTTTGTGTTCTTCTTTGTTGAGTTTTCTGTAGTAAATGTCGCGTGGGGAATGTCGTAGATATTTAGTGGGTTGGTAGGTATGTTGATGGTGGAGGTGACAGGGTAGTGATCAGTGTTTTGAATGGTCGTGTTAATAAAGGTGTTTTGTGGGTTGAAGGTGGAAATGAAGGAAGTGGAAGCGATAATGAGGTCGATGCAAGATTGGTAGTTGGGTAGGCGTTTGTTTCGGGGTTATGTACATTGACGGAGGTGGGGGTTTTGGGTTCGAAATAAGTCTCGTAGCTGGGGATTATCGTCTGCGTTCGAGGGGTATAGTTGCTCATAGAGCCAAGGCCAAGATTTTGGGTGATTGATGTTGTCGGTGTCTAAATGTGGTTGTAAGTGAGTTTTCATGTCTCCAATGAGAAGAGAAATTTGTTCTGTTTGCTGAAGAGAGGTTATGACGTGGGCGAGGCGTTGTTGGTGTGATTGGATGTGGGTCTTGTAAATATCGAAGATACAAAATGTGGGATATCCTGGTGGGGAGATGTCTATGGTGGTGTGACAACTGTGAATGTTAGTGTGATGGGTTTTGCGGCAATAGGGATCGAGATGCTTGTGGACAGGAATTGCGGTGCCATTTGTTTTGTCGAAGGCATATTTGTCGAGGGTAATGTTGCAGGGGATTTCTAGAAGGCAGAGAATGTCTGTTCCTTCGTTAAAGTGATGGAGGATGGTGGCTTGAATGTCATGCATGTTTTTGGCAGTGTTGTGAGTTGTTTTCTGTAATGTAGTTTTAGAGAGAATCGGTTAATTGTGTTTGGTGGTGTTTGGATGGTGAGGAAAGAAAATGAAGGGGGGTTCGCGAATGTTATTGTTGTCACCATGGGGTTCGGTGTTTGGATTGCTGGTGGTTCGGGTGGGCTGGTGGTGGTGGGGTAGTGCAGGTGTTTGTGATGTGAATGTGAGCGTGGGTGTGTTCGTGGTGTGGACCCGAGATGTTGGTGACCAGGAAAGGAGGCATTGCAAAAAAAGTTCGTGACCCTTTGGCATCTGGTATTCTTGCGATAGACAGGGAGTTCAATGATGTCAAAGCGCTCGTGACCAGGAAAGGGAAAAAAAAGCAAGTTGGGAGACACAAATCCAGACTCTTTTGACGAGTAAGGGACTCCGTGATGTTGAAGCACTCCTGATCGAGAAACGAGGTAGGGAAACATGAGAGCCGTGGTTTTTTGAGATGCAACATTCACGTGCAGGAAAGGGACTCCATGATGTCGAAGCCCTCGTGATCCCGGCAAAAATTACAATTTGCAACGTGGGACACACAAATCCAGATTCTGTTGACGTGTAAGGGACTCCATGATGTCGAAGCGCTCGTGATCGAGAAAGGAGGTAGGGAAACATGATAACCGTGGTTTTTTGAGACCCAACCTTCACGTGCAGGAACAGGAATCCATGGTGTTGAAGCGCTCGTGATTGAGAAAGGAGGCGGGGACTTATGAGAACCGTAGTTTTCTGAGACCAAACTTTCACGTACAAATAAAGGATTCCATGATGTCATCATGATCCAGGCGTAAAATGCTGGTGGTGCTGGAATGGTGATCGATGAATGAGGAATGAAAATGAGTGGTGATCTGTGTCGTGTGGATGTAGTGCAGGGTGCAAGGTGGCGTGTTAGTTTTTGTGTGGTGATATTGTGCAAGTGCAAGTGAAGGAGAACCTTGTCGTTCCTTAGAGAGCTCCAGTGATTGATTCATTCTTGGAAGTTGATTCATTCTTGCAAATCGAGATGATATGAATATCTGAAAATGCGGGATGGGGAGTTGGTGGGGAAAGAGAGTGATCGGAGTAACTGGGAGAAGGTTGGGAGGCGCGATGGGGGCAGAATGCGAGCTGTTACGAGCATTGAAGAAGTCTGAAGTTGAAAGATGAAAGTGAATGCGCAATTTGAATGACGGATGTTGTAAAACATACCTTGAATTGTAGAAACTAGAGTGAGAGCAGTGAAGGAAAAGCTTAGACCGACACACAATGAATGCATTTATGTCGGTAAGGGATTGGATTAAATGAAGAGCTCAAAACCGAATTCATAACTAAGTGTCATGAGAAAGGAAAGGTGGGGGGGAGTGTGGGAGGTGACAATGTAATTCAACTACCTGTCGTTGGTGTCCATTTCTTTAACCTGACCCATCAGCAAAACATGGCGCTGCACAGAAGATTCTGGAATACGGTACTGCACTGGATTTTTCCACTGGAGTACTGCACTTGAGCAGTCGAATCGAATAGTAAAACAGGCATCCTGTGAAAAGAGTGCCGTAACATGCACAACAATGCCATATGCAGAATGAATGCATTTTTAACTATAAAAACAAAGAGTTTTACAGTCAAAAGATTTCATATTGCGCTGTGCACGCGTCGCTGACCTGGCATTCTGATCCCGCGATTTCACGCGCGCGCTTCAGGCTGTGTGAGGGACTCAAACCTATTAGACTCCCCTCACAAGCTCAAGCATGGGGATCCAGGGGCCTTACAGGCACCCAGTACCTTGCCTGGGCTGATAGAAAAATAGATAGGCTTGATGGCCTGAGCCAGTACTGTACAAGACCAAGCAGTGGGGTCTAGTCTGATCTGAGTACGCCTAAAAATAGGAAGAAAATAGACACTCAGGAAGTGTGGGGGACAGAGAAAGAAGGGTTGGGTGAAAGCTGTAAGTGCTTTAGGCTATCAAAACCCCATTTATCTAAATACATTGCAGGGGGTGTGATAAACACTCCCCTCACAGAATTGTTCCTAGGGGCAGTCCCAAACTGCAAAGCAGTTTTAGAAACTTTCCCCTATCTACAAAGCCACAAGTTTGAAAGATCCTGCAAAGGTTCCCCAACCGAAGGGGAAAGCCCTGCAAGTTTCTCAAAACCAATGCACCTGTGCTGCTGTATTTATTAAAAAAAAAACACCTGACAAACCGTGGCACACTTAGCACGAAGAAAAGATGTGTAAACATGTTGAATGTTCACACACTGTGTGCTCAGTTCAGTGGCACTGCAAGCTGGAAAGACAACTGCCCCAAAGCATTACAAAAAGAGGCAGCTAGCCGAGACAAAAGGCTCTTGCACACTGTATACATAGAGGCAGTGCCTTAAGAAGCACTGCTGAGGCGAAAAACCACCTCAGTACGAAGTCCAAAATTCAAATTCAGTAAATTGTGGCTGTCGTCCGCCGACCAAACTCAGAGACCATGTACACGTTGCTTAGAGGAGCCAAAACAACAACCAACAACAGAGTGTTCCACTCTGAATAACCAAAGTTCAAAGAGACGATAACACAGACAGCCAAAGCCTAGTATAAAAAACACAGTCTCACAACAGCAAATGTTGGAGGTTTGGCCTGGCACCACGTGTCAGGCACGTGGATGTGCAAACTGGAATGATAATATGAATGCTGACACTTAACCCCGGTCATGCAGGGGCAGCCTGTCGACCCGGCTTGCTTACAGCAGCCTGTCGTCGTGGACTCGCTCTGAGCACAGCGGCAGACCACGCTCAAACCACTGTCGTGGCTTCTCCCAGCTATTGGCACTCAGGACCAGGGCGTCGCTCTTCACTGCCGGCGACTCACTCTAGACAACAGGTGACCTCGCAACTCTAGTCCAGGGACTCGTACATGGCCAAGCGAGCTCATCGCAACCGAGCAATCAAATCTTCCTCCTGTATCCCTGGAGGACATCAACGCGCTCCTGACTTCACTGTATACTGTTCATAAATAATTGTTTCTCATATGCAGGCAGGGGAGGTGGGAATGTACGTGGGGCTGTCGTCACAGGGGCGCTTGCATGCGTGAGGGGGCGCCGTGAACTTCACTAGTTCTGCGCCTGGTTACACATCTCTTCGTCACTCTCATCGTTCTTTGCTTGTTTCGGGGCTACAGCACGCGTTTCTCCATCGCGCTCGTCGTTCTCATCTACTACTGACGCTGTGCAAAGGGCGCGCTCGAGCCTCAACTTCAGAAGCCACTCTATCACAATCTAGATTTACCTTTCTCCACAGGACATGACTGCGCTCGCTTCTCTTGCTCAAATCGTCCTTTTCTGCGTCGCCCACGGTGCGTTGTGCGCCGCCCACTGCTCAACCTTGGTGGCCGTCCACTGCTAACTTGATCTTGAATCTCCGCAAGCTCTGAACGCGCTTCATTTCTCTCCTTGCGCACGCGCTGTGTCTCCTCTTCTTGAAAATGTAACCGTCACGTAGGCGTCGTACTTCTGCACGCCCCTTGTCACGCTCCTCTTGATACCTCCACATCCTGTCATCATCAGTCTCACGGCTGCTCTCTGACATGCAAGGTGCATACTGCTCACGACAGACAAGAGTTCGTGGCTTCAAAGACTCCTTAACAACGCGGTTGCACGCCGCCGTCCAGACACTGTCACCTCAGCGTCTTTGGCGTCGCTGCTGACGGGCACAAAAGGCACTCGGATGCCTGTTTTGTAATTCAACTACCTGTCGTTGGTGTCCATTTCTTTACCCTGACCGATCAGCACAACACGGCGCTGCACAGGAGATTCTGGAATACCGTACTGCACTGGATTATTGCACTGGAGTACTGCACTTGAGTAGTCGAATCACATAGTGAAATAGGCATGCTGTGAAAAGGATGCTGTAACATGCACAACAATGCCATATGCAGAATCAATGAATTTTTGACGATAAAAACAAAGAGTTTTTCAGTCAAAAGATTTCATATTGCGCTGTGCGCCCGTCGCTGATGTGGCACTCTGATATCGCGATTTCAGGCGCGCGCTTCAGGCTGTGTGAGAGACTCAAACCTATTACCTGAGAACCTGGTTGAAGTGGAAATTCGCGAATAGATTCTGGGAATGACATGGTGGTCTTTGAAAAGGCGGAAAGAGAAATGTGCGGAGGAAAGGAGACGAGGAGTCTCACTTTCGCTTCGTGTATTTAGCATTGAGAGGCTTATTGGTGAGGAGTTGATTTTTATGACTCTTGGCACCAAAATCAGCTCCAAGCTGTTCGATGATAGACCATTCATGGATGTGTTCTTCGTCGGTGGTAAGGCGCTTGTTTTGAATCAGTGATTGTTGCCTTTCGAGATTGATGCTTTGACCTTGAGAAAAATTGATCCCTGTGATTTCTTGACCATGCACGATGATTGCAGGGCCGGCGTTGGTGTAGGTTACTTTCTACTGGAGTGATGTACCAATTCACATGGACGAGAAGTTGAGTGGAATGATTTTTCCAATCTCGCCGAAGATGGCAGCTGCTTTAGCAAGAGCAATGTGGGTGGTTGCGGCTGGTGCTTCGGCGATCACTGCTTTGGGAGAGGTGAGGACGTGCTTTTGTGGGTTGGGAACTGGCTTGCCGAATGCGGGGGCTGGGGGTGTGTTTCCCATTGGGGTATAGCATCCACAGCATCCCAAAGCAATTGGTTCAGATAATGGAGTCGGCCTTTTTCGGAGTTGGTGGGAGAAGGGATGCATTCAGAGTCTACATGGAAGAGGATAGAGTATTTGGTTCGAACTATGGCGAGTTTCAAAAATTCATCAATTTTTGGGACGCTCCTGAGTTGGTAGAGAAATTCACGTCGTGGAGTGGCGAAATGTCCTCTACGAAGTCTGGCAACAAAGGTGTTGGGGTGAGTGGCAAGATCAAAGGGGAATGCAAATATTGTTGGACATTGGCATGTGAGAGTGTGTTGTTGTTGGAGTGTGGTTGCTGGTTCTTCGACCTCTTCCGAGTGACAATCTATGTGGAAGCGGAAGTATTCGTGGTCTTTGTCACCTTTGGCTGTTTGGGGTGTTTGGATATGGGGGAAGGGCGTTCGTGGAACGCCGCTCGTTCAAATTCGGCCAAAGAGGAGGCAATTGAAGCCTCTTCATGTATTTTGCCTTGGAGTGATTTGTTGATGAAATCATAGGCACTTTCCCAGCTACCGTCGTTGAGTTGTTTCTTCAAAATGTCACCTCTTAGTCGGGTGGTGGCCGGATCCTTTGTGGAGCGTGGTGGTGGTTGGTACGAGTATGTTTCGAAGGTGTCAATTGTTATGATCATCATGCCGATGGTGTTGTTGAATGTGGCTTGCTTTAGTGAAGTTGAAGAGAAGATGTTGTTGTTGTCATGAATGTAAAGTTGGTAAGTGTGAATGTAGGAAATATTGTCTAGGTACCTAATCAACGTTTGCAAAATTCGGCGGTAGTCCCATATGATGGTGTCGGCGGGGGAGAGGCTTGCATTGAGTACCAGAAGAATAATTTTCCCTTCCAAGAAAATTTTTTTGTAGGCGAGGTCGTGGACGGATTCAAAGACGGTGGTGACATGTTTGTAGGTGTTGTGTACGGCGTCTTGATCAAAAATGTCGGTGCAAAGTGGGGTGGTGAGAAGACTGTGCGTGGTGGATGTGGATAGGACAGTAGAGAGGTTGTCTTGGTTAACACCATCACCACCAGAAATGTATTTGGCGTACTGGAGAGCTTTATTTTGTTTTGTGGTTGAGGTGGAAAGAAGGGGGGTGTAAGAATATCCAAAAGTGTGTTGTGTGTTGGTCAGAAAAATGCCGACTTCAGAGCCTTCGGAGGAGTTCCACTCTTCGGCTATGATTTCCGGGGGAAGGGAATGTTGGCGAGAAGAAAAGGCTTGTGTGATGCCTTGTGGAGAAAGATCGAAAATTTGTGGAGGTTTGTTTGACTCCAGTAGTTTGCAGAGTGAGGTTTTGTCGTTGGGGATTTTGGATGAGGGAGTGGAGTATTTATCGTTGGGTGTTGAATCTTTAGTCGGGTTAGGGGTGGGAGGAAGGTGAGAGAGAAGGTTGAGATTGGGTTGAGCTTGAAGGAATATCCTGAGAATTTGAAGGCCGATTATTGTTTGAAGCTGGTTGCGTTCCATTTGATGTTGGCTTTGGAGATGATCTTTGAAAATGTTGGGGAGTTCGATGTTTGTTCGGTGTTGTTGGATTTTATTCTTGTTCTTGTGAGTTCTTGGTTTTTTTGGGGCTTCGTTGATCTCGTTCATCTTCTTTGGAAGGTCAATGTTGTTGAGGTTGTTGTTCACGTTCTCTTTCATTTTGAAATTGGCCTTGGGTTCGTCGTCTTTCGTTTAGTTGCTGATTACGCGGGAATTGGCCAATTTTGTTGCTTCTTTTCACCTCTTGCTCGAGGCGGTCAATCCGGTCTTTAACATCGCCGCCTTTAAGTCCTGCTCGTTCTTTTCCTTTGCCCATGCTGACTGGCTATGATCACGGATAATATTGGGATTCACAGATGACTTGAAACGCGTCTTCTGGTATATGACTGTGGAGTTCCGATCACAGCGAAATGGACACATGGTAAGTCAGTGATCAGCGTGGTCAGCACTTCATGCAAGAAATGATGAGGGTGAAAGCAAATTCCGGGAAATTCAGAAATGTGTCTTTTTTTTTTTCTGAGCAGAACGATACCCGCACACCTTTGCTAGAAAAAGCCACACGCTGTTTGTCTGTTGTGCTGTGTCCTTCGCAAACTGCAACAGGTTTAACAGACCAACAGCACTGGTTACCTCTTTTCTTGACAGGGCAAACAGGCGCCACACCGGTGCCTGCACAGTCCTTGTATCCCTTCTCACATCCAACGGTGCTCACACATTTCCAGTATCTGGTACGGAACCATCCGCATAACCCTCGTCATGCAGACTCTGGTGGATTCTCCTTTCACGCTGTTACAGAGCCCGTGCAATTGCCAGGTTCTCAATGGCTGGGTATCCTGCACAGTACGTTGGTCTCTAATTCAGTTGGAGTACTGCAATTGCAGTACATTTTTGCGACCGGTCACTTTCGTCTGGGTGCGTTGTGTATTGTGCCCGGTACCAGTTGTCCATCCAAGCCACTGGTCATGATGCAAGCACAAGTGTCCACGTTGCTTTAAGTGCTGCTGCTGCCTGTTCGTCCACTGTATCCGCGGCGGCGTCTGCTTGCCCAGGCCGTACTTTCGTTCGTTATTCTGTTTGCGCTAGGTACCTTGTTGTGTTTCCCAGTTCTTCCCTGTATGGTCTGCCTGTTGACGCATCAACAGATACAGATTCCAGCCCTCTTGTCGCAAAACGCGCACCCAGTGCTTGTCCTCCTGCCTTTTAGCTGCGGGTGAACGGTGTCGCGTTCTGTTGATGAACCTGAGTTGCTGTGCAAATGTTAACACCAGTTGCGCCGCCAGGTTGTTCCGTTTCAGTCTGCTGCGCAAGTCATCTGCTCTTTGGTATGCTAGTTTTGCCGCACATGCCTCTCTTAGTGCTGCTGCTCCTTTGCTTACTTCGGCAATCATTCGATGTGTTACGGTTTTTCTGGCTCGAAATGGCATTTTACGAGTTTCTGTGTTAAATTGAATTCGCGCACACATTTTCATTATCATGTGGCACAGCGTTCTTTCAAAACAGCACCTTTGAAAACCTCTGGCCTTTTCCTGTCGTCATTTCTGGTGCGCACGCTGCCGCTGCAACTTTCATTTTGTGTCTGCGTGCGCTGCGTTCCCAGTAACCGAAAACCGTTTTCCCAACCACAGTTTCATGTTCTGTTTTTGTTTTGTAACCAAGTTGAAAAAAAAAAACCCATCTTTCGGGCAGCGAAGGCTACGGCCGCTATTGAAACTGGACACGTCTGCCATTGAGTGGCCGTTGGAAAAAAGAAAACCATTCGCCTGATCCCTTGACAACCATGACAAAGGTTACCGGTGTATAAGCGACAGTCACAAGTGGTAGCCTTGAAAGGGAATGTAAGTACCGGCGTAGCCTGACCCGCCTGCTTTTTCATTTTCGTGTGTGGTTTGAGTGAGCGAGGCCTCGCGCACTGATTGTTTCGGTTGGACAATGTGCTGTGCCGTGTTATACGTGAGCAACACTTTGTCTACACACACATACACCCCAAAAATCAAATGTGTTTGTCCCTCTGGTACTGTACCTACAATTGTACGCGTCATATCCATGACGCAAACCACTACATCTCGTGATCTGAGGGTGCCAGGCCTCGCGCACTCCGGATGCCTAAATTTGTATTTTATGTTTACCTTAGATTACATGCGTACACCGAACATGGGAAGTCTGACCGTCATACACTTCCCATGATCCTTCGTCAACACACCGTGAGTTTTGATGAAATGTCGGGCTGTGTATTTTCAGCAACGCCAGTCCATAGAGTGTTATATGTTTCATAGCAAATTCTACCTCGAATATCTTGAGTGCGTGAGGCCTCGCGCACTCAGAGCACTGTAGAATTTGAAAAACGTTTGATCTAGGACCACCGAGCTCTGCAATGCGAAAGAAAAGCAATGGATTTCACTACGCCGAAGAAGAAGTTCATCAAACGTCCAAAAAAAATGATATTTTTGCCCTGTTGTGAACCGGTCCTTTTCTGCGTGTTCGATGCGCAAAACAGGGTGCAGTTTGCGTGGGCTAAGCCTGCTGCTGTGCTGTTCTGTTCTCTCGCGCGACGGGGTGGTTTGCTCGTCGCCGGATGGGGCAGTGTGGTGCCCCTCCCCTTTTTGTTTCATCTGGTTTCCCTGGTCTCCGGCTGTCGGTGGCCCAAGAGTCTTGGCGCCGGTCGTGTCCCCCCCCTCCGCTCCTTGTTTTCCTCTTTTTTTTTCCTTTTGCTGTCCTGTGGTGTGGTGTTTTGCCGTGTTCTCCTGCGTTGGTGTGCTTTCTTGTGTGTCCCGGGCTGTTTGGTTGTCGTACCTGGTGTGCTGTGTTGTTTCATTTGGTATTGTGCGGGGCTCAATGTATTGTGGTCTTCAGCGCGGTGCTGCGCCGCGTTGCTGTGTGCTTTGTGCGGTGTTCTGCTTGCGTTTGGCTGCCGTTTTTGCTTCTTGCTGTCCTGCGTGTTGTTGTGCTGTGTCTTCTTGTGTTGTTTTGATGTGTTTCGCTGTCATGCTTTGTTGTGTGCTGTGCTGTTTTCTCCGGTGCTGTTCCTTGCCTTTTTGTGGTGCTCCAGGCTGCTTCTGTCTGAGTGGTGCCCTGCCGTGGTGCGTCTTGCTGTTGGCCTGGTTTCTGCTGCGCTGTGCCGTTTGGTGCTGTGTCCTGCCGTGGTGTGCCTCGTTATTCTGTGTTCTTTGCTTCGTTGTGGCGCCTCTGTCGTGCCTCTGTCCTTGGGCGCGGTCCTGTGTTGCTCTCCTGTGCTGCTTGCGGTGTGTTTTTTTTTCTTTTGTGCCGTGTTTCCTGGCTCCCCTTTTCCGGTGCTGTGCTGTCCTGTGCTGGCGTGTCTGCGTCGTATTGTCCCCTGAGGTGTTCTTTTGCCTCTCTGGCGCTGGCTGGTGACCTGTGTTGCTGCCTGTTTCTTCTGGGTGTTCGTTGCTGGGTCTGACTGTCGGGGGCTTTTTCACAGTGGTGCTCAGCGACGTGGGTGTCCTTGTTTGGCAACCTGGTCCGCTGCCCTGTTGTGCGGTGTGGCTCGCTGCGGTGTCCTGCCCCCCTGTGCTGTGTCCTGTGGTTCTGTGCTACTGTGTGGTGCTGTGCTGTCGTGCTCTGACGTGTTTGTTTGTTGCTCCTTGTGCTTGCTGTTTTTTTCTTCCTTTAAAAACCCCTGCAAAACCGGAAAAAATGTTTTTCCTTTTTTTTTTGTTTTTAAAAAAACATTATGCACAACCCAACACACCCGCGAGCAGAGAGCCCATGTAGCCATTGTCATCTTACTTGTTACCCGCCGTTGGTGATTATCTGGTGTCGTGGTTGGCGGTGGTGTCTTTGTTCTTTTATTTGCTAGGGAGTAACCGCGTTTCCGCCGCGGCCTGCCGCCTGAACTGACGCAAAGGAGTAAAGGGGGGGGAAGGCGAGGCAGGGCAGGTTGGTGCATGGAGAAGGAAAGAAAATGAGAGGTAGCGGGGTGAAAGGACGCAGCGGCTTAGGAAATTCTTTTCGAGTTCTATCTGCTGCTTGCGACGCGGTTTTCTTCGACTATATGCGACTATATGACAGGAGCAACAGGCCGTTAAGTTTGTTGCTACGTTACAGCCCTTAAGGCGCTGCTTATTTACCTATTTGAGCCAGAAAAATGTCTCCTCGCGCTTTTACGCCTTTCGCCGCGCATATTTTTGCCTAGCTGTTTTTTATGCTAATTACCGTTAACTTCAGCTATTCAGAATGTTTTTTCGCTGTGTTCTTCTTATCATTTTCTGTTTCATTCTGGCGATAGGCGCCAGCGCACGCGGCTTGCACGCGACCCAGTGACGCCAGTCGCCCTTCGGAGTTTGAACGCGCGAATCTGCTGTTCAATGAGTTTCGGGGCGAAAGCACATTCCCGTATTTTTCGCTAAGCCAAAATGGCGTACACCCATTCACCAGCACATAGTGCCAGACCACGCGCCGGTGAAGTGACTACCATTGTCACTGTAGATGGCCCTGGGCGTGCCAAACATCGTGAGCGAGTGGCGGATCATCTGGCGGGCAACCGCGTCTGCATGTCAGGCCCTTGTACTGCATGGGTACTGCCAGGAGGTATCCAGTGTGGCCGTCAACGCAGAGGATGACACAGTCATAAGCCTCCTCACTATGTTGGACGGGGGGCATGGTGAACTTGTTGATTGCCGCACTCTCGATGGCAATGTCCGGCTGGGGGTCCCATTGTTGTAGCCCGCCCGTGATTGATTGGGCGGTTTGACCGTTTGGCACACTTGGCATGACCCGCAGACTGCCTTGAGTGTCTTGCAGAACCCAAAAGGGAACTTAAAGCGGCTCTTCATGTGCAAATGCATCTCCCCGAATCCTGCATGAAGCTGCTGTTGGTTGGCCCATTCCTGGACCACCTCCTGCATGCTTCTCCCCGGGATTAGCATCTTGTTGAGCACAAAGAGCTTCCCGTTGTTGACATGAAGTCCTGCCTGCCACGCCAGCTGAAACTCCGGTTTGCAGCTGCCTTCCTGATGGGTAGCCCGAAACCCCGACTTGGTGTAGTCCGGGTCCCAGTCAGTGGCCAGACACGACGTCAGGCGGGTCACTCTGGCGCCGCAGGGGCATGCTTCTGCTGCGGCGTGCCGCTCGCGTGCCACCAGGGTCTCCCGTCTGGCTGGGGCGACTGTTTGCTCTCTCTGGGTGCCCCCCGCTGGCTGGGCCATGACAACAAAGCAATGAGCCGTTCCACGCTCCAAAGGCTCCTCAGGTGCGCTAATGCGCTTGGCCTAGGGAGTCTGGGCTTCGTCTGCATGCAGAGGGATGTCGGCCAGGCCCTTGAAGCTCGAGTATGCCCATCAGCTCAGGCAATCTGCGACCGTCAGGTGGAGCTTTGTCAGGGTCTCGTGCCATCAGGCACGGCAAGCAGCAGGAACCAACGGGATGTCCATATGTCCTTGTGCTAGGATTGTAGCAACTGATGGTCATCGCATACTGTCACCAGCTGGATTCGGATGTCGCTTGCCCGCTTGAACAGCGCGCAAAAGATGGTGTATGCCTCCTTCTCCTGTGGCGTCCACGTCCAATGACACCCGCAGCCAGCAATTGACTCCAGAAGGCTACAGGGAGCTGGCTCCTGTCCTCCTGGACCTGCTCCAGAACCGCATCAATGACATAGTCTGAGGCGTCTGTCCTGAGGACGAGCCCCCCCCCTCTTTCTGTTTGCACTGTGCTCTGGGGCTCCATCTGTGGTGGCGTACAAGGTTCATTTCCGCAACGTTTGAACTCAAAAAGCATGATACAGCCAAGGTGTATGTACACCGTAACACGGGAGGATGCACTGGTCGTACCGGGCAAGAGTCAGGGCGCAGTGAAAATATTCACCAAAAGGTTTGCACTTCTCCCTTCTCGGCTTGTTTGTTTGCTTGTTTTCCTCTCCTACTTTGCGTTTTGCTTACAATTCTGTCCTTTGTGGGTAGTGGATAAACAAAAGAGGCGGGCACTGGGACAAACCGCTGATCCTGAGGGCAGGACAGTGGAAGCACTGCATAAAGCTGTGGTCTGAGGTTGCAAGCAACGCACTGTATTGGTCTCCTGATCCGGTATTTGCAGCTCTTGGGCTGTCTGCTCCAGACCCAATTTATGAAACTGAGATACACATATATGTGAGGCTGATTGGGGAACATGGCTCCCCACGGGAATAAGCAGACATGGAAACCATGAAGGCAAAGAGATCTATGTATGAGCACGCATTGGAACAGCTCAGCGCAATGAGAACTGCCTGACAATGTCTGCTGGCGTGCCGTGTGTCGCTGTGCTGTGTGGTCTTGTTCCCTGGGACCTTGTGATAACCAGAGCTGTGTTAAATTCAATGCAACTCGGACCTCGTCCACATTGTAGCCTTTGAATTTCGAAATGTCATAGCCAAAAATCACTTCCCAGTTTGGTGGAGAGCTGCCTTCCATGCGCATCGGCACGTCGTATTTCACCAAATCTTTCAACTCCACTTCAGGTCGCTCCTTGGCTGGGCTAAATCGAAACTATAAATTCAGTTGGATTGAATTTAACACAGCTCTACTTATGACAGGGTCCTAGGGTCCAGCCTTACAAGAATTCTGCTCCTGCGTTGTCTGAACGACCATTTAGTGGACCTGACATACATCTTTATGTGGAGCGATTCAGAGGCTGATCGGAGCACAGAGACAGAGAGAAATTTGACTGCAGACCCATCTACTGGAACTGGGAGTCGGAGCCCCTTGTGCGGATCCAAGAGATGAGGGGCTTGAACAGGGCAGCCTTTGTGTAGTGGAAGGCCTTATCGGTTTCAGGCGTCAACACTAGGGCCTTGTTGGTCCCCTGCTTGCCCTCCTAACCGCCCACTTGTAGCCATCTGGTCTGATGGGCAGCATGCTCGGCGTACATGTGAACGTACGCGGAGTAATAGTTGCAGAACCCCAGGAACGCCCTCATCTCAGTGATGCTTTTGGGTCGTTCCCAGTGGGCAAGGGACGCCTGCTTCCCTGGCATGGGGCAGGCAATCAGGTCGCCCACGACCCGTCCAGCAAACTCACTTCTGTGGCAAAGAGAACTTTTTTTGTACCATTGCATGTCAGTTGGTGCTTGCAGAGGACGTCGAGGACTTTGCAGAGATCTATAAAGTGGACTTCGACCAGCTCAGCATCCGTCATCTGCAGCGTACCGCTGGCGACAATGAGGTCGTCCACGAAAGACTGTGCGCAGTCCACGTCTCGATGAAGATCCTCCGTCATGCGCTGGAACCGGGTGTTGGCGTTTTCCACCCCCATGGGCATCACTTTCCGGCGCATGAGCCCAAAGAAGGTGGACATGGCAGTAGCGTCCTGAGAGCTCTGCGCAAGGGGCATCTGGTGATACCCATGCTTGAAATTGAGGAGCCTGAAGATCCAATTTCTTTGCTGCTTCTGCAACAGGTTGTCAATCTTGTTGCGGCTTGCTCGCGCCAATGTCCAAGGGTGTGCAGGACATTCAGGACAGGGTTGCCTTTTTGGACGCAGTGAGACAAACCGCAGTAAGTGCAAAACGAGGAACGCAAGACAAGGCAGCGAGGAAAGATGCCTAAATCAAGCAACCGGGGATATGGCCAATCAGAGACTGATCGAGCCAGACTTGTGTCATGGTAGCAGAGGAGGCTCTCTCTCTCTGCGCGCGTGCGACTTTTGACGTGCGGAGAACAGAATTTCCTTCTGGCACTCCTTTCTGCCTTTTTTTGTCGTCTTCAGTTTACCTGACTGCTATTTTCTCCCGTTTTACGCCAATCTGCGGTTTTTGACATACATATTAGCGTCTGTGGTTCACTTTCATTTCTCTGCATTCAGCAATGTCCGAGACTGCCAAAAGTGCTTCCCCTCCCTTGCCCCGTCTTCCTACTCCTACTGCCTCCGACTCTGGAGCTCGCTCTTTGCCGCCGCACCCACAAAAAAAAGATGCCGACAAAAAAAGGAAAGCAACAGGGGCCACGCCCAACTCCTTGAAGCATAACTCTAAGGCCAAAGGCAACGAGTCCATGCTTGCACACGTGAAGATGCATCTTGGGAACTCTTCGAATCCTAGTGTCTCCAACTCTGAGCCGCCATCCCTTTCCCAACGTGGTGATCCCTTTGCCTCAAGCTCAAGCGTCAACCTTGACACGGAGTTGGGACTCAGGGAACGACCTTTGGTAGGCGATGTGCCGAGAGAGAAAGAAAATCTTGACCCCACCGTTGGGCGGCGCACGACCGCCGGTCCAAGCGCTCTTGAGAAGGAAAAAAAAGCGAAGGAAAAAAATGATGCGACCGAGTGTGAGTTGCTTGACACGAAAAAAAGTGACAACGAAAAAAAAGACGACTCCACAATGGATGAACTTGGCTTGGCCGTAGATATCGAGGTTGGTAGTACGGCTAGCACACACAGCTCCGCGCACCCTCGCACCATGGCTTTAGATCATGATGTCGTTGAGCTTGGAGATGGTAATGCTAGTGGCGCTATCGAGACACCAAAGAAGATCCTTAGAGATGCATTCGTCACGCCTTCCAAGCCGCCCGCTCCACTCGCCGCCCGCCCGACCGAGCTAGAGTCGGAGCCTGAGTCTTGTTTCCGCGCACCCGCACCAAGGTTGCCTACTCCACCCGTCCATGTAATTTCTAATCCCGTTTTCAGGCCTCACGGGACGCTGCCTACGGGTTTCCCCGAAACCCGTGACCTTAGCAAGGATGTGCAGGCAGGGAAAATTCCAGTGCGCGGACAGTCTAGGCTTTCGAGGGTTGATGTCCTGACCCCCGCCCCTCTTGCATACCATGATACCACGCCCTTGCCGCCTCCCTGCCTTTTGGCGTCCTTGAGCCCCGTTCCCCAAATACTTCTATACGGAGACGGTCTACCTTATAAAGGGTTCTTGAGATCCTTCTCCATTGCGGATTTGGCCTCCATGGAGTGGACCAAATTCATAGGCCTGACGATTTTTCTCATGTTGCCATCATTCGCCCCTTTCGAAGATGAGCCCCCATTTTTTTCGCACAAAACCATTGTTAGACAAGTTGTATCCTTGCTCCGACAGGCCAAAAAACAAAACAAAACAACCAATGTTTGGTTGGCCTACGTCACCCGCTCAAATGTAGGAGATAGCAGCTTTGCAACCCTTCTGGACCGCCGCATCGACTTGATTCCCGCCCTGTCTTTTCTCTACCTGACGGTCGTTTGTCCCATCATACACCTTGCGTCTAGGGACTCCACCACAAACACCATAGTTGAGAATGTCAGCCCTTTGGACCAACCGCTGATTTTGATGCACCTTACATCCATCCAACTGCCCGAAAAGCACCATGCCAAAACGGTGGAATTTTTCCCGCGCCTCACGCCAACCGAAACAGCAGACAAGGTGTATGAACCCCACCCATCACTCTTCCAATTGAGAATCGACGTGCCCAACAAAGTTGTTCTAGATGTTGAAGGCACCGAGGTGGTTTGGGACATTACCGGCACCCTCCCCCTCATGCTCATGCTCAATGGCCTCGGGCCGGACGACACTTCCACCGTCCTTAGGGACATAGTGGTCCCGAGGATTACCAAAGACCATTGGCCCATACCCGTCAACTCCTCCCCAGACACCCACAAAAATTTTGACTTCCACGTGCCCCTCGATGTCTTGTCCCGTTTTTACGAGGAGCAAGACGCCCTGGGTGACATGCGAGTCCCCATGGGACTATTGCACGAGTCGGTCAAAGATAACGCACTGGTGATTACCCACCAGCCACGTTTCCAAAAGGGCGGCCCGAAAAAGAAGAAAATGCCATCTCCGGAAATTCGGGATGCGATTGAGATGAACTCGTCTCTTAGGAAAAAATTCGCTTTTATTGTTTTGCTCAATAAATACGACATTTTTGCCATGGTGCACGAGCGCATGCTGATCCAGCCCGCCGTGCAGGAAATTTAAAATTTGGGCGACATGATAGTCATTTGTGCCACGACACAGCAGAGACTGATGACCAAAGAGGTGTCCAGGACTGTGACCCCGCCCTACACGTTGGTCAGATTCGCACCCACGTATGCCATCCCCGAGATCATGCGATCTGCGGCCACCTTTGGCCCTGTCCAGGGGCACCAAATCTTCCAGCAATCTGGTATATTGTTGATCCGATATCAGTCGGACGTTTCGGCGCGTGCGTCCTACGGGGCCACCCTCCCTGGGCCCGTGTATTTCACGTCCGGAAATCCAGAGAATGATACCACTGAGGGCCTTACACAACGTCTGAGTGCCATATCTCTGTCTGGTCTGCCCCTGCCCGTACTCAACGAGCATAACCTAGCCCCTGTGGCGGGTAGCACTGTGCCGCCCTTCAACGTACCTGATATCCGCACTCGAGGCTCTGCGTCACCAGTGCCGTCGGCAATTCCAGAGGCATCAGCCCCCGTCAGCCCTACTTCAGACGCCAGGCACAGTGACTGCTCATTTCCCCAACCCGCCCTTACACCCTAACACACCCTTTCTCCAATGCTCCCCTGCCCCTATATCCACAGATGTCATCAACGATGCGCCATGCCCACATGGGAATGCCCAATTGCCAGTGCCCTTACACTCCCTGCTGGAGAACGCGCGCCTCCGAGTTTTTTCCTACCCCGAGCTCCGAAGTATGCTGCTCCAGCTGCGACTTGGTGGATGGACCTTCGCCCACCTGTTTGCGCTGTGCATTCTTTTCAGGCATGTCTACGTTAGGGTGCGTGCTGTCACAGCCACGATACTCAGAGGTTTTGCCCTCCTTCAGAGCGTTACGCACTTGTCTGCGCGGCATTGCCGTCTAGTGCCTGCTGGACATGCTGTTAATCTTGATCTCAGTGAGTTTTCGAATCGGCCCCAGAGTTTACGTGTTACCGGAACGACTTTCGCCGACCCCCAAAGCCATGCCATCCTGCCCCCATGTGTCTGCTCAAGCGCCCTGCCTCGACAGCCTTGCGTACGGTTCAAATGCATTTGAATTCGCCTGCCTGCTGTCTTTCCTGGCCCTTTATAAACGCCTCTATGTGGTATCATCTGTACACTGTGCTGTGGCCCTGCACTCCGCATGCCGGCTTTTCTCGCTGCGATCAGTGCCCCCACCCGCGCCCACATTACTGCTTAACGCACCGCAACCCATGGATACTACACACACCATGCTCAATACCTTGCATCTCAGTGCCATCCACACTGTACATTACCTCGTGCTCACGGCCTGCAACATTCTTTTCTTCTTGGCTTGGTTTCCGATGGTCTTCGCTTCGCTAAGGACGCGCCGTACGGCCGCCTACGATGTGCCTGGTCCAGCCACAGGTCGCCCTCTGCCCCGCGACCCCACAGCTGGAGCACGCGTGCCCACACACGACACACTTACTTACAGTTCCTTGAATGTTGGCGGCGTGGAGATTACGCCAGACAGACTATGCCACTTGCTGGGTGGTTACGGTACTCTCCCCCATGTTCTCTCGCTGCAGGAATACAGGCCTAGCTCCCTCTCTACCACCAGAGATCACGTGAGGGTTGCCCTCTATTGGGGCTACCACATGTTACTGAGCTCGCCGTCCTCTAAAGAGGGTGTTGCTCTACTGATCCACACGTCAATCTCCCCTTGCGAACCCACACCCACAGTACACCTCCCTGGACGGCTGATATCGACCCAGGTTGCGCTGCACACGGATCCATTGATGCCTCCCGTCACAGTGTGTTCCTTCTACGGGCCACATACAGCCCGCGAGCGGTTACAGTGCGAGAAAGTCCTTGCCCCCTTGCTGCAGAAGTGTTCCATCATACTAGGGGACTACAATGGAGTGACACGGTCTTCCGACGCCACCACACTACACCCCAACCTGTGGCCCTGGTTGATTGCTAGGGAGAGGTCCGGGGCCATGATTGACCTTGTCCGCCCCCACTGTGATGCCCAGCCGTACACGAGGGTGAGGAGGTATGGAGGGACGAAGAGTTATATCGATAGGGCCTACCGATCTAGGATGTTTGTAGCCCTGTACCAGTCTGAAGCCGCCGGTGTACTTGACTTTTCGCGGGTGTACGGTGTCCAGGATCACGACCCTATCATCGTACATACAATCCCTTGGGCCACGCCCCACATACCTGAACCGCGGTGTGCCATGTGGAACCGCAGGGACGTGACCCGATTTTAAAAAAAAAATAAGCGAGTCAGCGGCGTCACTCTGTGCCCCTCAGGACGCCCGACAGGCTGGAACCGTCTATGATACCCTTGTGACATCAATGTTGTCAGCCAAGCGCGAAGTGAACGAAGAAAAAAAAGAAGTGCCAAAAAAGAAGATTGATGTCACTGACTGGTCCGATGTAGTGCGTCAGCTTGCCAAGCAGGCAAAGCGCAGGTCCAAGGTGTTCTACCGGGGGGTAAAACACACACTACTGACACCTCCCACACCGTCTACACTGCCAACACCCACCCGCAAAATACAGCGCATCCTGCAGAGGAACAACCCTTGGGCTGCCCGGGCACTAGACTGGGTCAATGTCCGGCCCCGTTTGGATGACCTGCCCCCTCCTACAGTCACAGAGCTACGGTCTCTGGCCAAGGCATCCCGCCGTAAGTCCCCAGGACCAGATGGTGTCCCACCATACCTCATCGCCTCCCTGCCTGACCCCGTATTCTCTATCGTGCACCAGTGTTTCTGCCGGTGCTATGACGAAGGGTCAGTGCCTGAACACTGGCTTATCTCGGAGACCTTCTGCCTTTTCAAAGGCAAAGGTCAGTGGCAGGATCCTGATCGATGGAGACCGATAGCCATGAGTAACTCCATCTACCGATTGCTCATGCGCTGGGTCCACAAGGCGGTCTACCCTCTGCTCTCCCCTCAGCTACACTGCCGGCAGTTCGGTGGTCGTCAGGGCACTTCCACTGCGCACGCCAGACACACACGTTCCTGGACGACATGGACAGACTTGGCTCGGTTGAGGCCATATTGGCTTTTGATGTTTATCACGCGTTTGACAGCCCCCCGAAATACCTAATCCACCAGGTCCTCGACCGAATGGGCACCCCACTCAAGCTACTGCGTATTCTTTCCCTGGTGCCACATTTATTAGGGGTGCTGAAGGTGAAGTGTTTCGTACCTCCCATGGAGTTAAACAGGGCTGTCCCATGTCATGTTTTCTGTTTGTATTGGTCTTCGACATCCCCCTGCGTTACCTCTCCCACCATGGCGTTGTCTTCTCCGCTTACGTTGACGACATCTCCTCCCCGGCCCCCCGCACTGCCAGTCAAACGCATGCCTCTCTTGTCCAGCTGGCGCTGAGTTTGATAGGATGCCAACTTAACGTTACCAAAAGCGAGTCACTGTCAATGTCTGGTTCCCCGCCGCCCTTGGCTGTGCTGCCCAAATACCTACACCCTCCTGACGCCCTTCAGGTGCACCCCGATACTATTTGGCTGCCTATCTCTGCCGATGTGCCGCCGTGGGCTGACGAGGTCCCCCGACCCTTCACCCGCACAGCATGCCTGATGCATTTGGGACACCCACTGCCAGCCCGTCTACATATCCCTCACGCCATTACTGTCATCAGCAGCGAGCTCAAAGCTCAACTGAACGAATTGCACTCCCATCCCATATAGGTGCTAGATCGGGTCTTACTGGTCAACAGCATGGTCCTTCCCCGCCTGCTGTACAGGACTGAGTGCCTCCCCCTGACGGCTGAGCAGACCACGCAACTTGGTGTCGTACTTCAGCGTTTCGTCTTCGGTGTCGTCGGGTTACCCATGGTTGTGGCGAAGAAGACACTATACACCCACCGCTCCCGAGGTTTAGGCATGGGATACTTCCCGGTCCTGGATCTCCTGCACCGGAACCAGTTTCTGCATGCCTTCTCTCTGCACCCCCGTTGCTCCATGACCCCCCACTCCATGTTCTGCTCCGCACTTACCGTAATGGGGCCCCCGTCCACCTCTACGGTCCCCCCTGTGTTTATCAGCTGGGAGGCCAGCAAACTGCAGCGCGAGGCTACAGCGGTCATGTCAGTGGCTGGGCTTGTCGTATTCGTAGTGCCCTCCAAACTGCGCCCCGAGTGCACATATACTGACGGCAGCAAGCTGGGAGTTCCCCCCGCATCTGGGGCTGCTGCCATTATGCCAGGTGGTCGCATTGCTGTCTGCAGGGTCCCAGGGGTACCCAACTCGTACAAAGCTGAGTTGGTGGGGATGCTACTTGGGTCTCACTTTTCTGGGGAGGGAGAGAAAATTCGCCTGGATTGCCAGGGTGCTATCGCTTCAGCGCTCGGCCAAAAGCGCCCGATCAGACAAGCGGGTTGGGTACAGAAGGTCCGCCGCTCCCTCTCCGCAAAAGGGCAACAGCCAGAGTGGGTTGAAGGACACGTGGGCCATGAGTTCAATGAGGCCTCTGATCAGTATGCGCGTCTTGGCACTGCCCTCCCCCCCCCCCCCCCTGCACGGCCCTCTTCTCCCTGGGACGTTGTTCGACATGGCGAGTGCATGGTTCCCCCCCACAAAGTCTGGACACACGACTTGGCCCCAAGCCATACCCACCAAGACTCCCACCCGTTGTCATGGAGGCCACTAAATTTCCGCCGCTTAGCGTGGCACAAATGGCTTTTTGGTCTGCAGAGTCGCTCAGGGTACGCACACTATGCGACCTACTGGTCCGATAAGCCCCCGCCACACACGTGCTTGCACTGTCGCTGTTCTCACAACTTGAGCGTGCACGGACACCTGGCGCACTGTGCGGAGAGCCACCCCTTGGTCCAGGCGTGGCTGTCGGCGTGGAGTCCCCGCGCAGGCGTCGCCTCTTGGCGCCGTTTGGCCCATCGCAACGATCTGCGCATCGCTGGTCGTTTGGCTATCCCGCGCAGCTTGTATCGCCACCTGGTTCGGACGCTGGGGAGCTTCCGTGCGGCCCGCAAAGAGATAGGTTCATACCAGGACAGGGTGCTGGACTCTGTCACTGCTGCTCTGGCCTCAGCAATCCCACCCAAGTCTAAGCGCCCCAATGTGTTTGTATCGGCCGATTGGGATTCGCCCACCCCCTTGTTATAACTGCCCCCATGTTTGTCATATGCGTGCCATCATGGCTGGCATATAATTTCTGACTGTCACGCTGCGACCTGTGGCGGGCTTTGCCCTGGGCTGTTCTAGTAGCCGACGCGAATGCCACTAACTCAGCTACGCCCCCTGTCTCTCCTCAGGACGTCCTGACATACTGGCGATCCCTCTAGATGCTTTTCACTGGCGCTGCCACCAATTGATCCGTGGTGTAAGCCCTCACTCATTACCATGCTCACCTGCCTTGGCCGCACAGATGGACAATCACTGTCTGTAGAACTACACGCTGATGGATGGCAGAACTGCAATTGCTAGTGCCTCAGAGCGGTGCCGCATACCCCTTCAGCGCCCTCCCTCGACAACCGTGATTACTCTGATCTACCAAGCGTGCGCCACCGAGTCGCTCCCCCGTCCAACGATTATGTCGCGCTCAGTTTGCATATAACAGGCTGTCTGCTCATGGTTCGTGTCCTGCATTCGCTAGCTGGAACGAGCACGCTGTGGCTTCCTGACCTCCCCGGCGCCATCTGGCGCGGTTCAATCGTGTTGCTGATTTTTTACCGTTGCGATCTGCCAATCCAGGGCGCATTGGGTGAATTGTCGGATGGACGCTGCTGATTTTGCTGCCCCCAACACAGTGACCTGGGTGCAACAGGGCTGCCTTGGATGAGGTTGCTACGTCAATGGGCCACGGAATTCTGTTGGGACGGTCATGAGTCTGGGTGAGATAGTATGCTGTTTCGCCAGTTTGGCCTCATCGGTTACCCCGGGGGTGCCCACGCCCCGCCGTCTCTTCAACCCTGTCCCTCCTTCACGTCCTGCACAACACAACGGCCAGTTGTGTTTAATACTGCCCCCCCTCCCGTGAACACGCCTGTGTGCACCCCAATCCCCCTCTGTGTCTCTTTTTTTCGCCAACCGTTGGCAGGTTGGCCCTCCCTTGGTACACCGACCCCCACCCCTACACCATGCGAGTGGAATGCCATTTTCTTCTTTCCCCTGTGGGCGACACACCGCGCCCTGGTCGCCCACTACCACCCCCCCTCCCCCCCACCGGACCCCCTTGTCTCCCGCCCTATGTACCAGTGTTTTCCACGTGTGATGGGATACCCGCTCAGGACAGGAACCCGCCCAGACAGTACCCCCAGATTATCTGCCACTGCCCCCGGGCATGGAGTATGGGGCGACCACTTCTGTGATGTCCACTTTGTAGCATAATTTACTACCTTGCATCGTCCCGCCGCCGCCGTGACCCCAGCCTGCCGACCTGCTGACCCTTGACTTGGGGATGTGGGTGACTCAATGTATATTGGGCTGGCCTCCTGAGAACACTGCAGCTGTGGCTTTGGACTTGTATTACAAAAAAAAACAAAAAAAAGCAGAGGAGGCTCTCGAACAACTGGCCTTACCCCTGCGGCGCTCAGGCGCCACAACCAGCTGGCCTTCCTGCAACAGGAAGTGGCCAAAGAAGACCTGGCCAGCATCTTGCCGCCCGCACCCAATCCCGAGGTGAACTCGGACATCCTGCGCCGGTCCCCATTGGGATCTGATGACCTCAGGTCGTTGATGTCACCCTCAGTGGCAACTGCCCAAGAGGAACCCAACCCAGTGCGCGCTCTCGCCGTGGAAGGCGACCCCTGCGGTGACGAGGGGGACAGGGTGCAGGAACTGCAGAGGTTCATCCTCACCGAATGTGTCCAGCGCAAAAAGAAGGAGGCTTCGTGGGTCCGATCGGAAGCCCAGCTGAAGGAGTCTCTGGAGTTCACCCAGACGCATTGCCACCACAACCAGAAGGTAACAGAGGCCAAGTCCCTGGACTCCATCCATAAAAGCCCGTGGGCCGATCCTATTGGCAAATTGGAAAGTTTCGCATTCTGGCTCGCTGGAGTTCTTGCAGGGGATTTTCCAGGTTTTGACCCTGCAAAATTTTGATGAACACCCACAACAATCCTTCACCTAGAGACGCCATGTAGAAACTACTCACAGACTCTGAATTACTCGCCGTGCGCTAGTTCCTGTCCACCAGAAAAGTAGCCCGACATTCGCCCTTCCCATCTCCTTGCAGAAACGGCCCTGGCTGCGGCCAAATTGCTCACAGATGCTGCTGGTTCCAACACGCCGCTCCGTCAACAGGCCTGTCTGCTGGAAACACCGCCACACTGTCCCCCGACCCTTCACCCGCACAGCATGCCTGATGCATTTGGGACACCCACTGCCAGCCCGTCTACATATCCCTCACGCCATTACTGTCATCACCAGCGAGCTCAAAGCTCAACTGAACGAATTGCACTCCCATGCCATACAGGTGCTAGATCGGGTCTTACTGGTCAACAGCATGGTCCTTCCCCGCCTGCTGTACAGGACTGAGTGCCTCCCCCTGACGGCTGAGCAGACCACGCAACTTGGTGTCGTACTTGAGCGTTTAGTCTTCGGTGTCGTCGGGTTACCCATGGTTGTGGCGAAGAAGACACTATACACCCACCGCTCCCGAGGTTTGGGCATGGGATACTTCCCGGTCCTCCATCCAACGCGTGTCCTGGATCTCCTGCACCGGAACCAGTTTCTGCATGCCTTCTCTCTGCACCCCCGTTGCTCCATGACCCCCTACTCCATGTTCACCTCTACGGTCCCCCCTGTGTTTATCAGCTGGGAGGCCAGCAAACTGCAGCGCGAGGCTACAGCGGTTATGTCAGTGGCTGGGCTTGTCGTATTCGTAGTGCCCTCCAAGCTGCGCCCCGAGTGCACATATACTGACGGCAGCAAGCTGGGAGTTCCCCCCGCATCTGGGGCTGCTGCCATTATGCCAGGTGGTCGCATTGCTGTCTGCAGGGTCCCAGGGGTACCCAACTCGTACAAAGCTGAGTTGGTGGGGATGCTACTTGGGTCTCACGTTTCTGGGGAGGGAGAGAAAATTCGCCTGGATTGCCAGGGTGCTATCGCTTCAGCGCTCGGCCAAAGGCGCCCGATCAGGCAAGCGGGTTGGGTACAGAAGGTCCGCCGCTCCCTCTCCGCAAAAGGGCAACAGCCAGAGTGGGTTGAGGGACACGTGGGCCATGAGTTCAACGAGGCCTCTGTTCAGTATGCGCGTCTTGGCACTGCCCTCCCCCCCCCCCCTGCACGGCCCTCTTCTCCCTGGGACGTTGTTCGACATGGCGAGTCCATGGTTCCCCCCCACAAAGTCTGGACACACGACTTGGCCCCAAGCCATACCCACCAAGACTTCCACCCGTTGTCATGGAGGCCACTAAAATTCCGCCGCTTAGCGTGGCACAAATGGCGCGGTTCAATCGTGTTGCTGATTTTTTACCGTTGCGATCTGCCAATCCAGGGCGCATTGGGTGAATTGTCGGATGGACGCTGCTGATTTTGCTGCCCCCAACACAGTGACCTGGGTGCAACAGGGTTGCCTTGGATGAGGTTGCTACGTCGATGGGCCACGGAATTCTGTTGGGACGGTCATGAGTCTGGGTGAGATAGTATGCTGTTTCGCCAGTTTGGCCTCATCGGTTACCCCGGGGGTGCCCACGCCCCGCCGTCTCTTCAACCTTGTCCCTCCTTCAAGTCCTGCACAACACAACAGCCAGTTGTGTTTAATACTGCCCCCCCTCCCGTGAACACGCCTGTGTGCACCCCAATCCCCCTCTGTGTCTCTATTTTTTCGCCAACCGTTGGCAGGTTGGCCCTCCCTTGGTACACCGACCCCCACCCCTACACCATGCGAGTGGAATGCCATTTCCTTCTTTCCCCTGTGGGCGACCCACCGCGCCCTGGTCGCCCACTGCCACCCCCCCTCCCCCCCACCGGACCCCCTTGTCTCCCGCCCTATGTACCAGTGTTTTCGACGTGTGATGGGATACCCGCTCAGGACAGGAACCCGCCCAGACAGTACCCCCAGATTATCTGCCACTGCCCCCGGGCATGGAGTATGGGGCGACCACCTCTGTGATGTCCACTTTGTAGCATAATTTACTACCTTGCATCGTCCCGCCGCCGCCGTGACCCCCGCCTGCCGACCTGCTGACCCTTGACTTGGGGATGTGGGTGACTCAATGTATATTGGGCCGGCCTCCTGAGAACACTGCAGCTGTGGCTTTGGACTTGTATTACAAAAAAAAACAAAAAAAAAAGCAGAGGAGGCTCTCGAACAACTGGCCTTACCCCTGCGGCGCTCAGGCGCCACAACCAGCTGGCCTTCCTGCAACAGGAAGTGGCCAAAGAAGACCTGGCCAGCATCTTGCCGCCCGCACCCAATCCCGAGGTGAACGAGGACATCCTGCGCCGGTCCCCATTGGGATCTGATGACCTCAGGTCGTTGATGTCACCCTCAGTGGCAACTGCCCAAGAGGAACCCAACCCAGTGCGCGCCCTCGCCGTGGAAGGCGACCCCTGCGGTGACGAGGGGGACAGGGTGCAGGAACTGCAGAGGTTCATCCTCACCGAATGTGTCCAGCGCAAAAAGAAGGAGGCTTCGTGGGTCCGACCGGAAGCCCAGCTGAAGGAGTCTCTGGAGTTCACCGAGACGCATGGCCACCACAACCAGAAGGTAACAGAGGCCAAGTCCCTGGACTCCATCCATAAGAGCCCGTGGGCCGATCCTATTGGCAAATTGGAAAGTTTCGCATTCTGGCTCGCTGGAGTTCTTGCAGGGGATTTTCCAGGTTTTGACCCTGCAAAATTATGATGAACACCCACAACAATCCTTCACCTAGAGACGCCATGTAGAAACTACTCACAGACTCTGAATTAATCGCCGTGCGCTAGTTCCTGTCCACCAGAAAAGTAGCCCAACATTCGCCCTTCCCATCTCCTTGCAGAAACGGCCCTGGCTGCCGCCAACTTGCTCACAGATGCTGCTGGTTCCAACACGCCGCTCCGTCAACAGGCCTGTCTGCTGGAAACAACGCCACACTGTCCTCAGAACCGCCGCAAGAGCTGGAACGTGCAGCACTAACACATCCGTTACCCGTTGCGACTTGCCCCCCCTGTTTTGCCACCGGTGAACCACTGGTCAACAGATCGTTTGTCAGGCCTCCGGCCTCTTCTTTGCAGAGAATCCCGTACCCAACAACTAGTCCGAAAGCCGTTGCTCACCCCAAGACCTAGTACCTGTTGCCCTCCGCCGTGTTACACGATTCGCCAGCCTCCAATTACAACCCTCATCAATAACACCGCCACGAAGATTGCCGCTACCCTCTTCCACTGAGCCCAAGCTGTCCGTGTTTACTTCTCGTGCCGTCTGCTATGCCACCAACACCACTGACCTGGAGGTCTACCACGATCAACTCCTACCCGAGCAGCGCGACAACGATGTACTACGATCTCACCGCGCAGCGCTGTCCCTCATCACCCGCCAGCAACACCATTCCACAGCCAAAGTCGACTTCTTCAGCTATGCACAGCTAACAGCTTTCTACGACCCCCTTTCCGCAGCTGCCTCCAAGTGCCCTACGGATTTCCCTACGCCCACCGAGGATCTTGGCCTGTCTCACACCACTGTGTACACCCTCTTTGACAGGTCCAGTGAAGCTTGTCGACGTTACGACGCAGCCATCCTACTGACTTAGTCTTCTCTCCGCCGTCTACGCGCTGCTTGGACCTGTTTAGTCTGGATCCTGTCCAGGTTTCATGTTCTTCATACACCTACGCACTCAGCCTCGTGCTGTACCAGCTCCAAGACCTCCATGCCTGACTTGCCATCTTCTTCCTCTAGTTCGTTGCCGCACGGCAAGTTTTTGAGCTCGCCTACAGTCTTCAGCGAAGCAAGTACACCAGATCACGGCCCGTATGACAACTTGCATCTAGCACTTTTTCCTGGTTCCACGTTACAACACAATCTAGACTGGCTCGACAGAGGAGACTTTCTGGATTCTACGCCTCGGCCTCCGCGGATCCTTGGATGCCCTGACAACTTTTCTCAATCAGTGTTTACGCCTGGGGAAGTCCGCCAGATATGGTTCCGGCTTCACCTTTACTGCACCGTTGTACTCTGCGACATCGCCAAGCCTCTCTTCACTTTTGCCAAACGCGCCCGCATTGTCTTTTGATGGGTAACTGACGCTCGTACACGACTGCTTGACCTCGAGTTCCTCACCTATCGCATGCTAGTGTAGATGGAACACCAGTCTCGGGCATTTGGCCTACGGCAAGATCAACTTGTATGCTCAACAGCACAGTCAATACTCACAAATCATACGAAATGAACACTCGTCTTTCGCCGCCCTGAAGAAGCAGCTCCAAGAAGACATCCATCGTGCAGCCACGTCCATGGACCTTCTCACAGCCCCGGGGGACAAATACATCTGCTTGACCCATCAGAAAAGTTGGAGCACCAGCACCATTGACCACTCTCAGGTCGCCTTTGGGATTACTGTCTGTTCGCCTAAGTACGCCTGCAAGTAAGCCTACGCCTTTTCAGGCTGCTCCAGCAGCACATTCACCTCTTTTGCATCCAATTTTTTCTTATTTATTTTTTACCCTGTTGCACGGGCGGTGGCCAGCCAGGTCCTGCCACAACTTACATATTCGCCATTTCTCACTTTGTATTTCACTGGAATGCATCCTTGTCATGTTCCTCCAGAGAACTTCTGATCATTCCGCTGCCTGTCAGGAAATTTTTTTGCCTTGCGTACGCTGCAGTACCGGGACTCCAATGATTTTCCCCTAGGGGTGCAATTGCAGGGTTTTGGAACGTGTAAGGGTTTTGCAGGCCAGGCAAATCTCTGGTTGTCATTTCAAGGACTTCCCTCTCACCTCACATCAACAGGACTCTCAGAGGCACAGTCACTCTGTGCCCCACAGCAACACTATTCCTCCTAGCCCACAACTCATATGGCAAACCATGCCACCACTCCAACTTCTGCAAACAGTTTAAACACAATGCAGATACCGATCATGCCAACCCACACTACGAACCCTAGTCAGTTCATCCCAGTAAGTCGCCAACAAATGTATGCATAGCTGGCCTTCCTGTTGTCAAATAAAACCGGGTGGAACCTGTTCAACAAAAAATGGGGAAGCAGCCCATGGACAAGTTGTGAGAATTAATCATGATGGTCAGTCCCTGGACTCCATCGAAGAGGTAGTCTGCAGGATTGCCGCCTGCGAGTTGGTGTGCCAGAGAGCACAAGAGTAAAGCCCCATCTGCCAGTAAGTAACTAAGTAAGTAAGTAAGGGCGGCCTCGAATACCGCTTCTGCGTCTGCCTCGGGCTCTGGCGTCTCACCTCACGGCCGAGAACTTAAACAACGTTCACTTGGGGCACAACCTGCCGTAAGGTTCCTTCAGGCGGTGCCCACGCGGGTGCTCCATCCGGTTCCCCTTCGAAGGTTTCTCCGGCCCATCCTCCCCAGCACAACCTTTCAGGTGCCTGTAGGCGGGTTTCCTGTGGATAGCTGTCGCTGAAAGCACAGCATTGCTCTCAACCACTCTCCACCACCCTCAGGGGCTGGAGTACCCACTTCGATCCTGGATGCACCTGGTCGATATCCCTCCGCGGCTGCAGGCCAGGGGGCAGCCGTTGCCACGTTCCTCGGGTTCCGCTCACGCTCAAACCAACGTGTGCTCAGATGATTTACCTGGGGGCCTGAAGGTCAACCCTCAACTCCGCGAACACCTCACAGCCGTCCCGTAGTCCAGGGCATTTTTCTGACTTCCCGTGGTCAGGCTCCCCATAGTTGGCCCATGGTTCACCTTTCCATGGCAACCAGTTTTCCAATCCCATGGGGCTGTTATTGATGCTCTTTTTATTGCTGATGGTAACCTGCACCCCGGTCGCAACCCCACGATGCCGCTCTCCCGTGTGCCATACCCCGAGCCTGCCGCGGACCCCGCACCCCGGTCTCCTGTTTCTTATGTGTGTTGATATCTCATCCGGCCGCCAGCAACCCATTGGCGCTGGCCCGAAGGACCGTTTTGTGCATCTCGCACTGGTTGCCCCTACCATGACATACGTGTCATTCGGCACCTATCCCGAGGGCCCGGCCGGGCCCACCGCGCATGTTTATACCCCAGCGGGCCGCCAGCAACCTCAGCCATCCTCGACCCCGAGGGGCAGTTCCTGCGCTGTCCTCCAACCAAGCCAGGTGGGCGCCTGTTCCCCCTCTGCTTACCCCGCCCTGCCTAGCTTGCGATCGCACGCCTTTCTCCATTCCCGCCCTTTACATCTCTTGGCTGGACCCTTGTGCGCCGCACTGCTCGTCTCCTCACCAAGGCTGAATCCTTCTCGCCCACGCGCGCTGCTCCGGCACCATCCGATCCTAATCCCGGTAGGCCGACTTTGGCGACCGCCGTGGGAGCCCCGCTGGGGGGATCCCACCCTCATTCGCCCCCACCTGCCACCTGAGGAAGAGATTGGAGCGGCTTGGCTCAGAGTTTGCAATGGCCACCGCATGGGCGAGTGAAGCGCTCCCGCCAGTGCTACAGCAAGCGAGGACTCCAAAGCAGTCGATGATGGCGTTGATCGCCGGTTCCCTGCCCCAAAGCGGTTTGAGACCATGATGTGTGACAGGGAGGTTGAGCCGCACGCATGCTGAGCACCAGTCAGCCAAGCCGACCATGGTTTGCCCCTTGCAGCATCCTCTGCATCAGTCTGCCACGGTGTGGTTCTTGGGACACCCACACCATCAATCCACCACGCCCAGCCCCCTGCAGCTTCTGCTCCAGCGATCCGCCGCACCAACCAAGTTGTTGAGGAACGCATGAAGGTGGACGAGGAGGCGGCCGCAGTCAGGAGTTTGGGTGCACGGACAACAGACCCCAGCCCATCAGCGGGCAACCGATTTCCGCTGGTGGAGGAGCTCCTGAACGTCAAGAGTGTGTCGGACCCTCCGTCACCGAACGTGAAGGACGCCCCGAGCGA
Source organism: Eutreptiella sp. 'Long Island Sound 2002' (assembly GCA_964036045.1). Taxonomy (NCBI): domain Eukaryota; phylum Euglenozoa; class Euglenophyceae; order Eutreptiales; family Eutreptiaceae; genus Eutreptiella; species Eutreptiella sp. 'Long Island Sound 2002'. Next base: position 96,012,176 of record OZ038380.1, on the reverse strand, counting down.
GCACTCGGGGGCAGAGGAGCGACTGGCCCAGCTACAGTCGGAGAAGGAGGTTCTTCTTTCATCAGGACGTTGTGACCAAGCAGATGATGCTGAAGCATGCAGAGCACATCCACAAAAAAAAGCGAACAGGCGGCAATTTGTGAGCTAAGATTCCAGCCAGTCCCAAAACAGGAGGAGCTACAGGGTGTGACCCAGAGAATCACGGGTTGCCCCCCACAAGGGGGACCGGCCCCACCCCTGGAGGTAATCTTGCGTAATCATTCCCCTTACCACCACCAGCACCACAACGTTTGGCGCAGCAACCTGCTCAGCAGAAATCTGCTGGGCAATGGCATAGACATGTCAATCCCCCCACGAGACTACTGCTAACGGCGGCAACCCTCATGGCCGGCGAGCCATTTCCGATTCCACCACCTGCGGCCCCAATCTTGGCGCAGCTTGATGCACAACACAGTCACCGCCACAACAAACATCATCACCAGCATTATCACCAGCATCATCACCAACATCACCACCAGCATCACGACCAGCATCATTCTCATTAGATGGCACCCATGGCACACATTTCGCCCACAAAGTCAGCTCCGAATTGCCTGCACGTGCAGAAGTACAGGGATGGCGGATTGAATGCGCCCAGGGCGACAAGGACTACGGCAACTCCCACTGTATTGGCCCATGGACTGGCTGAGGCATGAATTACCAGAGTCGTGGCCAATATCGCCATGCCCAAGTACAGTGGCACCCCGAAGGACTGGGATGACTTCGAGCTGACTAGGAGTCAATACGTCAACAAGTCCACCATTGGGTACAGCAAGGACGTGCAGCAGCGGTTCTGCCTGTCCATGCTCCCCCACTGTCTCCCAGCACACTTGAAGAAGGAGTTTGACGCTTGCGTGGAGGACAGCAAGATGTCCACCTGGGACGAGGTATGGCGCGCCTTCCGCAAGGAAGATGTTGCCCATCTCCCACACCATGTCCAGCGCCAGTTCAAGGCTGTGTCGCTGAGGACGTTGTCAGGCCATATCCGGGTGGCTGATTGGCGGGATTTCTGTCGGGAGTACCCCTACTTGAGAGAGTATGTCGAGGACCGGAGGGAGGATTCAGAAGAGGCCCAAAATGTACGACACGCTACCGTACAAGTTGCAGCAGAACGTCCGGGTGGAGCAGCAGAAGTGAGGCTACCGGAGGACCGTGGTTAAGATCCTCCGGCCCCAGCAGCAGCACCAGGGCTTGCTGCATTGGATAAACTCCTGAGACACGGCACATTACGGGTTCAACACAATGAAGAATGCCCCGATGGTGGGGCGGAGGACTGCGGGACTGGCGAGAGTATGAAGGCCATTAACAGGGTCAGGTGGACCACCGGGATGCTGGACGTTCAGGCGATTGACCCGCGGATGACCGCTGATGAGATCAGTGATTTCATCAGCGACAAAATGACGCTGCAGCACTGCAAAGAGACGCAGCATCAAGATCAAGGAGGCCAGCGGAACTGGCAACCCATGGATGTCCGGCAGACTGATGCGGACATCGCTCGAAAATGCCCCCCCTGCCAAACCGAACAAGCAAAGGGGTAATGGTAGCGCATCAGATGCCAGTGTAGGCAAACCTTCAAGTCTGTACCCTGAGGGTGGAGTACAGGGAGTGGATGCCATACAGCCAGGGGTGTATGGCATAGCATACACCAGCCAGGTGAATGCAGCCCGCAAGCGGAAGGAGCCGCCCCATGGGGGTACACCGCCACGGTCGTTCCGCGAGTACTGGGAAACCCGCGCCTGATCAGACGGTAAGGGCGGCTGCTGGTCTGCTACCGGCCGCATCCTAATCATTGCCGTGATCGGACACCTTGCAAGGTGGACAAGAGAAAGAAGGAGCAGTACTTCAAGTGCCAACGCGACAAAGTCCCCCAGCGTGACGAGCAAGGTTGCCGTGATCCAGGCCAACATCCGCAGAATGACGCCGATGGGGAGCGCTACGCTCAGTTGATGGTGGAAATCCAAGAGCTGGGCAATCAGCTTGCAAACAACCAGCCACAAGATTCCCCTTTGCCCAAGGCCTAGAGAAACCCCAATGGCAACAGCTGTCCACAACGGGAATCTCCAGATGCTCTCCAGATCAGGATGGCAACCCTGTGTCGCCCGTGACTGTGTGCGCAGGCACACTGGATGTTGCTGAAGCCAGTGCAGGGCTTGTAACACAACGCATGCAGTACTGTCCAACAAGCAGGATCACAGAGATCCTGATGGTTCCAGCAATTCTCAAATTGCATGCCATACTTCATATAGCCAAACATCGCTAGTCGCATCCCAGGATCCGCGGGCTCAGTAGTGCCGGCCAGGAGCAGATCTTTGAGATGCTTGTGGACACATGAGCCCAGGTGAGCCTGGTGCGCAAGGGACTGCTGAGATCCCCATCCCTGCAATGCGGTGCCGTCTCGGTCACCCTCACAGCGGCCAATGGCGAGCTCATGGAAAGCGGTCTTGACAAGGCCGAGATCAGCCTGAGTTTCCTCCGCCACGAGCAGCCGTCCCGCCGAAATCTTGGTCACAAACACCAGATCATGGCGTTGTTCTACGAAGCAGGCCTGGTGGAGTGGGACATGTTCATGGGCCTCACCCTCCTGGACATTGTCCAGGCCCGGGCCCACAGGCGCACCCTGCTCGTTGAGGAACCGAACAAGCTCAGTTGCCTGAGCACATCCATGGAGCCCCGAGCCTCTAGGTGGAAGCAAGCCAAGCGGGATGCCCTGTCTCAGGCTGTCAGGGGCGAGTCGACAAGACCTTCCACACCCCACGTCAAGGATGAATATAGCCTGTCAGAGGATGCCTTCCACATTCCGCTTGGTGAGCTCGGACTGAGCACCTCTCAGGTGCAAGTGTTCGGCAGCGCAGCGCTGCTGAAGTGCTCCACGGTCTGGACCAAGGAGGACAATGGATGGGAGCCTGTTTTGCGCAGCGATCTCTGGGATCTGTTGTACAGCCATGCCCCACGTTGCTCAGTGGAGCTAGTCGTGGCAAAGATTGCCCGCGACCGCGCCCGAGCCGTCCTGGCCATCTCCTCATTAAGGATGGAGGCCTGAAAGGACGCCCTGTGGGTGCAGGATCGGAGGTGCATGACCCTGATCGACACCCAACGCCCCTCAGCGGCAGACATCTTTTTAGATGCCCAGGGGAAACTGCTGCTACCGCCTGCCAAAGTTACCACCACCACTGTCGCCCGCGTTGGTGGGCCTCTGGCTCACCCCAACCGTGACATGGGGATGTCTTCCCTCACTGCGAAGGTGCAGCCGCAGAATTGCATCCTTGTGGATGCTCTGAACGGCAGCATCAGCTGCAGCATGGTGCTACCGGTACAATATGGGGAGGAGACAGGTGAGGGCTGCCATTGCTTGTTGCCGCATGAGCTGGACATGGTGTGTGGGTACATGTCAGACCTCATGCACCACGGGGTCCCATCCAAGGGAGAACCGGCCACGTCCTGATGCGAAGATCTGCCATTCCTTCCCGGACGCTTCACAAAGCACAAGGTCCTTGTGACTGTGCTGGAAGACTAAGTGGACCAAGACGAGTCAGCCTGCTCCAATGCATCGACATGGGGCAACATGTACCGACCCAGACAACCCCATCACCAATGACAACCCACAGCCCACGGTCACCAAAATTTCTCAAGACGGCGTCAGGAGCTGCAAAGACAATGGCCCCAAGACGTGGGTGCCGGATTCAGGGACGCCAAAGGCACGGCACGCGGTGGTGAGTTCCCCTATCAACGTGCCGAAGGAGGCGACCCCAATACAAGGGTAAGTTAGGGGAAATCTTGAAGTTCTACAGAGACGTTCTCACTGGTATGCCCTGCCAGAGCCCTCCTGTGAGGTGCGCATTTGGTGAGGCCACAAAACCCTTGCAGCAGGGATGACGGCCCTGGCGCCATTCGTAGTCCCAACACAATGCCTACTCCCTGTCCCTTGGTTGTGTGGGTGGTACTCAGTGGCGGATGTACAAGGCAATGATGGGGAAGGAAGTGGAGGCAATCAACATACGAAAAGCATTAAAGGTAGGGGACCCTATGTAACAAAGCAATTACACTAGGTCATCAGGCACACATGGCAGGGGTGGTCAGGAATCGGATATTGGGAAGGAGGAAGGTAGCTTGAATCCCTAAATTCATTCCCACTCAGATGCTCAGGCTGATTCAATCAGTGGTGACAACCGAATCTGCGTGCAAAAACAGTAGAAAAAGGCCACATGGTGTAATTTCCATGGCATGCTTGGGCACCCAAGGCTCAGTGCATGGCTGATGGGATGGGAATTTGGACCCGAGACTGTTACCGAAGTGTAAGACTTCAAACTAGGTCCGAGCTGCCTATGGGCCATGAGATATAGGACCGCCAGTTGACGACGTGGGGGGCTGAAATTGATGTCCCAAAAGGAGTGAATTAGCATTCCCAAAGGTGTGCCAAAAATGAAACACCCCCCATGGCTATTCGTCCGTGATAGCTTTCAGACCGGACTCAACATTCTGTCTGTAGCCCGATAGGAGTCCAATGTGGGCCAACACGTACTTGGGTCCCAAAGACCTCCATGAACCATAGCATGTTGGTCACCTGAGTTGAGTTCACAAGTTGGGCTAGCTTCTTGTGAGTGGATGCTTCTGTCCGCTGACGTGACATGTGAGCGATGAAGCCCAGTACGCACAAGGAAAAGACCATATTCGGACCATCGGTCCATGTGTCTGGCAGGCACGGGGGGGGCTGAACTTAGTGCAGGTCTGGCCAAAAATAGGAATATGGTCACAAATGGCCCAAAATGTACACACTAATGGTTGGGGCAAATGGGGTAGATGTCCGACTTGGACCGGGCTATACCTCGGATTTGGAGCCAAGTCCAAAGTGTCCAACATACCATTTGGGCGTTGACCAAACCTCGCTGGATTGGTGAATGGGGTGGTCACCATGTGAGCCCATGATTTTGGATTGTGCCAAGTTGCCCACAAGATAGCCTTCGTGTACCCAGCCCAAGGGGATGTATTCTGAGGATTCAACATATGCTGGGCAGCGAAGTATATGCATTCAGAATATACTTCGATCATGATGTAAATTGAGCGAAACATGGAAAATCAAGAATGCCACACGACATCATGACGGCCAAAAAAAGAAAGGTTTGGTGAAAAGACACGCGCAATTAATGTGATATACCCAAAAAAATATTTCAATATCTCTGGCTTGGATTGAGTTCCCGGCAATTCCTTTCACACACGATGTCTTGACACACACTACCTTCGATTTGATGCTTATGTTCCACTTGGGGTGCCTTGGAGGGTCACATGCCTGTTCCCCGCATGGGCACGTGAGAAAAATGCAAAATTGCAAAAAACACACCTTACTCGCACGGCATTGCATTGGGTGTGCCCTCCATTGGCTCCTGGGACAAGGTTAGGCTTTTGAGTGATGATCCAGGTTAGGAAGAAGGGCTCCGCACAATATGGGGTTGATTGGCGGTTGGTCATCTTTGCCCTACACTCCTACCCAAACCTTATATACCTAGCCTAGTGGTGTAGGGCTGCCGAAATTCTTATATAACTTTGGTCCTTGAAGTCACATGCAAGTACCTGGGTTAGAATTCGACGTCGTTTGGTAAGGCCCATTTTTGGTCTGCAGGTACAAAATATGGTCAACTTTGTTACAATGGGTTTACATACATGCTTCAGGCATGTGAAGTGATATGCTCCGGGTGTAAAAGCTTGCAAGGAGAGAAGTTATACGAACTCAACATATGTTTTCATGTAGATGGTCGCCAAGTACAGGAGATTGCCCAATTCTTGTAAAACACCAAAAACGTGTAACCCTTCGGCATATTGAGTTTGGAGGCAATGGCCCCTGTTATGAGGCTTATTGGGGGAAAACCCCACCAACAGTGCCTAAGAGGCACATTAGGCTGCTAATGGGCACTGGAATGCACGAATCTCTTGTTATAAGCGTTTCGGGGGGGCGAAAGCACATTCCTGGAACTTTTGTAACGCCAAAATTAAAGGCTTGTTTCAACAAATTGCGGAAAAAATTGCCCAGCAGTCGATTTGTGTTGCAGTGTTGAGTTCTGAAGAAAATCGCTGTATCAATTCGGATTTGCGGAGCCTAGACACAGGTGAAGCCGTCAGTTGCATGTGCTACCGTTAGGGTTAGGGGTAGGGTTAGGGTTAGGGTTTAGGGATGGTGCTAGTGCAGGCTCATTTGTCAATAATGCATTGCTCAATTGCCTTCGCAAATCTGTAGAGAATACATGGTTCAGTGGCCGAGGCGCGCCTGGTTCTGCTTCAATATAACGGATGAGGTCCCTAACCTTCCCAATCGATTGAATCGATCCGGAATTTTAAAAGTTTTTTCTTAGTGATGGAATCCTGCGGGGAATTGTTTGCAATCGAGTATTCTGACCAATTTTGTGATCGTTGTTGCCTGCACGCGGTTCGGTGCCACATTTCTGTGGCGAGTTGTGTGTAGGATTTGTCTCCTGTACAGTTGAGGCTAGATAGGAAGATACGGGCTGGATCGGTAGGCCTCTTCATGTACTTTCATCTGGTGTGCTCACCAGAATCTTTCACCGTCGTGTCTGGGAGAAAATCCACTCGCAAGCTTTTCAGTCAAGTGAGTGAACTCATGGTTTCCGAGGGCCACGAGTTTGTTGGTAACTCTGTAGACCCCCCTTTTACCTTCCCTCCATACCCCTTTCTCATGGGCATATTGCTCCCATTTGGATAGCGGCATAGATGGGTGTTTTTCGGCCATTGAAGGGTGTCTAAAACTCAAAATCTATCGTGCTCAAACGCTAACTTTGTGTACTAGTGAGCATGCATATAAATAACTTAACAAAATGCTCTGAAGACCAAAAGCCAGAGGTAAATTTCGATTTTCGAGGTAACTCAACGATGACTCCACACAATTCAATGCGTACCGAAACATGGTCGCTTAAAAAGACAGCTTTCGTATGAAGTTGGGCCGAACTGGCCATGACGCCAAGCCGCGTGCTCACAGGCATCCGCGACTTCCGCCTTGAAGCAAGGCAATATAGAACGTAGACACAACAACGTTGTGTATTGCTTGTTTGACTTTTCCAAGCTTGTCCCGTATGTTTTTGAATATTTCCTTATGAGCACACGTGCCCTTTCTTCATTTCATACACACGCCCATGTGGATGCATTACTGACTTCGGAACCAAGGGACGACTTGACCCATAGTAAGCATGTTTGTGAACACTTACTATGGGACATACAATTTAGCTGTACCCCATATGATTCGCGCCTGAGCGGCTCCTAGGTAGGTGTATAGATCCCAATAATTGGCATGTTGACACTTCTTCCCATATTTCGTGTGCTGGAAGGGCCGAAGTGTTAGAAATGCTTTCCTAATGCTTCGAACCCCAACCTTTGTTGCTGCAGGGAGGTTAAGGCTGTGGGTTAATTCCATGCATAAGTCAAAAGCCCATCTTTTTCCGGAACCGGAGATACATTTTTTAGAAGGACCACTTGTGGGATGACGTTTCTTCTTTTTGACCAAAATGGTCCCCCACTCCAAATCACCCTGATTTCACCCAAGGTATTGTGTGCGCCCGTTCTCCAATTTTAAGGGTGTTTCGAAAGGGGTACGAAAAGGCTTCTGGAATGGGCTGAGTCCCCATGTACCCTCGCCTTGGGATCAGATATCCATGGGTGACCCAATTTGGGGTATGTTGCTGCTTGCCATTATTCGTTTGCCATTTCCCTTGCTAGGGGAAAAATAGCTAGAGGCAATCTCTAGGGCTGGTAGTGGGCAGAGATGGGGACCACATTCTCATGGGTCTCTAGCACCCTTGCTTCGGTTCTTGTTCGCCATGGTCATGGAGATATTGCAATGGGCGTGTGCCGCCTGGCCAGCCACAAAAGGCGCCATTCAGTGTAAAAGTATGGTATCGGGAGTGTGGGCCCTTTCCGCCAAATCTTGTTGTGCCCTAGTTTTTTGTATTTGCTCTCCGGACTGGTTGGAGATATTAAAACATACCGTGATCCCCATCACCCCATATTCGGTGTTTCTTGCTGCTTTTTGCCCTGTCTTTTGACCATTCGTAGCAAGCAGCCAGCAGGACATCAAAGGGAGTATCAAGGGACGTGCATTCTGCCTTGGCTGGACAAGGTTGACACGAAAGCCTACCCTGGTCAGTTGCCCAAGAGGACCAATTTTGCCAATTTTTCCGTCTTGACCCTACTTGGCGGCCCTGTTGCCCCAGGACGCCAGGGAAACTGAGGTAACAAGATTGCATAGGGCCTCTGACGAACTTGTACTCGAAGGATACGGGGTTGGCTGCTAAAGAAGGTCCCTACCAGGACCGGTCCCCGCTGTGCCCCTTCTGCCTGTAATCCCTGCTGATTTGCTCCGGATCAATGCCTGCATTTCTCAAAGTCCAGGGTCCAAAATCCAAAAATATAGAAAAGAAAATACAATCCTCCTTCAACCCTGAACAGCAACCAGATCCCACAAATCCAACAATAATCCAATCCACCCTGCGGGCTTCCGTTCAGCACATCGATGGTCTCACGATGGCGGGCATGTACAAGAATTGCACCAAGGCAGAAAGCCCTGAAATTGGCATATGAACACAAATAAAGCAAAGTTGGGGAAAGAGGTAAACATACACATTCACAGCCATAAACCCCTCATTCCCTGGACTCAAGACCTTCCCTTGACTCAACAACATATTGCCCTGAACCAGGTCAAATGAGATGGCTAAATGCCATATGTCAAAAGTCACTACATAAACCCCAAAAATGTGTTCACTCCCAAGCCTCTAAATCCTAGCCCAATAGGGGAGGTGGCGTGTCATGGCCTAGAGTGGCACTCAGGACCATGCCCTACCCTGACATAACCTTGGTTGGACTTGGAGTCGAATGGGCTTAGAGAAATGACCTATGAGTTTGAACTCATAACATGCCAAAAAACTGCCAGTTCACACCATATTGGCCATATATCACATATATGCTCAAAATTGAAGTCACCACTTATCCGAAGGCTCAGAGCATGCATGGAATCGAAGTCTAATATTCATGGAGGATCGAAACCAAAAGCCACTGCCCATGTACATCCCCACTTTACCCTCGAAACCCCTTCGGAAATGGGCGCCACGCACTGCCCAAGTCAGCCCATGATTCTGAGACCAATTCTTGTAATCTCTCGTGCGCCAAGCCAAATGGAGTACGCGATCCGGCATATGGTGGTGTTCAACTCCAAAGCATGTGCCAACATATGAACAACATACCATGGTTCGTCTTTCCATAGGCTTCTTGCTGTTTGCTGACCAGGTAAGTACACAAACCGCAAAAACGAGCAAAAATTGAGGTCAAATACATGAAAATATGACCAAATACAAAGTTGTCATGATAGTATATCTCTATGCTCACCCATGATATCCGCTCATGATTCAATACACGAATGATTTGAACCATTTGCGAACAATTCCCCCACTTGGATCCCCAATCTGGCGCATGGAGATACCTTCGCCACTAATATCTACATGCCCCATGTAAATGGGAGTGCACTCATGGATCTCTTTGCCAAACATACCATGAGCAATACATACGCGGTAGACTTGGTCTAGCGCTTTGAATTCCACAATTGAGACATGGGCAAGACCCTTGTCACGTATGGCTCCCCAACTCTTCGGCCACACGAAGATATATAACATGGGCGTGAGCATATCAAGACATATACCATGCATATAAAACATACCCTCAAAAGTGGCTCCCACCATGATATGCCATGTCCCTCCATGGACATAACGTCACGTTAAAAAAACGTAGGAACCCAAAGAAAATTGCTATGCAACCTCAACACTCATGCGGCACACTCGAAAGTCGCATTAAAATATTCGGTTGCACGGTCCAAGAGTTATATATCACTTTATACCCTCTTGACCCTTTTCCCTTGCTACACCGGGCATGTGTGCGCACCAAAGGCGTTTGATGCTCCCTGAATTAACTTGAGACTGAGGCGCTTGCAACCCAACCTTCCTTATTCTCTTTCCTCACACTCGCGCGTAGATATGGTCCTTCAAAGTGGTCCCACGATTCGCTTTTGTTTCCCTTATATCTCCAAGTAAAATGGGTGGCAAGTATAGGAGAAACCTGATTCGGACATAGGGAAAGGAGTACGACCACTCGAAGAAGTCCAAATCAAGTGCGGCGATGTCGAAGTCGGAAATCCGATTTAAACATTGCGAAAAATTCAGATTAAAATCTCGAGTGCTTATTTAGAGAATTGCGGAAGCAACGAACCCTTTGCTGATGAAATGTGACCCTTCAACAGAATATCCGCCAAAATATCTGGAAATAACAGTTAACCAATCGGTTAACGCAAAATCGCGAGCCAACTGACAGTCGCCGATACATTGACTATCAGAACGGAAGGCTGAAAAATTACGGAAACATTATGATAATGAAACCCTGTTGATTCCTGATATTCTGATATCTGAATCTCCGCTGGCGGCGCCTCGGTACTGCATGTGGCCGCTCATAGCCGGAATGGCCAAACCTATCACACTATCACATCGGGTTAGTTCAGGTGGATGGGAGAGTATGATATCAGCCAATGGCGGCTTGCCGGCACATAGATACACACCCCAAGTGACCCCAAGATGGCCACGGGGGTCCGAACCGGCTTCACCCCCCTTCTCAGAGCGTATTTACCGCTCGGAAGCCATTGAAGAGAGGACGGGAGGACCCCAATGGGCTCCAACCCCCCCCCCATGTCCCAAGGACACATGGAGGCCCCACACACGTCGTAGGCGTCCCCCATGCCCCAAGGAAGGGGCGAGGACACTGATACTCAGCGCCCTACGCCATATCCGGTCTCCCCTTGATCTACAACATGGACCAAGGGGATCAAAGATAGAGAAACGTTGTCGATCGATCTAAATACGTATACCACGATGAAATATATACGTGGAGATCGAGTGAAGGGGGTATATGGCCAATCAAGGCCGAAAATCCCCGGATGAACGCCCTCACCCGTCTCCTCAATCCCAGAAACAAACAAAATGCCAAGGGGGGATCCATTACGGTGCTACAGCAGCAACCAAATGGACCAACACGTCCTTGACATCCAAAGAAATACTCTTTTTCTTTAGGTAGTCCATCCAGACCGTGGTATACCTCGGCACGAAACTGCTCGGAGGTTCCCACGAATCCCTGGATGCGGCAAATCCCTTCCAACGGACTTTATAAAGCCTTCCTCAGGCGTCCCTGGGTCCGGCTTGTCCGCCAGGATCTTCTCAGCGGTGAAGTCGTCGTCCTCACCCTCATCGTCCGAGTCCACATCGCCGGCCGTGAACTCCAAGGTGACGGGACGTCCGCTGGGGTCTGGTGCTCGGGGACGAAGCTGGGTATGGTCACGGTCCAGGATCTTGTTATCCCCCACAAGAACCGCATACACATCCTGCCCGACCTTCCGCACGATTACCCCCGGCACATACCAAGATGCCTGCCGATGCCTGGACAGGATATCCTTGTGGTGCCGCTCCACCCACACGGTGTCTTGGAGAGCATACTTCTGGACTTTTCCCTGCTTGAAGTACTTGGCCCTCTTGTCATGCTCGTCCTGAAGTGCCTTGCACACCTTGGCCGCCGTGTCGTCAGCCTCAGACATCATAGCGTTCGCATCCCGGGCCACATTGCCATGGTTCATCCACGGGAGAGTGCGTGACACTCGATCTCGTAGGAACAGGATACGATGGGGCGACAGTCCAGTGGGTCCCGGAAGGTCGTGATACGCTTGGAGTACTCTCCATAGCGAGTTATACCAATTCCGGCCCGGTTCGTCGATGTGTAGCTGGCGGAACTTCTCGAACATCTGCCGCCCGGCCACCTCAGCTCGGCCATTCGACCGGCTGTGATACGCCACGGTCTTGGCGTGCCGAATGCCCATGTGCTTGCACATCGTCTTGAACCACCTCCTCACGAATTGACTGCCCCGATCGCTGCAGATGACAGCTTGGACATCGAAAATCGTCAGCCAATGCCTGATCATGGCATTTGCGACGGTCTTTGCCTGCAGCCCCACTGCATGCTTGTCCTTCTTGTCCTTCTTCTTGGACTTCTTGCCCGGGACTGCCACGATATACCCACTGTGCCTATCCACCGCCAGGATGACACAGTCGTAGGTCTCTCCTTCCACGGTGACCTCAGGCATGGCGAATACATCCATGGCCACGGACCGCATAGGGGGCTCCGGTATAGCCGTATACACCGGGTTGCCCGCTGTGGAGTGGTTGGGGCTCTTCGTGGCCCGACACACGGCACAGTCGCTACAGTACCTATCCAGGATGGCGTAGTACCCCGGAGGGAACTTGAAACGCCACTCCAGGTCCTGCTGCATCTTGTCTCGGCCAGGGTGCATGAGCTGGGCGTTGTGCCAATGGTCAATGAGCTCCTCCACCCGGTTCTCGGGCACCAGCAGCTTGTCCTTGAGGAACAACTTGTCGCCATCCTCGGTCAAGCCCTCAGGCCACTCGTCATCCGACGGGGCGCTCACGGCATTCCAGTACTTGCTCCAGTGCCCGGATGCCGCGTAGTCATCCGACCAGTCCTCTGTGAGCACCGACCTGACTAGCTCTACAGGGGCCACCATCCATTGCTCGAGGGTTTCCTCTCGAATATCTTGGACGCGGGCACCCCGGAACTTGGCCAGGTCCGTACGGTTTGCCATCACCACAAAGCACTTGACCCCCTCTTGCTCGATGACCTTCTCCATCTCGATGATGCGCTTGGCCTCCTCAGTCTCCTCGGTGTCGCCATGGCTGGATATGTCCATCCACGCCTTGCCCGCGGGGTAGGCCCAGCCACTGAGGCAATCTGCCACAGTGTTGTCCTTCCCCAGGACGTACACGACGCTGAGGTCGAACTTGGCGAACGTCTCGTGCCATCGGGCCCTCCTAGCCGCTGGTCCTGAGGGGGTGTCGACATGCTCCTTATGCCAGCTCTGTAGGGACTGGTGGTCCGTACAAACCACCACCGGCTGCAGTCCGATGTGGCCAGACCACTTCCTGAGCGCACATACAATGGCGTATGCCTCCTTCTCCCTCGCGGTCCATGTTCGGCGTTGGCCCTCGGCCAGGATCCTGCTTTAAAACACCACGGGAACATGAGTCCCGTCGTCCCGGACTTGCTCGAGGACTGCCCCCAAGGCATAGTCCGAGGCGTCTGTCCGCAGCACGAATCCCTTGTCCGGGTCCACCAGGAACAGCCCCAACTGCCCCAGGAGTTGCTCCTTCAGGCTGTTGAACGCATCCTCAGCCTCAGGGTTCCAGGCAAGCTTCTTCTTGCTCCCCTTCCGGCCATCGAACTTGCCCACTTGCAGCATCTTGTGCAGCGTCCCCGAAAGTTCTGCATACATCCGGACATAGCCCAAATAGTAGTTGCAGAACCCCATGAAGGACCGGAGTTCGCTGATGGTTTGGGGCTTCTCCCAGTGGTGCAGGGACGCCAGCTTCCCAGGCATGGGACGGCGTTGCCCGTGACCAACCACGTGACCCGCGAACTCCACTTCCTTCACGAAGAGTGAGGCTTTGGTGGGCTAGCATACCATGTTGTGCTTGTCCAACTCGCTGAGCACTCGGCGCAGATCCTTCTCATGCGCGTCGATGAGCTCGTCCTCAGTCATGTTCTCCGTGCCGGACCCGATGATGATGTCATCCACGAAGGGATCGGCACAGTCCCGGACAGGACTGAGTAGGTCCTCCATCATGCGCTGGAAAGCGGCGTTGCCATTCTTGGCACCCATAGGCACCACTTTCCACTGCATGGGCCCCAGCGGTGTCGACATCGCTGTGCAGGGCCTGGAGTCCGGGTGTAGCGGCATCTGGTGGTAACCGTGTTTCAGGTCCAACACCGTGAAAATCCGCTTTTTCTGTTGCTTTTGGAGGATGGAGTCGATCAGGGGAAGCGAGTACGAGTTGTGCTCGGTCTGCTCGTTCAAACCTCTGTAATCAACCACCAACCTCCACTCGCCCCTCTCCTTCTTGGGCACGATGAAGGCTGGGCTGGCCCACTCACTGTCGGAGGGTTCGATCCATCCCCGCTCAATGAACTCGGCCAACAGCTTCTTCATGGCCTCGGCCCGATCGCCCTGAAGTTGGTATTCCCGATGACGATAGATCTTCGGGTTCGGCTTCAGCTTGATCTTCGCTGTACCGAACCTCCCACGATCTGGAGGGTTCTTGTTGGCGACGCCACTGAATAGCCGCGGATAGGCCTTGATCAGCCTCTCCTTCAGCTCGGCGACCTTCGGGTTCTCCTGGGCCTCTTCAGCCGCTTGCTTCGGTATAGATACACTGCGGTATAGGCCTCTTCTGGGTCCGATTCCGACTTCTCCTCGTCCGATATGCCGTCTTCATCGTCGTGGGGAGCTCTTCCCACCGATAATCTTCGGAAATTTGCGGCATCGGGCTGATGACTGTCGCTATCGGCTCCCATTCTTGGAAAATCCCATGTTGGTGGGTCCGACCCAACCGGACCATCATATTGGTCCGCGATGTGATCCATGACCCTTGCCACGAACTCGTCCTTCTCTTACTTGCCGGTGACCAACATCTTGTCATCCCACCAATGCGGAGATGTGACCATGGCCCGCCTCCTCTTGGCTGCCACACGGTCGTGCATCCCCATCGGCATGTAGTTGACGACGTCGTCGATCTCGGCGTGGGACAGGACGTCAATGCCATCAATAGGCTGATCCGTCCCCTCCTTGGGCTCAAACATGACCTTCATGGGCACTGCCTCCACCCTACGGATGAATGCTTCATCACCCGTGGGCTGGGCTTGCGCCCCATCCACCAGGAAAGCCTTGGTACCCCACGCTTGACCCAGGGAGGGCATTGATACACCCTTGGCGTCGATGAACAGCTCCTCCTCTGGCCAGAATGACATCCCGTTCAGGGTGATGGAGTCCAGCGTCGATTTGAGACCCTCCAGCGGACATGGGGTGGATCCTATGCCGGTTATGACCAGGATCCCCTTCGCCCTATCCGCGATGATCTTCTCCACCGTACGTCTGGTATTGTCCAGGGAGCCATGCCAATACATGGGTCCCCACTCCTGCAAACCCCAATGCCTGTGCCAGGCTGAGTCTCCTCGATGCCAATGCCTCCTACACTTCCGCAGAAGTGGGGCATCCCGGGAAGCGAAGACGTCCGTCTCGGGCGCTTCAGCTCCCAACGTCTGAATCATCCTGGCGTACACTTGCGGCGCCATTCCATACTCCGTGAGCTGGACTCCACGGTCTCCTCTGGACTTGGCGCCCACAGCTTGCACCGCTCGGACGATCCGATCCTCTTCCTCAGCATTCCATTGGGATGACCCGCACGCATAATCGGTGGACAGCCATGTGAGGCATTCGTCGTCCTCCCGGACCAGCGTTGCGCGATGGGGAAGGGCTCTAATGGCGTTGGCCACCATGAAGTCATACCCCATGATCATATCCCAATCGGTAATGTCGGCCACATAGAAGTTCCCGGAAAGAGTGCTTCTCTTGGCCTGACCAGGGCGGTTCAGGCGCTCATGCTCCCAGAATTCCATACTGATAGTGGCCTCATGGGTGCCCCCAGCCATGATCTCTCCGTTGGCGACCTTCAGGCGTACCGGTCTACGGCTGGGCTGCAGGAGTTCCTCCTTGAACAACCCTCTCCGGACCAGGCTCACCTGGGCACCCGTATCAACCAACACATCCACCACCTTCTCCTCTCATCCGCACCGTACTCGCACTTTCAAGTGCAACTGCCGCTCGTCGCCATGAGGTGTATGGACGACTCTCACGGCATGCAACTCTAGCACGTCCGGGTGCATCAGGACTTCAAGGGTATGGTCACGGATGGTGTAGATCTTGGGTTGGTCCTGCCCGTCCACGGGGCTCTCCGTGGTCGCTCCTTCCTTCTTGCCATGTCCCGTACCCACATGTACGTCCCTTGGCAGGGCGCTCCAGGGGTTGGGAGTGGCGAAACTCAGTGGTTTTGGCTCTTCCGGAGCCTTCTTCGGCACCCGATGTGCCTTCGCTTTCTCTGGGATTCCACTGATTTTCGGAGGAGAGACCTCCGAGGTCCCACCCCCGTGGGGGCTCCTCTAGACTTGGCTTCCCGCAGCCCCTTCCGGCTGCGATCCGCCAGGACTTTGTCCACCACGTTGCTGGGCTTTAAGTTCCTCCAACGTCCTCAACATGTCCTCAGCA
Source organism: Eutreptiella sp. 'Long Island Sound 2002' (assembly GCA_964036045.1). Taxonomy (NCBI): domain Eukaryota; phylum Euglenozoa; class Euglenophyceae; order Eutreptiales; family Eutreptiaceae; genus Eutreptiella; species Eutreptiella sp. 'Long Island Sound 2002'. The sequence continues at coordinate 95,995,945 of OZ038380.1, read as the reverse complement.
ACCTCCTCGATCGACCTCACTCGTCGATCTTGGCCAGGTCCACCACCATAGCCTCTTCCTCCGCCTTTTCCTTGGCCTTTGCCTTCGCCCTTTCCCCCGTCTCCGCCCTTCGCCTTCCAATCGGAAATCCGCTGCTCTTTGGGCTTCTTCTCGGGGTGGGCTGCGAAGTAGGCCTTCTTGTCCGCCTCATACACCTTGCACCGACGGTGGTCGTGTGCATGGTTGTTTCCCTTGCCATAACAGACCCAGCACCCGTCGTGCTGAGCTCTGTACTCCCGGAACGAGAGCGGTGGGTTCCCGATCCTCCTCGGTCCTTCTCTGTTCTTCCTGGGTCCCACCTGGCTCCATATGGACTGATCCTGCCCATAGTTCTTCACGTTGTGCGCCACGAACGCGAAGAAATGGGCCTCCTCATAATCCTCCCGGGACCAGTGGTCTTGGCCAATTCCACTACCATCCTCCGCAGAGTTGGCCGTGTCCTCCTGGATCTCCCGATGATGGCGGTGTTTCCGGTGTCCTCGTTTCTCCATGACCATGCCGATCCTGCACGTGGGCCTCGTTCTTCGCATTGAGCTTCAACTCCACCGTGATGTACTTCACGATCTCGTCCAGGCTCATGCGGGCGAAGATGACTTGCATCCTCAGCGGCTCCCCGCGCCTCCACTCCACGTTGTTGAGGCGCAGCAACCTTTGCCCCATGGAGTCCCCAAATACCTCCACGTACACGGCGTTCTTCAGGCCCAACATTCGGTTGGGTTCGCCCAGGTTCCTCCTGAAGAACTCCATGATACCCGCATGGGTATCCTCCGCCGCCATAATCCTCACCGCCACGCGCTTCTTCGCCCTCTTCTTCTCCTCGTCCTCCACTCTCCTCTTCCAGTTGCCGGGGAGGACGTCCTTCAGCAAGTGGCGGATCTCACTGGCCTCGTTCCAGTCTTCCACCAACTTGAGGCATCTGCGGTACTTCCGCAGATACCGGTTCCACTCCCGGACCCGCAACTCACCGCGGTCCAGCGGCAGTGGAATGGACCACAGGTCCCCCAGCTTCTGATTCGGAGCGTCCACCCGCTCCTCATCCTCCAACCACTGGAGGCAGGCCTGCTCCGTGCGGATCAGTCCTTCCCGGATCTGATCCCGCAGCTCCTCCTTCAGGTCCTGCGCCAGCCGGTGTGGGAATGTCCGGCATACCCACTTATCCCGCGGCGCTCCCCGCATCTCGCCGACGACCTCCTCGGCGAAGTCCTCCCAGTCCAGGATGAAGTGATCCAGGTTGGAGGGGTTGCCATCGTAGTAGGGGATTTTGATTCCCCTGAGGTCGTCAATCCTGATGGCGTCCCCGACGTCTCCAGCCACCACTCCACCGAGACGAATACCACCTGTGGCCGGCGGGTGTGAGTACACTCCCCGTACATCCCTCTCCTCCATGGAGTGCGGTCCAGTTGGGCCTGAACCCATGGGGTTTGGAATGCGGGAAGGATTTGCTCCATCGGCCGTCCATATCCCCGTATTGGGGTCCTTCGCCCACAGGTTTCCGCCTGGATGACCTTGACCATGTCTGTCGGCGCTTCCCATGGTTCGCCCCTGCATGGTGTGGTTCTCGATCTTCTCTTCCGCATAAACTACCATATTCGTCGTGATCGGTACATCCTGGGCGGCATGGGTCATCTGTACCGTCAGGCTCCTCGGGTCCGTGGTTACGTGCCCTTCCCGCATGGACCCAGCCGGTGCCGTGTGTTCCCCGAGCATTGTGGATTCGCTGAACATGGGAACAAACGGCAGCGCACCCGGGTCAACACGCGGAGGCGCGTATGGTGCCTCTGCAGGGCCGCCCATGGGTTTCTCCATGGCGCTCCTGAGGGTCTTAACCCGCTCCACCAGCTCTACCGCAGCCGGCTTTGCCGGGAGCTCCGGACCCGAGGCGAGGGGCTGTCGCTCCTCTAGCCTTTTCAGGCGTCCTGACATGTCCTCCACTAAGTGGACGAGGCTGTCCACCACTTGCTGCTGCTTCTGCAGGGCCAGCTCCAGATTCTCCCGGTACCGGGCCTGATCCCCTCGCAGCTCCTCCATGTGGTTCTCCGCGGCCGACTGGTCGTCCAGGATCCCCGCGACGTCCTCCTCTAGAGCGTCCTTGGCGATGTCCAGGCGGTCAAGGTGACGCACGATGGCGTCCATCCCCATCTTCGGGTACTTGCCCATGTGGAAGGACACGTGCTCGCAGTGGCACGCAGCGTGCTTTACGCCGGATTCAGCGCAACCCGCGGTTCCCGGCAGCCCAGACTCCTCGCCCATGGGCGTATCGCCTATGGCGTCCGTCTCTGGTCCCGTGTGCCGGGGCACAGGTGCCGTCCGGGCCCTGGCCGGCCTCTCCAAGCCCTAGGCGTCGTGCTGCAGGGCGGGCTCGGGGGCCGTATGCGCCCTGGCGATCGGCGCGGACTTCTCCGACTCCGAAAGTGGCTCGTAGGCTGTCCGATAGCCCTCGGAGTGCCCCTCGGATTCCCACAGCCTGACCGGGCTGGGGTCCGTGTCGATAGCCCCGGCGTCCCTACCCGCGGACTTGGGTGACCCGCGCTTCCGGTAGCGCCGGGCCCGTCCTCCACTGCTGCCTGAATGGCAGGCCTCATCAGAGTCCTCCGCGGCGGAGCAGAGGTTGCATGCCTTTCGGCAGCGACGCTCACACATGGAGACCAGGTCCTCCATGTCACGTCCTCCTCTTCCCGAGTGTCGTTCTTCTCTTCGGGCTTCAACTTCCGGAGTTCGCCATGCTCTTGAACGTCTCGGTCCTTCTATGGCTCCAATCTCCGGCGTGGTCTCCACCGAGTCCACAATAAGGGCCCAAGTCCCCGGGTCGGCGGTTGGTAGGGGCAGCAGGAAAGCCTCTGCTACCATAAAGAAGGTCCCTACCAGGACCGGCCCCCGCTGTGCCCCTTCCGCCTGTAATCCCTGCTGATTTGCTCCGGATCAATGCCTGCATTTCTCAAAGTCCAGGGTCCAAAATCCAAGAATATATAGAAAAGAAAATACAATCCTCCTTCCACCCTGAACAGCAACCAGATCCCACAAATCCAACAATAATCCAATCCACACTGCGGACTTCCGTTCAGCACATCGATGGTCTCACGATGGCGGGCATGTACAAGAATTGCACCAAGAAAGAGAGCCCTGAAATTGGCATATGAACACAAATAAAGCAAAGTTGGGGAAAGAGGTAAACATACACATTCACAGCCATAAACCCCTCATTCCCTGGACTCAAGACCTTCCCTTGACTCAACAACATATTGCCCTGAACCAGGTCAAATGAGATGGCTAAATGCCATATGTCAAAAGTCACTACATAAACCCCAAAAATGTGTTCACTCCCAAGCCTCTAAATCCTAGCCCAATAGGGGAGGTGGCGTGTCATGGCCTAGGGTGGCACTCAGGACCATGCCCTACCCTGACATAACCTTGGTTGGACTTGGAGTCGAATGGGCTTAGAGGAATGACCTATGAGTTTGAACTCATAACATGCCAAAAAACTGCCAATTCGCACCATATTGGCCATATATCACATATATGCTCAAAACTGAAGTCACCACTTATCCGAAGGCTCAAAGCATGCATGGAATCGAAGTCTAATATTCATGGAGGATCGAGACCAAAGGCCACTGCCCATGTACATCCCCACTTTACCCTCGAAACCCCTTCGGAAATGGGCGCCACGCACTGCCCAAGTCAGCCCATGATTCTGAGACCAATTCTTGTAATCTCTCGTGCGCCAAGCCCAATGGAGTACGCGATCCGGCATATGGTGGTGTTCAACTCCAAAGCATGTGCCAACATATGAACAACATACCATGGTTCGACTCCCCAAAGGCTTCTTGCTGTTTGCTGACCAGGTAAGTACACAAAACGCAAAAATGAACAAAAATTGAGGTCAAAAACATGAAAATATGACCAAATACAAAGTTGTCATGATAGTATATCTCTATGCTCACCCATGATATCCGCTCTTGATTCAATACACAAATGATTGGAACCATTTGCGAACAATTCCCCCACTTGGATCCCCAATTGGGCGCATGGAGATACCTTCGCCACTAATATCTACATGCCCCATGAAAATGGGAGTGCACTCATGGATCTCTTTGCCAAACATACCATGAGCAATACATACGCGGTAGACTTGGTCTAGCGCTTTGAATTCCACAATTGAGACATGGGCAAAACCCTTGTCAGGTATGGCTCCCCAACTCTTCGGCCACACGAAGATATATAACATGGGCGTGAGCATATCAGGACATATACCATGCATATAAAACATACCCTCAAAAGTGGCTCCCACCATGATATGCCATGTCCCTCCATGGACATAACTTCACGTTAAAAAAATGTAGGAACCCAAGGAAAATTGCTATGCAACCCCAACACTCATGCGGCACACTCGGAAGTCGCATTAAAATATTCGGTTGCACGGTCCAAGAGTTATATATCACTTTATACCCTCTTGACCCTTTTCCCTTGCTACAGCCGGCATGTGTGCGCACCAAAGGCGTTTGATGCTCCCTAAATTAACTTGAGACTGAGGCGCTTGCAACCCAACCTTCCTTATTCTCTTCTCTCAAACTCGCGCGTAGATATGGTCCTTCAAAGTGGTCCCACGATTCGCTTTTGTTTCCCTTATATCTCCAAGTCAAATGGGTGGCAAGTATAAGGGAAACCTGATTCGGACATAGGGAAAGGAGTACGACCACTCGAAGAAGTCCAAATCCAGTGCGGCGATGTCGAAGTCGAAAATCCGATTTCGACATCGCGAAAAATTCAGATTAAAATCTCGAGTGCTTATTTAGAGAATTGCGGAAGCAACGAACCCTTTGCTGATGAAATCTGACCCTTCAACAGAATATCCGCCAAAATAGCTGGAAATAACAGTTAACCAATCGGTTAACGCAAAATCGCGAGCCAGCTGACAGTCGCCGATACAATGACTATCAGAACGGAAGGCTGAAAAGTTACGGAAACATTATGATAATAAAACCCTGTTGATTCCTGATATTGTGATATCTGAATCTCCGCTGGCGGCGCCTCGGTACTGCATGTGGCCGCTCATAGCCGGAATGGCCAAACCTATCACACTATCACATCGGGTTAGTTCAGGCGGATGGGAGAGTATGATATCAGCCAATGGCGGCTTGCCGGCACATAGATACACACCCCAAGTGACCCCAAGATGGCCACGGGGGTCCGAACCGGCTTCACTGCCTCACCCGTGCCCTCAGACTGCCCCACCATATGGTCAAGTCCGAACGTTGTTGTGCCAGAGTGAGGTTCGGCTAAAACAGCCCACTTTCAGGTCCCAACTCCTATGGGATAATGGCTGGACATTTCTCCAGCTCAGAGATAAGTTGGAAACAGCGTTCAAAGGACCATGGGCAAACATCGTGGATAGGTCCTGGAGTCCATTGGTTCCACGTGGCTCACCTGTGGTGCATCAGGACAACCTTCCCTTCTTAGGGTTCTAGGGTCATTTCTAGGGAGATCTGTGGGTTGTGTTTGAGCCCCCATATCTGAATGCCAGTAAGAAGGTGGGACGTGCGAGTGGAATATTATTTGGGAGTGAGTGTTTATTGCCCTGAAGTGTTCGTACCACGGTTAGTGGCTTGATCTGATGTTTACATACCCTGATGTGATTGTGTACATTCCTTCGTTTTGTTGCAGAGTCGCAAGGATCCTAGAACACTTTGTTCTATGGGGATGCCCTGAAAGCGCAGTACTTTGCCTGCCTGCATGCTTGTGTGTCTGCCCCAGCGTGACCTGTGGACAGACCCGCATGGTAACACATCAAACCCGTTCTACCTCCGCTGAGGTACCTGATCCTACCAAGCCACTCGGACCTTTGAGAACACCGAGAAGTACCTAGTCCCGGGAGCACCTCAAGAACACCAAGGAATGCCAAAGAGGACTCTGACAGCAAAAACATTCCTGGCAGCACGAACATCTACAACCAGCGCATTCAGCATTCTCCGTAACAACAGCCAAAGACGTCCAAACAACCACAGCCAAGCCTCATTCTTTGCGCCACCACGTTGACCGCCAGCCCCTCCAGGCCCCTGGTCTCCAACGGGCGGAGGGGCATCTGTGCCATGGTGGAAGGACTCAAGGAGGGCCGGGAGTTCCACCACTCCCGGTCTGAGGACGGCGTGCACGTCCCTCAGTACGCGTAGATCTGCGAGGATGTTTCCATCTCTCGCGTGACCGAAGGGCAACTCCAACCCATGGACTGCAATTGCCAGTGGCAGCAGAAGCTGTTGGGTTTCTGGTGTGACAGCGAACAGCTACCCACCTTCAGCTCCGACCTCCACGAGGCGGACTGACCGGCTGGAGAGCTGTTTGCCCCAAGACTGGGCAACCTCAGCTGCCATCGCCCCGCCGGAACCCTGGGCAACTGCATTGCGTTTGCCCAAAGATACTGTGTGAGACCCCGTCAGCTGCCCCTGAGGCAATGACGCGCAGCATCAACGTGGAGTGGGCCCATAGGGGAGGGCCTGCCCCCAGGGGAAGCGGCGCCCCTCCGCAGAGAGAAGTGGCCTGAGCCTGGAAGCGCGGCTGTTGCGTGCCCTGCAACCTCTGAGCTGCCCGAGACAGAGCCCAGGGGCAGAAGGCCGCAGTCGAGGGAGCCATCCTCATGGCAAAGCTGTAAGCGGCCGAGTGGCAGGATGGCCAGGCGATGCACGCCTCGGCAGTGACAGCTATCATGGCCGCAGCAAGAGCCGACGTCGCGCTGAAACCAAGGCAGCACCGCGGGAGGCGGCAGGTGCCCACCACGCACGCAAAGCCAGTAGGACACTGTGGGTGTTGGAAGATGCCATCGATGAGGAGAGGGCAAGGAAGGAGGCGGAGAAAAAGGCCCATCATGAGGCCTTGACCAAGGCTTGGGCAAACACCGCGAAGAAGGAGGCCATCGAGGCTCGGCAGAAAAAGGTCGCTGCGGAGGGGGGCAGAATGGAGGTTGAGCTGAGGGTCCTTAAGTCAGAAAAGGACGGGGTGCAGAGGGCTCGTGAAGAAGAAGCTGCCCGCGCCTTTGAAGAAGCCAAAAGGTGAGCCGCCGAGGCCACAGCCGTGACAATGAGTAAGAAAAAGTGCTTCTGCAATGCTTTAGGGTATGCTCTAGTTGTATTAGAGGTGCTCCAAGCACACAGGCATTTCTATCTTAGTATTGGCCCAACCAGAAGGGGTGATAACACATTTTGACCTATGGAACCAAACACTAAATCAGGATATGGAGTGGACCCCTTAATCCCCTATCAATGTGAGGCAATTCATCTTTTCCTGAGTCGACTGAGAACTGACATATCCAGGGCAGAGCCTATGAATTTATCTATGTTTTCTCATGAATTCTTAGCTGTCCTCGTGGTATGCACCCTAGGGGGCTGGGCACCTCTTTTTGAGAGGTCCTGGGTTCAATTCCCGGTCAGCCTAGCTAAGTAGGAAGATCCCATGTGACATGGCAGTGACCTCATCGCCACATGCCCTGCCACCCCAGCACATATGGGACCCAAAACAAAGAGTGCACATCTCCTGAGATGGCACTATGGAGATTGAGTGACCATGAGGCAGTTTTCCAACTCTTTTTCCAAACCATTTCAGCTATCTTTGTCAATATGCAATCCGAAGTGCCCTGAGTTGCAGTTTCTGTGAATATTCTAACATCTTTCACTGTTGCCCTTCATGCTTTGACCCTGATTCTCTTCTACTTGCTTATCTCTGGCTTGGGCTATCATGGATTGGTTGTATTTCAGCGAATAAAACATTTTCCTCATCAAAAACAAGCAGCAGGAAACCCTACACCAGCAGAAAGCAGCAGGAGAGGCACAACAAACACAGTGTTGAAATCACTATAAAACCTTCTGGTAGCAAGAGGCAGACTGTCTCTGCGTACCGGCAGCGACCCCGTGCCGTACAACCAGTGCGCCGAGAACAGTCATATATAAGCAGAAGGGCGAACGAAGATGGACACAAAGAAAGAGGACACCGACGTGAAAACAGCGCCTGAGGCACCAGCAATGCCAGTACCTGGTGAACCTGGACCTGGACCTAGCGCTGTACCTTCGGAGCCCTTACACGGGCCAGTGGACGTGGCGGAGGATTCGTTGGAAGGACTCCAGTCGACCTTCCGGGCCCTCTCGGTCGAGGAGGTGGTCACTCATCCTGTGAAGAGGAAGAGAGAGAGCGAGAAGGATGCTGGAGAAAGCATAGCAGACGAAGGAGAAGACCAAGGGCAAGACCTGACAAATGATCCCACCTTCGAAGGCGCACCAAGCGCTTCTCGCCTCCACGCATTGAAGCGGTACCCAGAACCCCATGGCCAGGTTACGGCATACAACCGGTCTCCGGTCCACTAACCCCATGTACGGAAGTGTTCCGTGCCGTGAAGCCCCGCATCGGCTACCGATGCACCGCCAGCGGAGATTTGTGTATCAGAATATCAGGAATCAACAGGGTTTTATTTTCATATTGTTTCCGTCAATTTTTACGCTTCCGTTCTGATACTCACTGTTTTGACTGCTGGCGGTTGGATCGCGACTTTACCGTAACCGCCAGTTTAACTGTAATTAATGGAAATTTCAACGCTATCCGTCACGAAGGCTCCAAAGTCGTCAGGAACTGCATGGATGCTTCCGCAATTTTCACATCTTACACTCGCAACCTTAATCCGAATTTTTCAGGATGTCGAAATCGGATTTTCGACTTCGACATCCCCGCACTTGAATTGACCTCTTTCGAGTGGACCTACGTGCTTCCCTATGCACGAATCAACTTTCCCTTTATCCTGCCCTCCATTTGTCTTAAAGCTATGGGCAAAACAAAGTTGATTCGTGAGGCCACTTGTGAGGGTCATATCTCGTGCTGCTTGCGAGTATTGACGATAAGGAAACGTGGGATGTATTCACAATACTCCCGACGTAATTTAGGAAGCATTATATGCCCTGCGTTTCCACACGTGCGCGCTAGTGTAATGGATCATGGTCAAGAGGGTAGAGTTTGCGTTGTAACTCTATGGCCATGATGTTGCGTGCGTTAAGATAACTTCTGAGTGTAGCGCGCAAGTGTTGGTGATGCATAGGAACTCTCTTTGAGTTCCTATGAGCGATTGACACAAAGTTATGCCCTTGGAGGGGCATGACATATCGTGGTGGGAGCTACCTTTTTGGGCAATATGTGGTATGTGCCATGTGTTGTGTTGCGTGCCCATTTGGCGGGTCCATAGCTCCAAGCCGAACCCGCCAATGGACCTCATATTGTGCAAGCCCCTTCTCCATACTCCCCACGATCAATTGCAAGCCTAACCTTCGTGAAGGGAAGCTTGTGTGGTGATCCCGAAGCGGTGCGTTGGGAGCAAGGTGTGTATTTTGCAATTTTCCATAATTTCATGTGCCCACTTGGGAAGTAGCGATCGTAACCTTTCAAGGCGCTCCAAGTGGAGCACATATGTGGGATCGAAGGTCATTGGTGTCAAGTCATTGTGTGTAGAAGGATTAAGTGATTGCACGATCCAAGCCGAAGATATTATAATATAATTATGCACCTCTCAAGGCACTTTTGTGTGTGCTTGTGCCAATTTTGCCATTTTTGGCCCGTCATGATGTCAAGTGGCGACCATGTATCTCAACGTTGCGCTCAATTGACATCATGACCCAAGTATGATATGAGGGAACATACTTCGATGCCCAACATATCTTGGGCCCGGCGAATAACTCCTCTTAGGCTTGGCATGCCGTGGCCGCCATGTTGGCGATTTGGGACTATCCCAAATCATGGGCTCACTTGGCGACCCTGCCATTCCCAATATCGGGAGAGTTGGGCGACGCCCAAAAGATATGTTGGACCAACATGACTTGATACCAATCCTATGGCACACTCCGGTCCGAGTCAGGCATGTGCCTCATTTGCCCCAACCATGAGTGTGCGCATTTTTGGCCGTTTTGAGCAATTTTCAACTTTTGCTGCCCGCCGTGCACTATGTTCTAACCTTCGTGCACGCCGGACGCATGGACCAATGGACCATATATGACGTGGGTGTTATGGGTAATGGTCCCCATTGTCCACACACCACGTGGGCGAAGCGGAGCCACCTTCGTTAAGGCGCTAGCCCAAAGTGAGTGTGGGCAATTTTGCAATTTTGACATTTGTGGACCCTATTGGGATCGTCACCACGCCGAGTGGCATGAAGATCTTTGAGAGCGAAGGGCATGGGAGTCTCCATTGGACTCCTGGTGGATCGCGTATGGAATGGCTGATCTGATCTCCAAGCCGGCGTGGAGATATACTATTGGGAGCACACCGAATTTTGGCTCATCTCAAGCAGCCAAAATGACCCAATTTTGGGACCCCAATTTCCCCCTTCCGTGTGGTCAATTGGCGCCCCCATTTCTCTAAGCCCATAATGAGCCTGGACCCAAATCCAAGTTGTACACTCAGATGAAAGTCCTAAGTCCTGCCTCCTACCCTGTGAGTCATTGGCCTTACCTTGGCCGGGCGAGCCAGGCGTGGGAATGACGCCAATTTTGGTGATTTTGGCATCATGACCCAACATGACTCATCCGTGTTGCCCTGATGCCGGGACCTCAGAGGGAACCAGGTTGGGTGAGGGCTTCAGTGGGTTCGTACTCGAAGGGCATAGGGTCAGTTGCCTCGTCCCTACCTCTGGCGGGTCCGGACGAGGGGTCACTTTTGGGGATTTTTGAGTTAATTTCAGTTTGGGCTGAAACAGCCCATTTTCAGCTACCAACTCCTGGGTGATAATGGCGGGGCCATATCTCTGGCGCAGAGTGGAGTTAGGACCTGCCATCGAGGGAGCATAGGGGTTCACTGTCGGTTGGCCTTGGAGCGACTTGGTTCACAGGAACTCGCCTGTGGCTGGGCGGGACACTCCCCCTATTGGCAGGGTTTCAGGGTCCGGACTGAGCAGGGCATGGGTTGTGTTTGAGCCCCCGCCCCCATCAGCCACTGAGAGGGTCGGACCTGGGATTGGGATATAAGTTGGGACTGAGTGTCTATGGTCCTGTGGTGCCCTTACCTCAGTCCAGTCTTAACCCCATGTGTACATATCCTGATGTGTTGCTGTACATACTTTCGTTCCCTCTTTGCAGAGTGGCAAGGATTCTGAAACGCTTTGTCACATGACATGAGCGCATTGATGCCCCTGTGAGCGTAGTGCTTTGCCTGCCTGCTCACTTGCGCGTGTCCCGCAGCGTCCCGTGGCCGGCCCCCCACGGGAACGCGTCAAAGGCGTTTCACCGCCGCGGGGTTACCCAGCCCTCGCGTGCCACTCGGGGCCACCCACCCCGAGCAGCGCGGCGCAGCCCGCAGCTCGCAGCGCAGCGCAGCAACTCGCAGCGCAGCGCAGCAGCTCGTAGCGCCGTCCAGCGACAGCGCCGAGTTCGTCACGGAGCCAGCAGCGCCGTCCAGAGCATCGCCCTGACCGCGCAGCAACCGTGAAAGAGGTGCACAGACCAGGACTCCTGCATCAGCCCCATCGGCCGACCCGGAGTCCCATCGGCCGACCAGCAAGGCCGCGTCAACCACCTCCACAACCACCGGCTGACCAGCACCAGCCGCACTTCCAATCCAGTGCTGCAGCACCCTCCTCAACAACCACAACCAGTTCGTTGAGTTGAACGAGTGCACATCAAGGACCTCAAGACCAACTACGCCCCCGCTGCCATGGTGAATTGGCAAGAAGCGGGTAGGAGGTGGCCGCAGCCCCACCCCCATGTGACGCGCCTGCTGCGCGGATTGCTGTGGGACCAGCAGTACCGCTACAGCAATCCCCAGTTCGAAGGCGGCATGCCCGGGAGCTTCGAGCTCCGCGAAGACATGGGGGAGGACCACCTGCGGGCAGTGGAGGAGTGGCTGCGGGCGGAAGGGTACGAGTACCGCTTCCGCCGCAAGCGCTGGAGGACGTGGACCCGGCCAGACAGGCCCAGCGAAGGGCTGCGCCATGACGGGATTGAGGAGGACGAGGACCCCAACGCCTACCCGTCAGGCGCCTCGATCAACGTCTCCCTGTGGGACGTGATCGAGAAAAACTTCCCGGAACCGGGGAGCGAGCGCAGGCTGCAGGGCAGCAGCAGCGCGTCTCCGGCGACGGAGAAGCGGTCCGCCGGGGACAGGAGGCGGGACCGGAGGTGGCGGGAGTACCACGAGTCCCTGGCCGCCGAAGCCGCCCAAGGCGCCAAGGGCGGAACCCCAGCCCCCAGTCCCCAACGGGCCAATGGTGGTCATCACCCCGGCTCCACCACCCTTGGCGACTACATCAAAGTCGCCAGGCAGACCAAGGCCAAGCCCCGTCCGCTGATCCTGAGGCCCCAGCAGGCCCCAGCAGGCCCCAGCAGCGACGTGGAGTCGGCCCACCGCGGGAGGATGCCGGCTGACCAGGCCAGCTCCAGCAGCAGCGCCGCTCCCGCCCAAAGGGACGTGGCGCGCCCCTGTGAGCGCATCTGTGGGGCGCCCTGCAACCTTCGGGTTGCCCGGCAACGGGTTACGCAGCAGAACGCTGCCGTGGAGGGCGCCGTCGCCATCGCCCGTGAGGAGGCCACCGAGTGGGGCAGAGGCATGGACTACCACGCCTCGAAAGTGGCAGCCATCGCGGCCGGTCTCACGGCTGCGGCCGCCCATGAGGCAGTGGCTGCCCGGATCAGGGCAACCGACGAGGAAGCCCGCCGGACGCAGGAGGCCATTGCCTGCAAGGAGGCCGAGGTGAAGGCGCTGGAAGAGGCGCTGGCCCGAGAGAGGGCAAAGAAGGAGGCGGAGGAAAGGGCCCACGCCGAAGCGGCGGCTAAGGCCCAGGAGGACGCCGCCAAGAAGGAAGCCATCGAGGCCGCGCGACGGAAAGTCGCTGAGGAGAGGGCCAAGACGGAGACGGAGCTGGCGGCGTTGGAGGCGCAGAAGGCGCGGCTGCAGCAGGCCCGGGAAGCCGAGGCGGCTCGTGCTCGGGAAGAAGCCGAAGTGCGGGCTGCCGCAGCCACCGCCGCCGCAATGGAGGAGGCAGAGGCCAAACTCCGCCGCGAGACTCCCCCGGGAGTGGAGACCCTTCGAAAGCTTTTCGAAGGGGACGCCTCCTCCAGGATGATGCTGGATGAGGCGGACACGGGCAGCAGTGGGAGCAGTGGCACCACCGCCCATCGACGGAGGAAGGGCAAGGGGAAGACCCCCGAGAGGCCGCGGAGGCCAGCGGGTGGACACCCCCACGACAGTGACCCCTTCTTCACCGCCAGTGACGGGGATGAACGAGGCTGCCGACATCGCCAAGTGGTGGCTTGGACGGGCGGAGGAGGCGGAGACGTCCCCATGGAAGGTGAGAATGAGGATCCCCCATCCTCCCTACCGGAGCTCGAAGTCTTCCGAGACCGAGACGCCCAGGTGGGGCAACATGGACGAGGATGACGACATGGACTTCGGCATCACGCGCCCATCCTCGGACCCACCGAGGCGACCCGGCGGAGACCCACCGGGACCCCCTGGCGGAGGACCATCAGGACCCCCTGGAGGACGCCCACCGAGTGGACCCCCTGGAGGCGGACCACCGGGCGGGGGAGGACCCCCTGGACCGGGCGGACCCGGCGGAGGCCCTCCTGGAGGACCCCCTGGGGACCCCGACGACCCACCAGGGAACGGCGACCCGGATACCACCTGGCGGTGGATTGTCTACCTCCGCAGGAGGCTCTTTTTCCTCGAGTGCGAGGTAGACACGGGCAAGGTCGAGATGGCACGCATCTCCGGGGTCGCCGCGCGCGCGCAGAAGGACCTGGACATCGCCAGGGCCGAGACCAAGTCGCTGACCAACGTCGTCAGCGGCCTGCAGGAGAGGCTGGATGCGCTGGAAGCCAGTGGGAGCGTCGGCAGCGACCACCCACCCCTGGAGTCTGGCTCGTCGGACGACGGCTGGGGACCCGGACCAGGTCCAGGCAGACCCCACGCCCCCGGCGGAGCCCCCAGGAGTCGCCCCAGCGCCAGTGCCCCCTCTCTCACCGCCCCCTCTCACCACAGCGCGGGCCGCCGCAACGAGCGCGTGCCGCCCGGCAGTGTTAGTGAGGAATGGCGCGATGAGTGGCTCAGCGCGGAGTACCACAACCGCCGTGCTCCACCGCGGACGCCTGTACGCCCCCGACGCCCGGCACCAGCCCCGGTGCCAATCCCCAGGGCTGGAGGACGTTATGGTGGACTCAGGGATGAGGTCCCCAGAGGAGACGTGGAGTGGGATGTCGGCGAAGGTGAGGACCTGGACCTGGACCTGGAGGAGTTCGACATCAGCCCGCCGCGTGGTGTACGACGGGAGGCCGCTGAACGCAGCCGCCGGCGCCGTGATGAGGATGCGTACATGGATGCAGTACGGCGTGAACATTTTGGTTCAGCGTACGTGGAGGAACCGCGGCGTAGCCACAGGGGTTCCATGGAGGAGATGGACGTGGCGGCCGTGGGAGTCCGTGGGCGAGGCCGATGGGAACCTCGGTCGACCTCGCGGCCGGCGTTCATGGTCTCTAAGGCCGCGGATGCCGCCGTGTGGGAAGACTTGAAGGACATCAAGCCCCCCATGTACGACGGCAACCCCCTCAACCTCGACCGCTTCTTGGAGAAGCTGGACGATTGGGGGCTGACCGTCACTGACGACCTGCCTTCAAACAGTTCAGGTACCGCCTGCCGGAAGTGCTCGGAGAGCTATACTTCATGGCGACCAAGGAGGGGAAAATCAAGACCCTCAAGGAAGCCAAGAAGTGGCTCAACGAGCAGGAGCGGGTGGACGCTCCGCAGGTGGCGGCCAAGCGCTGGAAGTCTATCAAGCTTGAGCATGATGGACGGGAGATCCGCCTACGAGAGTGGCGAGACTTCCGAGGGAAATACACCCTCTTCCGCCGCAACGTGGAGGATTGGAACGAGGGTGACGAGCAGGCTCGCCTGCTCTCCATGCTGCCGGAAGCATGGATCAAGAGGGTCACCAAGGAGGAATCCAAGAGGGCCAAGTCCAACCACACGGTCAAGATGATGCTCCCCAAGGAGTATCATACGAACGTGGTGGCTTGGGCGAAGAAGAACGTGGCCCGGGATGTCAAACGGCACTCCCTGCGGAACGCTCTTCTCATCACCGTCTCGGGCGATCGCGAGAAGACCGCGATGTGGCGCCTTGACGATTGTGAGTTGAGCGGCCAGACCATCTGTCTGCAGCCCATCCCGGCGCGGATGAGCTGCGACGAGATCCTGGAGTGGGTTGGCGAGGAAGTACTCAAGGAGTACCGAAACCTCCACCACACCCGCGGGTTGAGGCCCGGCGACCGCGACGTCAACTACGTTGGCGAGGGACCTGGCGGGGAAGATGCCATGGACCCAGCGGGAGCCGGCGGCGATGAGACTCTCGTCGACGATGACGACGACGATGAGCCCGCCGAAGTGGCCGTTTGTGCCTTTGTGGCCAGGAACCTGAACGCGGGGAGCAAACCGGGAAACTGGAAGCCCCTGCAGCAGGGTTGGAGGAAGCAGGAGAAGAGGGACCCTCGCCGCATTGGCGACCCTCCGCTGTCCTTTGGGGAGTTCATACGAGCTCACCCTCAGGGCTGTTTCGTGTGTTATGGGAGGAAGCGAGGCTTCAACCATGACCACCGAACATGCCCCATCCACAAGGCCGACACCGACGCTTACAAGAAGGCGCACGGGTCGAAGAAGCGTGCGCCCGCGGGTATCTGGGAAGCCAAGATGGAGGTGGACAAGGACGAGCTGGCCAAGCTGATGTCGTCGGTGGGGACCGAATTGGCCAAGGAGATCGAGGAGATCAAGTGGAACTGGGTCCCCAGATCGGACAACAAGAACAAGGAGAACAACCAGAATGACCAGAACAAGGACAAGGACAAGAACAAGGGTAAAGGAGGAGGAGGTAAAGGGGGAAGGAAGAAGGGCGTCAACGATGTTGAGGCCGAGGAGAACACCCCCTCTTCCACAACCGACGCCCCCTAGCGGTGCCCCTGCAGCCAAGGGCCCCAGCTAGGGCGGTCGCAGGATGGTGACGTGGGAAGCGCCGAACCATCGCAGTCGGGAGTCGATAAACACAAGGGGACTGCCGCGGGCGGAAGGCCCGGTCCGGCATTCAGTCGCGGAGGCGGGGTGAGGGCAAGTGAAGGCACGAACCCTTGCACCCGTCCGTCCTTCGCGACCAAGAACGTGATTGATGTACTACAGGATCTATCCGAGAGTATCGGAGGATCACCCGGACCGCAGCTGGATGCTGCAGATGGGCAGCCTGAGCCCATTGTCCACGACCTGCACCAGTCGCTTGTGGAGCTTCTGAAACGGCCGGAGATCCTGAGTTTGCACGCCGTGCGCCGTGTCGGTTGCGAGCGGCAGTTGCATCTTAAGGTCCGTGCCCTATGCGGGGAAGTGGAAAAGGTTTTCGACGTGTTGGTCGACACGGGAGCTCAAGTCAGCTTGGTCAAGGCTGGCCTACTTCCACCAGAGTGTCTGACTGACAGTCGGAAACCTGTCAGGCTGAAGGTGGCGAACGGCCAGTACATGGTGGGAGGCACGAAGGAAGCGGCCATTGGGCTGCAGTTCGTGAACCATCGTGAGCTGAGCCGCCCAGACCTCGGCAAGGAAATCCTCCTGCACGGTCGCTTCTACGAGGCCGAGATGGACTGGGACATGATCGTCGGGTACGACTTCATGATGGAGACGGACTCCGGCGTCCTCCCGGCCCAGGCCTCCATGACCCTGTACCAGGACGACCAGCTCTCGTGGCTTTCGTCACCTGAGCACCATGTGGAATGCCAATGGATCCACCCCGAACGCAATCAGCTCGAAGTGGCCGCGCTGGACACTGAGCCCACTGGGCCAGCAAACCAGGAGTACGGCGTAAGGCCGGAAGTGGCGAACCGAGTGGTCGCGGACCTGGGAGCGTCGGATCTGGCCCTGGATGCGTTCTCTTCAGGAACCTCCGCCCATCTTCGGGTATGTGAGAAGTACTGGAGCGCCCAGGACTCCGCGTGGAAGAAGCACTGGGGTCCGCATCAAGGATTGATGTGGATCCATTGCCCCCGTTGGGACATTCCAAGAGCGACAGCGAAGATTCGCAAGGACCGCTCGAAGGCAGTGCTGGTTGTTCCTATGGGATGCACCGAGGAGGAAAGTACCCGACATTGGGTAGCCTCATTGACCAACATGACCTTAAACAAGGTCGTCCTACCGGCTGGAGAGAGTGTCTATCAGGACGCTAAGGGACAGCCCATGCCACCCCAGAGATGGCCAACGGAATTCCACTATGTGGATGGGGGCCTTGATCAGGCCGATACCACGGACTTCGTGTGTGTCAACCGCATCATAGCAGAGCCCTGGCGGCAATGCTTTGCGGTTCCCCCTGTTGACATCGAAGAATCGGATTCGGAAGACCCCCTCACTGAAGAGGAGTGGGATCTGGTTCAGGGGTATATGGATCAGCCCTTTCACGACTGGGGAAACCAGCGTGAGGGCAAAGGCCAGGACAAAGCCTGGTGGGAAGTGGACTCAATCGTCTCCGGTTCCTATGATGGGAATAGCTTCGTACAGAGGGTGCTGGATCACATGTCGGGCCAAGACGAGCCGCCTGGCGGTAACCCACCAACCTACGGCGACCTGTTCCGAGGCAAGACCAGAGATGGCCCTTTGGGCCACCTGGGAAGACCACCTGAGCCGAAAGCGAGCGGGGTCGCTACCCCTCAAGTAAGCTCCGTGGTTCAAGTGCCCGGAAAAGCCAAGGCGGAGTCCGATGACTGCCCCAAGATCCAGGCGTTGAGGGCCAGGCTGAAGCAGAAGTATGGCGAGACCTTCTTCAGCGGAAAGCCTGTGTTTCCCCCACCGGTGCGTGGACCGTATGGCGAGGCCAAGATACGACTGAAGCAGGACCCCCGTGTGTATCGACACCGTGACTTCATCCAGAGGGGCTGGCTTGAGCCGTGCCACTCCGAGTGGGCCTCTCCATACTTCGTCGTCCCCAAGAAGGTTGCCGGTGAGTGGCGGCTCGTGGTCGACTACCGCGGCCTGAACGCCCAAACGCAGCACAACAGCTATACGCTGCCCCTCATTGAGGACATGCTGCAAAAGCAACACCGGCGGAGGATCTTCACGGTGATTGACCTGAAACATGGTTATCATCAGATGCCTCTCGCCGAAGAGTCCCGTGCCTGCACAGCCATGAGCACCCCACTTGGACCTCTCCAGTGGAAGGTGATGCCCATGGGCGTTACCAACGGCAATGCGGCTTTTCAGCGGATGCTGGAGAACCTGCTTGAGTCGGTGCGCGACTGTGCGGACCCCTTCGTGGACAACGTGATCATCGCGTCCGGGGACCGCAGTATGAGCTACGAGGAGCTCCTGGAGGCACACGAGAGGGACGTCACTCGAGTGCTGGACCTTCTGGTTCGGCACAAACTCACGGGCAGCAGTGACAAGGCCACCATTGCGGTAAGCGAGGTGGTCTTCCCTGGCCATGTAGTCGGGAACGGGCAGCGAAAGCCCATACCTGGCAAGGTGGCCGTGATCGAGCACTGGGAAAAGCCCAAGACGGTCTCTGAGCTACGGGCGTATCTGGGGTTCTGCAACTACTACTCGGGGTACATCAAAATGTATGCCGAGTATGCAGCCCCCATGACGACCATGCTCAAGGGCAACCGAGAGGAGACCAAGAAGGGGTCCAAGAAGGCTCTGGTCTGGACAGCTGAGTCCGACCGTGCCTTTGAGGGGATGAAGCAGGCGCTGCTATCCGCAGTGGGTCTGCACCTCGTGGACCCCGACCGAGGGTTCGTCCTGCGCACCGACGCTTCCGACTACGCCATTGGCGCTGTGTTGGAGCAAGTGCTTGACGACGGGAGGCACGTGCCCGTGGCCTTCTGGAGCCGAGTCCTGGCGGAAGGCCAGAGACGGACGTGGACGCCCCGTGAAAAGGAGGCGTATGCCATCGTCATGGCTCTCAGGAAATGGGCTGGGTACATAGCCCTCCATCCCGTCACCGTCTGCACCGACCATCAGAGTCTGCAGTCGTGGCACAAGGAGCACGTGGACACCCCCTCAGGTCCCGCCTCCCGACGGGCAAGATGGCATGAGACCTTGGCCAAGTTCGACCTTACGGTTGTTTATATTCCTGGAAAGGATAACACCGTGGCGGACTGTCTCAGTAGGTGGCCCTATCCCGCCAGCAAGGGCATGCAGGATATCTCTGCCCATGGTGATGAGGCTGAGACCGCTGAAGCCAAGAGGATCATCGAAATGGAGCGCCTGATGGAGGAGGAGGGTGCTAAATGCTTCGTCGTCATGGCCGCGGATGCCCCCCTCGCAACGAGGGTGAGCAGAGCGGTCAGAGTACTCGCCCCTGAGGGAGCTGAGTCAGACAAGCACCTCTTCCCGGAGTCTTGCCTCCAGGACGACTGGACCGACGATTACGCCAAGTCTGAAGCCTTTGCGGCCGAGTATAGGGCTGTGACCGACCCTGACGACGGGCAGAAGTGGCCAAAGGGGCTGACCGAGGAAGATGGCAAGCTCTACCGGAATGGTAAGCTGCTAGTCCCGGAGTCCCGGGTGCTCGAGCTTTGTGAAGCTTGGCACCACCACATGCTGCACCCAGGGGTCAAGAAGCAAGCCCTTGACATGCAGCGTCGGTTCGAGATCGACCATATCGTTCTCTACACCGCCATCAAGAAGGTCAAGAAGGGTTGCTCGGTCTGTCAGGCCTGCAATCCCGACAACCGGAACGTCAAGGGGGAACCCCAATGGACCCCGGTTCCTGACCAGCCCATGGAGAGCGTGGCCATGGACGTCTTCTCCATGCCCGAGGTGCACATTGGCAAGGAGACCTTTGACTGTGTGGTTCTCTGTGTGGACCGCCACAGCGGCTACGTTGTAGCTGTTCCGGCACGCAAAAAGGGGTTGCTTGCCAGAGAAGTGGCAGTCATGATGATTCGTCATTGGCTGACCGTCTTTGACATCCCCCGCACCATTTGCAGTGACCGAGGGCCCCAGTTTACTGGTGGCTGGTTCAAGGCTATGTGTTCCCTCATGGGGATACGTCATGCCAAGAGCGTCGCCTATCTCAGCCGGTCTAACGGCCGTGCTGAAGTGGCTGGACGGCAGCTGTTCGAGAAGCTGCGCAAGATCCACATCACCAATCCACGGCGAAACTGGTTTGAGGAGATGTGGCCTGCTCTGAAGGCCCATCATGACACCCCCACTCCAGGCGGTTTGTCCCCTCACCAGATTCTGTTCGGCAGGGACCCCCTGGGTAGGGGACTTCCCTTGTCCGGTGATGGCATGGCTATGGATGCCAAGGAATTCTTCGCGCGGCAAGAGCAAACGGCGCGGGACATCCGCCAGCAGCTCGAGAAGGAGCATGCTGAGCGTCAGAAGTCCGCCCCGAGCTCGACAGCGCAGAAGTTCAGGGTGGGAGACCCGGTGTGGGTGATCAGACCCCGCCCCATGGGCACCCACCGCACCAAGACCTGGTTCACACCTGGAGAGGTGGTCCGCAGGATTGGTGAGGACACTTACCGCATCAAGGTGGGTCACGGACAGTTCCGGGAGCGCCACGAGAGTCAACTCCGTGAGCGGGAACCCGACCTCCGTGGCCGACATGTTTCCCTGGACTACGCCAAACATGAGGCCGACTCGGACGACGACTATGCCGAGCAGGACGACTATACAGTCGAGAAGATCCGGGCTCAGCGTCCGAAAGCCTCGGCACCTGGAGGTCTGGAGTTCAAGGTTCGTTGGCGAGGCTATGGGCCGTTCCACGACACCTGGGAACCCGTCTCCTCATTCGTGCCGCGGGTCAATACTCCCTTCATGGAGTACATCCGCAAGCACAAGACCAAGATCCACGTTTCGGACTTGGCAGCACTCACCCGGGCGATTGCAGCCAGGGGTGCCTGATCAGCGCCCTGAGCTCTCCCCTGATGCGTTTTGAGCGCTTGTGAGGCCGACGAATCGTCCCTTACTTGCTTGCTCTCTCCCATCTTTCGGTGACAGAGTGGCCATATACCCCCCCTGCTGAATCCAGAGGAGGATAACCCCTCTCTTCAATTCTATTCGTCACTCCCCCCCCTGCTGAATCCTTGGGAAACCAGGTAGGGCGACTGACCTTCATGTTTTTGAGCTCTTGGGGCCTTGAAGCCCATACGTCGTTGCGCAACGGATGCCGCTGTCATCGGCATTGCGAATTTTTGGTGTGTGGTCTGGTTCCATGGCACTTGCGGAATCCAGACCAGTCGACGTGTGTCAGCTGACTATATATGGCCTGAACTCAGGCGTTTTCCCGTCCACCCTCCTGCATTGCCTTATCCTGACCGTGGCGTGGTTTGGCGCTCTGTCCAGAGCGTGTTTACACGCCTATTTACCCAGATTATTGCTTGTTTTTCTGCCCTCCAGGATATGTGCATCTGTATGTTAAGTGTCATCAGCCCATCGCTGAGGGATGTACTGCTTTTCACCACGAATCGGGATACAGAGGCGCCTTGAGTCGCCGTGTACATATTCTTACAGCCTGGTCCAGCCTGGACCAGTACTTGATTACATGTTCTACTGTTTGAGTGCCCGTGATACCGTGTTGCCCTATTCGCTGTGATGTGTGGAGATCCTGATGGCGCCAGGCGGGAAGCCCGGTTGCCTGACTACACTCCGAGCGGTCCGCCACTGTCAGTCCCAGTGTGAGCCTACCGATTCGCAGACGCACTTGCATTCGGATGGCGGCCTCCGGTGCTCCTGACCTCGGTCAGTCTGCCTGGGAAACTGGTGGTTTGAGGAGTCGACGCCTCCGCCCACACTGCATGAGGACTCCCTCATGTATGGCCTTCGTGGCAGTAGGGCGAGGGAAAAGACGGCCTTGATGCCCGATCCCTTAAGGAGGAGTTCCCTTAAGATCGGGGGTTCTTAAGGAGTTCGACTATGGCACTCTGGACTCGCGTCGTATGGATATGGACATGGTGCGCCCGAGGAAGGACCCGTGGGGACTCTCCCCAGTCGGCGGGCCTTGGGAAGCTTGGGGTAGCCTGATGGATCTTTGTGGTCGCTCTCGACTTGTGGGACCACCTCGGTCGTTGTGTGTCGCCTATGTTGGCCGTGTATGCCACTGCCACTGTGGTGGTGACCGTAGCAGCCGGCACCCGGTGCGCCTGGTATGGGTTAACGGGTCCTTTGGATGCCGAACAATCGCCGCCAGGACCCGGGACTTGATACTTGATACTATACATGTGCTACGAGCTTATACAGCATCATACCTATCTTACTGTGACTCACTGAAGCGAGGATGTGACACCCCCCCCCCCTCTCAGGAAGTGGTCCTGGGTACCCGCTGCCATGCGTGGGTGTTATCGAGCCCCCCCCAGGGTTTGCTCTAAGGAGGGGGGTGAAGCGGTACCCAGAACCCCATGGCCAGGTTACGGCATACAACCGGTCTCCGGTCCACTGACCCCATGTACGGAAGTGTTCCGTGCCGTGAAGCCCCGCATCGGCTACCGATGCACCGCCAGCGGAGATTTGTGTATCAGAATATCAGGAATCAACAGGGTTTTATTTTCATATTGTTTCCGTCAATTTTTACGCTTCCGTTCTGATACTCACTGTTTTGACTGCTGGCGGTTCGATCGCGACTTTACCGTAACCGCCAGTTTAACTGTAATTAATGGAAATTTTAACGCTATCCGTCACGAAGGCTCCAAAGTTGTCAGGAACTGCATGGATGCTTCCGCAATTTTCACATCTTACACTCGCAACCTTAATCCGAATTTTTCAGAATGTCGAAATCGGATTTTCGACTTCGACATCTCCGCACTTGAATTGACCTCTTTCGAGTGGACCTACGTGCTTCCCTATGCACGAATCAACTTTCCCTTTATCCTGCCCTCCATTTGTCTTAAAGCTATGGGCAAAACAAAGTTGATTCGTGAGGCCACTTGTGAGGGTCATATCTCGTGCCGCTTGCAAGTATTGACGATAAGGAAACGTGGGATGTATTCACAATACTCCCGACGTAATTTAGGAAGCATTATATGCCCTGCGTTTCCACACGTGCGCGCTAGTGTAATGGATCATGGTCAAGAGGGTAGAGTTTGCGTTGTAACTCTATGGCCATGATGTTGCGTGCGTTAAGATAACTTCCGAGTGTAGCGCGCAAGTGTTGGTGATGCATAGGAACTCTTCTTGAGTTCCTATGAGCGATTGACACAAAGTGGTGCCCTTGGAGGGGCATGACATATCGTGGTGGGAGCTACCTTTTTGGGCAATATGTGGTATGTGCCATGTGTTGTGTTGCGTGCCCATTTGGCGGGTCCATAGCTCCAAGCCAAACCCGCCAATGGACCTCATATTGTGCAAGCCCCATCTCCATACTCCCCACGATCAATTGCAAGCCTAACCTTCGTGAAGGGAAGCTTGTGTGGTGATCCCGAAGCGATGCGTTGGGAGCAAGGTGTGTATTTTGCAATTTTCCATAATTTCATGTGCCCACTTGGGAAGTAGCGCTCGTAACCTTTCAAGGCGCCCCAAGTGGAGCACATATGTGGGATCGGAGGTCATTGGTGTCAAGTCATTGTGTGTAGAAGGATTAAGTGATTGCACGATCCAAGCCGAAGATATCATAATATAATTATGCACCTTTCAAGGCACTTTTGTGTGTGCTTGTGCCAATTTTGCCATTTTTGGCCCGTCATGATGTCAAGTGGCGACCGTGTATCTCAACGTTGCGCTCAATTGACATCATGACCCAAGTATGATTTGGGGGTACATACTTCGGTGCCCAACATATCTTGGACCCGGCGGATAACTCTCCTTAGGCTTGGCATGCCGTGGCCGCCATGTTGGCGATTTGGGACTATCCCAAATCATGGGCTCACTTGGCGACCCTGCCATTCCCAATATCGGAGGAGTTGGGCGACGCCCAAAAGATATGTTGGACCAACATGACTTGATACCAATCCTATGGCACACTCCGGTCCAAGTCGGGCATGTGCCTCATTTGCCCCAACGATGAGTGTGCGCATTTTTGGCCATTTTGAGCAATTTTCCACTTTTGCTGCCCGCCGTGCACTATGTTCCAACCTTCGTGCAAGCCGGACGCATGGACCAATGGACCATATATGACGTGGGTGTTATGGGTAATGGTCCCCATTGTCCACACACCACGTGGGCGAAGCGGAGCCACCTTCGTTAAGGCGCTAGCCCAAAGTGAGTGTGGGCAATTTTGCAATTTTGACATTTGTGGACCCAATTGGGATCGTCACCACGCCGGGTGGCATGGAGATCTCTGACAGCCAAGGGCATCGGAGTCTCCATTGGACTCCGGGTGGATCGCGTATGGAATGGCGGATCCGACCTCCAAGCCGGCGTGGAGATATACTATTGGGGGCACACCGAATTTTGGCTCATCTCAAGCAGCCAAAATGACCCAATTTTGGGAACCCAATTTCCCCATTCCGTGTGGTCAATTGGCGGCCCCTTTCCTCTAGGCCCATAATGAGCCTGGACCCAAATCCAAGTTGTACACTCAGATGGAAGTCCTAGGTCCTGCCTCCTACCCTGTGAGCCATTGGCCTTACCTTGGCCGGGCGAACCACGCGTGGGAATGATGCCAATTTTGGTGATTTTGGCATCATGACCCCACATGAGTCATCCGTGTTGCCCTGATGCCGGGACCTCAGAGGGAACCAGGTTGGGTGAGGGCTCCGCTGGGTTCGTACTCGAAGGGCATAGGGTCAGTTGCCTTGTCCCTACCTCTGGCGGGTCCGGACGAGGGGTCAATTTTGGGGTTTTTTGAGTTAATTTCAGTTTGGGCTGAAACAGCCCATTTTCAGCTACCAACTCCTGGGTGATAATGGCGGGGCCATATCTCTGGCTCAGAGTGGAGTTGGGACCTGCCATTAAAGGAGCGATAGGAGCTATTGTCGGTTTGCTTTGGAGCGACTTGGTTCACAGGAACTCGCCTGTGGCTGGGCGGGACACCCCCCCTATTGGCAGGGTTTCAGGGTCCGGACTGAGCAGGGCATGGGTTGTGTTTGAGCCCCCGCCCCCATCAGCCACTGGAAGGGTCGGACCTGGGATTGGGATATAAGTTGGGACTGAGTGTCTATGGTCCTGTGATGCCCTTACCCCAGTCCAGTCTCAACCCCATGTGTACATATCCTGATGTGTCCCTGTACATACTTTCGTTCCCTCTTTGCAGAGTGGCAAGGATTCTGAAACGCTTTGTCACATGACATGAGCGCATTGATGCCCCTGTGAGCGTAGTGCTTTGCCTGCCTGCTCACTTGCGCGTGTCCCGCAGCGTCCCGTGGCCGGCCCCCCACGGGAACGCGTCAGCATCACCCTCTCCTATAACCACCACGCTCCAAATTCCAGACCCAGCCGCTGCAACATCCACACCCATAACCAACCCACCTATGGCAGAGGGCACAGGCTTTACTGGTATGCCTACCTACCCTGCCTATGGTTTGGGCCCACCTACCACTGCGCTTCCTGAGGCAACTACTGCCAGTGAGCTGGTGACTTCCAGTTCTGCGCCGGGATGGTATGCGGCTGACTATCACCATCCTCTACCTGCTACGGGAACCTATGTGGATGTTCCTGGGTATGCAACCTTGAGTGGGTTGAGGGGAGGACGTGAGTCTCTTGGAGGCAGGAGTAGAGGATCGGGGAGATCCTCCAACAGGTCCCCACCGCGGTCGGAGATCAACGAGGTGCTCCGAGGAGCCACCTCTAAAATTGTTGGCGACCTCACTAAGGAGATTCGAGAGAAACTGGAGCCCCTGATGATACCGCCCCAAGCGTCACCTACCACAGTGGGAGTGTCACCCCATCGAGTACAGGCCAACCACCTGGTGGCAGGGCTGACAAACACCCTGGGGAGCCTGAGGAGCCGACCGATGCCGACCCCTGCAGCGATACCGAGAAGTCCTTTCGTACCGAGAACGGCCTAGCTGCCCTACAGCCACGTGACAAATTCTACGAGCTGGACGGGCTGGGGCTGACAGCCTTGAGGGCAATGGTGGACGTGGAGCTTTATGGCTCTAGTGATCCAGGCGGAGACCCCTCTGATGATGAGCTGCCGTCTATGACCTCTACTTCGCCCTGGGAGGACGACGACCCGGAAGACCCCGAGAACCCAAGTGGGAAGAAGAAGAAGTAGAAGAGGAAGACCCGACGCCCTGAGGGGCGCAGGTCTCAAGAGGCTAAGGCTATTGCCACATCCAAGATGGTGGTGAACCTGTCTGAGTTCACAGGCAAGGACCTCAGCGAGTTCGCTGACAATTTTGGCCGGTTTCTCCAATTGACCGGCCAAACCCACGCTAGCGGACGGGTGAAGTGCGATCTGCTCCTGCAGTGCTGCAAGACCAAGTACCTGGAGAAGCAGGTCAGACAGATCGTGACTAATTCTACCACCCTTGCCGATGTGTTGGTTGCCTTGGAGAGGCAGTACCCAACCTATGAAACCGACCTCTCCATCAGAACCTGGCCGTGCTGCCCAACAACCCCAAACCTGGCAGGGTCTCTGAGCTGTTGGCTGACCTGGATCACTGGGCTGGACGATTGACGCCGGGTTCCTACAGCAGCGACGACCTGCTTTTCTGGTTGGTGGCCAAGCTCCCTCGAGAGCTGTGGGAAGAGTGCCGTTCGACCGCAGAGCGCAAGGCTAGATCCCTCCGCTACGAGGATCTATGCGTGCTACTCCTGAAGCTGGCGCAGTGGCGCTGGAGAAAGAAAGCGACCAGCACCTGAACAACTACCGTCCTTGAGGTGGAGGCTCTGGAAGCCATGGCAAAGGGTACCAAGGATCCAGACCTGGGCAGGGGACTACCCCCAAAAAAAACACGCCCACGCCCGTATCATGGAAAACGTCAAGGAGCTTTTTTGGTGTGACGCCAGAGACGAGCAGGGACACCTGCAGCACGCCCCTGACTGCGAGCAGCGAGACTGCTTTGTAGTCCAGGGGAAGCAGCAGGAGAAGCACACTGGCGTCAAAGCGAAGCTGCCGGATCATTACAGGTGCACCATCACGTGTGCCTTCTGTGGGAAGAGGGAGCACTACGAGGATGAGTGCTACCACAAGCAACGCCTATCGGCGAAGCTTAAGGGTGAAGATCCTGGCAAGGGCTCTGGCAAAGGTGGAGGCAAAGGCAAAGGCAACGACTCCGGCAAGGGCAAGTCGAAAGGACGTGGACAAGGGCAAGACAAGAGTCAAGGTGGACGAGGAGGAGGCGCTAACCGCCAGCCAGACAGGGACAACAAGAACCCGGACAAGAACGGAGGCAACCCCAACCCTAATCCAGGGGGGGACCTCCGAGCCCTCCGGAGGGCAGTCTGGTCCTACCACACGCTCACAGACGCAGGCCCAGAAAGAACTAGGGGCCAAGCGGGAGCACGAAGGTGGTGATGACGGCAACGCTAAGAAGAGAAGCCGTTTCATGAGGATGGCCCGCAAGCTGCGGAACAAGGGGTTCGAGGTGACCTGTCCCGCGGGGTTCTGACGGGGACGCTCCGGTGGCACCCAGAACCTGGTGTTTTGGGTACGTATCCGACTAGAAGGGCGCGAATACCTGGGGGTATTGGATACTGGCGCCACCATATCTGTAGTGGCCAAGAAACGTTTACCTTGTGGGAGCCTGAAGAACACCATGACCACCGCGGCTATACGAATGGGGGATGGACATGTGGTGCACAGCTGCGGGGACTGAGAAGTGGAGGTACCTATGGGCTCCAGGACTCATCGGTTCTATGTGATGGACACTGAGGCCTTCGACTTTGTATTGGGGACTGACTTCTTCGTGCAGCACTCCCAGATACAATCCCTGACGCTGCAAGCGCCCTACCTCCTCTACGTGGACCACGGCAGTGGCAGAGAGTCTGTGCCACTGGAGCAGTCGGAACATACCTCGAGTTACCTGAGGCTATCGAAGGAGGAGCCCTCGAACATGATGGTGGCCTCCAAAACTGAGGACTATCAACTATTGGGGGAAATCCTAGACCAAGGTCTGAAGGAGTTGGGTTACTCTAGAGAAGACCTGAATGTGGAGTTGTTCGCCAGCAACAAGCAGCATGTACTGGACCTTTACTGCAGCAAGGGGAAGAACTGCAGCTACAAATTTTACTGGCCCTCTTTCAGGATGGCCTACGGGAACCCCAGGTTCAGTGAACTGGGGAAGGTCCTGACCAAGGTGGCCTTGGAACGTTCCCGTATGGTCCTGTGTTCCCCCGATTGGGGAGCCCATGGGGGCAACGAGTACTGGCGAAACCTCCTGGACAGGCTGACTATCAGCTCTGTTCGGTTACCTGATGAGGCAATCTACGTGCCTCCCGGGCGTAAGATGCCTATTGGGAAGCTCGGATGGGGGAGTATGCTCAGCTTGGTGGACGGAGGTCTGACCTCCATTCCCTGGGAGGATCTGGACCCGACTCTGGTCCAGGCTATATAACAAGAAAGCGATGGACTCGCCTTGGGTGACTTGAAGGATCGACTACGACCTCAAGATGCTATTGAGACTATGCCCGGAGGAGATGAGTACGTCGTGACTGACACCAACGCCCCCAACTCTCCCTGCCATGTACCTGTTCCTGATGGAGTCTCTGAGTGTAGACTATCCGAGCTACCTAGCTCTACCCATTCAGATGACGAAACTGAGCACGACGCCCCCTTCGTGCAGACCTGTTTGGAGGAAGTGAAGAACGCCGAGCCCCTGAACTACTGGCCTTCATCACCCCTCAGGGGAGGGTGTCTCAGTGGAAGGTCATGCCATTTGGCGTGGCCAACGCACCCGCTCTATTCCAAGGGCTGATGAACAAGATCTTGTCCATCCTACGAAGGAGAGCTAAGATGCAGGAGCTCATATCCCGTGGGGCCCAGATGGAAGCTCACATCGACGATGTATGCCTCGGGACCAATACCCAGGAGGACCACCTAATCCTTGTGGATGAGTTGTTTGCGGTCTGCCAGGAGAACCACACACGACTCAAGCTTGCGAAGTGTGAGTTCATGCAGGAGACCATGCAGTACCTGGAGTTTGACGTTGGCTATGGGTGGTGGACCCCAGCGGCCTCTAAGGCCAAACCCCTGATTGATGCTAAGGTACGACACGAAGACCCCAAGAAAGGACTTCATGATGTACGCAGTTTCATTCGGGCGTGCAACTTCTATCCCCGCCATATCAAAAACGTCACCTACACCAGCGCCATTCTGACGGACTTGATCAAGAAGAGTACTACTTGGCGCTGGGGCCCACAAGAGCAACAAGCGTTTGACGAGCTCAAAGACAAGGTGGCCAACGCTAAGTGCTTGGGCAAGCCTAGGGCACAGGGGGAGATTTTCCTGGTAACCGACGCCAGCAACGTGGGTGGTGGTGGAACGTTGTTCCAATGGCAAGCACTAGAGAAGGAGGAGTTCGACTCGGCCATTTCCCAATGGGGGACTGAAGGTCTCAACCGAGATGAAACCCTCAAGCACAGCTACCCTGACGACAAGTGGGTCCTAGTACCTCTGGGCCACTGGAACTGGAAGTGGAACCAGGCCAGGGGTAACTACTCCACCTATGGGCAGGAATTGCTTGCGGGTATGCTAGTGCTATCCTCACAAGCACGACTGTTGGGGATTAACCCTGTGGTCTGGCTGTGCGGGCCGCAGTTTCCAGAAGGGCCCCCCAGCTGAGAAGGCGAAGCTACGGCGCTGGTGGACCTACCTCAGTCAACTACGGCTGACGGTACACCATATCCAGGGAGTGAAGAACGAGTGTGCAGACTACATCAGCCGCAATAACTTCGATGCCCTGATTGGTGCCCGGTCTGAAGCGCTGGCTAAGGGGGCGTTCAGCCGTATGGATGTCCACTTGGACCTCAACATGACGATGATACGCCCCCTGGATGGACTCCAACGATCAGAGTACCTGAAGGAGTTTCGGGATATCTACAAGCGCCTAGAGAAACGCCTTGAACCCCCCCTGGTCAACCAAGATCAGTGGAAGAGGGACAAGAGCTACCTCTGGCACGAGGACTCTATCGTGGTGCCTAGTGACAGAGTTCCAGCGTTGCTGAAGTCGAGGCATGAGTCGAGCGGTCATGTGGGTGCTGACCGTACCCTGAGGCTGTTCAAGCAGTGGTTCCACACTACGTGGACTGACGACCAACTGCGGAAAGCCCTCCAGCCTATCGTGGACAAGTGCCCGTGCAGGTCCTGCAAACCAGGGGATATCAGGGACAGAGGTCTCTACTCGACCCTGCCCATCCCTCACTGTGCTAACAGTGTTCTATATGTGGACTACACGGAGATGCCGAAGTTCGGGGGCTATGACTTCGCCCTCGTGGTAACCTGTGGGTTGACCAGGTTCACCAGGGTGTTCCCATGTACCAAGCACATTACCGGGGAGGAGACTATCAAGATACTCCTGGAGGAGTGGTTTTGTGTCTATTGGGCGCCCAAGGAGATCAACTCCGATGAGGACGAACGAGTACGCTCACATACCGGTTGGTACAAGAGGGTCCTGAGATCCCTCAATGTCCAGGTGTCTACGGGGATCCCCTACTCGCACACGAGCAACCCCCTATGTGAGCGACAGATCCGTGTCCTCAAGGAGAATGTAAGGATATGGTGCAAAACTGAACGCACCAGAGACTGGGTGAGACTACTCCCCGTCATATCCTTGATGATGAACTCCCAAGAGAGTTCAGCTACTGGGTACTCGCCCCATGAGCTATTCCTACTGCGCCCGGCATGGTTCCTACATGCCCCCTATCCAGAGGACACCCATTCTTCTGTGGGTGAATGGGTCCAAGAGCAACAAGCGAAGGTGGACAAGGCCAAGGCTATGCTTCGGAGAGTGAGGGAGCGTCAGTGGATTAAGAAGAACAAGCACCGAGTACCGGCCACCTACCAAGAGGGGGACTGGGTGCTGGTGCACCACAGTCGACTACCCGCCTGGCCACGCTCTACCAGCGATGACCCATACTTCGGGCCGTACAAGATTCTATCAGTGGATGAACACCGTATCACCGTGCGGTGTTCTCCCCGTCTAGGGGGGACCCTGGTGTGCGCTGCTCAACACCTGAAGCACTACAATGATCCTGAAGACCTCTGTGGGGAGGAGTGGGAGCTGAACGACGAGGAAATCGCCGCCCTAGACCTACAAGGGGCTGCCAGCCCTATGGAGGTTGAAGTGGAACTCCCCGACATGAACGCTGAAGAGATGGCTAAGGAGGGCTTCTACCTGGTGGAGTCTGTCCTACGCCACCGCTATCTCCAGGGTTGGCGCTTCTTCACCCTCTGGGAAGGGTTTGGAGTCGAAGAGGCCACCTGGGAGCCCTTCTCTGCGTTTGTTCTACCTGAGGGACGCCTAAATTCAGTTCTGGTTGACTACCTGTCCCAGAACAACCTTGGTGAGTTGCTGAGGCTCCCTGAGACGCTTGCTTCCAGGACTAAAGCGAGGGACTGAACCTTACCCCTAAGTGTGCTACGTATGTCTGTGTGTGTCTCACTTCTCTCTCGAGCGTGGCTCCCAGAGACCGGGCTTCGCTGATGTCGGACCGAAGGTCCTAGTCAGATACTGGTACCACTCCTATGGCGCCAAATTTCTGTGCTGGCGCCCATCCTTGGGGGAAGACGGCAAAAGCCCTACCTACCAGAGGGGAGGGGTGGCCAAGTGTGCTAAGAGCGTACAAAACGCCCATTTTTGCTAAAGGCCAAAACCTAACGCAGTCCCCTGCCCACGAGGAAAAGCACGCGGGACAGGAGACACCACTACACTACACACCCTACCTACAGTG
The DNA here is from genome assembly GCA_964036045.1 of Eutreptiella sp. 'Long Island Sound 2002'. NCBI lineage: Eukaryota > Euglenozoa > Euglenophyceae > Eutreptiales > Eutreptiaceae > Eutreptiella > Eutreptiella sp. 'Long Island Sound 2002'. Next base: position 95,964,166 of record OZ038380.1, on the reverse strand, counting down.
GCACCATCCTGGTGGGCGAGCACTTCTGCAACTGGCTCAAGCCCCCACTCCGGATTACCATTCCTACACTCACGCTCTACTGGGTGTTGTTGGAGGTCAAGTCGTGAGTCCTAATGACCCTCCTGTGAAGAAGACAAGGAACACAGCGCTGCTAAGCAACTGTGGCCTAACAGGGGACGCCACAACGCGTTTCCCCTGCTAGGGCGTTGAAGGAGGAGATGCTCTTGATGCGTGCACAGCGTGGATGTCGATGAAGTGGAACTGCCCTCGCCACTCCTGGCGGAGGTGCAGTAAATTGTTTGTGTGATCAGCGCCCTTGTTTAGCAGGCCTAGAAAAAAATGGTATGCTGCTGCACCAATCACCCTACTTGCCCACCTGGAATGCAAAGGCCAATGAAGGGGTGTTTGCAGCTGAGGAAACAAGCCACACTCCTCGTATTATACGCTTCTCAGTGTGACCTATAATACACTGTCCTCAAACACGCCCTGTCAAGCAAGCAAGCGTTAAGAGACACCTCAGGTTCTCTTAAAGAACGTACTGAGGAGCCCCTGGATAACCTAAACAAGGTTTACCATGTGAATGCACAAGCATGCACGAGTTTGCGAACAACCTGTTCCAATCACTGTTTTTCCTACAAATCTAACCCAGGATCACTAACTCCACCAGGGGGTGGCCCCACCTGGGCTTACCGACCTTACCTACCGCTGGAGAGAGAGAGCAAGTGGGAACGTGAAAGGAGGCGCAAGCGAAAAACGTCGCTATGCACTTGTGTGTATGTCTAGTCACCCTGATCTGACCTCTAATCATCTGCAATCCTTCTAATCTAGCCCTCTATCGTTTGTTAGCGTTGCTACAAGACTCGTTCACGGAGACACGAGACGAGCATTGTGCATGCTGCATACTAGACGAGCAGACCTGTGGTTTATACCTGATTCATTGAAGTCTTCTCGTTGATTTTGGAATTCTTGGATACTTTATTCTTACTGTCAGTGTGGGTGGAATCTGTATGTCTATTTATTAATGTGTGTCTCGTCATTTTCCAGTCTACGTGAGACATACGTTTATAATCTCATTATTTCCTTATTTTCCAGCGCTTCGCTAGGAGCCGCACCTGCGCGCCGCCTTTTTATGCGTACGAATTTCTTGATTTAAAAATTCGAGAGATGACTACAATTTATATCAAAATGTGCTTCTGATGCACAATTGGATTCTGCTCAGGTGTGTTGTCTCAGAACAATTGTAGGCCGTCATTTGACGGATTTAGGTGTTGTCGCTTCGCGCTTGCGTGGATTCGTCCATAATTCTCCCATTCCTGCCTCTGCAGATATCCTCGCGAAAGCGTAGCTGAGTAGGCCGCTTTCTGGGCCGGAAAGCAGCAGCCAGGAGACTGAGCAGAACCCAAGACCCCACCAAGGGGCAATTTAATTTCTTGACGACTCCCTTCGCCCTAAGATCAGGACAGCAGGTCGCCAGCAGGTTTTGACAACCAGACCGGATGTCCATACAGAGTCTGGCGTTGGGTTAGTGTCGCGCTGCGTCTTGGAGGGAGGGATGCACATGCACATGGTTTTGGCATGCTCCCAATCTAAATCAACCAAGCCACAGGAACCCCGGCAGCGCCATGAGCGCTGAGCTTTCTGTAGGAAATGTCACGAACACAGCAGCAAAAAGGCGCCAGCCATGGTGAGCGTCCATTTCTCTGTGTGTGGGGAATTATAGGTATTTTAAAGTAGATGTGGAAACCAAGGAAAGGCCAAGAAAGAGAAATAACTTTTCTCTGAAAGTGCAACAGTGGTGGCCACCACAGCACAAGGGGGGAGTAAGAAAAAGTGCTTTTTCAATGCTTTAGGGTATGCTCTAGTTGTATTAGAGGTGCTCCAACGACACCTGCATTTCTATCTTAGTATTGGCCCAATCAAAAGTGGTGATAACACATTTTGACCTATGGAACCAAACACCAAATCAGGATATGGAGTGGACCCCTTAATCCCCTATCAATATGAGGCAATTCATCTTCTCCTGAGTCGACTGAGAACTGACATATCCAGGGCAGAGCCTATGAATTTATCTATGTTTTCTCATGAATTCTTAGCTGTCCCAGTGGTATGCACCCTAGGGGGCTAGGCACCTCTTTTTGAGAGGTCCTGGGTTCAATTCCCGGTCAGCCTAGCTAAGTAGGAAGATTCCATGTGACATTGCAGTGACCTCATCGCCACATGCCCTGCCATCCCAGCACATATGGGACCCAAAACAAAGAGTGCACATCTCCTGAGATGGCACTATGGAGATTGAGTGACCATGGGGCAGTTTTCCAACTCTTTCTCCAAAGCGATTCAGCTATCTTTGTGAATATGCAATCCGATGTGCCCTGAGTTGCAGTTTCTGTGAATATTCTAACATCTTTCACTGTTTACACTGCAGCCCTTCATGCTTTGATCCTGATTCTCTTCTACTTGCTTATCTCTGGCTTGGGCTATCCTGGATTGGTTGTATTTCAGCAAACAAAACATTTTCCTCATCAAAAACAAGCAGGAGGAAACCCTACACCAGCAGCAAGCAGCAGGAGAGGCACAACAAACACAGTGTTGAAATCACTATAAAACCTTCTGGAGAAGGTAGGCTGGCAGGTATCGTTGGGAGCTCAAGATGCCTCCTTTGACAACGCAGGAAGAAGGTTTCCAGAGGGGACGTCCTGTCCCTCCTACTGCCCTGGTTCAGGTGCCTCCTTACGCCGCTCCCGCAGGTGCTTGGGAAGGCAGTGTCGCGGCCACCTGGTCCAGGTGTCCAGGAAGGGAGGGTGTCCCCACATGTGTCAATGGGTTGGGCCACATATCCCTTCCTTTGGGCGGGCAGCTCTCGGGGGCTGCCCAGCCGTTTGGAGTATCTCTCACCACAGGGGGTATTGCTCCAGCCAGTCTACGGAACGCCCGCCTTACCCCTTTGTCGCGAGTTGCCGGATTCTGCTGCTTGGCAGGCGTCCTCCTCCTGGACTGTGTACCAGCGCACCTGTCACTGGCTGATTCCATGGCTCCCGGTGACCTTTTCAATGAGCCCCGGTGCGGCCTGGCGGGGCTCGGACCAGTGGCCTTGGAGTACTGCTCCTGCTACTGGCCCTGGTGGGCCGGCTGCGTCACCCCAGTGCGTCAGACCGGTGACAATGGCAATGGACGACAATGGAGAATTCTGGAAAGAACATTCATGGCGAGACGCCCCCAGAAGAGTCCTGCGTGGACACCCCTTGAAGGTTCTTCGCAGGGGACTTCACCTCCAGGAGGAAGAATGACCTAAACGCCGAGGACTCGCAGAGCAGCCAGGACAGCGGCCGCACCTCCGTCACCGCCGCAAGGGCAAGGCAAAGATCCCCAAAAGGAAACCGAGGCCCGCCAAAGGGCACTACCAAGACTCTGACAGCTTCGTCCCTTGCTGCAAAGGGGACAGAGGAGACCGCCAGCATCGCCGAGAACCCACGGGCTGTGGGCTGGGTGTGGCCAGAGCCGGTGGCAGAGGAGAGAACAGCACCCTCCGGGGTTGGAAGAGGACGGCCGCCGACCTCCAACCTTGAGTAGGTAAGGGACTGCGTGCCCACCCCCTTCTTGGATCCGATCGCTATGGGACTCCGACGACAATCAGGAGTATGAACCACGTGCCAGGCAACCCAGCATTGACCATGGGCCCCGGTAGCAGGACCGGGCAGAGACGGAGGACCCCCGGACGGTGGACCACCCCGAGGACCCCCAGGTGGTGAACCACCCTGAGGGCACGGGCAGAGGAGCACCAGAAGGACCACCGGGAGCGGGGATACCGGAGGGCACCTGGAGGTGGATCATGTACCTCATGGGGAACATTCAGGCCCTTGAGCGCGAGGTCCGGATCAAGAAGACCGAGACGAATGAGAGTGCCCCAGTCACCACCAAGGCTCAGAAGGAGCGGGACATCGCCAACAAGGAGGCCAAGCAACCGAGCGGTGTTGTTACCAAGTTGCGGAGGAAGCTGGACAGGCCAGAGGGCCTGGGGATTGCCGTGAGCGACAGACGGCCTCTGGAGTCCGGCTCGTCGGACGAGGGCTGGGGACCCCGACCAGGTGCAGGCAGACCCGAGGCTCCCGGGGGGGGCACGTCAGAGCAACTACACGCCCTCCGCTCCTGGCAGCAGGCGGGAGCGTGATGCTTTACTGAGCACTAAGTACCAACTTCGCTGCGTCTCATTCTGCATGCTTTTTCCCCCTAAGCGCCCAGAGGGCGCCCAGGAACAAGCCCCACCCGCGTACGGCCAGTACGGAGCGCTGAGGGATGAGGTCCCTGAAGAGGACATGGAGGCTGACAGGCATAGAGTTGATGACGACCCCATAAAGGACTTCGGTGTCACCCCAACACGGAGAGGGCAAACAGAAGCTACCAGCGAGAGCCATCAGGAGCGCAAGGAGGCATAGTACATGGACGATGTACACTGAGGAGTCCTGGGCGGGGGGTACGTGGAGGAACTACGGTGCAGAGTGGGCTACAACGGCCATGTGGGCATCAAGGAAATTGAGTCTTGCAGGCGTCGGAACGCACGGGGGACTCCCATTGGAGCCTCGCTTGTCCTCTCGGCTGGGCTTCATGGTGTCCAAGGCCACTGATGCTGACGTGTGGGAGGACCTGAAGCATGTCCGGCCCCCCATTTACGATGGAAAGCCCCTCAACCTTGACCGCTTCTTGGAGAAGCTCGACGATTGGGGGATGACCGTCACTGAGGACATGGATCCCGCTGAGGCGGATAAATATGTCTTCAATCCGTTCTGGTGGCACCTGCGAGCAGTGCTCCAGGAGTTGTACTTCGTGGCGGCCAAGGAGGAGAAGATCAAGATCCCCAGGGATGCCAAGAAGTGGCTAAAACAGCAGGAGCAGCTGGACGCCCGGCATGTTGCCTCCAAGATGTGGAAAGCCATCAGGCTGCAGCATGATAGCCAGGAGATCCACCTGTCAAAATCACCCGATTATAAGAGGAGGGATGAACAGTGCACGAAGCGGACACACAGCACATGAAACATTGATGGGTGCCGCTCTTCTTCAGCAGTTTACTCCCTGTACATACCGCCCCCACCTGTATGTACACTTTGTTTTGCTCTTCCTCCCCTAAATAGCAGAATGAGCCTTTTTGCCACCTCTCGCTTTGACCGGTATCCCCAAATTATGGGGGGTGGGGTGGATACGTAACATGGCCAATTTTTCGCTTTGAACGCTCTTTTTTGGGTCTCAAGCCTAACACTCTAATCATCCACCCACTGCATCAATCCATGGCAGCTAGGTGACAGAAGTCTACATCCATGAAAAAAGACAAAACTGACGTACAGCTGCCAACTGAACCTAACCGTCTCAGTATGCTCTGCAAACGGGCCAAACATTTCCCAACTGCTTGCAATACCCTGGAGAAACTTTACAATATACTACTCACATAATATATATATCTGGCATGGGTTTGGTGGACATCTGTGTTTCTTGTGATGTGTGTCGAATTTTTGCACTCGTCATCCCTCCTCTTGAAATTGGGTCCTTTTGAGGACACTCAGCTGTCACACAGCACAAGCGCCATAGATGGGCCCCCACCAGCGGCAGCCTAATGTGACAGAATCATCGTCTGTGCAATATGGCGCAGAGCCGTCACTCGATCATAAAAGTTACGAAAACAATCATAGGATTCCCAATCCCCCGGGGCGCAGACCAGATGAGGATCTACGCCCAGCACAATCAGCGCAGAGGCAGCAGCACTATGAGTAGAATGTGCAGTGAAGTCTTGAATGGCATTTTACTTCAGGAACTTAGTAGCACTAGAATCACGAGACAAACCTCTGGTGCCCAGGTAGTAGACTTTTCCTCGGGACCACAACCCCATACTAATCCACACTATACCCTGGGCGCAGCCCCATATCCCTGAGGCGCGCTGCACCCAGTGGAACCGTAGGGATGTATCGCGGTTCCGCCGTGACATATCTGCAGCCACAGCTACATTGCCTCTCCCCACCGTTGCCAGTGATACTGCACACACATACCAACAACTGTGCTCACACATGCTCACTACCATGCGCCGGGTTAACTAGCAGAGGCCACCTTCCCCGCCAGCCTCTGACGATGTCAGTGATTGGTCGTCTGTAGTACGCCAACTGGCCAAACAAGCCAAGCGAAGGTCCAAGACCTTCTACCGCCGCATCAAGCATACCCTCCTCACCCCCCCCGCCCAGTCTACACTCCCCACCCCCACCAGGAAAATACAACGCATATTGCAATGGAACACGCCGTGGTCCTCTCACGCTTTAGACCTCATACCCCAAAGAGCACGACTGTGCGACCCCCCCCCCCCCCCACCTTCAGTGAACTGCGTGCCCTTGCCCGTGCGTCTAGGAAAAAATCTCCCGGACCGGACGGAGTCCCGCCGTACCTACTGCACATTCTCCCCGACCCCGTCTTCAAGTTAGTTCACAGCTGTATCTCCCTTTGTTACTCTGAAGGCTTTTTACCACAGCCCTGGCTGGTCTCAGAGACATTTTGTTTGTTTAAAGGAAAGGGCCAGTGGCAAGACCCTGATCGGTGGAGACCAATTGCCATGAGCAATTCTATCTACCGCCTTTTTATGCGCTGGGTTTACTCCAAGCTCTACCCCTTAGTGTCCCCCCACCTGCACCCCAACCAATTCGGCGGCAGACAGGGCACGTCCACAGCACATGCCACAGAAGTTTTTCTGGATGCCATCGACTCCATACGGGACAAGGAAGCCCTACTCGCCTTCGACGTCTATCACGCTTTTGACAGTCCACCCAAAGCTCTTATCCTAGGTGTACTCGACCGAATGGGGACCCCCTCCAAATTACTGCAAATAATCTCCCTGGTAATGGAGCAAGGGTCCACATTCTTACGAGGAGCGGAGGAGACAGTGTTTAGGACGACACATGGCGTCAAGCAGGGCTGCCCCCTTTCCTGTTTTTTGTTTGTCGTGGTTTTTGAAATCCCCCTGCGAGTGTTAGACCAACACGGCATCCCTTTCTCGGCTTATGTCGACGACATATGCTCCCCCGCGCCGTATGGCCAGAGCCAGCACGTTGCCGAGGTCGTACAGACCGCCCTCAGTCTGATTGCTTGCCAGGTGAACGTCACCAAAAGCGAATCTCTTCACATGCAACCCCTGCCCCCTGTCCTGCCCACCCTCCCCAAGTATCTGCACCCACCCTCCCCGGTTCAGGCTGCCAGTCCGTCGCCATGGTACACCGTCTCTGCGCCGTACCCGCCAGAGTGGAGTGTACAGGTACTGCACACCTTTGCACGTGCCCCCTACCTCATGCATTTGGGCCACCCTCTCCCCCCCTGCCTCTGCCCTGACGCCTGCGTTGAGGTTGTGCTGCAGGAGCTGAGAGCCCAGTTAAATGAGCTGCACTCCCAACCCGTTCAAGTGATTGACCGGGTCCTCTTAGTCAACACTATGGTGTTACCGAGGCTCCTCTATCGCATAGAGTGCATCCCACTCCGCGCCTCGCAGCTAATGTCCATCACTTCCCTGTTGGAAAAGTTTATCTTCGGCGTCATGGGTCTTCCGTCCCTCGTCGCCAAGAAAACACTCTACACGCATCGTAGTCGTGGCCTTGGCCTCGGATACTTTCCAATCCTGCACCCCACTAGGGTACTGGACTCGCTGCACCGCAATCAGCGACTACATACACTCTCCACGTCCCCCCACACCACTGTCTCCCCATACCATGCCTTCATCACCGCTGTCTCCCTTCTCAACCCTGACCCCGACCCTCGCCAGCCACCCGTACACACTACGTGGGCGGCTCAACAACTACAGCGCGACGCCGTCGAGGTGGCCCACGTAGCCGGGCTTACAGTGTACCTTTTACCCCCGCAATGCCAGCCGCCAGCCACCTACACGGACGGCAGCAAGATGGGTCAACTGCCCTCATCTGGGGCGTCCGCTGTGCTGAAAGATGGCCGCATTGCCGTGTGCAGAGTGCCTGGTGACCCAAATTCCTATAAAGCGGAGTTAGTAGGAATGCTCCTGGGCTCCCATTTTTCGGAAGTAGGGGACACCATCCGACTGGATTGCCAGGGCGCCATTGCATCTGCGCAGAGCGCGCGCCGGCCAGTCAGGCAGGCATTTTGGGTGCAGGAAGTGCGCACTTCCATCCTGGCTAAATGCCAAGGTCTGGAGTGGGTTGAAGGGCACACTGGGGAAGTCCACAATGAAATGTCGGACAAGTATGCCAAAGTCGGTACGGCCCTCCCCCTGCCCCCCCCCACAGACAAGGGTGACCCCCTGGGATGTGGTCCGACACGGTGAACGCATGGCGCCCCCCCATAAAGTGTGGACCCATGGTCTGTTCCCCACACACGCCCACGAAGGCTTCCACCCCTTGTCCTGGCGGCCCCTGCGTTTCCGGAGGCTGGCATGGCACAAGTGGCTCTTTGGCCTGCAGTCCCGCCTGGGGTACGCGCACTATGCCACCTTCTGGACCGACGCACCCGTCAAGCACCCTTGCCCCCACTGCCACCGCTTCCACAACCAGAGCCTACACGGCACACTGGCCTTCTGCACACAGACCCACCCACTGGTTGCTGCTTGGCTCTCCTCTTGGACGGTAAGATCAGAGGTCCTGACGTGGCGCCGGTCCGCCCAGCGCAAGGACCTTCGCATCGTTGGCAGACTGGCCATCCCTCAGTCCCTGTACCGCTTCCTTAAGACCAGACTTGGGGGACTGCGCGAGGCGCGGAAGACCGTCAGGCACTTCCAGCAGCATGTGCTGGATAATGTCACCGCGGTTCTGGCCGATTCGGTCCCCACCAAGCCCCAGGCACGGCCCAATCCCTTCAGCCCCGCTGATTGGTCCCAGCCCCTGAGCCTATGCTGACCCCCTCTCGCCCTCTGCATGCGTGTGTGCTCAAACCACACGGTGTCACTACCCTGTAATGGACCTCCTTGCCCCCCTGCCGCCCTTCCCCCCTCTCTTCACAGGCAACCACCTGAAGCTGCATTGGCTGCCCTCTCTTAAACTAAGTGGTGCTCATGCCGCCAGGGCGCTGTACTTTACTCAGTTTCCGCCGCGACTGTACATGCTTTGTCATCACAGTGATGCTCACGCTGCCTTCGTTCTGCACGCCGCCGATGGATGACACATGACAGATGTACCCCCTGGTTGCGCTTTTGAATGGACCTAGCCTGTGGCTGTGACTCCCCCGTGTCTGACGCTGGGGCCTGCCGGAGCCCTGTGGCGGTGGCGCACACCCAGCCCCCCCCCTCCCCCCAGCCCAATAGTGTCACAGCTACCCACGTTAAATCAGTTTTCTGCACTGTCCCCACCCGCAGCCCCATACAGTCCACGCGACATACGCCATCAGCGCTGCCCCCCCCCCCCCCCCCAGGCATACCTTGCCCAGACAGTACGTGTCTTTTGCACTGTCCTCTCTCCCAGGGCTTCTCCTCAGGCTGTAGCCCACATGCCTGGCACCCCAGCATGATTCTTGGTCCCCCGGGGCCCTGAGAAGGGGCGTTTGCTCGCATGTCGCCATCCATGTATTCTTTTACGTAAAAATCTGCTTGTGCCCATTTTCCTCTTCCCTGTCCGCGTCCCACATGCCTGACCCTGACCCAATGGGATGGGGTCACTTCTGTATGATGGGCTCACCCTTCCTGAGTTTGGACGTGGACTCTTGGACTTTGGCCTTGTGTTAAAAAAAAAAAAAAGAATCACGAGACAAACGGCATCGTGGAACAGTCAGCGAAACAAACAGCGCATCGCCAGTGAAATCTTGAGTCAGGTCCAAATAGCGTAATGTTGATTGTTGAGGACATAAAGTGACTGGTCACAAAGCATGAATAGGGTATTAACCAGGATACTGTCCCCCTTTCCCTTCGACCTGAGGAACCAAGGCTGCGCCAAAGTGCCCAAACTTCTGCTGGCTGCAGCCAAGTCGCAACCACAAAACAGCACCAAGAAACCAAAGCAACAGAATACAGCGCAACCCCGCTTGCTCTTCAGTCACAGGATGTTGCCTCCCTAGCACACCCAGCACGGATGCTACGTCGTAGAACCAATGATACTTGGGCTGCGCTGCGTTCCACAATCGCTTTACACCTGGCAGCGCCCTCTCAAAGTGCAAGGCCTGAAAAAAAGCGAATAAAAGTAGGGCAGAATTCATGTTGCGTCTCTCAGCCATAGAGTGTTACCTGGTCAATGAAGCCACAACCACCGCGAGCTTGAAGAATGAAATGCGCCCCCATCGCATGAAATCTATAGGATCATCCGCCAAACAGGCCTGCAAAAAAGCTGGCACCAAACGATTCCATGCTCCGTTGTAACCCTCAAACGTGGTATCACCCAACTCTCTTGCCAGCACTTCTGCCACTTGCGCTGTGGCTCCACGGATAATGAAATAGGACCTGACAGTATCCCCCAAAACTATAGGGACGGCGGAGCCTCGCACGGTGCCTTCTGGGAACACGTACCGAGGGTCTCTCAGCATCAATTGACTCTACACCAACCGTGACCAGGGGAGCCACCACGGGGCACTTTCGCTCAACAGCTCCACAATCAGGACTAGATGGTTCTAGACGGCCAGCCGCCTCAACAAACCCGGTATCATGTTCCAGGGAGGGTTGCACAAACCTGGAGAGTGTGCATTCAGTGGAGCGTGGAGGACATCTACCACCGCTGATCCAGGTAACGGTTTGGGAGCGAGGTAACAAGGACACTAAGATTTTTAGGCGCCTGCGATTCCGTTTGTTGCCGGCTGTATCCACAAACTCACCCATGCAGGAATCATGTTGATCAGGTCCAGATGCAGCGTTGTTTTAGACATACAATACTCCATGCCAGATGGCTGTCCGCAGAGTTGTGCTGCAATGGCACAAAATGAGGCACAATCTGTACGCTTTGCTCCCCGGAATAGACCAAGAGTTGACGAATCACCTGATTCAAATAAGGAGAACGGCCGCCCTACCGTAGATTATGGTAGAGAGTTGTTGAATCCGTCCAAAAATGAACTGTGGTGTTCCTCATCATATGGCTGCGCAAGGGGTAAATGGCCCCCTGGAACTCCTTCTGATTTATACGAATGCTCAGATCGTTGTTTGTGAAATGGCCGTAGACATCCTGTTGAGCCGAACTGCACGCGCCTGTCCCCCTATCCGAGGCATCCCTGACACCTGTCGTTGTGACCGGTATCCCCAAATTATGGGGGGTGGGGTGGATACGTAAAATGGCCAAATTTTGGGTTTGAACACTCTTTTTTGGGTCTCAAGCCTGACACTCTAATCATCCACCCACTGCATCAATCCATGGCAGCTAGGTGACAGAAGTCTATATCCATGGAAAAAGACAAAAATGACATACAGCTGCCAACTGAACCTAACTGTCTCAGTATGCTCTGCAAACAGGCAAACATCCCCCAACTGCTTGCAATACCCTGGAGAAACTTTACAATATACTACTCACATAATATATATATCTGGCATGGGTTTGGCGGACATCTGTGTTTCTTGTGATGTGTGTCGGAATTTTGCACTCGTCATCCCTCCTCTTGAAATTGGGTCCTTTTGAGGACACTCAGCTGTCACACAGCACAAGCGCCATAGATGGGCCCCCACCAGCGGCACCCTAATGTGACAGAATCATCGTCTGTGCAATATGGCGCAGAACCCTCACTCCATCATAAAACTTACGAAAACAATCATAGGATTCCCGATCCCCCAGGGCGCAGACCAGATGATGATCTACGCCCAGCACGATCAGCACAGAGGCAGCAGCGCTACGCGTAGAATGTGCCGTAAAGTCTTGAGTGGCATTTTACTTCAGGAACTTAGTAGCACTAGAATCACGAGACAAACAGCATCGCTGAACAGTCAGCGAAACAAACAGCGCATCGCCGGTGAAATCTTGAGTCAGGTCCAAATAGCGTAATGTTGATTGTTGAGGACATAGAGTGACTGGTCACAAAGCATGAATAGGGTATCAACCAGGATACTGTCCCCCTTTCTCTTCGACCTGAGGAACCAAGGCTGCGCCAAAGTGCCCAAGCTTCTGCTGGCTGCAGCCAAGTCGCAACCACAAAACAGCGCCAAGAAAACAAAGCAACAGAATACAGCGCAACCCCGCTTGCTCTTCAGTCACAGGATGTTGCCTCGCTAGCACACCCAGCACGGATGCTACGTCGTAGAACCAATGATACTTGGGCTGCGCTGCGTTCCACAATCGCTTGACACCTGGCAGCGCCCTCTCGAAGCGCAAGGCTTCAAAACAAGCGAATAAAAGTAGGGCAGAATTCATGTTGCGTCTCTCAGCCATAGAGTGTTACCTGGCCAATGAAACCACAACCACTGCAAGCTTGAAGAGTGAAATGCGCCCCCATCGCATGAAATCTATAGGATCATCCGCCAAACAGGCCTGCAGAAAAGCTGGCACCAAACGATTCCATGCTCTGTTGTAACCCTCAAACGTGGTATCACCCAACTCTCTTGCCGGCACTTCTGCCACTTGGGCTGTGGCTCCACGGAAACTGTAATACGACCTGAAAGTATCCCCCAAAACTATAGGGACGGCGGAGCTTCGCACGGTGCCGTCCGGGAACACGTAGGGAGGGTCTCTCAGCGTCAATTGACTCTACACCAACCGTGACCACGGGAGCCACCACGGGGCAGGTTCCCTCATCAGCTCCACAATCGGGACTAGATGGTTCTAGACCGCCAGCCGCCTCAACAGGCCCGGTGGGATGTTCCAGGGAGGGTTGCACAAAACTGGAGAGTGTGCATTAAGTGGAGCGTGGAGGACATCTACCGCCGCTGATCCCGGTAACGGTGTGGGGGCGAGGTAACAAGGACACTAAGATTTTTCGGCGCCTGTGATTCCGTCTGTTGCCGGCTGTATCCACAAACTAACCCATGCAGGAATCATGTTGATCAGGTCCAGATGCAGCCTTGTTTTAGACATACAATACTCCATGCCAGATGGCCGTCCGCAGAGTTGTGCTGCAATGGCACAAAATGAGGCACAATCTGTACGCTCTGCTCCCCGGAATAGACCAGGAGTTGACGAATCACCTGATTCAAATAAGGAGAACGGCCGCCCTACCGTATATTATGGTATAGAGTTGTTGAATCCGTCCAAAAATGAACTGTGGTGTTCCTCATCATATGGCTGCGCAAGGCGTAAATGGCCCCCTGGAACTCCTTCTGATTTGTACGAATGCTCAGATCGTTGTTTGTGAAATGGCCGTAGACATCCTGTTGAGCCAAACTGCACGCCCCCGTCCCCCTATCCGAGGCATCCCTGACACCTCTCGTTGTGACTGGTATCCCCAAATTTTGGGGGGTGGGGTGGATACGTAACATGGCCAATTTTCCGCTTTGAACACTCTTTTTTGGGTCTCAAGCCTAACACTCTAATCATCCAACGACTCCATCAATCCATGGCAGCTAGGTGACAGAAGTCTATATCCATGGAAAAAGACAAAACTGACATACAGCTGCCAACTGAACCTAACTGTCTCAGTATGCTCTGCAAACAGGCAAACATCCCCAACTGCTTGCAATACCCTGCAGAAACTTTACAATATACTACTCACATAATATATATATCTGGCATGGGTTTGGCGGACATCTGTGTTTCTTGTGATGTGTGTCGGAATTTTGCACTCGTCATCCCTCCTCTTGAAATTGGGTCCTTTTGAGGACACTCAGCTGTCACACAGCACAAGCGCCATAGATGGGCCCCCACCAGCGGCAGCCAAATGAGACAGAATCATCGTCTGTGCAATATGGCGCAGAACCCTCACTCGATCATAAAACTTACGAGAACAATCATAGGATTCCCAATCCCCCGGGGCGCAGACCAGATGAGGATCTACGCCGAGCACGATCAGCACAGAGGCAGCAGCGCTACGCGTAGAATGTGCCGTAAAGTCTTGAATGGCATTTTACTTCAGGAACTTAGTAACACCAGAATCACGAGACAAACGGCATCGCGGAACAGTCAGCGAAACAAACAGCGCATCGCCGGTGAAATCTCGCGTCAGGTCCAAATAGCGTAATGTTGATTGTTGAGGACATAGAGTGACTGGTCACAAAGCATGAAAAGGGTATCAACCAGGATACTGTCCCCCTTTCTCTTCGACCTGAGGAACCAAGGCTGCGCCAAAGTGCCCAAGCTTCTGCTGGCTGCAGCCAAGTCGCAACCACAAAACAGCGCCAAGAAACCAAAGCAACAGAATACAGCGCAACCCCGCTTGCTCTTCAGTCACAGGATGTTGCCTCCCTAGCACACCCAGCACGGATGCTACATCGTAGAACCAATGATACTTGGACTGCGCTGCGTTCCACAATCGCTTGACACCTGGCAGCGCCCTCTCGAAGCGCAAGGCTTCGAAACAGGCGAATAAAAGTAGGGCAGAATTCATGTTGCGTCTCTCAGCCATAGTGTTTTACCTGGCCAATGAAACCACAACCACCGCGAGCTTGAAGAGTGAAATGCGCCCCCATCGCATGAAATCTATAGGATCATCCGCCAAACAGGCCTGCAAAAAAGCTGGGACCAAACGATTCCATGATCCGTTGTAACCCTCAAACGTGGTATCACCCAACTCTCTTGCCAGCACTTCTGCCACTTGCGTTGTGGCTCCACGGAAACTGAAATAGGACCTGAAAGTATCCCCCAAAACTATAGGGACGGCGGAGCTTTGCACGGTGCCGTCCGGGAACACTCACCGAGGGTCTCTCAGCGTCAATTGACTCTACACCAACCGTGACCACGGGAGCCACCACGGGGCAGGTTTGCTCATCAGCTCCACAATCAGGACTAGATGGTTCTAGACCGCCAGGCGCCTCAACAGGCTCGGTATGATGTTCCAGGGAGGGTTGCACAAACCTGGAGAGTGTGCATTCAGTGGAGCGTGGAGGACATCTACCGCCGCTGATCCCGGTAACAGTTTGGGAGCGAGGTAACAAGGACACTAAGATTTTTTTGCGCCTGCGATTCCGTCTGTTGCCGGCTGTATCCACAAACTCACCCATGCAGGAATCATGTTGATCAGGTCCAGATGCAGCCTTGTTTTGGACATACAATACTCCATGCCAGATGGCCGTCCGCAGAGTTGTGCTGCAATAGCACAAAATGAGGCCCAATCTGTACGCTCTGCTCCCCGGAATAGACCAAGAGTTGACAAATCACCTCATTCAAATAAGGAGAACGGCCGCCCTACCGTATATTATGGTATAGGGTTGTTGAATCCGTCCAAAAATGAACTGTGGTGTTCCTCATCATATAGCTGCGCAAAGCGTAAATGGCCCCCTGGAACTCCTTCTGATTTATACGAATGCTCAGATCGTTGTTTGTGAAATGGCCGTAGACATCCTGTTGAGCCGAGCTGCACGCCCCCGACCCCCTATCCGAGGCGTCCCTGACACCTCTCGTTGTGACTGGTATCCCCAAATTGTGGGGGGTGGGGTGGATACGTAAGATGGCCAAATTTTGGGTTTGAACACTCTTTTTTGGGTCTCAAGCCTAACACTCTAATCATCCACCCACTGCATCAATCCATGGCAGCTAGGTGACAGAAGTCTATATCCATGAAAAAAGACAAAACTGACATACAGCTGCCAACTGAACCTAACTGTCTCAGTATGCTCTGCAAACAGGCAAACATCCCTCAACTGCCTGCAATACCCTGGAGAAACCTTACAATATACTACTCACATAATATATATATCTGGCATGGGTTTGGCGAACATCTGTGTTTCTTGTGATGTGTGTCGGAATTTTGCACTCGTCATCCCTCCTCTTGAAATTGGGTCCTTTTGAGGACACTCAGCTGTCACACAGCACAAGCGCCATAGATGGGCCCCCACCAGCGGCAGCCTAATGAGACAGAATCATCGTCTGTGCAATATGGCGCAGAACCCTCACTCAATCATAAAACTTACGAGAACAATCATAGGCCTCTCAATTCCCCGGGGCACAGACCAGATGAGGATCTACGCCAAGCACGATCAGCGCAGAGGCAGCAGCGCTACGCGTAGAATGTGCCGTAAAGTCTTGAATGGCATTTTACTTCAGGAACGTAGTAGCACTAGAATCACGAGACAAACGGCATCATGGAACAGTCAGCGAAACAAACAGCGCTTTGCCAGTCCAATCTTGCATCAGGTCCAAATAGCGTAATGTTGATTGTTGAGGACATAGAGTGACTGGTGACAAAGCATGAATGGGGTATCAACCAGGATACTGTCCCCCTTTCTCTTAGACCTGAGGAACCAACCACAGAATACAGCGCAACCCCGCTTGCTCTTCAGTCACAGGATGTTGCCTCGCCAGCACACCCAGCAAGGATGCTACGTCGTAGAACCAATGATACTCAGGCTGCGCTGCGTTCCACAATCGCTTGACACCTGGCAGCGCCCTCTCGAAGCGCAAGGCTTCAAAACAAGCGAAAAAAGGAGGGCAGAATTCATGTTGCGTCTCTCAGCCATAGAGTGTTACCTGGCCAATGAAGCCACGACCACCGCGAGCTTGAAGAGCGAAATGCGCCCCCATCGCATGAAATCTATAGGATCATCCGCCAAACAGGCCTGCAAAAAAGCTGGCACCAAACGATTCCATGCTCCGTCGTAACCCTTAAACGTGGTATCACCCAACTCCCCTGCTAGCACTTCTGCCACTTGCGCTGTGGCTCCACGGAAAATGAAAGAGGACCTGAAAGTATCCCCAAAAACTATAGGGACGGCGGAGCTTTGCACGGTGCCGTCCGGGAACACGTAGGGAGGGTTTCTCAGCGTCAATTGACTCTACACCAACCGTGACCACGGGAGCCACCACGGGGCAGGTTCCCTTATCAGCTCCACAATCAGGACTAGACAGTTGTAGACCGCCATCCGCCTCAACAGGCCCGGTATGATGTTACGGGGAGGGTTGCACAAACCTGGAGAGTGTGCATTCAGTGGAGCGTGGAGGACATCTACCGCCGCTGATCCCGGTAACGGTGTGGGAGTGAGGTAACAAGGACACTAAGATTTTTCGGCGCCTGTGATTCCGTCTGTTGCCGGCTGTATCCACAAACTCACCCATGCAGAAATCATGTTGATCAGGTCCAGATGCAGACTTGTTTTAGACATACAATACTCCATGCCAGATGGCCGTCCGCAGAGTTGTGCTGCAATGGGACAAAATGAGGCACAATCTGTACGTTCTGCTCCCCGAAATATACCAAGAGTTGACAAATCACCTGTTTCAAATAAGGAGAACGGCCGCCCTACCGTAGATTATGGTATAGCGTTGTTGACTCCGCCCAAAAATGAACTGTGGTGTTCCTCATCATAAAGCTGCGCAAGGCGTAAATGGCCCCCTGGAACCCTTTCTGATTTATATGAATGCTCAGATCGTTGTTTCTGAAAAGGCCGTAGACATCCTGTTGAGCCGAACTGCACGCCCCCGACCCCCTTTCCGAGGCGTCCCTGAAACATTGTGACTCCTGTAGAGGCTGCAATTGGAAGGCTCGGCCTTTCCACTGTACCATTTTGTTGCACGCCTGGTGTAGCTGATCTCGCAATGCTTCTGACAATGGCACCTCCGCATCCCACCCCAATTGCACAGAGTCTGCTATGTGACGCGCCAACAGGTCCGAAAAGAAAGAAACATGAGGAAGCGCCACCAGGAGAGAGAGAACTTTACCAGTACCGAAGCGCAGCGATGAATCGATGCATTAGTCGCTCTGCGTAACCGATCCAAGTCCTTTAGTATGGTCACCATTTTGTCCTCGGGGAGGGTGATCAACCCGTTCTAGAGATCCCACTCGAAGTCTATCCAAATTAGGCGTTGTGCCGGGTTTAACTCCAACTTTGGAAAATTGATCTCCAACCCTAAACTGAGCAAAAGAGCGACCAACATACGTGTGTGCTTGAGGGCCTGCGCCCTCGACAAACCCAACACAATCCAATCGTCGATGTAACAAAAAAACATCACCCCCCGACTCCTCAATCGTTTCAAAAAGGGGTGCATCATGCGCTGCCATTCACGCTAAGCAAAGGCTGCCACTCATAGTACTCCCCTTGACCTTTTATCTCTAACCACACACGGTCCCTAGAAGATGTAGGACAGTGGAAGTAGGCAATTTACATGCCCATGCACCCGGGTATAACTAGGGGGTGAGTTCCAGCAACATGGGTAGTCGAAATATGTATTTCGTATAAAGGCGTTCACATTTCGCAGATTTGTGCGTGGTCGTCTTGATCCCTGTGGATTTTCTGCATCTGGTTTCTCCGGCAGATTGAACCTGCTCAATACGCATTAAACCTTCTCCAGTTTCACACACTTCAACGCTCCTAGGCCAATCGCTTTCTTCTTTTCAGAACACAGCGCCAGGTTCTGATGCAGATCCTGACACGTATATCTGGGACGCGGAGAGAACGAAGGATCAGGCGTGACCGGATCCATGCCTGCAGTGCGGTCAAACAATAGACCATCGTGTACGACCGCCAAAATGTATGTGCCGTCTAGGTTGTGCCACACGCGTTGCCACATCCTCAACCACTCAAGGGCTCGGTACCCGGCAGGCGTAACGTGGAAATGGCGTTCGTCATTTTTCCTCTGGTGCTTTCCCTTCCCTTTCCCCTGGTCGCATAATGGGAAGGGTAAAGCCTGTTGATAACGTCCACCGCCCTGCCGATGCAGATGCCTACCCAGTTTGCTGTTGTGTTGCAGAACGGCAAGATCTTGCTTACCAAAAAGCGTGGGATTCAACGTTGAGGATTCAGCGATCGCCTTGTTCACCGCCCGCTTGCTTGACCGCAGAATTGAAGAAAAAAAGAGAAGCAAGAAGCGCGAACGTGATATCGAGCAGACTCCTCGCTGATGGTGTTCTGGATTCCAGCAACACTGAGGCATCTTCGTCCTCCTGTAACATTTCTGCTGTGGCTAATACACGCATCGCGTCGCGCACCTGGCAATCCCTGTTCTGTGTCACTCGGTGGAGTCCGGGCTGCATTGTTCGTGGGTACGCGTGGTATCTGTGCAAACAATGGTATGCGTTTCAGCAAGCTCGCTCTTTGGAATCAAATCTGTAACACCTCAGCATCCTCAATCAGCGCCCGCAAAGACTGAGGCAGCTTTGCTACCTTGTCTTGCCACAAATACTTCGGCGCCGAGGAGGTCTTCAACCCTTTCGTCCGTCGATGGCGCGGACGCGTCCATTGCCATCTCTGTTCTGTTTGTCTGACTTGAAACGTCAACAGCTTCGCTCAGTGTGTGATCCAGCGCCCAACAGACCAACTGTAAAAATTCTTTAGACCATACCACTGTTGTTTGTTGTGTCAGCATGTGGTAAATTTGCGACGCCTGCCATGGAGTGAGACCCTTTCAGTCAAACTCACTTAGAGCTCTGAAGATGTCCTGAATTTCACCCTCAGACATGCCAGCCAGCGCTTTGGGTAAACCCAATAAAAACGCCGAAACTTGATCCATGATCACTGCGTGCATTTAAAGATTTTTGACAGGTTTTGGTGTGAACAATATTCAGAATAATGTAACAAAGAATAGCCAAATGAGGGCTCACAGCACAAAATCGAACCAGAATCGTGCAGATCTCAGGGGTTTTCCACCGGTTTGTAGAGGATACAGAGACAGTTACTTTCAGATTCTTCTGCACTGAACGGCGCCTTTTGTCGCTGGCCTGGCCAGGGGAAAAGGCTCTTGCGCCCGAAGCTTTTTTGGGGAGGGGCGGGAGCCCGAAACCAAGTTCAATCACGGGCTGACTACTGCTGCGCGTTGCTGTTCTCCTCTGCCCAATCTCAATGAGACTTGGCAGCCCCGTTATAGACAACCGCAAAGCCGGAGCCTCTGCCAGATTTGTGAAGGCGGTATGGTTGCGGCTTGGGGGTCAGAGAATGACAGCTGGAGCACAGGGGGTGGCATTGGGGAGGTCAGGACTCATTTGCAGAAGTGACTAGTGAGTGCCAGTGTGGTAGTGCTGCACATTTGCGCTGTGCTAGGGGTGTCGATGGCTGGTGTGAAAGAGGCGTGTAAGCGTGGCTTTTTCAAAGAGATGACACGTTGGACGAGTGTGAAAATAATTGTGAGTTGGTGCTCGCGCGGGAAGGGGGGGCTGGTGTGAATAACCTCGTTAAGCGGGGTGAAGGGCTCGGCGGCGGAGGCGGAGGTAGCCAGGGGGGGGGCTGGTCGAGGGGGGGGGGGGGGTTGAACATGTCCCGGACTGTGAGTGGCCTTTTCGGGGGCGGGGGCTCCGGCTGAGGTTTGCTCCCGGTGGAGCGTTTCAGCGATGAAGGGCGGATCCACTTGGGCAGCTGGGGGGCGGGGGAGTTTTGGAGGCTTGTGTGCGACCTTGTCTGGGAGGGGGGGGGGAGCAGGGTAGGTGGGGCGGGGGCGCTGATGGGCGGTGTGTGACGTGCTGTAAGGCAACCAGGGGCGCCTCCATGGGTTTCAGCTGGTGGGGGGGTTGACGGGGGCTCGGGGGGGGGTCGTTAATCCATTCCAGCGCGCGGGACAGAGGATTGAGGAGTAAGGAAGCACGTGCCGTCAGGGCTAGTTTTAAGTCATGACAGTGCACCGTTCTTCTGCGGCCGGAGGGGGGGGTTGTGAGTTTCCTGTACAGGGACATAGGGACCAGCCCCCGGACGAAGTTTCGCCTTCTTTCTACATGTTTGGTCGCGGACCACCATTGAGACACCACCGTGGTAAAGGGGGGGGGGCAGCATTGGGCGTAGGTCCGCACCAGGTGTTCGCACGTCGGGCAGTGTGAGACGAAGGATATAACATCCATTGGGTGTCATTCGGGGCGTGCGTGGCAATGGCCAGGGCATAAATTGTCGTGACCCTTTCACGTCCATCCATCATTGTGATTGTTGACTTATAGAACCCAATAAATGAATTTTTTAAGCTCGTGCTCGACTTGAAAAACACCAATTCTGCAATCTACGAAGGCACGGAATACGAATGCACGAAAATCAGAATGCGAAATCCACGCGATCCTCAAAACCGCGTCCGAGTTGATGAAACATGAATAATCATGCCAAAGCCCCTAAATGGAAAAGGCATTGTGAAATGCTGGTTCATACTTAAGACTGAAGGTCTCATAAGCGCAAAGATCATGTATCCGACACAAAGATCGAGATTTGTCAATCAGAACTGAAATTCGTATCATAAACAACACCGTAAGGAAATTCTGAAAGACCGCGCACGCGTCTGAACTCCTCAGCCAATCGGCACTGCCCTGCCAGCTCTGCCAAGGGTAGGAGCACACCCTAGCCATGCCGATCACACCCCCCACCAAGGCTGACCATCAGTGGATGACAGCCTGATGAATACCGAGAGGCAGTGGCGTCAGTAAAGGGCCAACAGCGCCCTGAGGCCGGCTGACGTGAAGAAAAGTACTGCAGACTGTCACAGACGGTCACTGTAGCTGAAATTGTTTGAAACACCTCCTTGCTCATCTCTGGTCCTTGATTCTGGCCATAATGGCTCTGACTGGCGAAGATCTGAGACACAGAGCGTGAGAGAGATGACAAAAGGCAGGCAGAGAGAAGAACAACACGCAAACAAATAAACAGACCAGTAGAAGGGGGGAGGGGTCACAGAAGCCACACAGCACAGACGCAGCCGCTAACTGCCTCTGAACCCAATCCCAGGGCATGACGGTGGCGCACTGCCCTCTGTACTCTGAACGTTGGTGTAAACATGCCGGGTCATGGAGCACCCACAGCAATGGGTCTACTTGAATCTGCACTGTGGACTGAAAACAAGCACAGAAATCACGATACATCAGACCAATCCACCTGAATATTGTGACGACGGTTGTACTGTAAGCACTTGTCAGTCACTTGATGGACAGACTGAGAAGCGGGCTCCCAAGAGGACTGGTTCGGACCCTTCGAGTGCACTCGCCAGATCAGCCGCTTCCTACCATGACGCTTGTGGTCAGGACGCCGCTCATGGCCTCAGATTTCTGCAACAACCCAACCATCATCATTCAGCGGCGCCACTATGTCAGCGTGATAATACAGGGGCACTTTCGCGGCACTCAGTGCGGGACGATTTGGTTTCAAACGATCCATACTATACACACGGGGACCCTGCGGCGTGTTTAGCAGGTAGCAATTACCCCCCTCCTATTTCAGGATCTCAAAGGGACCCTGCTAAACCCGCTTCAGCTTATCAAAATGTTTTTGCTCTGCCTTAGACAGATCCCTCAACCAAACTCTATCACCCTCTTCAAAGCTCAGCGGAGAAACAGAGGACGCGAATCGCTTGGCCACAGCCGCATGCAGGGACTTCAGCTTACTTTTCACACCCTGACGCTCATCTGCCAGACGCGACAAAAAGTCCAGGGCGTCCTCGCTGCCCTCCTCCGACAAATACAGAGGACAGTCCCCAAAGCCAGGGGGGTCCCTGCCAAACACCAAGCGGTGTGGAGAATACAGGGCCACAATCCCGGGCAGATCGTTGAGGCCCCACACCGCAACAGGCAATGCATGATACCAATCGCCCCAACGCTGACTCAAATACTTACGAAGGGCCATCATGACCCCCTGTACCGCTGACTACGCCCTACCATTGCTGTTATGCCTGTATATGACACTGTGATATTTTTATATCTGTGGCATGGGCCCAAGGATATCGGCAGATATCCGTGGATTTGACCCGGGATACAGCAGCGGTGAATGCCACGGATATCTGCGGATATCGTGTCACAGGTCAGTCATGAAAAAAGCAAGTGATTCGCCGCCAACAATACAATCACCTGGGTCACCGCAAAGACAAGGATAGGGTTGAAAAGGCCGCTGAGATTCTTTCACGGTACCATAAAAAGGAGGAATGTGAAAGCTGAACCTCCTAATGCTGCTATTGCTATGCCTGCTTCTCTTAAGGAAGAGAAGGCGTGACCGGTCTTTGGGTGCCTACTGCATTCTTCTTAATTGCTTCGTCACAATGTTAGCATTGCATTTCCTTTTTCACCTGGACTTCATTTTTCACCTTTTTTTGGGGATTTTCTCAAATGAAGCCTGGGCAAAAGGAGATGGAATGCCCAAGAAATCTTGACTTATTGGGGCCTTGGCAGGTGTTGCTGGGGCGGCCCATGCACAAGGACAGTACATCTCACGCTCATATACAATACTCTCCTTCTCATTGAGCTCACGTACACGCTGTTTCTCCTCAATTGTGTCGACAGGAAGGTTTGATACTCCTTTTCCGCAGTTAGATTAATGAATATCTTTGTGGAGGATGGAGAAGGTGTCCGGTCCTCTCGTTTCTTCACTACTGTAACTGGACTGAGGCTAACATACACAATGTGTGGAATCAAAAGTGCGCACAACGCACCATGAACCCCTAAGTTGACTGCTGTGTGTCCCATGCGCTGCGCCAGCCAAACCACTCAACTACCACGAAACACCCTCTCGATCATAGGGGGAATGTTTGCCTGGCGCGCGGCCGGCGCGCTACTTTTCTATCAACTATCCCGACTTCAGCCCCAGATTTAACCTCTCATGGAGAAGCCCCCCAAGTAGACCACATTGCACCGCACACCTTCTCTACAAAGCACGTTGCAAAAAAAAGCAGGATCTGTGATTTCAACCACTCCAACTTTCAATTGTAGTGTACTTCACAAACAACATTGGTCCCACAAGTGTGGGTGTCAATACATTCATTACAATAGTGCTCCTTGCACTCATCACGAACTGCAATGGTGGAGCGCTGTTGACAACACAACACACAAAAGATTGTCCTGGTTTGAGACAAATCACACCTCGTACCCATGAGAGAAAACACGTTTCGGATTTGTTCTCCTCCAATTGGTGAGGCATTAAGGGCCAGGGAAAGGTTGCTCGCAAGGATCCCGGGTCAATGCCACGGATATCTGCCGTTATCCTCCGGCCCCTATGCCACGGATAGAAGAATCGTGCCAACTGCCACGGATATCTGCGGATATGCCGGGCAAACTGGCACGACTTTTGTATACCATCCCGACAACTTCGCCAACGTGGTGAGGAAATCAGAATTAAGGATAGAAGCATTATCACACAGGAATTCCTGAGGCAACCCCAAAAGAAACACGCGACGGCGAAGGAAACACTCAGCAGCCTGCCTACCATCAAGGCCAGCCTTGGCACAGGGGATCGCCAACACATAGCCTGTGAGGCGATAAACAACAACCATACAACAGTCATACTGTACACTGTTGACATCAACAGACTTCAAATCCAGAACCTCAAGCACCAAGCTACTGAAAGGCTCATCCGGGATCGGATAATAGTGCAGGGAGTCTTGATGAACCCCTACACGTGGCTTCGACTGCTGACAGACATGACAGGCATCACAGTGAGTCTTAACAGCAGCATACAGATCATCAAGCTTCAAACTAAGCACAGAGGAACGCCGTTGCACCAGCTGATATGTCTTTTCTATGCCCCCATGCACGTAACTATGTACAGCAGCAATCACCCGTGGCACGAGGGCAGCAGGTACTAAAGTTCTTCCTGCAGGTTTTTCCTGCACAGCGCAGCTTGTTGTCAGAATCGCATGCTGTGTCAGGCGATCCCGCCAGAATGAAATGCCTGAACTGAGTGCAGCGAACATACCTGCCAAATCTGGAACTGCCAAATAGGAGTCTGTCCAGTCATCGAACAGCACTTGTACATCAGCTGCGGACTTCGGGACAGCCTTTGGACGAGCTCTACCACTCCTGAGAGAAGTAACAGGAAAATCAGCAAGCAGCAATGCATCAGGAGAATGCACAGTAGCAGAAGCAAACGAGCTGGGACTCCAGCACTGATTTTTCAGACCAGTCTGTAAGGCCCGGAGGCGGCGTTTAACAGGCCTGGACCTACAGGAGGGCCTTCCGCCTATTGCCCGCACCCAAGGCAGCACCCGCCGAGAGAACTGCAACTCAGAGTCAGCCCAGGCCTTCACCTCCTGTTCATCCTGCTCCCAACCCAAAACATCAATCTCACACCCATTTATGCTGACATCAGGTGCTGCCTGATGCGCAGGGTAACCCCAAGGTGACAAAATATCAGGCCTGTGCTGATCCTCACCTTCTACATAAATGACTTCTATGTCAAAGGTGGATAAAAACTGATGCCAACGGCCACGCCTACCAATGGGGACAGCCATTGTATCTAACTGCTCAGTGTGCCACTGCTGGAGCGACTCGTGATCCGTGAGCACCTAACCTTGATGGGGGAATTATGCAGCCAACTGCGAAACTTGTATAACGTAGCCCCAATGGCGTACGTCTCCTTTTCCGATATGGACCAGTCCTGCTCGCCATACCCCTCGTTTTCCTGCAGCTTCCTAGAAAACAAAGCCACAGGCCGCAGACTACCTGCAGACCCCATTTGCTCGATGACACCACCCACCACGTAGGCGGACGAATCAGACCGCAAGTAAAAGGGTGCATTCATGTCAGGGTGATGTAATACTGCCCCATCCTGAAAACGGATTTTTAGCTCCTCAAAACATCGCTTCATCTCTTCAGTCCAGAAAATCTCGTTACGGGATTTGGCAGCTTCCTGGGGGGTCACATCTGTGTCTGATGTGGACTGGTCTTTACGCGAAGCCTTACTCTCCTTTCGTAGCTTCTTTGTCAAATCAAGGCCCTCCAATTACTCTACCAGTGGCGCCGCTAACCTAGCATGACCCCGCACATAGAGGGAGTACCACTGAGTAAACCCTAGGAGCGCCTTCATGTGCTTGGGTGTCTTAATTGCGCGCCAATCCCAGCGCATCACCGCAGCTGTCTTCTCCGGATCCGGTGCCATCTGCCCCCTCATGAGCACATGACCGCCAAACTTCACCCGGGTAGCAAACAAAACAATCTTACCCGGTTTAATGGTGAGACGATACCTTCTCATGAGCAGAAACAATTCCTGCAATTGAGAAAAATCCTCCCGCAAGCACCTATCACTTAATGGGGCATCCAAGTCCACCGGATCCGGATTATCTTTATCCGGGGTTCCATGACACACATCATCAATGTAAGGCTCAGTGGCATACCTCGGAGCAAAACCCCGGACACACCAACTCACCAACCTCTGGTATGCCGACGGGGCCGTTTTCAGGCCCATCTGCAATACCGTCCACTCATACAACCCCCACGGCGTGACAAAGGCCGTCAGCGGCTGACTGTCAGGTTGGAGATGCATCTGATGGAATCCGTCTTCTAGGTCAAAGACGAACCACAGTACATTTCCACTCTGTCGTGCTACCATGTCCTCAATCACGGGCAGGGGTTGTGCATCGTCAGAGATGTAGGTGTTCAGGTATCTATAGTCAATAACCAGGGGCCATTTGTTGACACCGGGTTTCGGGACTATAAATGCCCGCGCACCCCATTCTGACTCAGAGGTATACCTCAGGATAGCTCTGGACTCAATTCTATGAATCAGCCAGCGAGACGCAGCCTGCCTGAGCCCCGCCAGATTAATGGGACTACACTTCTGGGGCTTACTTTCCTCCTTCAGCTTAATCCAATGCATGGCGTGTGGGCCCCTGTGGTCATCAGAAACGTCCGTTACATTTGGGAATGAGAAAATATCAGGTAACTCTTTTTCCAGCAACTCCCTATAATGCTGGCAACGCTCATGCAGTTGGTCCGCTCCAACAGCACCTCGGATTGAGCGTATCTCAACCGCATGATAACGGGGACAATCAGGATGTAGGGTATGCAGCCGCTTTCCTTTCAACTGTGACTGGTACCCCCCCCCCGCCAAGCTGCTCGCCCGGCTGGACATCATCCCACGCCTCAGTCCGCTTGTCATCCCCTTGCTCATTCCCAAACGCATCAAACAACACGACACGGGTGGTCACACCCTTTTGCTGTGGGTATCTACATCGTTCAGCGTCAGAAAAAATGGGCACATGATGGGGGGGATCCCACCAGTCTACCGCTACCTCACCCAGGGCCGGGAACCAAGACTTGGTCTAGTCCACCAGGATTACGGCAATACCTTTGGCTTGATCAACCAAAATATTTTGTACGGCGGCCCCGCATTTCGCCCGGGGGGCCTTTACCCACAGCAACCGGTCAGACGAACACGTATTCCACACATCTGCCTTACCACCAGACAACAAGGGCCTGAAGGAGGAATCCGAACTCCTAGGGAACAATTCACGAATAGACTTCCGATCAGAGGCGAATCCAGCCCATGACAAAATATCCTCGCGCACGGAGGAATCCAACAAGGCCCGATCACGGGCATACACATATTTGGCAGTCGTACAGAACCGTTTTTTCTTATGAACCAGGCGCTCATCAGCTGTCGACCCCTCAGAGGAAGCAGCACTGTGAGTGACACAGGAAGCACAAAAATGATCCTGTACTGAACGGACAGCCAGACCCCTAGCAAGAAGGGGATCATCTCTCTCCTGCAGGGCTGGTCCAACTGTAACAGGCACGGCATGACTTGTAAAATCAGAAGGGGATGCAGTATACGCTCCCCAATGAGTCTGAGAATGACCCCAGCTGGCAGCAAACGAATCAGGGGGCCTGTCCTGCTCCAGGACGACCCCAGCGTCAGAGCCACTTTCGGACTCCAAATCAGAAATGCCATCAGACTCATCGTCAGTAGCCTCAGAACTATGTACAACGGAACGCCACAGAAATTTTGGCGGCAGCAAAAGAGGAGGACAATTTGAAGGCGCTGCACAGGCGGAACAGCGCTGGGACACCTGACTGCAGGGTCCCCACAGGCGCACAGATGCGGTGGAAAAATGTCTGGATGCATGGGTATTGACCACGCGCCACGCTGCCCCAACTCCACACTTACAACCCACACCACAAGAACAGGAACCTGCATAAATTCTCGCATGTTGCGAACCCGACCACGAGGCTGCAGAAATCGAAGGTGTCCGGATCAGCGTACCCCACAGCATTGTAGAAAGGTACATTCGAGAAAACAGAAAGAAAGAGCATAAATAACGCCATGCAAGCATTCATCCAAAACCATATGCGCTCATACTCAAAAGGGGCGTGACGACAGGCAAAATGGACTGACTGGGCGCAAATGCAAAAACCCCCAAGGCGTCCCCCAGGAAAAAAATCTGCAAAAGGTCGTCCAACAATACCCCTGGATCAGACCCAGAGACTGAATGCAGTGCAGAGTGTGCAACACATGCACACTGTACATCACCCTGCTTGTCAGAATTATCCTGTACTAACTCTGAAATTGCAGGAGACGCCGACGGTGACTGTGACAGGCAGTCCCGCAGGCAATCGGCAACTGGGTCAACACAGAGCCCATATGCCTTGAAAAATGGGTACCCTATAACAAGGCCTCCACGCACGTAGGCCGCGTACACAAAGGCCCGTTGGCAATGAATAAGCTCCTCCAGCCCTGAAGAATTTTGAGCTGGCACAGTGATATCCATCACAGCTCCCTGTCTGCCTGCCCTGATGTTACTACCATCAATGGCAACAATGTTCAGGGGGTGACGGGCGGGAATCAGAGTCCCCACCAGGAAGAAATCAAACGGCGCCAGCGCAGAGGCCTCACAGCCATCATCGGGCAAAAGCAACACCCTGCGGTCACAGCCCTCACAATTAGAAAACTGGACAGTGACTGGTCTGATTAACTCAGTCGCCTTGCAGTGGACCGGTTGCGGCAGCCAGGCTTTCACCCGCGCTACCTTGGTGCGGCACACCAAAGTGCCGCCAAGGCGATCCGCAGATGCAGGACAGGGGGGCACATCAACACGCGTTAAGCAAACCTGAAACGGTCGTGACCCAGTCGTTTCATTGACATAAGGGAGCCCCGACGGGGTCATTGATGATTGTACCAGGGCGAAATCAGTCGTTTCACCCTTGCGCTGCAGCACACAATGATTCACTGACACCCTTTGACAACCCTAATCCTTGCCCTTACCCTTGCCCTTACCATCACCCTGGCCTTTGCCTTTTCCTTTCGATTGGAGGCTGCTCGTTGCAAAAAAGCGAAATACGCCAAAGAACTACATAAAATATGATAGTATGTGCATAAGAATGGGATGAGCGATGAACATTTGAGGTGTTTTTGGCCCTTTTTTGCACCGTTTGTGGTCCATTTCCATATGGTTCATAGGTAGGCTTTTGCGTGCCTACCACCGTAAACACACATGTTTGAGGCTTAGGTTGTTATTTTTGGGGAATAATGGGGTAGGAGGAACCCCCCCCCTGCTATTTGGGGGGTGTATAATTAAAACAAAAGGTTACTTTTGGTCTTCTTTGGTACAAAACCTATTTTCAAGGTTTTTTTCGTGCCTATACTATACTATACAGGTACACTGGTGTGCAGCACTGTTCTGCTGCAGCACCCCAGAGCAGGAGAAAATACGCCAAAATAGGCCAAATTCCAGGGTT
Source organism: Eutreptiella sp. 'Long Island Sound 2002' (assembly GCA_964036045.1). Taxonomy (NCBI): domain Eukaryota; phylum Euglenozoa; class Euglenophyceae; order Eutreptiales; family Eutreptiaceae; genus Eutreptiella; species Eutreptiella sp. 'Long Island Sound 2002'. Next base: position 95,934,811 of record OZ038380.1, on the reverse strand, counting down.
TTTGATGGTTTGGGAGAAAGCTCCGGTGGCAGGAACCCCCCCATCTCTATTTTGGGGCCAGAGAATCCAAAGGAAATTGGAATTTCTGTCGAAAATCCCCTATAGGCAGGTACACTGGTGTGCAGCACTGTTCTGCAGGACCAGCCCAGAGGAGGCAAAAATACCCCAAAATAGGCCAAATTTCAAGGTGTCTGATATTTCTGGACAGGGTTCGGGTAAGACGACCCCCCCCCCCTATTTTGGGGCCGTAGGAACCAAAATAATAGGTTATTTCCCGCCAAAATTTCACGTTTTTCTGACGTTTTGAAATTTAGGAAGAAACAGCTGCTAAAATCATAGGTGTTGGGGGGAGGGCTTAGGGGACGATCCTCGAACATCATTCGGAGACGGCTTGGCAGGGGGTCCAGCCCGGAGCTGGGGTCCGGCAGGCGCCTTGGGCTTACCTGGCTTAGACGGTGACCTCTGAGATGGACACTGTGGGGCCCTGTGGTCTGGAGATCCGCATAACCCACAGTGACCTGCAGTAAGACGCTCAGCCAAACTAGCTACCAGGGAATCAAAAGCTTTCCTTTTAAGCCCCGACAGGGGATCGCACCCTGGAGGTAGCAGTGACCCTGAAGATCCTTTACTCCTCCCCTTGGGAATAGTCGGGACACCTTTACCTTTACCAGCATGTGCTCCTGCAGCCCTGCAGTGGACAGCGACATTGTCCTAGGATCCACAGTGGGTGCACCCCACCCCACGTGCCACTTGCGACGGCACAGAACCACCTTTCGCCAAGGTCTGTGCCCTGAGCTTCTCCTTAAAAAGCCTGTGCACGCCAAATCATTTCCGAGGGAACATCACGATGAATCATTAACCAATCGGATTCTGTGCCGGTCTGCCGCTGGATACGGTAGACCTCATTAATTTCCTGTTCGTACGACCCATGATTCAGGAGCGCTTGCACAAAAACATCACGTGCTCGCTCAGTGATAACAGGGGATGCACGCTGGCCATGCAAACACCAGACAATGACCCATTGTGTGTGCCTATCCACAGTTTTCTTCTTTGGTGGTTGTTTGGATAGCCATAGATCACCCGGATCTCCTCGATCCTCCTGATCAGAGACTCTAATCACCAGATCACCCCAGATATGATCATAACCCCAGCCAAAATGCTTATGCAGGGCCCCATACAATTCGTTTTTGGCCTCTGGCAAGGAGGAAACAAGTGTTTGCATCATGATTACCTCTGGGACACGCGGCTTCCAATAAGCCGCGAAGAGGACCCATTCCCGCTTGAAAGAAGGCCAAGTGGGTGGGTGTCCAGCATCCTCCAATTTCCAAGTAGGACGTTTCAACTTATCCTTAATGTCTTTCTTTGTGTCATTATTCAACAAATCTCAATCACCAGAAATGGAAGACCAGAGGATGTCCTTGGGTTCTGGGCCTCGCTTTAGGTCAACTTAATTAATCAGGGAGGCGGCCTCTGGATTCCTTTTAACATACTCACGGACAGCGCCTTGCCCCAAGCTAGCCTTTGAGCATTAATTACAAAAGATGCAAAAAACCAGCGTTCCAAGAAAATCTTCTCAACCGGCACGTCCCGAATGGGACCGCGTCGAAATAATTCCATCTTACCGGTGGCCATAGCTTCAAAGACCGGATGAACGCGCAAAAACGGTGATTCCACGAATTGAGGCGGCAAAGTATGGGAAGGCAATTCCCAACCGGCCGCAGGCTCTGACACCGATGGCCTTGTCCCCCCGTCCCCCGCCAAGTGTGGTGCTTCCTTTTTCTCGTGTTCAACCAATGAACTATGATGTGCAGAGAAGGAAGAGGGAGTGTGGGATACCTCGACAGTCTCATCGGGTGGAATTGTTTCATCTCACTTCCATTCGGCGCATGCACTCACTTCTCCCTCGCCCTTAGTAAGGCGAGAAAGGATAGTAGGCACAGGTTGGAAGATGGAAAGGGATTCAGGAATGCGATTAACAAGGAGATCGCTCACTTCGCCCCAAAAGGACGAGCGGACGTGTGAAAAACAGCCCTCGAACATGGATTGGAATGCCTCGGGAGATACAGGCTCTGACACCGATGGCCTTGTCCCCCCGTCCCCCGCCAAGTGTGGTGCTTCCTTTTTCTCGTGTTCAACCAATGAACTATGATGTGCAGAGAAGGAAGAGGGAGTGTGGGATACCTCGACAGTCTCATCGGGTGGAATTGTTTCATCTCACTTCCATTCGGCGCATGCACTCACTTCTCCCTCGCCCTTAGTAAGGCGAGAAAGGATAGTAGGCACAGGTTGGAAGATGGAAAGGGATTCAGGAATGCGATTAACAAGGAGATCGCTCACTTCGCCCCAAAAGGACGAGCGGACGTGTGAAAAACAGCCCTCGAACATGGATTGGAATGCCTCGGGAGATACAATAAAATTCTTCAAAGCAAATTGTACCTTAGCCTCGCAAGAATGTAAGGCATCCAATGCTGTCTGTGCAAGTAAATCCAATTGAGGGCGGGCGATCTCATTTATGGGAAAGCGTCGCAACAACTCTTCCCCATTGAATTCTTCCACTCGGGCTGTCAAGACACCTAATTTTCCCACAACAACCTCGAACTCGCTCTGCATACCTCCATGGAAACTCTCCAATTTCGAATTTTTTTCGCGAATATGCTCTATTGATGGAATAGATACTTCCTTGTAACTCTCCATTGAAGATTGCAATGCATGTAAACGAGAAGTGCACTGCAAAAAAGAATCATGCAAAGGATGGACACGGGATTCCAACGCCGATACAGGTGTGTGTAATGAATCAAAGGCGGTGGAAGAGGCCCCATCCTTCGAAGGTCAGGGCGGCGGCGGATGTGTATTGTCAATTAATTCCAAATGCAACTCGAAACCAATAACATCTCCCCCAGAGGGCCCCAAACAAGAATTCCATGCTTCGAATTGAGCAGTCAACGACAAAACGCTACTCATTTGTTACTCAAGCTCATTAACCTTCACATCAAGAGTAGGAAGAGAGGCTTGTATTCTTTGAAATTCGTTCGATTGAGCATCACAAGAGTCTAGACGCCTACTCCACACTTGAGTCATCGCTTTATGAGGGTTTAGTTCATTGAGCAATTTCTCATTCCTCTCGAATGGCGATGAAGGCCATGCAAAAGAAGGCAGAGAACCAACATTCACCAGTCATTCTTCAAACACCGATAATTTCAAATTCGTATCTTCAATATGTTGTTGAAATCTTGCAAAATCAAACGAAGGAAATTGGGATTGAAATTCATTCCTTAGTCGACTCTTCAAAACTGCTCTTAAGGGGAGACTCCATGTCGGGAAACCGAGAATTGATATTTCCCTCAATTGAATCCATTCGCAAGGCGAGCGTATGCACGGAAGAAGAGATAGATTGCAATGAATTCATTTGTGACCGAGTTTCACCCATGGATGTTGAAAGAGGACCCACAGTTTGTTGTACTTGATCAACTCGTTGTTGAGGTCGCAAAACCGAAGAGGACAAAAGATCATGTTGTTGGGAAAAATATTCACTCATACTTTCTGTCGTGGAAATCTCCATACTCCAATCCTTCAAAGACTTCTCCACGGACGTCAAGTGGGCTTCAATGGTTGAGAGCTTGCTCTCGGAGATCTTCTTGAATGAAAGCAACGTCGGAATGTCGGCGGAATATTTTTTCAAGGTGGGAAGGACGTAGTTTTGCAACACATTGTCGAAACCACCCATATATTCTTGTGTATTTTCCTCATGATCATCAAGTCGACGAATCTTGAGCCTCAACCGTTCAAGCATTCGACGATGTTGCGAAAGATACTCAAATGACCTACCAACTTCTGCATGATTGTGTTGAGCAAGGAAAGTGGTAAACCCAACCAATTGATCAATGACCGAGCCGAAAGCTTCAATGGCCTCATCATGACTATTCAACAAAGTCATAGGATCATGTTTTTGAATTTCTTCTTCACCCAATGCTTGAAATGGAATGGCTTGAGGAGTATTACCGTCATCAAAATGAGGAGCCATTGGCGGTTGGATATCTGGTAGCTCGTCGGGGTCCACTTCCTTTTGAGTCGTGTACATGAACGCCTCTTTCAAGGGAGAAGGTTGTGCCTTAGACTTAAGTTGTGTGTTACGGTCAGCAAGGGCATCCTGCTCTGCTACCACGCTTTCAAGTCCATCCATTATTGTGATTGTTGACGTATAAAACCGGATAAATGAATCTTTTAAGCTCTTGCTCTACTTGAGAAACACCGATTCTCCAATCAACGAAGGCACGGAATACAAATGCTTGAAAATCAGACTGTGAAATCCAAGCGATCCTCAAAACCCCGTCCGAGTCGATGAAACATGAGTAATGATGGCAAAGTGCCTGAATGGGAAAGCATTGTCAAATGCTGATTCATACTGAAGACCGAAGCTCTCATAAGGGCAAAAATGATGTATCCGACACAAACATCGAGATTTGTCAAATCAATTCTGAAATTCGTATCATAAACAACACCGTAAGGAAATTGTGAAAGACCGCGCACGCGTCTGAACTACTCAACCGATCCGCACTGCCCTGCGAGCTCTACCAAGGGCAGGAGCACACCCTAGCCATGGCGATCACACATGAAAAGCAAATGGCGCCATGTTGAAGTTTCCGGAGGACCACTTGAAGGGGAGGCCTTTGAACCATGAAGTGTGGTTGTAAAAATGGAAGCTGGATTGCACGTGGATGTTTTCATGTTTATGGCGAGGGAGGAAGTGCTTGATTGAGGTGGTAGTCAACCTGTGAATGACGGGGAGGGGGCCTCTGGACATGCACCCTATCAGGGGGGCGGGGCAAGGAGGGAGGGGTCCCAGACCATCACGTGGGCGGCCCACTTCGAGTAAGCATCGGAAATTTCGTTTCCCCTAAATCCGGCGTAACCCTTGATCCACCCCCAACCCTGGATCATCCCTGGGCGTAGGGAGGCCTGGATGGATTGAAGAGAGGATTCCCAAGTGCCAGCTGGCGAGCGCCATTAGAGGCCTCAGGGGGGTGCTGGGAGAAAGAACATTGATAACGTGGAGGTTGTCCCCAAGCACGGCGAAGGTGAGGTGTGGATGAGACGCAAAAGCCCATCGTAGGAACATAATAGCCGCCCAGAACTCCGATCGCTCTGAGGACTGGTACGGGGACATTTGGCACAGGACTCATCGGGAGCCCCTCTGGAAGAACAGGGTGGCTGCAGTCCCGTAGCTCAAGGCGCCTGCTGAGCAGTCCAGGTATACCCAGGCTGTGCCGGGGGACGATGTGTGGAAGAGGGCAAGGGTTGCATCACAGCCCCTCTCCTCCAGGTCATCGGGTTCAAGGGAGTGAGGTTCATCCGGGAGCCGGTATAGCTCGCCATGCAGTGACGAACTAATTGGGACTCTGCCGTGTGGCCCGGGGGGGGGGGGGGTTGGGATGTACTCTTGGGGGTGGAGAAGGGGGGGGGCGAACTGAAATGGCTGGGATTTGAAAGGTGTACTCTTTTTCGTTGCGGGTGGGGGCCAGGTTCCTTGATGCTGTCGGTGGTGCCGTCCGAGAACTCGAGGGTTGCTGATTCTTCGTGAACCCCCGTGACCGTTTCTCAAGTGGAATCCTAGGTCTTGGGCTGTTCGTTTCAGCTGGTTGCTGAATTTGCTGTATTGTGGTGCTCGTTTGGTGGCCAGGAACCGGACTTCGACCACTCTCCTTCAGGAGGAAGAGGGAGGGGGGGCAGGAAGCCTCGAGGCCGGTGCTGTGGTACCGGAGACCTATCGTGTGGCACGCGTCCATGACGGGGTCTTGGATTGGATTGCTTGTGCTGAAAAGCATTGCCTTGGCAAAAGCCTCGTTTGTCGAGGCCGGACCATCCCCGGTGAGCTACATGACTGAGGTGTTCACCAGGGCCATACGAAGGGAAAACGTTAAATGGCAGAACCCCAATCTTCCCTGGTGGCGGGGGGTGTAGCGGGCCTTAGGAGAGACGAGTTGGGAAATCCTATGGGCTTTCTCCGGGGAGGGGTCGTGCGCAATATTCTGCCAGATCATGGCCCCGAGGGCTCCGAACTCTTTCAGGGTCAGGGGGTGTGCCATGAGGCGGTAGGAGAGAATAGGAATGAGCTGGACGTTTACTAAGAGAACATATTTCGAAAGGGTGAGCCGGAGGGGTTGGAGGGTTGTTAAAAATGAGCGTATCTCTGACTTAGCCAATGCCAGTGTTTGTGCGGTGTGGTTGGTGGTGAAGATGTACACCCCTAGGTACTTATAGCAGTTGTGTGGTTGCCCCGTCTTCTGGTTGGTTGTTGATAGGCGGGTGCCCGGGGGGAAGATGAAGGTCTTTCCGGGAGGGCTGTGCCCATGGCGGGGATCTCACGTTTGCTGAGGTTGAGGTCTAGACCCCACTCCCTGGCAACCGTGTCGAAAGAATTCAAGGTTTGCTGTATGCGGTCCCCATTTTCTGATCGATAGAGGAGGTCAGCAACAAAGGTGTGGGCGGATTTGTGTGGGGAGGGGGCTGCAGTTACGTGAGACGGCAAGGCGAACCGGAGTACATTCAGGTAAGGGCGAAAAAATATGGTTAACATGGGGCATCCTTGCCGAACTCCCCTGGTTTGTAGGTGTGAGGAGTGAATGTGCCCTGACACCACCGGGAAGTCGCGAGGGGCCGGGTATGGGGACTGAATGAGGCTTACAAGGGGTGTCGGGAAGTTCAGGCGTGTCAGCACCGTGAAAGGGGTGGTGTGGGGGACGGAGTTGAAAGCCTTGTTGAAATCGATGTAATGGCTGTAGCCACCGGCTGATTTCCGAAATGGTCCTAAAGAGTTGAGAATGTGGTCTTGGCATCTGCGGTTGGGAAGCCCGCTTAATTGGGTGGGGTGCATGATGGAATGTTTGATGGCTGCTGCCAATAGTTCCCGGTTGGCGTGTGTTGGAATCATTTTGTAATCGCTGTTCAGCAACTCTATAGGCCTGTAATTTACGGGGTTCATTGCGTACCCTTTCTTAAAAAGCAGGATAATATTGGCTCCGAGCCATTTATCTGGCAGAGGCTGGTGGAGGTAGTGGTTGCACACACTCTTCAGACGAACTGTTGGATAGGGGGGGGCAAGGTGTGCAAAGTGTAGTTGTGTGTGAGTCCCACCCCGCCCGCCTTGTTAGGCTTGGATCTTTTGAGCGTGTTCCGGAATCATTCCCAGGTAATGTCTGGGAGAGGGCTGTGTTTTGTGCGTTCAGGGTACCAGGGGGAGTGTGTGAGCAGGCGATCCACCAGAGCGCTCGGTGGCGTGTATTCGAGGCTGCCCTCAAGGGTGAGGAGAGTGGAAGAGAAAATGGTGCCCACTTCTTTTGGGGTGGAGACGAGCTGTGTGGCGCCCAGGCGCTTCAGTGTTATTTCTCCTCGCTCTACGGAGTTGGGTGCCTTGTTGATGGTGCGTTTGATTCTGGTTTTCCGTACCAGGCAGCGGAGGATCCTGGTGGTTGCCGCCTGGTTCACTTTGGTTTCCCACTCCTTCACGTGTTTGTTGAGTGTGTCCATGGACGCGGGGTAATCAGAATGGCCGGCAGGGGGGCAGGGAGTTCAGGGAAGCGTTGATTTTCTTGACGAGGCTTGAGGAGGTGGGGTGGGACGGTGCGGTGATAGTGTGATAGCTGGTAGCTACTTCCTCCAGCACTGCGTCTGTGGAGAGCTCTATGTCTGTAGAGGATAGAGAGTCGAAATGAGGGAGGGTAGACTCGCACCACTTCATCAGTGGGGCGAGCGAGTCGTGGTGCGTGGAGCACTCCCGCTCCGTCAGTTTGCGGAAAACCTTCCTCTTAGTGGTGGGGGTTTCGGAGAAGGGGCGGGGGGGGACCTTCGGAGTGTATGTGACTGGGTGGTGGTCTGACGTTTTGTCGTCGTTTTGGATCGTTGCGGAGGTGGAAGCGAAACGTTTTGAGGCCGCCGGGGATATTAAAAAATGGTCGAGGTGGCTGCTGCTTGCCCTGTACGGGGCGGGGTATCGGGAGGAGCACTGAGCGGGCTGAGTGGAAGTGCCGGAAGGTATCGATGAGGCGTGGCGGGTCGCTCGTGACCTGCCTCTGGAGCCATGGCCACTCGTTGTCAGATTGGAGGTTTGCCCCGTCCAGCTCAGGGCACATTATGCAGTTGGTGCCCCCTCCTGAGACATGGCTGGAATATTGGTGCATCAGCGGGCGGAGGGCGTTTCCAATTTTCGAGCGGTGGACGTCTGTGCCTTCGGGTGTATACTGAGACAACTGAGGTGGGCGGGGCCCCTGGGAGGGTGAGAAGGGCCGCTGCCAGTCGCCCTTCCGTGTCGAGTCTTGGGACGGGGGTAATGGAACGAGAGAGTCGAGGTGAGCAAACCAAAATCGATCTGTTTTCGCCCCTGGAGGTTTTGTCTTGGCTGATGTCCGCAACAATGGTGGCTTCAGTGCCCGAGCGGTAGGCGTATACATTGGGGGAGGATGGGGGTGTGATTGATTTCTTGGTGGAAGAGGATGTCGAAGTAAATTTGGAGGTGTCGGAGAATTTGGCTACTCACTATTGGCTTTTTCTGCAAGTTGTGGGAGAGCAAACACAGTTCTGAAGGGAGGGGTATTGGGGGGCGTTGAGGCCTTTGGTATCCCTTCCGTAGGCGTTTACAGGATCTCGGGGGGGGGGGGGACAGGGGGGGGCTCGGGAGATGCGGGGGGTCCGAGCTCGCTGGGCTGGCTAAGGCTATCAAAATGCTGGACTTGGTCACCCGGTACCCCAGCCGAGGCGAGCACTTCGTCTAGCCCCTTGCCGGCGACGGGTGAAGCCGTGATTTGGCCAGTGTTTCAGCGAACCGTGGCGCTTGCGTATTTGGGCAGAGAGGGCTGAACAGTGCAGGAGGCGGGACCTTGCCTGCGGAATGTGGTGGAGGATTAGATCGAGCCGTGGGGTGGTACGAGGGACTGTTAACCAAAACAGTTCGGCCTCCCTCCGTCGGGGTATCCCATGATGCCACTTGTGGCGTGCGCCACCCGTGAGGATAAGGAGAGAGATGACAAACAGGCGAATGCAAAACGAGTCCCCGTTGGAGGGGTTTTTAGAGAACAGTGTGTTGTCTGATTGAGAGCCAAAAAATGACACCGGGTCGCCTAGTAAAGGGTCGTCCTTGTGGTAGCCAATGCCTTCTCCTGGGAAATACATTGTGCCAGTGACTCCGTTGGGGGGAGGGTGCGGGAGGCCCAGCCGCTCCAACGCCGCATTGTGAGTTTGGAGGATAGAGAAAAACTCTTCCGGGATGGGGGACGTCGCGGTGACTTTGCCTCGGTATGCGTGACCAAAGTGCTGGTCAGAGCGTCCGTGGTATTTGTCCCATGTGTTGTCGTGGAGGACCTTTTTTACCGTTTCCTCTTGGCTCTCGGAGAATACGTCACGGACGCAATAAACACCAGTAGGGAGGCAGGGGTCAATTTGTATCTCCGGAGCCGGGCTGGGGGCATCGTGGTCGGGAGGTAGGAGGGCGGTTGCTTCGCCCCACATTTGAGCAAGCAGCGGGACGCCGGTCTCGGGCATCTCTTCGATGCGCCTTGGACCCGACGTCGGCGTGGCGGCGTCGGTGTCGTACGGTGCCTCGTTCCACTTCTCGAGGGCGAGGAGGTTGCGGTGCGGTGGGGCAAAAGCAGCGTCTCCATATTTGAAATCGGGGGCTAGCAGCGCGAACTCTTCCTTTTAGTAGACAATCAGGTGGGCTTGTTGGTGCTTGTAGGGAGGCCGTGTGGGCTCGAAGGACACGTAGGCGCCAGGGAACCCCGCTTGGACGCGCAAGTTGAGGGCGTGCGCCGATGTCGGGCCGATGTAGGAGCAAGGCGGTCCTCTGGGCTTTTGAGGAGTCGTACGAGGGCGGGGCCGGCGTTGCGTGGGCTCGCTCGGGGGTGCCTGAAGGCGCGGACCTTGTGTTGCCCTCGGATCTAGACAAAAATTGCAGCAATTTCCCATCTCTGCCATGAGAAAGAACGATGCCAAACGAGTGGAAGAAGCAGATGGCAAGAGTTTGGACCCCAGTTCTCATGACGTCACACGGCGCGTGAGTGGTGTCAATTGCCACGACAAGGGAATCTTGAGACCGGAACATCGCCCCTAAGGGCGGTGAGGCACCCTGTCCTCCGGGAAGGTTGGCGATCATCATGGTTAGCATGCCAGGGGCTTGTAGGTCCTTGTCTTGTTCCTTCCAGTCCCTAGCAATCGCGGCACGATAGACTTACGTAGTCGGCAAAGGATGCATGTCCATTGCAATGAGTTCCCCGGTGAGGAATTGGGCGCACTCGCGGACTTTAAACTTGAGCTCGGGACGAGAGTTCCCAATCAAACCGGCAGTCGGCCCAATGTGGGCTCTCGGAAGGAACTATGTGGCCAAATGCGTAGTATGCATTCTTGGTGTTCACTGACACGTCTGCCAGCGCGGGGACAAACATTTTGTCCATTGACTTCATGAATGCACGGGCGTCTCCAATTTTGCGTTGTTTTGGTTGTGACTTGTCTCTCTCCTCCGGCGGTGTAGGCTCAGTGTGATCAAGGAACTCTATGCTCACCGCAAAAACGTGGTGTTTTGTGCAGCCAGAGGTCAAACACTGTTGGATGGGCATGCTTGATGTCTTCGTATCCGCACCCGTCGGAGGAAGAGGTGTTTAGGAGCAAGGCAACAAACGGCATCGTTTAATGGCCGCTTGTGCGGAACTCGTAGGAGTCTTTGCCGTCCTTTTTGACCTTGTAGGCGTCCCGGAGTTGCACTCTGTGCATACATAGTACACTAGAAGTGTAAGGAAGGAGTGGAAAAAGGGCGGAAGTTGAGCCTAGCATGCAAAAGGTGGCAGCCACCACTTGAGCGTCCCACGCCGGAATGACAAACCAGCCTTTGAGGTCTTTGTTCTCTTCTTTGGCTTTATCTAGCACAGTTCTTAATTCTTTAGCCCACGGGGTGGCGGTGGGTGGGGACTTCTTGGCTTTTGTTTGAGAGTAGTCCAACTCGTATAGCTTTAGGTAAAAGCGCTTATGTTTGAACAATAGCTTTGTAAGCTCGTTGTATTTATTGTGTGCAACGGAACAGACCCTGCCTCGGTCTAGAATATCCGTGGAGTTGCTCGGAACAAAGGCGGATTGAATATCGGTGCCTTCCACATCCAGATAAAACTTGGAGTAGTCTTGGAGACGGTGGTAGACTTCGGGAGCAAATATGCGTTGGTGTGTGTCAAATATTTTGCCGTCGACGGCTTCAAATTGATGTGATGGAAAGCGTGATTGTAGCGGCCAATTTGGGGCTTGGTGTTTTTGAAAGAGGTGTGACGGCGAATAGTTAAATAGCGTTGAAAGGCCGTCATCGGCGGCCTTGGAGCTCCCAAATAGGGTGAAGTTCATGATGCTCTCGGGAGGAATGGAATAGCGGCGCTGTGTTAATTGAAAGTTGGCAAGCGTGAATTTGGCCTCGGCAACTGAGGTGATGATCACAAAACTACGGGAATTGCTCCAGAACTTGGACAGCCCAAGGTTTTCACCAGTCATCGAATAGCCTGGACTACTGGTGGATCCATCACCAAAATTCTGAGGGTCAATCAAAGAAAAAGACACTCAGAAGGTGACACACAATTAGTTTCAGATGGCAGGTGTATGTCAGCTTTGTCTTTTGTCATGGATATAGACGCTTGTAACCTTGCTGCCATGGATTGGTGCAGTGGGTGGCTGGTTTGAGTGCTAGGCCTGGGACCCAAAAAGGAGGGTTCGTACCATTTTTAGTTATGCACCCTGGCCCCCATAATTTGGGGATGCCTGTCACAATAAGAGGTGCCAAAAGAGCAAAACGAGATGTACACACATGTAGGGGAGGTATGTGCAGGGAGTATCACCGGTGAAGAAGAGCAGTGCTCATCTATGGGGCTTGTGCTGTGTTGACAGCTGACTGTGCTGGAAAGGGCGGGACTACCGCGGAAAGTACGCCCTGTTCCGCCAGGTCCTTAAGGACTGAAACAAGGGTGATGAGCAGCCGCGCCTGGACAACCTACTCCCAGACACCTCAGTCAAGCGGGTCAGGCGGCAGGAAGCCAAGAGGCCAAAGGGCAACCACACCATGAAGATGATGCTCAAAAAGGAGCACCACAAGCAGGTTCTGAATTGGACGAGGAGCAACCTGGCCCGGGTCTTCAAGAAGTAGTCCGTCCGGAACGCGCTGCTCATCACCATCTCAGAGGATCGCGGGAAGACTGCAATCTGCAACCTGCACGAGTGTGAGGTGGGCGGCCAGACAATTCGTCTGCAAGCCAGCCCGGCGCTGATCAGCTTCCACGGCGTGCGGGAGTTAATTGGAGAGGAAGGGCTCAAAGAGTACAAGAACCTTCGCCACAACTGCGGGCTGCACAGAGGCGAATGCGGCGTTCACTATGCGGGCGAAAGGTCTGGCCGGGAAGCCACCATATGGACCCCACAGGCAGCAAAGGCGGCGAAGCTCTCAATGATGATGATGACGAGTACAATCCAGCGCAAACCACCGTCTACACCTTCGTGGCCAAAAGCCTGCACAATATAGGGAACGAGAAAATCTGGAAACTCATTCAGCAGGATTGAAAGACTCGAATGCATGCTACGTAGAGGAGGATTCGGTAAAAATACGCCCCAGGTCACATGTAGAGACCTAGACCAGGCCCGCAGAGATAGTGCAAAAAAAAAGAGATATCCTGGGTCCTATTGAGATCAATTCCATGGTGAGATTGTCCCATCCCAAAGAGAGATAGTCCCGCCTCCGAGAGAGTCAGTCCCGCCCCCATCCAGGCATTGAGAGAGATGGTCCCTCCCCAATCCATGCCCGGAGAGAGAATCCAACCAATCAATGGGCCAGGAGAGAAACCTAACCAATCCATGGCGAAACAGAGACAGCCAGACCAAACTTCAATCCCGAGAGCATGCATATGAAGAGAGAACTTCGCCTAGCCATGACCCAGGAGAGCATTCATGCATAGCAATGACCCAGGAAAAGCATTCATGCACTTGAAGTCAGCTAGAATCCACAACCTTGACCAAATATTATCCCTGTATCGGTGTATGATAGACTGCAGCAAAATGGGATCCAACCTGGCTTCACCCCACTTCACAGAGCTCTTTCTAATTTATATGAATGCTTGATCAGATCATTGTTTCTGAAATGGCCGTAGACATCCTGTTGAGCCTGACTAGACGCCCCCGACCCCGGACCCCCGACTATCTCAGGCGTCAGTGAAATATTGTGACTCCTGTAGAGGTTGCGATTGGAAGGGTTGGCCTTTCCACTGTACCATTTCGTTGCAAGCCTGGTGTAGCTGATCTCGCAATGCTTCTGACAATAACACCTCCGCATCCCACCCCAATTGCACAGAGTTTGCTACGTGACGCGACAAAACGTCTGAAAAGCAAGGAAGGTGAGGAAGCGCCACCAGAGGAGAGCGAACTATATCAGTAGCAAAGTGCAGCGATGAATCGATGCCATGCTTGCTCTGCGTAACCGATCCAAATCCTTTAGTATGGTCACCATTTTGTCCCCGGGTAGTGTGATCAACCCTTTCCAGAGATCCACCTCGAGGCCTATCCAAATTAGGCGTTGTGCTGGGTTTAACTCCAACTTTGGAAAATTGATCTCGAACCCTAAACTGCGGAAAAGATAGACCAGCATACTTGTGTGCTTGAGGGCCTCCGACTTCGACAAACCCAACACAATCCAATCGTCGATGTAACAAAATAACATCACCCCCCGACTCCTCAATCATTTCAAAATGGCGTACATCACGCGCTGCTATTCGCGCGGCGCGATGTTCAGGCCTAAAAGCAAATCCTGCCACTCATAGTACTCCGCTTGACCTTTTATCATCAACCACACACGGTCCCTAGAAGACGTAGGACCTCGGAAGTAGGCAATTTACATGCCAATGCACCCAGGTATAACGGGGGGGCGTGTTCCAGCAACGTGAGTAGTTGGAAATACGTACTTCGTATACAGGCGTTCACATTTCGCAGACTTCTGCATGGCCGTATTGATCCCTGTGGATCTTCTGCATCTGGTTTCTTGGGCACATTGAACATGCTCGATACGCATTTCACCTTCTCCAGTTTCACACATTTCAACGCTCCTAGGCCTATCGCTTTCTTTATTTCAGAACAAAGCGCCGGGTCCTGATGCAGATCCTGAGATGTATATGTGAGAACAAAGGATCAGGCGTGATCGGATCCATGCCTGCAGTGCGGTCAAACAATAGACCATCGTGTACGACCGCCAAAAGGTATGTGTCGTCTAGGTCGTGCCACACGCGTTCACACATCGCGCGCGTAACGTGGAAATGGCGTTCTGGTGTCTTATCTACAAGCGCCGGGCAAAAATGTGGCTTTCCTTTACTCTTTCCCTTCACTTTTCCCTGGTCGCATAATGGGAAGGGTAAAACCTGTTGATAACATCCACCGCCCTGCCAATGCAGATGTCTACCGAGCTTGCTGCTGTGTTGCAGAACGGCAAGATCTTCTTTACCAAAAAGCTTGGGATTCAACGTTGAGGATCCAGCTATCGCCTTGTTCATCGCCTGCTTGCTTGACCGCAAATTGAAGAAAAAAAGAGAAGCAAGAAGCGCAAACGTGATATCAAGCAGACTCCGTGCCAATGGTGCTCTGGATTCTAGCAAATCTAACGCATCTTCGTCCTCGTGTAACATTTTTGCTGTGGCTAACAGACAAATCGTGTCGCGCACCTGGCAATCCCCTGTTACCTGTTCTGTGCCACTCGGTGGAGTCTGGGCTGCATTGTTCGTGGGGACGCGTGGTATTTGTGCAAACAACGGTAGGCGTTCCAGCAAACTCGCTCTTTTGAATCAAATATGTAACACCTCAGCATCCTCCATGAGTGCCGGCAAGGACTGAGGCAGCTTTGCTACCTTGTCTTGCCACAAATACTTCGGCGCTAAAGACGCCTTCAACGCTTTCGTCCGTCGATGGCGCCAGCGCGTCCATTGCCATGTAAAGATCTCCGTTCTGTTTGTCTGACTTGGGAACGTCAACAGCTCCGCCCAGTATGTGATCCAGCGCCAAACAGACCAACTGTAAGAATTTTTTAGACGATACCACTGTTTTTTGTTGTGTCAATGTGTGGTAAATTTGCGTCGCCTGCCATGGAGTGAGACGGTTGGAATCAAACTCACTTAGAGCTCTGGACATGTCCTGAATTTCACCCTCAGACATGCCAGCCAGCGCTTTGGGTAAACCCAATAAAAACGCAGCGACTTGATCCATGATCACTGGGAGCATTGAGAGATTTATGACAGGTTTTCGTATGAACAATATTCAGAATAATGTAAAAGAGAATAGCCAAATTATTGGTCATAGCACAAAATGGAACCCGAATCTTGCAGATCTCAGGAGTTTTGCAACGGTTTGAAGAGCATACAGAGACAGTTAGTTTCAGATGGCAGGTGTATGTCAGTTTTGTTTCTTTTGATGGATAGGAAGGTTGTAACCTAGGTGCCATGGATCGGTGCAGTGGGTGGATGGTTGGAGTGCTGGGCCCTAGTCCCAAAAAGGAGGTTTCGTACAATTTTCAGTTACACACCCTACCCCTATAAATTTGGGGATGCCTGTCGCAATAAGAGGTGCCAAAAAAGCAAACCAAAGTGTACACACATGTAGGGAAGGTATGTACAGGGAGTATCACCGGTGAAGAAGAGCAGTGCTGATATATGTGGCTTGTGCTGTGTGAGAGCTGACCGTGCTCGGAATGGCGGGACTACCACGGAAAGTAGGCCCTGTTCCGCCAGGTCCTGGAGGACTGAAACAAGGGTGATGAGCAGCCGCGCCTGGACAACCTCCTCCCGGACGCCTGGGTCAAGCGGGTCAGGAAGAAGGAAGCCAAGAAGCCAAAGAGCAAACACATCATGAAGATCATGCTCAACAAGGAGCACCACAAGCGGGTTCTGAATTGGACGAGGAGCAACCTGGCCCGGGTCTTCAAGAAGCAGTCTGTGCAGACCGTCTCATCACCGTCTCAGGGGACCGCGAGAAGGCTGCAATCTGCCACCTGCACGAGTCTGAGGTGGGCAGCCAGACAATTGGTCTGCAAGCCAGCCCGGCGCTGATCAGCTGCCACGGCGTGCTGGAGTGGGCTGGACAGGGACCTTCACCACAACTGCGGGCTGCACGGAGGCAAATGCGGCGTTCACTATGTGGGCGAAAGGTCTGGCCGCGAAGCTGCCATATGGACCCCACAAGCAGCAAAGGCGGCGAAGCTCTCAATGATGATGATGACGAAGACAATCCAGCGCAGACCACCGTCACCACCTTTGTGGCCAACAACCTGCATAAGAGAGGCAACCAGGGAATCTGGAGAACCCATTCAGCAGTGTTGGAAGATCCCAACACATGCTACGTAGAGAGAGATTGGGTAAAAATATGCCCCGGGTCACATGTAGAGACCTAGACCCGCCCCGCAGTGATAGTGCACAAGGAGAGATATCCCGGGTCCTATTGAGAGCACATCCATGGTGAGATTGCCCCATCCCAAAGAGAGATACTCCCGCGTCCAAGAGAGTCGGTCCCGCCACCATCCAGGCATTGAGAGAGATGGTCCCTTCCCAATCCATGCCCCGTGGAAGCACTCAACCAATCAATGGGCCAGGAGAGAAACCTAACCAATCCATGGCCAAAGAGAGATAGCCTCACCAAACCTCAATCCCGAGACCATGCATATGGAGAGAGAACTTCACCTAGCCATGACCCAAGAGGGCATTCATGTGTAGCGATGACCCAGGAGAGCATTAATGCACTTAAGGTCAGCTAGAATCCACAACCGTGACCAAAGATTATCCCTGTATCAATGTACCATAGACTACGGAAAAATGGGATTCCAACCGGATTCACCAACCTTCCCAGAGCATTGTCACCTGCTCAGAAAGATATAAACAGGACGGGAGGATCGTGGTTGTTCCCCTGGCACTCCCCTCATTGTTGGAGGGTACCACATGCACCGTGGCCAGCCGCTCAAGTAATCATCAGGAGGTAGGATAGGAACTCAAAAGAATGCACTCCCTCAAGTCACCACTATACCTAAAAGCATAGGCTCGGCGGATCAACAATAGACAAAATACAACGTCGTCGACTAGTCTACATAAAGGACCCCAAACAGGTATATGATGCTCGCCCTGACCAGCATTCACCCCTTGCTCAGACTGCATTCCCACCAATGGACTTGAGAGCACGGGATCACCTCCAGGAGACAGTGGCACTCGTCAGAGGGAGATGACACTGCACCATGACAAGCGTACACACAAAAAATCGAGAATTCTTTTTTCAAAAAAAAAGTTTTTTCTGACATTTTTCGGGGGGTCCAATAGTCTGAGTCTGGCTCTAGGCGCGAGGTCAAACAACCATTGCCATCGCAACCGGCCTGCAGAAAAGAGGTCATGGTTCCTGTTGGAACATCCCAAGGAGCCCATAAAGCAGAGAAATGAGATAAAAATGCTCTACTAAAAATAATAACATATGTTACTAAACATAGCACAGCCAAAGAAACTAAAATCTCCAAACTGACGTACCCTGGCGGGAAACAAACCTCACCAATGCAACTGCAACACCTATCGGCAGGTTGCAGATTCAGACAAAACGCGAAACAGGGCGGCTGGGATCGAGTTTCAAAAGTACAAAACATTTGCTACGTAAAATAGAACAACTGTGCTAAAATAGAACGTGGTGTGCAAAAAATAGAAATAGCCACTTGGGAAGGTCTCCATTGCATCCAGCAACTGCCAAATAGGTCCAATCGCTGGAAAGAATGGCGGAAGCGAAGCAACAAGGCAAAGTGAATGAGGACAATCAAAACAAATAAATATCAACTTCATATACCCCGTAGACTCCAGAATTCCAACTTGGAGGTCCACGAGCGATTCCATACTGCGAGTGTTTCGCTCCTGCCGATGCAGTTACCCTTAGGCGGCAAAAACTAGTACACATTTGTACAGGGGTCGTTAGAAAAAGGTACAGAAAAATATGCTGCTTGAATGCTAGTAACTACCCACTTTTTTGTCAACGGTTTTTGGAAGCGTGCCTGTGTCTCAAGCAAAAGTCAGTTTTGCAACAAGACTGTACAAAAGGGGTGCCTCTTCACATTTTTTCATCAGTGATTGCGGGGCCTTGCAATTCAAAAATCATTCTTGTCGGAAAATGGAGCTATTTACCGACCTTTTTGATTGCGAGGCCTCGTAATACCCTCTATTGGAATGTGTAAAAGGACGGCGTTTCACCAATAGGTGGTTGCTGTTCAGTGCAACCATCAATGTAAATAGCTGTATTTTCATATATGCATTTGGAAAATGGGGGGTAAAATAGCCAAATTACCCTTTCTGAAATGTGAGGCCTCGCAATTCAATTCAGAATGTGGGTGATTCAAGGGGTTTACCTATTTCGTATTTGGTATTGCGAAGCCTTGCAATACAAATTGAAAATGGCATCGTTTACCTACATTCTCCAATCAGTGAGCACGAAAAGGCTTAAGGAACATCAGGACAAAACGCTTCGGGTTACAAAAGCAAAAATGTACGGTATCTAAGCCAAGGTACCCCATATGTTGGGCCTCTACCAGAAAAATATGGGCAATTTGCCAAAACGACCATATCCTCTTTTCGGCCGAAAACATGCATTTCTGGGGGTAATTGGATCTAAAAGCTGACTGCTTAAATTTCCCCTCGGCACAAAGTAGTAAATGGGGCAAGTTTCCTAGTCAAAGTTTGCAGACAGCCCGGTACAAAGGTTTACCGGCTTCGCCCGCTAAAGTTACCAACGGGTCGGGCGAAAAAAATAGGAAAAATGAAGGGTTCTTGACAAGCATGGCTCTCTGAGAATCTCCTGAGCAAGCAGCAACCGATTGTGCGCACAGAAAACACATGATCACAATCCAAGACTGATCTTGGTTCGAATCTCTTGCCTCATGTCAATGAAACATCGGTTGGGGGTACTTGGGAGGTTGTGAGCCATGGCAGGTGCATCACTGCGGCAAGGAAATAAATGCAAATATGTTGATGCACAAAAATGTGCATAAGGAGTGATGGCCTCAACCTCGGTCACCCATGACCCAGTGGACCAGCACATCCTTGACTTCCCGCTTGATTTTTTTGGCCTTGAGCTAGTCCAACCACACACACATGTACCGCGGCACCAAGCTGCTCGGAGGTTTCAACGAGTCCTTCGATGCAGCGAAACACCCCCATCAGACCTTCTATAGCCGGCTGCCCGATGTGTTGGGATGAGGCTTGTCCAAGAAGATGCGCTCAGCAGTGTACTTGTCCTCCTCTATGTGGTTGCTGGGGTCGAATGCATCCGCGGTGAACTCAAAGGTAACCGCACAGCCATAGGAATCTGCCTCCTGCGGGAGTAACTGAGTGTGATCCCGCTCAAGGTTTGTTGTTCTGCACTTGGATCGCGTACACATCTTGCCGGTATGTACCATGACTGCTGCCGGTGCCGAGACAAGACATACTTGTGGTGCTGCTCCACCCACACGGTGTCCTTGAGCCTTATTGTGTGAACTTCTGCGGAAGGGAAGTACTCTGACCTCTTTGTATTTTCCACCACCATGGTATCACACATCTTCCTGGTCGTATCATTGGCATCCAACATCATGGCATTGGCCTCCCTGGCCACATTACGATGGTTTACCTACCGGAGAGTACGTGAAACTCCATCCTGCAGGAGTGAGATACAATGGGGGGACCATCCAGGCGCTCCGGATAAATCGTGGTATGCCTGCAGACCCCTCCAAAGGGAAAGATACCAAGTTTTGCAAAGCTCCCCAATATGCAATTGCCGGAATGTTTCAAAAAGTTGCCTGCCCGCCACCTCCGCCCTTCCATTTCAGTGGCTGTTATATGCCACCGTCTTGGCAGGCCTCACACAAATGTACTTGCACATCATGCAAAGCCATGCGCCAGCAAACTGCGTTCCTCTATCGCTGCATATCACGGCTGGGACACCGACTACTGTCAACCCATACCGGATCAATTCTTGCGCCACGGTCTTGGCTTGCAGCCCCACTCTGTGCTTGGTCTCCTTGTCCTTTGTTTTGCATTTTTTTGTCTGCAACCGCCACGATGTATCTGCCTTGGTGGTGGACCCCCAAATTGACGCAGTCATAGACCCCGCCTTCCGCAGTGACTTCCGGCATCGCAAAGACATCCATTGGAATTGACCTCATGGGGCTCTCTTGAGTGCCTCGTGTACACAGGATTTCTGGCAGTTCACCAGTCTGGATGTTTGGTGGCCCCACAGACTGCACACGCCTTGCAATACCAATTCAACGGTGCATAATTACCCAGAGGGAACAAAAACCTCGACTCCAGGTCCTTCTGCAATTTATCTCGTCCCCGATGCATCAACAGGGCGTTGTGCCACTGGTCTACTACAACTGGTCTACTCCACCGGATCTTCGGGCTCCAAAGACTTGTCCTTGAGAAAGAGCTTGTCCCCATCTTCCGTCAATCCCTCCGGCCAATCATGGTTGGAAGGCGCCCCCACTGCATTCAGGTACTAGAACCAATGATCTGAGTTTGCATAATCATTGGACCAATCCTCCATCAAAACAGATGGCACTCCTTCAATGTGTCGTAGCATATCCTCCTCCTTCATTTCGGCCTCCACTGCTTGCACCTTGGCGTCTCGGACGTGGGCAAACTCCGGGTGAGCTCCCATCACCACAAAGCATTTGGCCTCGCCTTCTTCGAGCAGACGCCCCGCCTCGATGATATGACTGGCCTCCGCAGTATGCTCGGCGTTGCCATGCATGGAAATGTCAATCGATGCTTTCCCGGCTGGGTACGCCCAGCGACTGAGGTAAACGCCCACAGTGCTGTCCTTTCAAGTCAAACTTGGCTAGCGTCCCCTGCCACCGGGCTTTTCGGGCTGCTCGACCTGAGGAGAAATTGACGTACTGCTTGTGCCAATCCTGCAGGCTCTGGTGGTCCGTTCACACGACAATGGGTTGCAAACCAATGCGCCCGGACAACTTGCGCAAATGGCAAAAAATGCACATGTCCCTTTTTCCCTTGCAGTGGAAGTGCGGTGTTGCCCCTCCGCAAAATCTCTACTCCACAAGGCCACTGGGAAATGGGAACCATGCTCTCTGACCCGCTCCAGGACTGCTCCCAGGTCATAAGGCGATGCATTCGCGCGGAGCACAAATCCTTTGTCCGGATGAATAAAGAATAATCCCAACTTTCCCAGGAGAGTTCTCCTGAGCGTCTCAAATGCTTCTTCTGCCTCAGTTGTCCAAGCCAGCTTTTTCTTGTCCCCCTTGCGCCCGTCGATCTTCCCAACCCGCAGCATCTTCTGCAATTGTCCGGAGAGTTTGGCGTACATTAGTACACAACCGGAATGATAATTGCAAAAATTCATGAAGGACCGCAACTCTAGGCAGCTAACTTGCCAGGCATTGGCCTGCATTCCACATGACGGACCACGTGTCCCGCAAACTGGACCTCCTTGACGAATAACGATGCCTTGGTCAGCTTGCATACCATTTGGTGGTGATCTAGGACGTCAAGCACTCGTCTCAAGTCTTTCGTGTGGGCCTTGATCAATTCATCCTCCGACATGTCCTCCGTGCCAGACCCGATAATGATGTCATCCACAGGTCGGCAGAATCCCGCCCAGGTCCCAGCAGTTCCTCCATCCTGCGTTGAAAAGGCGCGTTGCCATTCTTTGCTCGCATCGGCACCACTTTCCATCGCATGGGGCGGAGTGGCGTACTCATCACCGTACACACCCTGGAGTCCTCATGCAGCGGTATCTGGTGATAACCATGTTTGAGGTCCAACACCGTAAACATGCGTTTTGGGGCCTGTTTTTGCAGGATAGAGTCAAAAAAGGGAGGAGATTACGAGTCATGCTCGTCTTGCTCATTGAACCCTCAATAACAGGCCACCAGCCTCCATTCGCCCTTCTCCTTCTTCGGTACAATGAATGCTGCGCTTACCCACTCGCCGTCCGAATGATCTGTCGATGTGCGCTCGATGAAATCCTTCAAAAGGTTTTTCATGGCCTCCGCCCGCTCACCTCGAGGCTGATATTCTTAATGCCGATCTACTCTGGGCTTGGGCTTTATTTTTATCTGTGCGGTGCTAAATGGACCTCAATCTGTTTCATTTTTGTTGGCCACACCGATGAACAACCGTGGATAATCCTTCACCAATCTTTCTTGCAGGTCAGGCACTCTTGGATCTTCCCTTGCTTCTTGGGCCGCACCTGTTGGCACAGTGGCCACCGACGGAATGACTGTATAGCTTTCCTCCGGATTGCCCTCCGACATTTACTCATCTGTCAAACCCTCTGCAATATTGTGGGTGTGCATCCCCGCCAGTAATTTGATGAAGTGTCGGATATTGAATGGGGTGTTGGGCTTCCATCCGATACCCGAGTGTGGGAAGTTCCGTTTTGGTGGGTAGGAACCCACAGGCTCATAGTGATGGGCCATGTGGTCCATCACCCTCGCCATGAACTCGTTCTTGGTCAATTTCCCCATAATGAAATTTTTAATCGTCCCAGCAATGCGGAGAATTGACCCGGCCTCTCGCCTCTTAGGCTGCCACGTGTTCATGCATCCCATCCTTCATGCATTTTTGCTCTGTTCCTCCCAGCTATCCGGTCGGGGGCTCGAGACCATCCTTCATGTATTGGACAACACAATCAATCTTGTCAAACGAGGAGGTCTTGTCCTCCACCTTGGGGTTGTTGCTGTACTCATAGGCAAGGCGTGTATCCTCTGGATTAAAGCCTCATCACCCGTAGGATGGCTTTCAGCATGGTCCACATAGTACAAGCGGGTTGACCATGCCTATCCCGGTGCCAGCATAGGGATTCCCGTAGTGTCCATGAATATCTCTTCATCCGGCGAAAATACAAAGTCGTTCAAGGAGAGGCATTTAATTGTGGACTTCAGAGCTTCGCCAGAGGCATCCCCTTGACCAAGTCCAGTAAGCACCAAGACTCCTCTGGCTCTATGGCTGATACTTTTGTTCACAATCTGTTCCGAATCCCGTTGGGCTCCGTATACATACAGATGGCGCTATCCTTCTGTGCCGCAATGTTTGTGCTACGCTGAGTCACCCTTGTGCCAGTACCTTGCGAGGTTCTGCAACTTGGCTGCCTCTTGTGATGCAAAGACATCCGCCAACGGTGTTTCCATTCCCAAGGCTTCTATCATTCGGCAGTAAGCATCCCGGGATGGACTAAATGCCTGAAGGTGCTCTTCGGTGCTACCTTTGGACTTGATTCCAGCTGCTTTCACCGCAGGTACAAAATTTCCATCTTCCTCTCCGGTCCATTTGGATCCACCAGGGGTATAATGGGTCGATAGCCAAGAAAGCCTCTCGTTTGCCTCACAAATGCGTGTAACATGGTGTGGCAAAGCTCCGGCTGAATTGTTCACAATGAAATCATAGCCCATTATATATGATATCGCAAGCGGGAAGATCAGCCTCATATAACTTTCGATCGAGCATCAAGCGTTTTGCTTGGTCCAGTTGATCCAATCGGTCATCCTCAAAGAATTCCACGCCAAGTTCAGCTTCACGGGCCCCTGCACCCATGATCCTGCCCTTTGCGACTTTGAGGCGCACTGGTCGGTCACTGCTCTTCAGACATGTGGCCGGAAACAGTCCATTCCTCACCAAGCGTACCTGGGCCCCAGAATGCACCATGACATCCGCGACCACTTCTTTCGGTCCGCACATTACCTGCATCTTGAAGTGCAATTGTTGCTCATTGCCATGTGATGCAGGGAGGACTCTCACAGCATGCAACTCTAGCAACAACTGGTGCATGAGGACTTTCAGCGTGTGATCACGTATGTCATAGATTTTAGGTCGGTCCTGCCCATCCAGGGGACTCTCCGTGGTCCCTCTAACCTTCCTGTCCCAGCTGGCAATATCCACGTGTACTTCCATTGGCAGGGCGACCCAAGGATTGGCTCTGGCAAAGCTCAGTAGCTTTGGCTCCTCCGGAACCTTCTCTGGCATCATACATCCCTTCTCCGATTGGATTCCACTGATGCTCAGAGGAGAGTTGCCCGGAATCTGACTCCCTTGGGGGCTTGTCTAAGTTTCGTCGACCGCAGCCCAGTCTTCCTGCCAATCGCCCGGCCACTGGGCACTTCTCCGGTTCTGCAAGGCCTTGAGCGCCTCCATGCTCGCATTAACAAAGCGGACGCTTCTCCGATTTGTTGAATTTCGCGTTCACCTCCATACCCTCGTCCTCCTGAGCGTCCCCCAGTACTTTGACCCCTCTTTCAACCCTCTATATGCTTTTCTTTGGGCACGTTCCTGTGGTGGACCTCGAAGTAGGCCCGCTTGTCCTGCGTGTACACCTTGCACGTCTTATGATCGTGTTTCATTGGGAAATTCTTCCCATAACAGATCCAGCATCTGTCATGTTCCCACCTGTATTCCTTGACGGAGAGCGGAGGATTGCCGATCCTTCGCGGCTGTCTCTGCATTCCTCCACGGGGTGCTGCTCTCCTCCATATCAACTTGTCCTGCCCATGCTCCTTCGTGCTTTCGGCTACGAACAGAAAGAAGTGGGCCTCCTCATGCACCTAGGATTTTATGGGGTCCAAAAATCTCAAAACCAGCTAGAGTGAGAAGTACTAGTTTTTTTGTCAAATTATACCATAAAGAGCACATTTTCTGGAGTTAGCCCTCCCCCCCCACCCTCGAAATTGGAAGTCTTCCAGCCCCTAGATCGACAATACAGGCTTGATTCCATCTAAAATCGGCCGTATCCGAGAAATATGACATTCACCACCTAGTTGCGAATAGCAGCTTTTGTATAGCTCAAACCATACATACTCAAAGTTTGCCGAGTGGGAAAACTTACGTAACTAGTAAGTGGCACGGATTCTCGTTGCAAAACAACAACCTTTCCTGGGCGTACTCCACTGGTGTTTGGTGACAGGGTGGTCCACAATGGCTGGGACCAATGACCCATCGGCAGAGGAGCTTAGCAGGCTAAGAAGCTTACTCCGGCAGACTCACACTGGAACAGCCCATGTATGCACTCTGAATGCATTTTTTTTCGGTTCTGGTGATTTTGATTTTTGGTGCTGCAATTTTCATTTACGCGTCGATCGCATCTGCAATTTTTTAAAGGCGTAACTGCAATTTCGCATCAATTTTGAATGTTGCATGCAATGTTGTATCTATACTGTGGCGACTGTGAATGGCGCGCGCGTGGCAGATTTGTCCAGCGCCACATCGCTCCCTTGTGGTACTGTAGATTCAAAAGGAGCAAAGTGTCCCCGAAGACGACAACGATGACGATTCCAATAATTTCACCGAGCCGTCCCAGCCCTTTCAGCCCTCTTCTTGCTTACTTCTTAGTGAGGAGATTCTAGCAGGGCACCATCCCCACCTTGACACCCCCATCATTGGTAGTGGCCGCGCCAAGGCGTTGGGCTACCGCTGGTTGGCGGACATCACCCTTAGGGCATTGTTCCAAAGGATCTTTTGTATTTGGAAAAGGCTCAACACGAAAACAGACATGGATGGGGCAACACTTCCACCCCCGTACACATCCGAGGCGCTGACGGTGTCCAACTTGTCCACGTGGCGGATGCTCAAGCCCAGCACCAAAGTATCACAATGCCAACCAGTCCTTCCGCCCGGCCCAATGGAGTGGGCCTACATTTTGAGAGCATTCGACGGGTGCGGATGAGGCAAAGTGTGCATGGCTGGTGCGCGCGGTAATAAAGGGGGACGCACTCCACAAGCCAATTCTACTTCTATGACCCGGCTTTGGAGTTGTTTCCGCGGGGATGGTGGGACCAGGACGTTGCCTTGTACCCGAGCATCGAGGTGGTAGGGGGGTGTATGACCACGGGCCGCACACTCTCCCCCAAACCCAAGCAACCCCACCCCAAGAAAGAGAAGAAGGAGAAGAGGGAGAAGAAGGAGAAGGACAAGAAGCACAAAAACGCCAAGAGAGAAGAACCAAGGGTGAAAAAAGAGGAGATCAATCGAGAGTTCTAGGAACATGTAGTGGCCCAACCGACTGAGCAAAGGGGGCCCTTCTTGACGAGGTAGTACCAGGATTTGCCATTTGGGGTTCCTTGGGGTCACATGGCCTTACTTGGACAATGTTTAGCCAATGTTGAGTGCAAGCTTGTGTAGTGCATGAGTGTGATAACAATGTTGCATGCAACTTTGCTTCAACATTGCTTCCATTTCAATGTCCAGGACGTACTGGTCGTCACCAAAAGCGGTGTATGGGCACGCGCAAGCCAAGCTCAAGAACCTGTGGCATGAACCCAATGGTCGGCGACCCAAGCAAGTTCTGTGGTGGGCCCCCTCATGCAATCATCCCGCCTCATCGGCCTCACGTTCACCCGGCTTCAAGGCTCACATCCACAACTTGCCCGACTCTGACAACTCCAAACCTCTCAACTACTCCAACAATTGTCTCAACCACCTCATGCCAAAGAAATGCCTTTCCCCCAAGTCCCGCAACTTCAAGTCGAACCCCAAAGCAACCAAGTCCAACCCGAAATGAACGCACACGATCAAACCCTCCAAGCGTCAGTAGCCAACGTGGCCGGCCCCACGAAGCCCACCAAGGAGGCCTCGGCATGGATCCAATCCCGGCATAAGGAGAAGCCAAGCCACCCCGAGAAGGAGAAGGAGAAGGCCCTGTCCCATGGGGTGGACACAAGGGCCCGACGCCCCGCGGAAGAGGACGCCGGTGTGGCGGAGACAAAGAGGATGATTGCGGACATAATCGCCAAAGACAAGGCCAACGAGGAGGCAAGGCAAGAAAAGAGGGCTGGAAAACAGAGGGACAAGGGAAATAGAAGAGCGGAGGAGCAAAAGTGCGCAAAAGAAGCCGAGAAGAAAAAAGAGCAAGAGCGCCAAGACCCAAAACACCGCACGGAGGAACGCACCGAACACAAGGAGAAGAGCAAGAAGGTATGAGCAACAATACAACGTAGTGCAACTTGCGTTCAATTTTGATGAATTTGCATTGTATACGATGCATGTGACATCCACATTCCTCAACTTCGACTCAACATCGATGCAACATGGCCGGCACTCTCATCACCTCACTATCCTCTCCATAGAGCAACCCCACCCAACAAGAAATGCCCACGCAAAAGGCACCGGCGGACAATGGTAACCAAAAGCCGTTGGACGAGATAGTTGAAATAGAAGATGGTCGGGAGGTACACCACGTTTGAGTGGTTGTGGAACACCGAACGACTCGCACATGTAAATATTTCAATGCAATTTGTGTTTTGCCTTTGGGAACGGTCTTTTTTTTTGTTGTTTTAACACATTGCCACATGTCCTCAGGTACCCGGCCGCCGGGAGACGACGGTGCCGGAACGGCGTCAAATCGGCGACATCGAAAGAGGCCTCGCAAGGGAGACTCACAGATGGCCACCGAAATGTAAAGTCTGATGGGTCTTGTGGAAGACAAGCTTGGAGTGCGGTGCGAACAGGTGCGACGAATGGGGATGTGAGGGGCCTGGGTGTGTACAACCGGTGGTAGGCGTGGTGACCGGAGATAAGGAGAAAAAAGTATGGATTGACACACCCTCCCAATGGGGGGGATCTTGGGGGGCTTGTAAGCTCGAAATCGATCGTACCATGTGTGCACTCTACACTTCCCTTAACGCGGTCAGGGTGGAATGGCTTGGGTGGGATTACCAATAGTGTGACTCAACACCAACCCAGGAAGACTCACACTCCTCCCCACTCCGCAGAGAGAGGTCCGTTGCCTTTGATTCCCCATAACCGGGCTCCGTTGGAGTTAAGGTTGTTATTTTCCAATTACAAACCTATCGTGTGCTCCTTTGCAGCAAACTAACGTTGAGCCAATGTTGCATCAAAGTTGCAATCCTCAGCATTGTTCACCCAACGTTGCACTCAAGGTTGCGAATGTTGCACCAAGGTTGAGGTTATTTACACCAACGTTGCATTCAATTGTCCCAATGTTGAGGCCCAGTGCCTGCCAGGATGCTGCTGGGATGGGATTGCCATGGTGCTGGGAGGTGTTGAACCTTTAAAACGGCAATGACGGGAGGTAGAAAAATATGTCTTCATAGGGTAAAAAAAGTAGATTCTCAGACACTAATAAAAACCAAAATTGCGCCAAAATTGCGCTTGGCAAAAATACAATTCTTTCGGGTTTTGGGTACTCAATGTTTGTTTTTGGCAAGAAATACGGTTCTCTGGTGATGGCGGCTCCAAACACTCGATAAGTTGCTCCAAAACCCTGCAAAACACGTTTCTCCGAGCACTAGCACTAGTGACCAACTTGAACAACTTGAAATCACACACACTTTAATCAACATTTATGTGTTCAAAAGTGCAAATGTACCTGTTTTTGGCCTTTTTTGGCACCCTCGAGGCCCTAACCTTGCGTAAAGAGCATGCAGGGTCACAAATTGTTGCTTGCCAAGCCTCACCTAGCACTCGGGACACATTTGCTCAACTTGAAATCACACGAAAGCGCGATCGTATCACTTTATTCAACATTTGTGTGTTCAAAAGTGCAAATATAGCTGTTTTGGGCTTTTTTTGGCACCATCCTGACCGCAACCTTAAGTAAAGGGCATGCACGGGCACAAATCATTGCTTGCCAAGCCTCACCTAGCAGTAGGGACACATTTCATCAATTTGAAATCACACGAAAGCGCGACCGTATCACTTTAATCAACATTACTGCGTTCAAAAGTGCAAATATAGCTGTTTGGGGCTTTTTTTGGCACACTCCGGATTATTATCTTGGGTAAAGGGCATGCACGGGCACAAATCATTGCTTGCCAAGCCTCACGTAGCACAGCCGACAATGGTGATCAATTTGAAATCACATGAAAGCACAGCCGTATCACTTTGATCAACAGTTATGTGTTCATAAGTGCAAATATAGCTGTTTTGGGCGTTTTTTGGCACCCTCCGGATTACTATCTTGGGTAAAGGGCAGGCACGGGCACAAATCATTGCTTGCCCAGCCTCACAGGGCACTAGGGACAAACTTGATCCATTTGAAATCTCGTGACACCACAAGGACATCATCGGAATGACTGTTTATGGCCCGAGAGTGGCAAAAATTGGCAAAAATAGTCGTATTTTGGGTTTATCTGGACATCCGGTAATGCAATCGACGTGATTTCAATAAAGCAACTAGATAACGTCATTTTCTACCGATTGCGCCATCTAAATCGAAGCAGATGCGCACAGATTCGGCACAAATCACCAAAACCTCGGCAAAATTGGGTTGCGTCGGGCTGTAAATCGCAATCGCGGCAGTTTCTGGACGGTTCAGTTACGGGATTCCGGTACCTCATAAAATCGTAGGTGGATCCTCGCCGGTCATAGTGCTGCCCCCAGATGACCCCCCACCATCTTCCGAAATCGTGCCCTGATCTTCTAGGATCCCTTGATCAGTTTCATCCTCCCGGCAATCATGGTTGCCATGATTGTGACGGTCCTTGATGTGCGCTTCATTTTTGGCCTTCAGCTTCACTTCCACGCTCATGTACTGGATGATTGAGGGGAGGCTCATTTGCGCAGGTATCATCTGCAACTTCAACTTCTCCCCGTGTCTCCATTTGACATTTTTGAGTCGAAGCTGCCCTCCTCCCGCCGTCCCGCCAAACAACTCCACGTACACGGTGTTGTTCAGCGAGATTCTCCGCTCCGGCGCTCCGAGATTCCGTCCGAAATACTCCATAATCCGTGGGTGCTTCTCCTCAGGCGACATGATGCGTACTGCCATACGTTTCGCTGCCCGCTTCTTCTCATCGTCTTCGACCCGTTTTGTCCAATACGCTGCAACGGCATCCGGCCAGAGGTGTGGAATCTTGCTCCATTCCCACGAATCCTTAATCTGCTTTAGCAGCCGGCGATACGTTCGGAGATATCTCCTCCACTCTCTCAACCGCAGCTCCCTACGTTCCAAATCCAGAGGTATTTCCCACAGGTCACAGAGTTTTTGTTGCGGGTATGCAACCTTTCCTCCTGCTCCAACCAGTCCAAACACTGCTCCTGCGTACAGATGCTCTTCTCTCGAATGACGTCACGTGAATCCCCCTTCAACTCCGGGGCCAAACGGTGTGGCAAAGTACAACATGCCCACTTGTCGCGGACATCTGATCAAAACCGCATCTCAGCCACGACGTTTGGGCAAAATCTTCCCGGTCTAGGATGAAGTCGTCCAGGTTTTTGGGGGAGTGGACATTGTAATGGGGTCCTGAGGTCCCGAGGTCTTCGATGTGTACAGCGTCCCCAAAATACAAAGCAATGACACCCCCAAGTCGGATATTTCCACCCATCCCATTGCCTGGAGAGTGGGAGTAGACTCCTCGGATCTCCATGTCTTCTGGTGGTGCAGATTTGGCTGCTCCAATTTTTACCCATTTGAGTACTCGTATGTAGGCTTGTTGCATCCCCAATGCGAGCAAAGTTGCATATTATCATATATTCTTTTTTTGTGATATTGGACAAGTTACATGGCGTTGGGATGCACATAGGCTGCGTGCCCAACCCAAAATGAGGCGAAAAACCATGAAATGATTCTGAGCCATTTTTGGACAGATTTGAGCACTCGTATGTAGGCCACTTGCATCCCCAGTGCAAACCAAGTTGCGTGAGATCACGGTGTGTCATCTCTGTGACATTGGATTCACTACATGGCGCTGGGGATGCTCATAGGCCGCTGAACACATCCAAAAGTGTTATACTGGGACTTTTTGAGTCTCATTGCGCAATGTTACCCATTAGGATACTCTTATGTAGGCTAGTTGCACCCCAAATGCCAGTCAGGTTGAATATTATCACAATGCGTCTTCTTTTTGACATCGAATGATTTACATTGTATTGAGGATGCACACAGGCCTTGCAACACACCAAAGAGTGCGAAAATGGGCCTTTTTGAGGATCTTTGGGCAACGTTTGGACCATTTGAGCACTCGTAAGTAGGCAAGGTGCATCCCAAATGCAAACAAAATTGAAGATTATCGCGTTGTGTCTTTCTTTGTGACATTCGTCGCGCTACATTGCGTTGAAGATGCACATAGCCCTTGCATCACACCAGGCACTGCCCAAGATGGACCATTCTGAGGACTTTGGGTCATTCTTCGACCATTTGAGGCATCCTAGAGGTGCTAAAGGACTATCCGACGCAAGCAGAGACACGAAATATCAGTGGGAACCATTTCAGATAGATTGATCAACCAGATATGCCACACAACAGTCTTTTTGAAGCGCAAAGAGATGAATTTTTGCAGAAGTCACATGCTATCTACCGTTTTCTGAATCACAATGCTTTTCTGGATATGAATCCTGAAATCTGCCAGCATAAAATGCAATCTTTTTTTTCGTAACTGAATGGATTTCTGCGGACCATTTCCAATCGCGTTTTGCAGGATTGCCTGCGGGACGTTCGGGCTGCTAAGGTCATAGGTGCATATGCCCAACCGCGGATCTTGGATCCATGATTCCCCACTTGATCCATCTCAGCCAGCCGCTGACCCCAACGCTTCTTCGTCCACTGCCGCCGCATAAACAGCTCCGGCGTCGAACGTCGCCGCGGCTGGAGGACTGCTCCTGTCGGACTGAAGCGTCTCCTCACGGGTATCATGCTGGGGGAGACCTATCCCCGATCCTGTTTCCGCTGTCTGCTCCCCAAACATCATGCTGGCCGAAACCTCAGGTATGAGGAGAAGCACTCCAGGATCAGCTCGTCGCGGCCCGTACGGAATTGACTCTGTCCTTAGTGTCCTAATCTGCCTCAGCAAAGACTCTCGGGCCTGATCCGGTGGCAGGTCAGGGCCTGGTACTGGGACGGGCGTTGGAACACCTCCACGCCTCTCCAACTCCCTCATCCTGTTCTTGATCGTCTCAAAATACTAGATCATGTTGTCCACCACCCCCTGATGCTGTACCAGCATTCTCTCCAGCTTGACCTCGTAGTCCTCTTGATGTAACCGGATACCTTTCAGATCGTTGTGCAAGATTGCCTGGTCCTCGAGAATTGCAGAGGTTGTTTCGTCCAACTGGTGGATCCTTTGAATAAGAACATCTGTGCCCGGGTGGGGATAATTTCCTATGAGGAAGTCCACTTGCAGGGAATGGCAGTGATCTTCACGCGCTGTGTCCCTACACGCCACTTCCTTGGTGTCCTCGTGAGGATGGCAACCATCTCCTCCACGGTTCTAATATCCTTCGGCAGATCTCCTGGAGCTCCCCGCTCTTCTCCTCCGCGCAGCACGGTGTCGGCTGTCCTGTCACAGTCGATCCTCCCTCTCCCCTCAGTGTATCCTGCATCAGCCATCTGGCCCGGTCCCATCCCAAAACCAAGTATGTTTTTGGACTCTTGTTGTGGACCACCTTCCCGGTGACGCTTCCCGTTCTGCATCATCAGCAAGTTTGGGATTTGAAGCGGTATGTGATTACCCCGCTGGGAAATCTGGCTCTGCGCCGGCACTATCGGAAGGGTGACAAGTATGATATCCCTCGGAGTCCGGCAGTGCACTGAACATCCGGCGGACAGGGCTTGGTGTCATTTCCATTGCCGATTTTGCAGGCCGCTTGGACGGCTTTCGCAAACCGTGTATTCGGTAGCGCCAGGCCATTGAGCCACTGCTACAGCTCGTGACCTCCTCATCCAGTTCTTCCTCGGAGATGACATTGTTTTGTACATGATCCTTCACAAAAGGTGACAATGTGCTCCATGTTGGTACCCATTCTTATTTCCGAATGTCTTCTTTCTTCTCCGGCGTCAACCAGCAATTCGCGGATGGTTTTGTCAATGGTTACCCGGGACCGAGGTAGGTAGGTAGATAGGTGTCTTCGGGAGCTCGGGATGCCTCCCTTGACTAAGCAGGAAGGAGGTCTTACCAAGGGGACGTCCTGTCCCTCCCACTGCCCTATGTCAGGTGCCTCTTGAGCCGCCTTCGCATGTGCTTCGGAAGGCATTGTCGCGGCCACCCTGTCCATGTGTCCCAGGTGGAAGGGTGTCCCCACATGTGTCCATGGGTAGGGCCACATATCCCCACCTTTGGGCGGCACTCTCGGGGCTGCCCAGCCGTGTGGAGTATCTCTCACCACAAGGGGTATTGCTCCCGCTTGTTTACGGTACGACCACCTCACCCTTGTGGTTTGAGTTGCGGGGCCACTCTGCCTGGCAGGCGACCCCCTCCTGGACTGTGTACCGGCTCGCCTGTCACCGGTTGCTTCCATGGCTCCGGGTGACGTTTCCCATGGTCCCCGATGCAGCCTGGCCGGGCTCAGACCAGTGGCCATGGAGTGCCGCTCCTGCCCCTGGCCCGGTGGGTCGGCCGGGTCGCCCCGGTGTGTCCAACCCATGGGGTGTTGGTTCTTTCCTGTCCCCTGTCCGCCCTATGTGTGCGCGGTGTCCCGGGCCTCTTGGCTCCTGTTCACCGGTGTGCTAGCGCGGTTTGTTGTGTCGTGTCTGCGGTGTCCTGGGCCACTTGGCTCCTGTTCACCGGTGTGTGTGCTCGGTGTGGTGCGTTGCGCGTGCGGTGTCCCGGGCCCCTTGGCTCCCTATCACCGGTGTGCCCGCTGAGTGTGTTGTGTTGCGTGTCTGGTGACCTGGGCCACTTGGCTCCTGTTCGCCGGTGCGCCTGCTCCGTGTGTTGCTTTGCGTGCGCGGTGTCCTGGGTCAGTTGGCTCCTGTTCACCGGGGTGCCTGCTCTGTCTTTCGTTTTGTTTGTGCGGTGTCCTGGGCCACTTGGCTCCTCTTCACCGGTCCGCCCGCGCGGTTTGTTGTGTTGTGTCTGCCGTGTCCTGGGCCACTTGGCTCCTGTTCACCGGTGTGTCCGCTCCGTGTGTTGAGTTGCGTGTGTGGCGTCCGGGGCCCCTTGGCCCCCGCTCAGCGGTGTGCCCGCTCGGTGTGTTGTGTTGCGTGTGCGGTGTCCTGGGCCACTTGGCTCCTGTTCACCGGTGCGCTCGCTCGGTGTGTTGCTT
This sequence comes from Eutreptiella sp. 'Long Island Sound 2002', assembly GCA_964036045.1. Classification (NCBI taxonomy): domain Eukaryota; phylum Euglenozoa; class Euglenophyceae; order Eutreptiales; family Eutreptiaceae; genus Eutreptiella; species Eutreptiella sp. 'Long Island Sound 2002'. The sequence goes on along the minus strand of OZ038380.1, from coordinate 95,900,834 downwards.
TGCGTGCGCGGTGTCCCGGGCCTCTTGACTCTTGTTCACCGGTGTGCCAGGCCGTGGTGTCTCGTCCCTTTGTTGCCCTCGGTGCACGCGCGTGTGCGGTGTCCTGGCCCTCGTGGCGCCCGTTCACCGGTGTGCGCGCTGTGTGCGGTGCGCGTGTGCCATTGGTGGTTGTGTCCCTCTTCCTCCCCCCCTAATTTTCGTTTTTTTTTTGATGGAAAAAAAAAGAAAAACAGGGGCGCGCGTACACGGCAGGCACAGGCACGGGCAGCTTGTGCGGCGGTGCAATAGTGTTGTGGCCTCTGGCGTGTGTCGATGGTGCTGTGGCGGCGGTCGCGCCCCAGGGGTGCGGCTCGCGCGTCCTGATGTACACGGGTATGGGCCAGGGTGCGTTTGGTTAGGTGTCTCTTTGCTTCTGGAGCTGGCTGGTTAGGCGGCTGTGTGGGCTGTGGGTGTGGGCTGTGGCTACGTTGTTCCCTCGGCGGGCCTGGTTAGGAGTCAAGGTTTAGCGGTTTCGGGGTGTGGCTCGGGTTTGATTTGTGTTTGGGTTCCGGCTCGGTTAGGCGGATGCGACGGTAGCGGGCCTCGGTTCGGTGTCTTTGGGCGTAGTGGTGCCCGTTGTCGTGTGCGTTGGTGTCCTTCGGCGTCCGGTTCGTTTGGTGACTTCTGGGCGGGGCCTGGAGTGGCGCCCCGTGGTGGTGGTTTGCTGGGACTCGGGGTTAGGTGGCGGCGCCGCTGGCCGGGGGTCAGGCGCGTCGTGTTGTGTGGCGCGCAGGGCTCTTGGGGTGCTGTGGGTGCCGCCAGTGTCGGTGCGCCGACGCTTGTGGGGTGGTGAGGGGGTGTGTGTGTGCGGGGCTGGGCTTTGGGTGATGTCCCACAGGCGGATGCCGTCTCGCTTTGTCTCCTGGAGGGTCTCCTGCAGGCGCCTGCGGACATACGGGTGGTCCTGGGGCGCGGGGAGGTTGCCCGGGTGGACTCCCAGGGGGTGGAGCGCATCGGCCAGCATGGCTTCAAAAGTGGCCTGCGGCATCCACCCCCCCGCCGGCCGGAGGCGGCAGTTCTCCACCGACCCCTTGCGGGGCAGGTGGACCAGGCTCTCGAGGGAGGGCTCTCCCCGGGCCCACTTTTGCAGCTCCCAGAGCTGCGTGTGGGTCCAGCGCTGCCATCACTGTCCCTGGGCAGGGCCGCGGTCTTGGGCGGAGGAGTGGGGGTGGGTGGGTGTGACGGGGTCGTGGGGACCGGTGGCGGTGGCGGGCCTGGGGGATTCCTCATAGTCCTCTACCGTGGGGGTGCGCGGGGAGTGGGGGCGCGGGCGGATGCAGAACCGCGGGTGTGCGCGCACGGTCTCCGCCTCGGGGTCGATTGGGGACTCGCGGCGGCGGCGGTAGCTGGGCATGCGCTGTATGTGGGCTGTCATCGAGGGTTGGTAGGGGGGCGGGGACGCTGCTGGCGGACCCTGGCGTCGTTCTGGCCTGGTCGGGGGCGGTCCGTGGGCATGGGGTGCGGGCTTTGAGAGGTTGCGGGACAAGGTGCGTCGTGCTTCAGCTGCGGCGCGCTCCGCTATGAAGCTGGTGGCGGTGGCGTCAGTGACGGTGGGGGGGCGCTGTGCTGGGTGCTGCTGCCTCCGGGCCTGGGACGGCTGGGGCCGGATGTCATAGAGCCCGTCCTCGGGGGGTCGGGCTCGCGCTGCCGTCGTGGCGCCGGGTTTGGGCTTGGGTTTGGGCTTGGCTGCTGGTTGCGGTCGTGGCGCGCTGACGGGTTTGGTTGGCTGTTTGGTGTCTGTCCTGGGTTTCGGCTGGGTTGCGGGTGCGGGCCTCGTTGGGACGTGGGCCTTGGCGGTGGCGGGGTTGCTCGCGGTGGGGACGGGTTTGGGGGCCCACTTGGGAGGTGTCCCCCGCGGCCTGGGGGGTGGAGTGCTGGATGAGGACGTGGTGGTGGTGGTGTATGAGGTGGTCGTGGTGGTGGAGGTTGTTGAGTGAGAAGCGGAGGAGAGGGCTCTTGGAGACGGCAGAGGGCCCTGGGCTTCGGGGGCGGGCGTAGGATGCTGGGTCCTGCAAGTAGCGAGAACCGGGCGTGTGCGCGCGTTTTCCCTGGTGACCCGTGTGTGCTGTTGCTGGTGTGGCGGCGTTGTCTCGGCTGTGCGGGCACGTGGGTTACCCCGGGGCTGGCCATATCTGCTCCAGGACGTGCGGGTGTGTTTGCTGGAGGTAGTCGAGGGTGCGGAAGAAGCATCGCTGGATGCCGGGCATGTCCTCATCTGTGAGTTGAGAGTAGTTTCTGGTGGGGGTGTCTGGCCCCGGCCACAGCAGCGTCATGAGGCGGGCTGCCACCATGTTTGGGCAGAGCTGTGAGGTGGTGGGGCGTGGGGGGGTGGGTCCCCTGTGATTTGGGGGGCCTCCCCTCTGCCGGGGGCGCAGCGTGACCCTCCACAGCCACCGCTCCGTGGGGATCCACCAGGTCCGTTGGGTCCACTTTGCGAGGCAATACATCGCCCTACCAAGGCCCTGGGTGCCGCTGCGGATGGAGAGCAGCGTGTCCAGGGATTTGCGTTCCCACGTGCCCCAGATTTCGGGGTCGTCCGGCTCGTCCCCACTGGCGTACGTGTCGAGGCCTGGGTTGTGTCGGGGGGGGCCTAGTCGGCGGGGAGGAGGGAGTCGGTGCCGTGCACCACCCGGGGGTCAGTTGGTGCGTGGTAGTGGGTGGTGGAGAGGGTGAAGTGCAGATTGTACATGAGAGTCATGTACGTGGAGGGGGCTGGCTGCCGGTCGTCGGGGTTGGGGATGTCCCCCGGGACGTGGTGCCGGAAGTTGCTCAGGGAGGCCATCTGGGCTACCCAAGTTTTCGCTCCCACTCTTTGGTGTTGTCAGGGGTGGCGCTTGGTGGGGGATGGGCCATGTTGGGCTGGCGGTAGCGGGTGCAGCCCTGGGTGCTGTCCCGCTCCGGCACGGGGTGTCCGACTAGGTGTTGCCCCCAGTCGATGGGGGGCACCCAGATCCGGCTCCCCGTGGGGGGCGGGCTCTCGCCGTCTGGGGTGGCGCGTGGGGGGCGGTCGTGTCGGGCGACGTGGAGCAGGGCGTCGAAGAGGAAGTCTCGGACGCCTTCCCCCAGGGTGGCCGCCTAGACCAGGGTGTTTGCCCGGATGCGCTGGGTGGTGCCGGAGGGGTGGAGGCGCAGCACCTCCTGGTCCCCGAGTGCCCGGAGGTGCTGCCGTACCGCTGCGGGGTTGTGTAGGGCGTAGGGTTCGGCCAGTGCGGCGGCTGGTGGTGGGGGGTGTGATGGGGGGGGTGGTGTGGGTTTGGGGGGGGTGGTCGTCGTTGTCGCGTGTGGGGTCCGCTGATGGGGTTTCTTGTGGCGGTCGCGGGAGGGGGGACTCGCGGTGGCGTGTGTCGGCGGGGGCATCGACGTCAATTGGCTGGTGCTGGCTGCCGCGTGTTGCGTCCGTGGCCTGGTCTCTGGGGAGGGGCGGGGGGGGGGTGGTGTGGGGGTGGCACTGTTGGTGGTGGGGGGGGCGGGGGTGGGTGTTGTGATGGCTTGGGGTCTCAGCGTCCCTGTGGGTCGTGTGGGTGTTGCGTGTGTGCGCCGTGCGGTCCTTGCGGTTCTTGGCTGGTTGTGATGCCGAGGTGTGGGTGGGAGGCGGCCGCATTGGCGTCCGGGTGGGGCTGTGGTCCGTATGTAATGGGCGGCTGCCTGGTGGATGGTGCTCGCTGGTATGGGGTGTGGGTCGGGGGCCTGCTGGTGGTGGTGGGGCGCTCCTACTGTGCCCTGGTGTTGCTGGTGTGCGTGCGCTGCTCCCCGCGGGTCCATGGGGGTGTACCGTGGCTCGTGTGTCGTGGGTCTGTGTAGTGGGGGCCGCGAGTGGTGCTGGACCGCGTGGTGGTGGTGTTGAGGGTGTGCTGGTTGTGTGTGGTACCCCGGCGTTGGTTGGTGTGGTTGTAGGGGCTGGTGGTGGTGGAATATGTGATGGTGTGGTGCGGTGATGTGTGCCATGTGGGGTGGGTGGTTCGTTGGGCCTGGTTGTGCTGGGGCGTGGTGGGGATGTAGCTGGTGGGGGTCGCTGTAGCATGGGGGCATCAGGGGGTAGGGGTTGGGAGGGACGGGGGCGTGGTGGTGGTGTTGGTGGTGCCATGTCCCCTGGCTCTGCGCGTATGGTGGTCCTCGCATGGTGTGGACGTGTGCGGGCGGTGGTGGCCGACTGGGCTGCAGGGTTTGGGTGCTGCGGTACGGTGGTGGGCGCTGGCGGGGGCGTCGCTGTTGGTGTGCCCCGGGGGTCTGGGCGTGGGGTGGTGCGACGTGGCTGGACCCGGGCCCTGGTCGGGGCGTTGCGCCCTGCTGGCGGGCGCGCTGACCTGTCTTGGTCTTCTTGGCCTGGTGGGTGTCGGGGGCGGGTGAACCCCCCTGTCCCCGTGGGGACGACGGGGAGCGGGCGTGCCAGCGGTGTGCCTCTTAGAGTCTCGTCTCGAGGCCTCTGACGTAGGTGCGCTGGTCCGTGAGGCCCATCTGTGTGGTGGTGACCTCGTCGGGGGCGGCCAGGTGGGCGTCCCGAAAGGACGCCCAGCCCTCCGGCAGCTTCAGTTGTGAGGGGTGGGGGTGGTGTGCCTGGTAGGGGAGTGCGCTGAGTGGGTAAGGTGTTCCTTTCTGTCGGCCGAGGGCGGTGTTGAACCGGCGGCAAGTGATTCGGAGGTAGGCTGCTATCTCTTCTGGAGCCGTGTCCGCCCACGCTTCTGGCGTCAGGGCTGCTGCTTGGGGGGCCGGGAGTTGTGGGTCTCAGAGGTGTAGGTCACGGTGGTGGAGGTATAGGGCGAGGAGGATGTGGCAGGCCGCCACGTTCAAGCCGCCCCCGCTGTGGCGTAAGGGTGGGCTGTGGGGGGGCAGGGGTGTGCTGCCCGTCGCCACGGCTATGGTCCATGCGTGGTCCGCCGCGTCCGCCACGTAGTACCCTCCCAGGTGGTCCTGGAGGGTGTCGGTGAGTAGCCCGAAGAAGCTGGGGTGGCTGCTGGGGGGGGGGGGGTGCGGCTGGGGCCGCGGGCCGCTCGCGGTGGTGGGGGTTGAGGTCCCCGCAGTGGGGGCAGTGGGTGAGGCGGTGCGCGGCTCCCAGGCAGACCCAGTGGTCTGGGCTGCAGGGCAGGACCGTCTGTGGTAGCCGCTGGCGTACGCAGAGGGTACATGCGGTGGCTGGCGGTCGGTAGTACCTGTGGACGGACGGCGGTGTGGGGGAATGGGGGCTGGCGGCGCGCGCATGCTGATGGGCGTGTGTGCGGTGCCTGTGGTGCCCGTGTGTGCCGTGCCAGTGTTGTGCTCGGTGGCTGGTGTGTAGGCGTGGTGGGGGCTCCGTGTTGGTATGTCACGGGGTAGGTTCTCATGGTTGGTAGAACAGGAGTTTGAGGAGGTGCGCTTGGTCTGTTTGTGGCAAGGTTGCTGCATGCTGCAGGTATTTGTGGGTGCGGTATGTGAGCTGCTCCGCTGTCCTGGCAACAGCCGTCCGTTGCATGTGCGCCGCCGTGGCCTGGGGGTCCTCTGCGTGGGTGCATAGGAAGGTGTAGACGGCAGTGGGGACGAGTCCCCTGCGGACCGCCTCGAGTACCTCCGTCTGCTTGAGGACGGTGGTGAGTTGCTGGGTCGCCGGGGACTGCGTCAGCCATCCGGCGTGCTGTGCGATGGTGTGGGTTGGGTTCCAGTCTGTGAGGGTGCCCAGTCCTCTGTACAGGGGGCACACCTTGAAGTGGTCCCAGGTTCCTTCTTCCGCTTGGCCACAGATGCATTTGGTGTATCCTGCGGGGACGTGGATCGAGTGGCGCGCATACCATCGGTGGTATCGGGTGAGGAGGGGAAGCTGTTCGAGGGCGAGTCGGAGTCGGGGTTTTTGTAGGTGTGCTCCGAGGCTATCCGGGCGCAGGGCGGAGTAGTAGAGGGGGGTGTGGACGTCGGAGGAGTTCGGTGTTCGCTGGGTGGCCCGGTGTGGTGGCCAGTTGCTGGATGGGTGTGGGGTAGTGGTACTGCTTGTCTTGATCTGTGTACGGCGTGTCCTCGGGTATCCATTGGGGAGGCTGTGCGGCCGGGGGTATCGGGTGCAGGTGCTGCAGCTGGCTGTGGTGTGGGGTGTCCAGTCGCACGTCTTCGAGCCCTGGGGTGTGGCTGGTGTTCTGGTGTTTGGCCTGCGTGTCTGCGCGTCCATTGCCGTATGCGTAGCGGTGTGTCTCCTGTTTGACGATGTGTAGGGCGTCCTGGGGGTGCATGCCCCTGAAGGCCATCCATAGTCCCAACGCTTGTGTGGTGAGGCCGGACTCGAGTGCCTTGTGGAGGGGCAGGTCCGGAAAGTGCCTGGTGAGGTGGATGTCCACCGTGGCGTCCACGACTACCCAGATGTTGCGGGGCCGGATCGTTGTGGGTGGCAGTGTGGAGGTGACGGCGTCTGCCAGGGTGCGCAGTTTGCCGTGGGAGGACGCCCCAAAGATGGTGGCCCCGGTGTGGTGTTCCACGTGAAGGCCGTCCGCGTGCCGGGTGATGCGCACGGAGGCACAACAGACCGTGGGGGTGCTTTGCTGGGTGCCGGATGCGTCACTGAAGTGGATGATGTCGGTGTCGCTGGGTATGGGTAGGCGGGCAATTGCTGTGGGGTGATAGACCTAGATGGGGTTCCCTTGGGCGGTTCTGGCGGTGATTTGCGTGGGTTGCAGTAGCAGCGCTGCAAAGACGCCTATCCCCCGGGTGATGATGGCCTGGGCTCATGGGGTGAGGCGGGGGAGGCCCCTGTCTGGGCGCCCCTGGGTGATATACGCGTACATCAGGTGGAAGAGGTATCCCGTATTGGGGTGGAACTTCTGGCACGTGATGGTCTGTCGCCGTCCCTTGTCGTCTTTGTCGCCGCGGAGGGTGGGGCATTTGTGCTGTAGGGGGCGCATGGGTGCCCCCTGAGGTCCTGCGCGGTGTCGGTCACAGCGGTGGTACTCTATGGCCACACTGTCCGGGTCTGCCCGCTCGTTGGTGAACGTCCATGTCGCCATGTTTGGGTCCAGGCTACGTGCGCCGGGTGGTCTGGGGGTACTGTGTGAAACCAGGGGGAGAGCCATGCCTGCTGGTCGGCGGTGGTGGCGGCGGTGGGGGTGTGGTAGTGGGTTGAGATGAGGTGTAGCAGGGGCAACGGAGTGTCGAGGGCTGCCGGGCCGCAGTGCCAGCACGTGCGTGGTATGCCCTGGTCACTGTGTCTGACCGGTGGTACATCGGTCTCCGGTGCATTGTGTTTGGGGATGGACCAGGGGTCATGGTGTCGCTGGACAGTGCGGGTAGCATGTTTGTGGCCGTTTGGTGCTAGTAGCAGGATGGTGGGTGGTGTCCAGCCTTCAGCTGACGGGGTGGGCTCCTCTTGCGTCGTGCCGCCGTGTTTGGGGGTCTCGTGCTCGCTCAGGCGGGGCCGGGGGTGCTGGCGCTGGAAGGCTTTGTACGCCGTGTTGATGTCCTTGGGCCCCGGCATGTCGCGCCCTGCCTTCGTAGCACATGCGTGGAGGTACGCTTGGAAGACGTGGCATGCTGGCCATGGTGGGTCGGAAAGGAAGGGGGCGTAGTGGGCGTCGCACTGGGCCATGATCCTCATCTGTGTTGGGGTGATATACACTATGGTGATGGTGGCCCCCACGAGGCGCAGGGTGTCCACCTCGCCTGCCGGGTGTCGCTGGATGTCGGTGTGCATGGCCACGAGTGGCCCCTGTTCATCGCAGTGGTGGTTTGTCAGGATGGCGTGCGTGTGGTGCGGTAGGAGGAGTTGTAGCTGGGCCCAGATGCCAGTGCCCAGAGAGGTGGAGACACCGTGTTGCGCCAGTATCCATCGGGGACAGGTGTTGCGGGCCATTTGCGCTTCTTTTATGCGTATGGCTGCCGCCTCGCGAACTTCAGGTTGCTGGTTGTGTGTCACCCTGTGTAGGAGGTGCGCTGCGTGTTTGGCATAGGCGATGTCGACCAGGGCGCCTGTATTGTCTCCGTAGTAGCGCCAGTGGGTCATCATGGCCTCCTTGGGGAAAGACGTGGCCCAGCCTCCGTGTTGTGCCCATGCCTTCGTCACTTGCTGTCAAGCGTGGCGTAGGGCGTCTTGGGGGCGCGGGAGGTGCAGGGCTTGGTACCCGATGCCCGCGTTGAGCACCGCTTCCATGAAGTACGCCAGGCCCTGCGTAGACAGGAGGTCACCCCTGGCAATTTGGGGTAGCCGTGCGAGGCGCTCTTCCAGCTTGCTTGGGAGTGTGATGTGGTGGTGCCGCGTGGCCTGTGTGACTCCCAGGTGGACTGTGGTGTCTTCCAGGTGTAGGGGTTCGCCTTTCCGGATGTTGGGGGTGGGGGTCCTGGCGTCGGCCAGCCCGACCGATTTGCAGGGGTGCACTAGGAGCTCATGGGCGTCCAGGTAGGTTGTGGTGAGTTGGAGAATGGCGGTCGCTTGCTCGGTGGTCGTTGGTAGCCCTGCGTTCTCAGGGTCGTGGTGGCGGGTGGCCGTAGTTAGGAGGTTGTCGTCCGGGAAGTGGATGAGGGGGGACCGTAGCGGGTATGGGGTGTACCCCGGGTATACCCGTGCTAGCTCGAATGCCAGTGGTAGGGTGACGAGGAGGTAGAGGAAGGGGCCTTTGGCGCCTCCCTGGGGGACCCCGCTGTCTGTGCTGGTCCGGGGGGTGAGGCCTGCAGCTGTGATGACGGCGTGGAGTCGGGTTTGGATGTACCCGGTCATGAAGGATAGGAATGGGAGGGCCCATGGCATCCCATACCTCCGTGAGGAGCCGGTGTGGGGCGTGGGGGAACGCGCCTTGGACATCGAGGGAGGCGATGATCATCTCGTAGGGGTGCATGTCCAGTGCAGTGTCCTGGAGGAAGATGGCCTCGTGGGGGGACCTGCCGGCCATGGCTCCCCACATGCTGGCAGGCACGTGGGCAAAGACCGCCAGTGCGATGCGGCGTAGGATGAGCGTCCACACCAGCTTGACCTCGGTGGTGGCGCAGACTATGGGCCGCCGGTTCTCCGGCTGCGCCCAGTCCCCCTTCTTGTACAGGGGGTGGACCAGGTTGGCCCACTCAGGGGGGATGGGCGTGGCGCCTGTGACGATGTCCCACAGGCGGGCTGCCAGGCTGCGTTTGACGGGCAGGGTGAGGCGTTGGTACGCTTCGGCCGGCAAACCGTCGAAGCCGGGCACGACCCCCTTCTTCAGGCGGTCCAGGGCGCGTTGCAGTTCTGAGATGCTGAAGGGGTCGTGTTCGATGGCCCGCCGCTGTTCCCGGTTGAAGACCCTGGGCACATGCTCGCGGATGGTGTTTCTGGTGTGGAGGTCGAGCTCGGGGAGGGCGTCCCCGTGTTGTGCATGGAAGCTGTCCAGGACTGCCTGGAGAACGGCGTCGGGGTCATTGGTGAGGTCCCCCCTCGGGGCTGCGCATTGCGTGGATGGTACGGCGCCCCGTGTCCTCCAGGATGCGGCTGACGTACCGCAGGGACTTGTACGGCGTGTCGTTTCTGCCCTCCCTTTTGGGTTCCTGGGTTGGTGGCGGCGGGTGGTGAGGAGCGCACGGAGGTGGGCGTCCCGGTCTCGTGCCTCCTGTGTGCTGGGGCGTAGCAGGGTGGCGAGTTCCTCCTTCGTCGTCCAGATGTCATGGACGAGTTGTTGGATGGTGAGGTCCGGTGGTGCCCCGGCGTGGCTGGTGTCACGCTCCATGCCGCATGCTTGTGCCGCCCGGCGCATGGCGGTGGTGAGTGTTGGCGCATCCGGGCGGCGCAGGATGGCGTGTAGGGCCCGGTTATACCTGTGCCAGGCGCCGTGGTCGTCCTCGGCCGGGAACTGCAGTGTGGGTGGGAGGCTGTCGTCTGGTAGGGTGGCCGCGGGTGGGGTCAGGTTGGGGATGATGAGGTCGATGTAGAGGGGTGGGTGGCCCGTGCCTGTGGGCGGGAGGTCCCCGTAGGCTGCTTCGTGGACGCGCACCGTGGTTGGGTCCCCGTAGCACGTGTCGATGTGGGATGTGTGGGTGCCGCCTTGGTGGGGGTAATGGGAGGGTGTGCTGGTGAGTCCTGCCGTGAGGTCGGTGAGGCCCAGTTGGTGCGTGGCATCCCGGACAGCTATGTTGGTGGCTGTGGGTGAGCCGGTGCGGTCGTCGTCGGTGGGAGCGGCGTTTAGGTCGCCTATGATGATGGTGGGTGCCAGGAGGGAGAGTCGGCGGTACGCCAGGCTCAGGGTGTCCAGGAAGTCCTTGGTCTCCTCCCCAAATGGGACGTGCGTGAGTAGCACGTTTAGCTGCCATCCGGGCCCCATGCACTCGTATGCTCCGACGCTACTGACGTCTTTTGGTGGAGGGGCATCCCCCGTTGCCAGTGGGCGTGATATTTGTTCCCCTCCGGGTCCAGGATCGGTGCTGGTTCGGGTTGGTCCGCTCTGCGGAGGGCTTGCTCCAGGAACCCCAGGAGGTCTGCGCCTTGGGGGTGAGGCCCGGGCATGGCTTGCAGTGTGGCGGCTTTGGTGGGGTCGTAGGTGACCGCAGGCTCGTTGAGGATGTTAATGCGGGCGTGGGCTTCCGCAGGTGCCGGTTTCTGGGGACCGGTAGTTCGGGGGGCGGGCCGTGTCCGGCCCTGGCCCCGTCAGGCGTCGAGGAGGTCGATGACGCCCTGAGCTGCGGGTGCTTTGCGGTTCCGCTTCTGGGGCTGGGGTAGGGCCCATGCATTGTGGACTTCCCCCGTGTACTCGCTGCCGGTGAGGTGCTCCGTGTCGGGGGTGGACAGCTGCATGGGGACCATCTCACGACCGGTTCGGTCTCGCCAGAGTTCCATGGTGCGCCCCACCTTCTTGTCGTTGGGGGTGGCCGGGTCCCACTTGACGTGGATCTTGAGCCCCTGGTGGTCCCCGGTGACAAGGTACCGGTGCTTGACCTGCCCTGCGGCCCATATCCACTTGGAGGGGCCCGCGGCCGTGGCATACTCGAAGGGCAGCTGCACCCGGGTACCGATGGCGTATTCGGGATACAGGGCAGCGGCTTCCTCTTTGGTCCAGCGCTTCGACTTGGCTCTCGGCTTGGGCGCGGGTTTGGCCTGTGCGGGGGCCTTGCGCTTCTGCGCACCGTGGCGGCGCCGGGCAGTGGGTTGTCCCCGTTGGGGAGGTGCGCCCTGGGGCTGCTGTACAGGTGCGTGGCCCGGTGCAAACACGGGGTGTTCGCGGGCGGCTGGGACGTCGGGCTTGGACGTGGGGACGGGGTCCGTCAGCTGGAACACTCGCTTGGTCATGAGGCCAAGCACTTTCTCGGCCGCCTGCAGGGTGTCGGGCGGGTCCATGGGCCAGGTGAGGAGCCGGTGCCCGGTGCCTGCTCCGTGGCGGCGCATGTGGGCCGTGTAGCGGCTGGCGTGGCGTGTCCACGCTGGGGTGCGTTCCGGGGGGAGGGGGCCTTCTGGCGCCCCCTGCGCCCAGTAGAGGGCGTAGTGCAGCGCTTCCCAGGCTGCCTCTGGGGCGTGGCGGACGCGTGCGACGAGTCGCAAGCGGTCCCCTCTGCGTGGTGGGGGCGGGACTTCGTCGTCGGGGGCGTGTGCCGTTGCCCGTCTGACCTTGCCGTGGTCGTCCCGTTCCACTGTCCACCAAGTGTCCCGGTGTTTGAGGATTTGGACCTCCGTGGTTGTCGGGGGGCGTCCATGGCGTCCCAGCTGACGAGCTGGATGGGGCAGACTTGGGGGTGGGTCTTCGGGGGTGCTCGCATGTTGAGGATTTGATGGATGTCCCCGGCGGTAGGGCCCATGTCGGGGGCGTCCTGCGCTGCCTTGGCTAGAGGTGAGGAGGGGCGGTCCTCTCAGAGGCGTGAGGCGGACGCCGTGGCGTACATGGCTGCGATCAGGACGTGTTCCGTCAGCCCTTCCACCATGAGGTGGTTTTCCCCCTCCAGGTCTCGGGGGATGGTGGCTTCCGCCTTCAGGTTGAGGAGTGCGATGGCCCGTTTGGGTCCAGGTGTGGTGTGCGTCGGCTCATCTGGCGGGCGTCCGTCAGATGGGGTGTGGGGGGGGCGCTTCTGGAAGGGGGATGGTCCCACCGCCAGGTGCTCGACAAGGTGTAGCGGTATGGCGTGGTGGCTGTGAGCTGCGGGCAGGAGGTAGGGGTGTGGGTCCCCGGGTATAGTGCCGAGGTATATGCCCCACCTGTGGGTAGAGGTGGGCAGGGGTTGCTGCAGAGCACCTGCGCATGGTAGCGCGCACCGGGGGTTGCAGTGGGTGCATTGAGCTGTTATGGGGTGCGGTACCGTGTACACGGTGAAGGGTCCTACCGCGCGCTGGATGTGGCGGGGGATGATGGTGCGGAGGTCCGCCACCCGCCATAGTTCGCCATAGTATATCCAGAGTGTGGCCTCCAGTGACATTTTGGGGCGTAGCTTGCGGGCCAGTAGGTTCAAGGTGCTTTTGTGGGTGGCCTTGGTGACGGTGCTGGGTCCAGCGTTAATGCGTGGGAGCAGGTGGTTTTGGTGGTGTGCTGCGGCCCGTCTGCGGGCTGTGTGGAGGGCGGTGCTGTCGGCGGGAGGGGGCGCCTGGTGGGTGGGCCTTTTGCGCGGGGTCGGCGCGACGTGTACTGGATGCTTTCATGCCGGACGCGGGTGATGTTGCGGTGGCTGGAGGCCAGGGTAGGTGGTGAAGGTGTATATGGTGACGGGGGAGCGCTCATGTGTGGCCTGGAGGTAGTAGTGGTCGCGACCCGTGTTGTGGGTGACGATGACGTTTGGTGTTGGTATGTCGTAGTGGAGTGCGGTATTGGGCAGTTGTTTCGTGACGCGTGCTGTCGCGTCCCCCGTTTTGGGCGCGGTATCGTGGGGCACGAGGATGTGGACGGCCCACGCATCGTGGGCAGGGAGGTCGAGGTCCGGTAGGGTGGGATGAATGGGGCGTCCCCGGAAGTGTGCAAAAGCTGGGTTGTGGCGTGCCGCCGTTTCTTTGATGATGGACGGTGCCCATTGGGGTGGCGCCCAAACTTGCTGGGCCATGGCGGCGACGGCGTGGACGATCGCTGTGAGGTCTGGGCTGATGCCAGGCTCGTCTGCCGGTGGCTGCAGGCCCCCTTCTGGTGCCTGGTGGTGCCACCATAGGGTGTAGCCCTTTTGCGTGTTATCGTCGGGGGTGTGCAGGAGGATCTGGTGGTTGGAGATGGCGGTCTTGAGGGCTTCCGCTGCCTCGCGGTGGAGGGTGCGCGTGTAGGCCCAGACTCCGGTGGGGGGGGGGCGCCCCGGTGTGGGATTCGGCCGTGGTGGGGGCCGCCTCGAGGGTGTGACTGGTGAGGGAGGGTCTGTGCAGCCCTTCGTGCAGGGAGGCGCACACACGTGCCCACCTGTCCGCCCATCCCTGTTGGGCGCTTCCTGTGTCTGCCCCTGTGGGCAGTCGTACGATGACCACGTGCCAGGGGTGTGACCCCAGTACTACGGTGGGGGGTGTGGTGTGCTCGTGAGCGTGCAGCCATACTGCGGTGTCTGCGTTCGCCGTCACGTAGTCCTCTCCCTCCGCTGTGTGGACGTTTTTGACGGCCGCCTCTCCCTCTAGGGTGAGGAGGAGGTGTGTGCTGGGGGGCTGTGTGTGCGTCTCCGCGTCCCAGAGCCACAGGTACGTGAGCGCCACGGTGCCGGGGAGGATTTCCCCCCAAGTGAAGGTGCCTTCGGGTGATGCCCACTGCAGGGGCAGTGTGCGGCGTCCCCGCGAGTCGTTAGTGGCATGGTAGTCGTGGGGGAGGTGACGCTTGGTGAGCCGGTGCGGCATGCGTTCGGTGGTGGCTGTGGGGTGGTCCCAATTACATTCCTCCGGGGGGGGTGCGTCTGCGTCGTCCTTCTGGGGCTGGGCTAGCGGCAGCGCCTGTGCATTGGGTGTGGCGTCGAGTAATCCGCTGTGTGTGAGGATGTAGAAGCCCTCGGGGGTGAGTTGGAGGACGATGTCCCACTTCGCCGTCTGCTCTGGGGACCACTGGTGGGGTGCGTCCTGCAGTCGGTGGAGGGTGACTTGGTTGTTCCATCTCCAGCTGTGGTAGGCGAGGAGGCTGAGGATGGTGTCTTGCTCCGGGTCCTCCACGCTTTCCACGTATGCCGTCATGTCGGTGACGCCGACGGCGTACTCGTCCTCCCATTCTTGTGTGGGGGTGCCTGGAGAGGGGCGGGCGGTGGTGTACCCGTGGAGCCCTGGCCCCATGACGTCGGGCAGGTTGTGCTCGAGGGACGCCTGGTACTCGGCGGGGGATTTGCTGGCTTCGTGGGTGGGGTGGTGGCGCCGCAGGGCGTTTGACAGGTGTATCCAGGGCGCCTGCTCGCGGGGGGGGGGGCGCGGGGAGGCATTATGCGGGCTTGGGTCCGCGGGGTCGCTTGCTGCGGGCTCGAGCTCTGGCGGGGTGAGGTCCAGATGATGCTCCGTGTCCTCTGTGTGTTGGAGCTCCAGCTCCAGCAGGCTGTGGATGTCCAGGGCCATGGGGTCATCGTGTGTGTTCACGTGTTGGGGTGCTGCTTCATGGCACGGTGGGCGTAGGATGCTGGTGCTCGGGGCACGTGCGGCGGCCGGTGCGGGGTCGTGCTCCGGTGTTCGGGGAATCGCGCCGTTTGGCGTGGTTGTGGGGTGTGGCTGCTCGCTGGTGACTGTTCTGGCCGGTGGTGTTGCCCCTGTGTGCGGTTCGGGTTGTGGCCAGTGGTGGGCGTTGAGCTGGCGTGAGGTGTGCGGGGTTTCCAGGGGTGGTGCCGGTGGGATGGGGTGCGGAGTCGGCGTGACGCGGCTTCGTTCCCGTGTTGGTGGGCTGTGGTGTCCCATGTCCCTTGGTGGGGGAGGGGGGTGCGGTGTAGTATGGTGGTGCTGGGTTGTGTGGTGGCCTTCCCGGTGGGGGGGGCAGGCAAGGTGCCCAGGTCTGGTGGGGCAGGGTGTCGCCCGTGGCTGGTCCTCTGGCGGTGTGGGGCAGCCCCGCGCGGTCTCTTGGTTGTCTTCTTGGCGTGTTTCAGTACGTGGGCCGTGCTGGGTCGGTGTGGTGTGGGGCCTGGGGTCCCCTGGGGCGGCGTGTGTGGGACTGGAGTGTCACAACCAGGGGGGTGTGGTCGTGTGGTGCTTCAGGGTGTCTGCCCACCGTTGAGTGGGCCCAGTGTTGCGGGGAGCGCCTTCGGTATGCCTTCGGGTAACCTAGTACCCCCCCCCCCCTATTTTGATGTCGCTGAATCCGAATATCAACTCAGATTTGGCGGTTGGGGCGGTTATTACCGAGTTTTTGGCCGCGCGCGCGCTCCATTTCAACCCCCTCATATCTCGACGCCACTGTCTCAGATTCGGGAAGTAATTGCATTTTCGGGATCAGCGACCTCGAAATAGGGGGGGTACAAAGATTTTCACGTCGATTTGGTACAACTTGCTATTTTTAGTACTTTCGGGGAGACTGTATACTCGGTAGGATCTGCCTGTCTAGGAACGGGCAGATCCTACCGAGTCAGGGGCAATAAAAAAGCGTACAGCACCCAGTGTTCCCAAGTGGTCTCCCACCTCAGTACTAACTGGGCCTGACTAGGCTTAACTTCTGCAATCGGACGGGTTCAGGTGTATTCCCAGTAGTATGGCCGTACGCATTCGTCATGCGCGGACGCCCGGTCTGCGGGCGGGGGGAAGGGGGGGGATGGACCGCATCCGAACGGGCCAGCAACGAACAGATTCGGCCGTTAAGAGCCGCACATGGGGCACAATCAGACAAAGATACCCTGCAAACGGGGAACCAGGGCCCAAGTAATGAAGAAGCACGCACAAATGGGCCGAGAAAATGTGACCGCGGCCTCAACTGCGCGCATGCCCCCCCCCCCCACCCCACCCCACCCCATTGTCTCCTGTCTTTGTGGGCCATCTCTTCAGCTTGAGGTTTATGAACCTCTAGAGGACACCTAGGAGGTCACACTCATGCTGTCAGGCTCCATGATAATGCATCGACGTTGCCCTGGGGGGGTGCCTTGGGTTGCCGACTATCACTGAAAACAGCCATCGTGAAAAGGCCGAAAAGTTACGTAGTAGAACGGTGAAATTTGTACAAAAAAAAGGTTTGTGGGCCATCTCTTCAGCTTGAGGTGCAGGAACCTCTAGAGGACACCTAGGAGGTCACATTCATGCTGTCAGGCTTCATGGCAATGCATCCACGTTGCCCTGGGGGGGTGCCTTGGGTTGCCGACTATCACTGAAAACAACCATCCTTGGGGCCAGGGTTGGCTGCTGCCTTGGGCTTGGGTTCGGTCCCATGTGCCTGAGTTTGCGTCCCAAATGAATGTATTGCCATGCAACACACATGAATGTTGTCCTCCATACCTCAATAGCATGCCTATATGTCTACCCAGCAATGCCTGGCCCTTGTGAATGGGCTCCCACCCCCTGGAGATCCCTTGTTCAGGGAGAGTCCAGGGTGGTGGGTCAGGCTGCAGAGTGTAGGCCACAAACACAGAACGTGTTCCCATGTTTTTGTGCCCGAAAACTTGGAAGATTTTAGGAAATTGTTTTATGCCTATATGTCTACCCCAGCAATGCCTGGCCCTTGTGAATGGGCTCCCACCCCCTGGAGATGGCCAATTGGATAATTATTCCATTGAGAGTCAACAAATTGGAAAATTGGCACACAAATGTGGCATGCTCTTTCTCTTCCAACCAACGTTGCCCCACAACTTATGCACCTTGCCGTTCAGCCGATCCCTTACCACCACGTACCCAACTTGACAACAAACAGCATGGCTTTTATCCACCTGTGGTAGCTACCGCACCCACCCCCATGCATGTAGGCCCCCCCACCCCCCCCCCCAGTCACGCAATTTCCTGAGGTAAGTGAATGGATACCTGAGTGGATGCGATGAGTGAGTGGATACTTGAGTGGATGCGATGGTGCCATGCACCATCGCATCCACCCCCCCTCTCTTTTTGTGTTCCCCCTCCCGTCGGTATGCACCACGCGTGGGCTATTGCGTTTGCGGGGTCCGCGGGTCGGTGGGTCGCGGCATCTTGGGCGTGTTGTGGCCCCGGTGCGGAGCCCGCGGGTGGTGAGTGGCGGTGTGTGGCTAGGGTGTATCGTTTCCACGGTGGGGGGGGGGCTATGTGCTTGGGTGTGGGGTGGGCCCGTGGTAGGCTGCCGGCTGGTAGCGGGTGTCGGGGCCTCACCGTGGGTGGGTCTTCCGCGGTGTCCTCTTGGTGCATCCCGTGGTGGTCTCTGGTCGGCTGGCTGAAGGGCATTTTTGGGGTGTACCGCATCCATGGGGGCACCATTGTGTGCTGGCGCGCTGCAGCGGGGGGTACGGTGGATTGTGGGGGTGGAGCTTGTGTCGGTGTTGTCCATGTGTTTGGCGGCGGTTCGTCGTGTTACCCGGGACCGAGCTGGGCGGGCTCATGAGGGCTGAAGCTCCCCGGGTTACGGTAGGCGGCAGGTAAACATCTGCTACCAAATAGAAGGTGCCGAGGACCGGCTCGGGCCTTGTTATGGGCTCTCCCGCCTATTTCCAATTTTTGCACCTCCTTTCCCGTAACCCCCATTGTCCCTGATCTCACCAGAGCTTCCATGCTTTGCCAGTCCCGAATTTGAAAATTCCAAAAATATCCCGCAAGCACACCCCTTGGCAACCGTACGCAATAAAGTCCAAATAGGCCTGAGTCCATCAATACATGAGAGTCACAAAGAGGGGGAAAAACTCTGACAACGTCGGGCAAAGGGGAACACAAGAGAAGTAGAAGTGAAGATGAAGTCCTGGAGTAAGATACGCGATTATCGAAGAAGATGTTGCATCTCCAATCCAAGAATCCAATCATACACCATGCACACTTGACCTATGCGTTACACTATGGACATACAACACCATGCTAACACAATCCCAAAAACAACGGCCTACGAGAACACATTGGTTCACGGAAGATCATGCAAAGCACAATGACAGCAATACAGTCCATTTGGTGTATGTCAAAGACAAAGAAAAGCAGATACAACACAATGGCATTATTGATTTCCTCGCAATCCTTTGGTACACCTGGCCCATCCTCACCCTTGCCCATAGGACGGCAAAATGGAATAAGAAATATGGGTTCCAAACATGAGAAATGTTCTCACTGTGGATCAAGCATGACACCATGGCCTCCATGAATACAAAGTAGGGCATTGCCACATACATGACTTGTCCACCCTCATGAGTCACCAATGTGCACAAGCGGAGAATGTGCAATGAGGATAACTAAATTTGAGTCAAGGATTGACCTCACGGCAATGGGAAACAATACCTGACACCTGGCATGTGTAACAAGTCGCATATATCATCATGCAGGCAATGCCTCGGCACTTTACACCAGACGCCAGGTGCCCGTCATTCAGCAAAAACATACACAATGGCCAGCAAGTACATAAGCTTGGCGGGCTTACTGGCTGCTTGCTAGCAAGACATCAGGAAGGGCCAGCCCACCAAACGTCACAAGTTTGGTGTATGCTGCATATTTATTGCTGGGCTCCCTGCAGTTAGACTGTCCCGAACCAAAGACATGAAAAGGCAAACCAACAAACAACGTATGTTCATTTCCTCACCTCTTTGAACATGCTACTTGGTCAGATCACTTGGTGCCTAATTGCCTGCGACCAAATGGCATAGGCAAACACAAGTCATCATGTGCATTACAAACCATCCACACAAGGACATGTGAAATCAATGTTGCCTATCTGCATGTTCCTGTGACACCGAACCAGTTTTAATGCATGCTACTTAGACAGAGAGTGGGTAAGAAGATGCCCCGGGTCACATGTAGAGAGTAGGTAGGTATCTTCAGGAGCTCGCGATGCCTTCTTTGACAATGCAGGAAGAAGGTCTTACCCAGGGGACGTCCTGTCCCTCCCACTGCCCTAGTTAAGTAGCCTCTTAAGCCGCTCCCGCAAGAGCTAGGGAAGGCAGTGTTGCGGCCACCTGGTGCAGGCGTCCCAGGTGGTAGGATGTCCCCAAATTTCCCCGTGGGTAGGGCCACAGGCCCCCTCCTTTGACCGGCATCTCTGGGGGCTGCCAAGCCGTTCGGAGTATCACTCAGCATAGGTGGTAAGGCCCCCGCCAGTCTACGGTACGACCGCCTCACCCCCTGTGGCTTGAGTTGCGGGGCCTCTCTGCTTGGGGTTTGAGATTTCAGGTTTGATTTTGCGTGTACTAGAAGCCTTTCGGCCCCTGGGGGCCACCTGGTCGCGCCTGGTGATATATTCCTAACCGGGTCCTAGTGGGGGGCCCTTCATGACGCACCTCCTGCCTTGTGGCGGAGTCCCCCGGGTTCACAGGGCTCGGAGCCCCGTCCCTCCCCGGCTTCTTCATTTCGCCACTCCCCGGTCAGTGCATCGCTTAGCGGCCGTAGCTGCAGGTGCTTACCCAACGCGTCGCCCCCCTCATGCGTGGTCGTCCGGTGTGCTGGCGCCGCCGGGCCCGTCCTACTTGGCTGTTGCCAGTCAGACACCCGTGGGCTGGCGCGGAGGCTGCCCAGCCGTGGGGCTGGTGTGTGGCGCAGTGCGCCACTACTGCCTTCGCGGATGCACTGCCCTGGTCGTGTGTGTGCGGCGCCCGCAGCCTGTTCGTGGGGGTTGGGGCCGGTGCCGGGTGTTGTGTCTTCCCCGTTTCCCCCTTCCCGCCCCGCGTTTCCTGCGCTGTGTGTGGCGCGCCGTCCTGTCTGGGTGTCCCTTATCCTCGCTCGCTGGTACGCCATTCCATGCAGTCTGTGCGTTCTGCGGGCTTGGTCCGGTTGCCCTTCTGGTTTTCCCCGGGTGTCCTTTGCGTGTGTGTGCGCTCGCGCTCTCGCGGCGTCCGCCCCCCCCCTCCTGCCCGGGTTGGTGTGGCGCGCGCACCTCGCGCGGTCCCGGTGCTGGGCGCTGGTAGGGCCGTTCCAAGCGGTCCGTCCCTCTCAGCATGTCCTGCTTCGGTCCCGTGCTCCGTTTGGCTTGCTTGGCGGGGGAGGCGGCCCGGTCCCGTTTCCCCCTACCTGGCTTCGGGCTGCATGCTCCCCGCGGGGTGGGTGCGGGCGTGGGGACCCGTCATCAACCCCACCGCTCGCGCTCTTGCGAGCTGGCTTTGCGCGCTGTGATGGCGGCACCAGGGCGCCCCGGGGGGGCGCCTCTTGCCTGGGTGTGTGGCGTCCGGGGTTGGGCGCTCTCCCACCCCCGACCGCTCGTCCTTTGAGGTGTGCGGCAGGGGCCCACTACCCACTGGCTGTGGGTGCGGGGGGTGCGGGCGTGTGGACCTGTCACCAACCCCACAGAGCGCGCTCTTGCGTGCTGACTTGGCGCGCTGTGGGGGCGGCATGAGGGCGCCCGGGGGGGGCGCCCCTTGCCTGGATGTGGGGCGTCTGGGGTAGGGCGCTCTCCCATCTCCGACCACTCGTCCTCTCTGGCGGGCGGCGGGGCCCACTACCCACTGGCTGTGGGTGCGGGAGATGCAGGCGTGGGGAAACGTCACCAACCCCACAGCGCGCGCTCTTGCGAGCTTGCTCTGCGAGCTGTGCGGGCGGCATGGGGGTGCCCGGGGGGGCGCGCCTCTTGTCTGGGTGCGGGGCGTCCGGGGTCGGGCGCTCTCCGAACCCCGACCAGTCGTCCCTTCGGGCGTGTGGCCGGGGCCCACTACCCACTGGCTGTGGGTGCGGGGGGTGCGGGGTTCGGGACCCGTCACCAACCCCACAGCGCGCGCTCTTGCGAGCTGGCTTTGTGCGCTGTGGGGGCGGCACGAGGGCGCCCAGGGGGGGGCGCCTCTTTTTTTTTGGAAATACATGTCCACTGTCCAACGCAGGAAGTCCGGATGCAGGAAGGGCCAGCCCATCATACAACATAACCCAATCCCATGAGGTCAGGGTCGGTCACAGGGGCTGCGGACGGGCAAGGGAACGGGTGGTACAGTGCAAGAATAAAGCAAAAACTACAAAACTGGCGGCATGATGGCAATCGCCTCATTCAGGGGTTCCGGGGAACCGAGGGACATGTGAGGGTGCCAGGCACGCGGGCTGCAGCCAAGTGAAAGCCCAGAGGAGGGGGGGCAGGAACGGTGGGCAACGAGCCCAGGCAAGGCTGGTTTTCCCTTGCAAAAGATAGTCAGTGGAGGGGGAGCGGGGGGAGGAAAAATACTGACGTCCTCTTCACAAACGGCCTTCCGGCACCTATCTCTTTTCAACTACTTCTGGCGCCAGATCGCCAGTGAGTGCATACGAAGTTGTTGTCTAAGGCTACGGGCTATGGCCTTTTAGTGCCAGGCTGTCACAGCACAGCGTCGACCCAGTGTTCTCAGGGGGGGGGGGGGCGCAGGGGAGAACCAGTCCGTGGGATACAAAAAGGACACCACAGATGGAATGCAGGTGGCAGGCAAAAGACACTGTAGATGGGCTGGCGGACAACGCAGGAAGTCAAAACTGAGTAAGTACATGGCCCTGATGGCAAACCCCATTAGATTACGGCCAAGGATTGGTGCTCAGCAGCGGGATACTCAAGCAGTTCTCAAAGCCAAGCGAGAGATGGGTGGGGGGCGCAAGGCACGATGATCTCGTGGGCCTAATGGTGAGGGTAGGGAACGGAGAAAGAGGGCGACGCTTGTAGACGGCTCGGCCGACGTTGACGAGGGTTGGTAGGCACATGGGCAGGGCATCGCCGAGGATTCTATGCACGAATGTGCGTATCGTTATGTCCGCAGGAGGCTGAGGAGGCAAGTAACTCTCTGACCTAGTGACAAAGGTGGGAAGGAAAGCGGCAGCGGCAGGCGATTCAGCAGCAACCTGACTGGAATCGTTGTGAGTGGCTTCGAAGGTAGACGGCCTGTGGAGTGATGGGTGGCATGGACGCTATGGGGGGGGGGGGGGGCAGTGGCACGCCAATGACAGTCACTGCTCCGGGGACATTCGCCAGTCAGCGATGTTAAACGGGCAGGGGCGACGAGGCGGGGGGAAGGGGGCGTCCGTGGCAAGCGCAGCATTGACAGCGTCGACGACCTTCTGTTGGAAGGACATCACTGCTTTCCGGGCGGCCCTTAGTCCTCCAAGGTTGGAAGAGAGGAAACGGTAGAGGGACTGGGGAATACCCAGGCGTGCCATGATGCGCAAGTCCCGGCGATTGGCAGTGTCGCGCCAGCTCCGTAAGAGAGGTGGTCGCTGCCAAGCTGTTAGCCATGCCTGGACGAGGGGGTCGGAGGGTGTACAGTGTGCGAGCACACCATGCAGACTTAAATTGTGGCGTGTGTGGCAGTGCGGGCAGGGGTCTTTGGGGAGGTCGTCTCTCCAGAAAGTGGCGTAGTGGCGATAGCCGGGCCTGGACTGGAGGCCAAAGAGCCACTTGTGCCAAGCGAGCCGTTTGTGACGGAGAAGACGCCAAGACAAGGGACGGAAATGTGCATGTGAGTGGGAGGCGATGAGGTCGTGTGTCCAGACTTTGTGGGGGGGCAGGACTTTTTCGCCGGAGCGGATGACGTCCCACGGTGTAGATGGGACCATGGGGGGGGGAAGGGGCAGGGCGGTACCGACTTTGGCGTAGGTGTCGGACACCTCGTTGAACTCATGCCCCACGTGTCCCTCTACCCACTCGAGGGTTTGGCCTTGGTTTAGGACCGAGGACCGTACTTTGTGGACCCAGAAGGCCTGCCGGACCGGACGCCGACGGCTATGCACCGCGGCTATGGCACCTTGGCAGTCCAGACAGATACGCTGACCATCGGGAGAGAGGGATGAGCCGAGGAAGGCACCAACTAACTCGGCGTTGTAGGAGTTTGGCACTCCTGGGACGCGACAGACGGCAACAGTGCCGCCATGGAGCACAGCAGAGGCGCCTGATGATGGGGGGTCGCCGAGTTTGCTACCGTCAGTGTAAGTGGCGTCGGGGGATGAGTGATGTGGGAGAAGATACACAGTCAACCCTGATGGGGACAGAATAGAGATGGCATCGCGCAGGGTGGACTGCGCCCGCCACAACACGGGCAGGGGGGGGGTGGGGGCGTCTCTGGGGAATCCCAGTTGGCCGACGGCCGACAGAAACAGGGCGTACGGTGAGAGGGGGAAGCTCGGGGGGGACGTGGAAAATTCAGGGAGCCCGGTATTCCGGTGGAGGGCGTCCAGGACACGTGTGGGGTGGAGGACGGGGAAATAGGAGAGGCCGAGGCCGTGGCGGCGGTGTGTGTAGAGGGTTTTTTTGGTGACGAGAGGGGGTAGCCCAGTGACACCTAGGACGAACCTCTCGACGACGGGGGAAAGGTCGATCAACTGCGCAGGGGAGAGGGGCAGACATTCGGTACGGTATAGGAGTCTAGGGAGGATCAGTGTATTGACTAAAAGAACCCGGTCCAGTACTTGAATGGGCTGCGCATGGAACTCTGCAATCTGTGTGCTGAGCTCGGCGCGGACGAGATCAAAAGCCGACCTTAAGTCAAAACAGGCAGGAAGGGGGTGACCCAAGTGCATCAGGTGTGGGACTACCTGAAACGGGTGTACTGTGCTCAGGGCCCACGCCGTTGGTTCTGCTGCATGCACACTGGACCAAGGCGAAGAACCAGACACCTGAACGGGAGCAGTGGGGTGTAGGTACTTGGGGAGGGAGGGTACAGTAGGTGGTGGGGAGACGAGGGGAAGGCATTCACTCTTCAGTACGTTGCACTGGCAGGCTATGAGCGAGAGGGCCTCTTGAAAAGTGATGGCGATCGCCTGGCTGTTCCCTGGGGGGACTGGGGCGCTGATGTCGTCCACGTACGCACAGAAAACTATGCCGCGACGCGCAAGGTAGCGGAGGGGGATCTCGAAAACTACGACGAAAAGGCAACAGGAGAGGGGACACCCCTGCTTGACTCCATGGGTGGTGGTCAAAAGCTTATCCGGGGCGCCCCTGATAAAGGTGGCCCCGTGCTCGAGTGCCAGGGAAATTATGTGCAGCAACTTGAGCGGAGTACCAAGTCTATCTAGGACTGTGCGGATGAGATGTTTGGGGGGGCTGTCGAAGGCATGATAGACGTCGAAGGCTAAGATGGCTTCGAGTCCTTCATACTGTTCGATGTCATGCATAAAGGCGTGGGTGGCCTGTGCTGGGGAGTGTCCCTGTTTACCGCCGAATTGGCGTGGGTGAAGGTGGGGGGAGATGAGGGGGTATAGGGTGGCGTGGACCCATCGCATGAGGAGTCGGTAAATCGAATTACTCATCGCGATGGGGCGCCAACGGTCAGGATCCTGCCATTTCCCCTTTCCTTTAAAGAGGCAAAAGGTCCCTGAGACCAACCACTCACGGGGCAGGGTTCCGGACTCATAACACGTTACGAGGCATGAGTGGACCACAGAGAAGGCAGAGTCGGGGAAAATGTAAAGTAGGTAGGGGGGGACTCCGTCAGGTCCAGAGGATTTTTTCCGGGCGGCTTTGGCCAGGGAGCGGAGCTCGGGTAGTGTGGGTGGGGGGGGGTCGTGGAGACGCTCAACTCGACGAAGGAGAGACGCCGCGTCCTCTGACCACGGGGTATTGCGCTACAGTATGCGCTGGATTTTGCGGGTGGGGACAGGGAGGGTAGACTGGGCGGGGGGGGACAGGAGGGAATGTTTGACACGGCGGTAGAACAGCTTGGAGCGGCGCTTGGCTTGCTTGGCCAGCTGTTTCACCACAGACGCCCAATCGGTGTTACAAGGGTCGGGTTCACGGGCAGGGGCACGGGAGTCATTTACGACCCTCATGGCCTCGAGCATCCGTTGCGTCAGCGATTGATAAACCGTGTGTACAGATTCGGGGGTAACGGGGGAGTCGGCATGCGGCGACGGGGTGTCCATCTCACGCCGGAAGCGCTTGACGTCCCTGCGGTTCCATAGTGCACACCGGGGGGGGGGGGTGTGTGTGGCACCGTCCAGGGGACGGTACTCACCACTACGGGGTCGTGGTCCTGCGCACCAGGCACTCTGGGGAAGTCCAGGACGGAAGCGGTCGACGGCTGAAAAAGGGCACAAAATTGTCGCGAGCCGTAAACCCGGTCAATATAGCTCTTGGAGCCTCCGTATCGGCGCACGCGTGTGTACGGGGTGTGCGGGGAGTGCGGGAGCAAGAGGTCACTCAGGGCAGAGGACCTTTCTTTGGCGACAAGCCAGGGCCAAATATTTGGCTCAAGTGCCGTTGTGTGGGACGCCTCAGTGACTGCATTCAGATCCCCAAGCAGTATGAAGTTGCGGGATAATAGGGGGTCCAGGACAGGCTCGCAAGTGTGTTTATCCTTAATCCGGTGCGGGCCGTAAAAGGATGCCACACGCACTGCGGGCACACTGGGGTCAGTGTGCAGGGACAGCTCAACAGAGATGAGAATTTCTGGTATGTGCACAGTGGGCAGGGGTTTCTGGGGGGATATGGAGGTGTGGACGAGCAGGGCTACATCGTCCATGGAAGTTGGGGCAGAGATAACCATGTGGTAACCCCAGAAACGGGCAACTCGCTCGTGGTCAGTGGGGTGGGAGGTGGAACAGGGGCGGTACTCCTGTAACGCAAGGGCGTGGGGGAGGGGGCGGAATCCGCTGAGGAGGTGGCAGAGTCTGTTGGGGGTTATTTCAGTGCCCCCTACATTCAGCGTGCCAAACGACAGCGAGTCGTACGTGAGGCGTGAGGCGACGGGTGGGGACTGACTGTGGGATGGGTCGGCGGGCGGGGGCACACTTGGTGCGGCAGCATTGTCAGGGGCATCACCGAGCGAGACGAGATCAACAGAGTCGATTCGCTGCAACGGACTCCCTTGGTGCACTGAGGAGGGGTGAGGGTCAGGTGAAGCGGGGAGGGAAGGCTGGGGTGGGGGGGAGTCGAGTTCGAGAGGGGCCCAGGGTGTTGGCCTAAAATTCGTGAGTGCAATGGCCGCAGCGCAAAAAACCGCAAACAGGCGCATGACACAAACAACGACGGCGTGGCTAAAGCGTCGGTTACAGAAAACAGAAATGGCCACCGCTACTGCGGGACCCCAGGACACGCGGGCATGAGGAGGGGTGGGGGAACATAAACTGAGCACAGTTAACCTCAGGTCCTCGTAGGTGTGCACTACCCGGCGCGTGTGGCGGACGAGTGTCTCCAGCGGGACGGGACATCGGTGTAATGCTGCAAGAGACGGAAGTAGCAGTGTGGTAGAGGGCGGATAACTAGGGGTGGGAGAAGAGAAACGAATCGTCGACTGGCGGAGATCCGGCCTCGTCCCGAGCACGCTTGACTTGTGAGGTCATGCGCTCATCATCCTGGTGTACCCCAGACATCGATGGGACCGGGGACTTCGGTGCATCATCAGTGCACGAGGGTCCTACAAATTCTGGCAGGTTGAGTGGGGCCATTGGGGCGAGCGCTGCCAGGTTGGACTCGTTCAGCGCAGGCGGAGGAAGGGACGAGAGACTTAACTTTTCAAGACGCTGTGAAATGCTATCAGTCAAGTCAAGGCCAAAAATCCTGGATGTCACGAAAATGGGTCTGGGCAAAGTGGCCCCGTAAGCCAAGTAT
Organism: Eutreptiella sp. 'Long Island Sound 2002'; assembly: GCA_964036045.1. Classification (NCBI taxonomy): domain Eukaryota; phylum Euglenozoa; class Euglenophyceae; order Eutreptiales; family Eutreptiaceae; genus Eutreptiella; species Eutreptiella sp. 'Long Island Sound 2002'. The sequence goes on along the minus strand of OZ038380.1, from coordinate 95,874,435 downwards.
GCTGACTCGTTTGATTGATATCTCACGAGTAAGAGGCCGGCTTGTTGGAAGAGTTGATGTGAGTGCACCGGGCCGAGGGTCGAGACTGACTTCAAGACGTCTGCCAGGGAAAAGGCCGGGGAGAATTGCACAAGGGCGTGTGGCGGTTCAACGGAGCGCACAACGTCTCTCGCGTGAATCCGCTGCTGGGTGACGGCGGATATGACCAGCATATCTCCCAGTTCCTCAATTTCCTGTATGGTGGGATGCACAAGGATTTCTTCCTTCACCATGACCAGCAGGTCATATTTATTGAGGAAGACGGCGAACTCCAGTTTTTTGGAGAGGTGAGGGTTCATTTCTATCGCAGTGCGGATCTCGTTTGCAGGCATCTTGCTGCGCCGCGGCGCACCCTTTTTGAAGGGGGGCTGGTGAGTGACGATAACCGAAGCCTCTTTGATGGACGAGTGTAAGAGACCAAACCGGATGTCCATGTCGGCGAGTGCCAACTGTTCTTCATAAAATTTGGCAAGGACATCCATCGGCACGCGAAAATCATACACTTTAAAGCCCTCGGGGGGGGATGAAACCGCGACAGGCCAGTGGGCTTTGGTGATGCGGGGGGCGGAGAGTTTGTGGAGGATGGTGGACGAGTCATCAGGGGATAGCCCGTTAATGAGCAACATTAGCGGTAGGGACCCGCTAATGTTCCACTTGGTTTCTTGCCCATCTATGGTGCGGTTGATTTCGGTTGGGACATCGAGGCGTATTTGGAAAAGGGACTGTGTGGGTGTGAAGAGCGGTGTCTCGGGGCGGGTGTCGTCACTATGTGTGCGTGGGTAAAATTCCACGACGTTTGGTACGCGACCCTTGGGTATTTGGGATGAGGTGAGCTGGAAAATGATGAGGGGCATATCATGCGGCGACGGGGAGTCCATGATGCCTCGGGACTCGGTGTGGCGGTAAGCCAGATGTATCACTGGGCACACTATTGACAAAAATAAAAGAGGCAGCGATGGAATGAGGTCGATGCGCCTGTCGAGGAGAGTGGCGAGTTCAGCATCGGCCACATTTGATCGTGACGTGTAGGCCAACCAAACTGTGGTGGCCTTGTTCTGCTTCTTTGCGTCGCGAAGCATGTTGACGACATTTTTGACATACGTTTTGTGGGCCAAAAAAGGCCCTTCATCTTGAAACGGAGAAAAGGCTGGGAGCAGTAAAAATGATACTAACCCGATTAGTTTCGACCAATCAAGGCCGTGGATGTCGGCAATTGATAGAGTGCGCAGAAAACCTGGTTAGGGCAGTCCGTCACCACTTAATAATATTTGGGGTGGGGGTGTCAAGGACCTCAACAAATCGGCATGTGGTAGGGGTGTGCTATCTAGGTATAACGGGGGGTCACTTGACACTAGGTCAATTCTTGAGAACCTAGATTGTCCATGTACGGCCAATTTGTTGGCGTTAAGGTCCGCCGTAAGGTCTCTTGCTTCCGGAAACCCAATGGGGAGCGCCCCGTGCGGCAGGAACAACTTAGCTCTTTTTATAGGGTTGGAAGGCAATGGGGTAAAGCTCAAGCTTGCAACCGGAGATATTCTGCCGTCGCCACATTGATCAGACGCGGTAGGGGCAACGCTCAAAGGGGCGGGCGGGGCAAAGGCACTTCGCAAGACCTTATGTGGTGTCATATCGTCGGTTTTCGCCTTGCTTGCCGTGGAGCTTTTGGATTCAACCGAGGCGGCATCATGGCGATCTAAGGAAGCGAGATGGCCATCAAGCGAGCGTGGGGCGCTTGGCGGCGGCATTGGTTTAAAGGCCCTATGCATTCCAAGGGACGACCCTAGGCGATGAACGCAGTTGGGTGGGTTTTTTGATGAGGTAGCTTGTACCGGGTTAGTCGTGCATGGTGTAGTGGGGGAGTCTTTTTTTTCGCTATCAACATCAATGGCATCTTCGCCGGAAACAACATGTGGGGCCGTATCCATAGGAGCACGGCTTTGCCCATGTGCATTGAAAGGGTTTCGCTCCACAATAGTGGGTGTGTTGCACAGAGGCTCCAAGGATTCAATGCCTTTTTTGTTCTTCGGCGCAATGTCATCCGGTGGAACATCGTGACGAGGGCTTAGAGAGGTATTTTTTTCATCAACCTTTTTTTTGGTGCACAAGAAGCACCTTGCGCAACGGACGGAGACGCCGTGTTCTCCTCGTCTGGTTGCACGGTAGGCATGGTAGTCATTGGGAGAGGTGTGTGCAAGGATGGAGGCAGGGCCCGGTCACCTTGAAGGCGTGCAATGATGGAAGATTTGTTGGAGACTATAGGTGCGGCTTGAGACTTTTTCAACGGCCGCGCTCCGCTAGAGAGAGGTTTGGGTGAGATGGAGCGAGTGCTTGTTTTTTTAGCGACCACGGAGTGCGCTCTAGCCACTGGGGCCGGAGGCGGTGGCATGGCTGAAGAGGACGACGCATTTTCTTTATCATTCACCATATTATACCGCAAAATACACAGAATTCTTGGAAAAAGGCAAAAATGTGCGAAAGTAACAGTCCACAGGCGTTTTTTAAACGAAATCGATCTGCGCTGAAGCCTCAGGCTAAGAAGCGCCAGTCACAGACACACGCGCGCACGACGATGTGGCGGGGGCGCCTCTTGCTTGGGTGTGGGGCGCCCAGGAACGGCCACTCTCCCATCCCCGACCCCTCCTCCTTTCGGGCGTGCGACCGGAGCCCACTACCCAGTGGCTGTGGGTGCGGGGAGTGTGGGCGTGGGGACCCGTCACCAACCTCACCGCGCGCTCTCTTGCGAGTTGGCTTTGCACCCTGTGGGGGCGGCATGAGGGTGCCCGGGGGGGCGCCTCTTGCCTGGGTTCGGGGCGTCCGGGGTTGGGCGCTCCCCCAACCCTGACCGCCCGTCCTCTGGGGCGTGCGGCCCGGGCCCACTACCCACTGGCTGTGGGTGCGGGGGGTGCAGGCGTGGGGACCCGTCACCAACCCCACAGCGCGCGCTCTTGCGTGCTGGCTTGGCGCGCTGTGCGGGCGGCACGAGGGCGCTTGGGGGGAGCGCCTCCTGCCTGGGTGCAGGGCGTCCGGGGTCGGGCGCTCTCATACCCCCGACCACTCGTCCTTTCGGGCATGCAGCGGGGGCCCACTACCCACTGGCTGTGGGTGCGGGGGATGCGGGCGTGGGGACCGGTCACCAACCTCACAGCGCGCCATCTTGCAAGCTGGCTTTGTGCGCTGTGGGGGCGGCATGAGGGTGCCCAGGGGGGGCGCCTCTTGCCTTGGTGCGGGGCGTCCGGGGTCGGGCGCTATCCCACCCCTGACCACTCGTCCTTTCGGGCGAGCGGCCGACGGCCCACTACCCACTGGCTGTGGGTGCGGGGGGTGCGGGCGTGGGGACCCGTCACCAAACCCACAGCGCGCGCTCTTGCTAGCTGGCTTTGCGAGCTGTGCGGGCGGCATGAGTATGCCTGGAGAGGGCGCCTCTTGCCTGGGTGTGGGGCGTTCGGGGTCGGGCGCTCTCCCTCCCCCGACCCCTCCTCCTTTCGTGTATGCGGCCGGGGCCCACTACCCACTGGCTGTGGGTGCGGGGGGTTCGGGCGTGGGGACCCGTCACCAACCCCACAGAGCGCGCTCTTGCGAGCTGGCTTTGCACGCTGTGGGGGCGGCACGAGGGCACCTAGGGGGGGCGCCTCTTGCCTGGGTGCAGGGCGTCCGGGGTCGGGCTCTCTCCATCCCCCGACCGCCTGTCCTTTGGGGCGTGCAGCCGGGGCCCGCTACCCACTGGCTGTGGGTGCGGAGGGTGCGGGCGTGGGGACCCGTCACGAACCCCACAGCGCGCCCTATTGCATGCTGGGTTGGCACCATGTGGGGGCGGCATGAGGGTGCCCGGGGGGGGCGCCTCTTGCCTGGTTGTGGGGCGTCCGAGATCGGGCGCTCTCCCACCCCCGACCACTCGTCCTTCCGGGCGTGCGGCTGGGGCCTGCTTCTCACTTGCCATGGGTGCTGTGTGCGGGCGTTTGGGTGCGGCTGTCCTCCGCACCTTCCCCGCCGCCGCGGTTCGTCGTGTGTTGTGCGCGCTTCCCGGGTTTGCGGCACCCGGTGGCCGTTGTGGCCGGCGGCGTGCCTCTCTGGCGTGCCTCGTGGCCCCGCGTCGGTGCGCCGCGCCTCGTCCAGTCCGGTCGCTCTCCGTGCTCTGGTTGGCTTTCCCGTCGCTGTGGAGCCTTCTCCCACCCCGGGGGCTGTCGCCCCCGGCTTTACTTGGTGGCTGCGCGGGGCACGTGGAGGCCAGCTGAGAACCTGGTTCTTTGTGCCTGCCGCTGGCCCCTGCCAAGGCAAGGGCGCTGGGCGCGCTCCGCGTCGTACCCGTTCGGAGCCCCGGGATGGGGTTGTCCCTGGCGGCTCCCTCCGGCTTCGGGCTTGGGCTGCGTGCGCTGCGGTGGTTTGGCGTGGCCGGACCCGGTCACTGACGCGTCCGGTCTCCCGTACCGTCCGTCCTTCGACAGAAGACTCAGCCCCCGCACCGGGGCTGTTTCGTGTGGGGGCCGTCACCACCTCTTTCGGGTCGGAGGAAGCCACGCCCGGGTCCCGCGCATGTGTGTGTGCGTGCTCCTCTTAGCAGGGTCGGGCAGGCCGGCCTCCCGGGCGCGTTCTGGTGCGCCTGGCTTTTTCCTGTGGCTGTCTTTTCCTTCTACCTTGTTCCGCCCCCACCAGGCTGGAATTGCCCGCGCCTTTGGTGTTTTTTTTCTGGTGTTTCCCCTTTCTTTCCTCCTCCCCTCTCGCGCCCCCGCTGTCTCTGGCTTTCTGTGCTTCCCGGCCCCGGGCGCCCTGGGCCTTGGCGCTCCGCGGTTGCTCCCACATTCCCTTTGTGTTTTTGTGTCCTGCGTTTTCTAGTGCCTTGCCCCACCCCCCCCCTTTTTTCTTCTTTTCTTTTACTTGTTTTTGCACCCTGCACCCCCAGCCACTTTTTGCTGTGTTTTGTTTTTGTCTTTTTTTTCTTCCTTTTCCTCCGATGTGTTTCCCCTCCTGACCCCTCCCCGCGGTCTGTCGTGTTGCTGCCTTCCTGCCCTGGGCTTTGGCGCTGTTTCCCCCCCACCCCATTTCTGCTTCCCCCCCCCCTTTTTTTTTTTTCCTTTTTTCTTTTTTCTTTCTTGTGTTCCCCCTTTCCTTGTTCCCCCTCTCCGCGCCTCTAGTGTCTCGGCTGTTCCGCTGTTTCCCGCCCTGGGTGCCATGGGCCTTCCCTCCCGCCGTCTCTCTCTCTCTCTGTGTTTTGTTTTCTTTCTTCCTTTTTGTTTTTTGTTTTTGTTTTTTTTGTTTCTCGTCTTTTTTTGCCTCCCTCCCGCTTTTCCCTGGTTCCCGGCGCTCTCGGTGCTCTTGGCTTCTCGTCCGCCTGGCTGGGTTCCTCCTCCCTTCTCCGTGTGCCGCCCTACGTGTGGTGCGTGCGCTGCGTGCCGGGGCTGCCGTCTGCGTCATGTCTTGCTGGTGCTGCCTTGTTGCTTCGTTCGCGCTGGCTTGTGCTGTGTGTTGTTGCCTGTGGTTGCGGGATGTCTGCTGCTTGGTCTGGTTGTCCGTTGTTGTTTCCCACTGGTGTGCTTTGGCGCGGGTGGTCCTGCCTGGCCGCGTGGCCCGCCGCCCTGCTGTTTGCTTTCATTTGTTGTGGCTCCCCTTTGCTGTCTGATTTGTTCTGTGGCTCTGTGTTGCCGTGTGGCCGCGTGCTGTGGTGCCCTGCTGTCTGTTTTGCTTCGCTCTGTGATTGGTGTGGCGCTGTGCTGCTGCCTGGCGCCGTCTGTGGTGCGTTGTGCTTTTCTTTGGGTGGTGTTCTGTGCCCCCGTTGTGGTCCCCCCGTTGGTTCATTGCTGGGTCTGGTTGCCTGCTCGCCGTGTTGTTTCGTTGGCGCTGTTGTTGTTGTTGCCTTTGGTTGCCGGCTGTTCGTCGCTGGGTCTGGCCGCCTGCTGTTGTGTTCCTTTGGCGTGTGTTGCCTCCGTTGCTCCTGCCTGGCCGCTCGGCTTGCTGCCCTCCTGTGTGCTGTCGTTTGTTGTTGTGCCGGTTTGGCCTGCGCTGTCGTTGGTGTCTCGTGCTGTGGTGTGTCGCTGCGTGTGGTGGTGCCTCTCTTGGTGTGCTGTGGTGTGGTAATGCTGCTCTGGTGTGTCCCGGTGTCTTGCTGTGCCGTGCCGTGCTCTGTGGTGCTGTGTTGCTTTGTGGTGCCATGCTGCTGGGGTGTGCTGCGTGTTTTCCTTTTGCTCCGGGCGTTTGTTTCTCCTTTCAAAACCATTTTTTTGTTTTCGAAAAGAAAAATAAAAACAAACAAAATAAAATCAAATTATACTAGACCCAACTCACGCACGCAGGCAGGCAGCAATACCAAGGTCACTTTGCTGACTTACGTGTGAACGCACGATGTCGAAGAGGGTGTTCTTGGTTGCAAGGGGTTGACCGCGTTTCTCCCAGGGCCGGTCGCCTAAGCTGACGGAAAGGGGTGAGGGGGAGCACGAGGGAGGGGAGGTGGGTGCATGGAGAAAGAAAGAAAACAAAAGTAAGCAGGGCAAAGGGACGCGGCAGCTTAGAAAACACTTCCGAGTTTTACGCTTTGCGCGCGATGCATTTTGCTTCGCGCCTACGGCGAGTTAGACGACAAGAGTTATGGTGTTATGCCCCTACATGCGTTACGGTGCTTACGGCGTTAACTATGCACCTATCTAACGTCGAAAACATTTCGTCCCGTTCTTTGCGCGTTTCGCAGCGCAATTTTTTGGCCTAAGTGTTTTGTACGCTAATTAGCTTTTTTTTCAGCCATTCAGAAGATTTTTTTGTCGTGTTTTACCAAACTTTTTCTTTTGTTCTGGGACAGGACCCCAGCGCGCACGACCGCAAGACCTTGTCCTTCTGTGCCTCTCTGCTTGGCAGGCTATCTCCTCCTGGACTATGCACCAGCTCACCTGTCACCGGTTGCTTCCATGGCTCTGGGTGACGTTTGCCATGGTCCCCGATGCAGCCTTGTCGGGGTCGGCCTTTGGGAACCGCTACTGCTGCTGGCCCCATGTGTCCGCTGGGTTGCCCCAGTGCGCCCGACCAATCGAGTGTGGTTTGTTGTTTCCCGTCCCTCGGCCGCCCCGTGTGCGCGGCTGTGTGCGGTGTCCTGGGCCACTTGGCTCCTGTTCGCCGGTGTGCTCGCTCGGTGCTTTGTGTTGCGTGTGCGGTGTCCTAAACCACTTGGCTCACGTTTAGCGCTGGGCCCGCTCGGTGTGTTGTGTTGCGTGTGTGGTGTCCTGGGCCACATGGCTCCCGTTCACCCGTGTGCTCGCCCGGTGCGTTGTGTTGCGTGTGCGGTGTCCTGGGCAACTTGGCTCAGGTTCACCCGTGTGCCGGCTTGGTGCGTTGTGTTGCGTGTGCGGTGTCCTGGGCCACTTGGCTCCTGTTCACCGGTGTGCCTGCTCGCCGCGTTGTGGTGCGTGCCTGGTGTCCTTGGCCACTTTGGTCCTGTTCAGCGGTAGCTCGCTCCGTGCGCTGTGTTGCGTGTGCGGTGTCCTGGGCCACTTGGCTCCTGTTCACCGGTGTGTTCGCTCGGTGCGGTGCGTTGCGTGTGCTGTGTCCTGGGCCACTTGACTCCTGTTGACTGGTGTGCCCCCTTGGAGCGTTGTGTTGTGTGTGCGATGTCCAGGGACTCTTGGCGCCTGTTCGGCAGTGTGCTCGGTCGGCGCGTTGTGTTGCGTGTCCGCTGTCCTGGGCCCCTTGGCTCCTGCCCACCGGTGTGCCCGCTCGTTGCGTTGTGTTGCGTGTGCGGCGTCCTGGGTCACTTGGCTCCTGTTCACCGGTGGGCTAGCTCAGTGTGTTGTGCGTTGTGTTGCGTGTGCGGTGTCGTGGGGCACTTGGCTACTGTTCACTGGTGTGCCTTCTCGGTGCGTTGTGTTGTGTGTGCGGTGTCCTAGGCCACCTAGCTCCTGTTCACTGTTGTGCTCGCTCGGTGCATTGTGTTGTGTGTGCGATGTTCAGGGCCACTTGGTTTCTGTTCACTGGTGTGCCCGCTCGGTGTGTTGTGTTGCGTGTGCGGGGTTCTTTGTCACTTGGCTCCTGTTCACGGATGTGCTCGCTCGGTGGGTTGTGTGGTGTGTGCGGTGTCCTGCATGGTTGGTACAATACAGTACGTGTAATGTATTGTATCGTTCCGATACAGTACTGTAATGTAATGTATTGTATCTCAACATTTTCTGACAAAGTAGTGTTTGTCCACAGAGGCTATGTTCCTATAGGCTGCAGCTATTCTGTTTTAGTGTACAACCCGCAATTGTTTGCCAAAATAACTTTTTGCCTTGTTTTTTTTTCAAGATACGTTTTGTTCTATATATGTTTAACCTGGTTGATGACATCATCGGTGATGTCAATAATGATGTCATCAGTGATATCACTGATGACGTCATCAGGCATGACCTCATCAGTGATCTGTCCCATCACACAGCACCAAAAACAAACGGTTCACATCCACATCCTCAGGGCCAGGCTACCCAGATCCAGACTGCTGTCCACACTCGGTGGCTTAGCAAACTCACCTGTAGGTGGCATGCCACCAGGGGAGGTCCGGTCGGGCTTTCTAGACACCCCTCAGATGTTATGCTCCTCCTGAACGTTTGCAGATTTTATGAATGGCACCACGTGGCACTGGCCTGCTTGAGCAGCATTTCACACTTAGCCTTGCTACAAAAACCAGTAAAACTGGGCAGGACTACACCTGCAAATATTGTGGTTATTTGGGCAAGGGCTGGCAAGGACCTGCATGAGCTCGTGCCCATTTGTCTGGGGAAAAGGGACATGGTGTTGCTGCCTGCCCAAATGTGCCCAAGGATGTGGACAAGAAACTGCTGAAGGAGGCTGAGCAGAGGCTGAAGCAAAAGGAACACCAGCAAAACGAAAAGAGGATTTTTCTGAGCCAACAGAAACCTGACGCCGCTGCAGAACCAGCTTCAAAGGAGCAAGCAACACTTGACAACCTGCAGGAAATTCTGAAGACGGAGCTTGATGTTTCCTTTGCTGGCTTCATGCACCACGCTGTAATACCATTTCATATCTCTGAAGATGTGATGCTGCGTCGCCACATTGACAAACTGATCAAATGTGTGAAGGCTGGTCTATCAGTTTCTCAGTTATATCCCCCCAACAGGCACAAGGTTGGTGATGGTTTGCTGACACGGTTTACGACAGCATTTCAAAAGAGATTGGCCCCGTGTTTGCTGCAGACCATCACACAGGGTTAGCAACCGACGGATACTCAAATATCCGCTGGCAATCTGTCATCAATTACAATCTGATTGGGCGCCGTGGCTCAGTTTTTGTGAAAGCAGACTACCCTGGCAAACAAGTGAAAAATGCAGACCATATCGCACAGGGCATTCGGGATGCCTTCGAGGTGGTTCGCCAGTTGCAGCTTCCCTGCCCCACCTCAAAAGTGGTGGCAGATAATGCACCTGTGTTGCAAGCTGACCTGAACGTGTTGGATGAGTGTGAGAAATTTGACGTTGATCATTCCTGGACAATGATTGGATGTACTATTCATGGCTACAATCTGCTGTTCAAGGATCTCTGTGCACTCCCCACTGTTAACGATGTCATCACCAGGTGCCGGACAGTTCTCAGTTTTTTCAAAAACAGACTCAGAGCCTGTGGGATTCTGAAGGACGAGCAGAACAAACACAAGGAAAAAGATGCACAGCAGGATATGGCGGAGCCTCCGCTGCCTGGCGACACACGGTTTGCAACGAATTACCCATGTCCTAATTTCATGGTGAAGACCACGGGGCCGCTCCAGAGTTCGGCTATCTCACCGGACTGGACGAACACCAAGTGGTGGTACGCCACCAGCGACAGCATCAAAGCCGAAGTCATTGCTGACATCATCCATTTCTCAACCTGGCGCGTATGATCAGGAAAGCTGACGCAGAAGGGTACACTTATAATAGCGACGCAGCTTTCAGAGAGCTCTGTGTGTTGCCTGACTATATGTTTGACGAAAATGATGAGGAGCAGGAATAGGAACTCAAACCTGTTCAGGCGCACTGTTTCTCCTGCTCTGCAATCCACCAGTTCTTCAGCTCCTGCCCGCAATCCCATAGCATCTTCAGTTGCGACCAGTCAGCGTAGGACATCGGCTGTCGGCTCTCTCTTTGTTGGCTCCATCAATACGACTCGCTCTGCCATTGCTCTGCAAACACGTGGTCCCATTCATCCCACTCATCAGAACCTCTGTCATCTGCGTCAGCGTTCTGAGCGAGACAGTTGGCTTTCGTGTGGTTTGTTTGGATACCTTCTGACTCTTGTATGCTGCTCGTAGCGTTTTCTCCACTGCACGCAGATGTTGTTTGTGGCATTCTACATCTCTGCAGGAAAATTTCCCAGCGGCTTTTTGTCGGCGCGATAGTGTTTTCAAACGACCACAAGCATACAGTACGATGCGCAATGGCAGTCGGGACACAGCCCTGCTATTGGTTTTGAAAAACACGTCTTAAATTCCAACTCGGTTTTAATGTCACAACTACTTTAAAGCAATAGTCGGGAATCAACAGTTAAAATTGTGGTATATGCAAAATGTCGGCAGCCTGCAGAAACACGAAAATCTAGATTTATGTTGGTTTCCAACCTCATTTTCTGCGGCGGCACACGCGTCCGGCGCCAGTCGGTGGCCACCCCAGAAGACACGTACTGTATTGTGTTCTTGCGATACAGTACGCGTATATATACGTTACGCGTATATATACGCAGTCCTTTCCAACCCTCGTGTCCTGGGTCTCTTGGCTCCTGTTCACCGGTGTGCCCGCTTGGTGCGTTCTATTGCGTGTGCAGTGTCCTGAGCCACTTGGCTCCTGCTCACCGGGCTGCTCGCTGTGTGTGCGGTGTCCAGAGCCACTTCGCTCCTGTTCACGGGTGTGCTCGCTCCGTGCTGTGTGCTGTGTGTGCGGCGTCCTTGCCCACTTGGCGCCTGTCCGGCGGTGTGCTCGCTCGGTGCGTTGTGTTGCGTGTGAGGTGTCCTGGGATAGTTGGCTCACGTTCACCGCTGGGCCCGCTCGGTGTGTTGTGTTGCGCGTGCGGTGTCCTGGGCCACGTAGCTCCCGTTCAACAATGTGCTCGCCCCCTGCGTTGTGTTTCCTGTGCGGTGTCCTGGGCAACGTGGCTCCTGTTCACCGGTGTGCCCGCTTGGTGCGTTGTGTTGCCTGTGCCGTGTCCTGGGCCACTTGGCTCCTGTTCACCGGTGTGTTCGCTCAGTGCGCTGCGTTGTGTTTGCGGTGTCATGGGCCATTTGACTCCTCTTCACCGGTGTGCCTGCTCGGTGCATTGTGTTGCATGTGCGGTGTCCTGGGCCTCTAGGCTGCTGTTCGCCGATGTGCTTCTTCCGTGCGTTGTGTTGCGTGTGCCGTCTCCAGGGCCACTTGGCTCCTGTTCACCGGTGTGCCAGCTCAGTGCGTTGTGCTGCGTGTGCGGCGTCCCGGGCCACTTGGCTACTGTTCACTGGTGTGCCTTCTCGGTGCGTTGTGTTGTTTGTGCGCTGTCCTCGGCCACTTAGCTCCTGTTCACTGGTGTGCTCGCTTGCTGCATTGTGTTGTGTGTGCGGTGTCCTGGGCCAGTTGACTCCCGTTCACCGGTGTGCTCGCTCGGTGCGTTGCGTTCCGTGTGCGGTGTCCTGAGCCACTTGGCTCCTGTTCACCGGTGTGCTCGCTCTGTGCGTTGCGTTACGTGTGCGGGGTCCAGGGCTACTTGGCTCCTGTTCACCGGTGTGCCTGCTCGGTGTGTTGTGTTGCGTGTGCGCTGTCCTGGGCCTCTTGGCTCCTGTTCATCGGTGTGCTCGCTCGGTGCGTTGTGTTGCGTGTGCGGTGTCATTGGCCACTTGGCTCCTGTTCACCAGTGTGCTCGCTTGGTACGTTGCGTTGGGTGTGCGGAGTCCTGGGCCACTTGACCCCTCTTCACCGGTGTGCCTGCTCGGTGCGTTCTGTTGCGTGTGCGCTGTCCTGGGTCACTTGACTCCTGTCAGCCGGTGTGCTCGCGCCCTGCGTTGTGTTGGGTGTGCGTTGTCCTGCGCCACTTGACTCCTGTTCCCCGGTGTGCTCGCTCGCCGCGTTGCGTTGCGTTTGCGGTGTCCAGGGCCACTTGGTACTTGTTCACCGGTGTGCCTGCTCGGTGTGTTGTGTTGCGTGTGCGGTGTCCTGGGCGACTTTGTCCCTGTTCACGGGTCTGCTCGCTCGGGGCTTTGTGTGGTGTGCGCGGTGTCGTCCGCCATTTCGCTCCTGTTCACCCGTGTGCCCGCTCGGTGCACTCTATTGCGTATGCGGTGTCCCGTGCCACTTAGCCCCCTTTCACCGGTGTGTCTGCTCGGTGCGTTGTGTTGCGTGTGTTGTGTCCTGGGTCATTTGGCTCCTGTTCACTCGTGTGCTCGCTCGGTACGTTGCGCTGCGTGAGCGGTGTCCTGGGCCACTTGGCCGCGTTTCACCGGTGTGCCTGCTCGGTGCGTTGTGTTGCGTGTGCGGTGTCCTGGGTCGCTTGGCTCCTGTTCACCGCTGTGCTAGCTCCGTGCATTGTGTTGCGTGTGTGGTGTCCTGAGCCACTTGGCTGCTGTTCACCGGTGTGCTCGTTGTGTGGTGCTGTGTGTGTGGTGTCCTGGGCCACTTGGCTCCTCTTTATCTATGGGCCCGCTTGGTGTGTTGTGCTGTGTGTGCGGTGTCCTGGGTCAGGTAGGTAGGTAGGTATCTTCGGGAGCTCAGAATGAGTCTTTTGATGTTACCAGCTACCTGGAAAGGACTCCGCTTCTGGTAAAGAACATCAAGTCAGCCACCGTCGTACACAATGCACCACCCCAACCTCTGTGCCCTGGTGATGCACCCATGACCCCTACGGACAATGCAACCCACCTGGGATTCAACAGGCGGGCACACCAGAAGGGGTAACCCTACCATTGAACCTGGAACGCCAACGAAGAAGCACCCTAGTCATCGCGCGCATAGCAGCGCTGTCAGCCAAGGGCCTGGTGTACTTTCTACAAGCCGTGCTAAATGCAGCTATCAGCTTCCAGGTGCTGCACATGACACCCCCCAAATATATGCTGCAATGGGCCGTCACCACAGTTCGACGTGCCTGGGCCACCAACGGCCGCCCGCCAGCGTCCCTCCCTGCAGAGGTCCGGGCAGCATCAGCGTCCTACTATGGGGACCGCACCGACCACCTGGTCCATAGCGCATACATCGCGCACACCACACCCCACCTACATCGCCTCATGCACAACGGGGAACCAGAGGTACAGGAAGTCTTCACACTAACACTATGAGAAGCCCAGCACCGCGGCAACACATCTCCCGAATACATCTTCCAGCAACGGGGCCTCCCCACCACAGTGGGAAGACAGATATGGAACCACGTACAGCTCCTGCTGCCACACCACAGACTGAAGCGTTTTGGGGGAGGGCAACCTCCAAGCTTCCCTTGGCATGCACGACCCCCATCCCATGAAATCCAAGACTTCCTATCGAATTCTCACTGATCTTCCATCAGTCTGGGTTTCTACAAAGAATTCTGTGATCCTTGCCTCGGCCATGACACAATCTGGCGTCCTAGGCAAGAGATGAAGGTATATGTAGACAATATAAACATGTAGACAAGTAATATGTATATGTAACACTTCTATACTATAAAATAGCTTAGAAGAGTGGACGAAATGAAGGCGGCATCGTTGCTGCCATCAGAAAATCTGACGGTTACGAGTTGTCGCCATCAGGATCTCCACTGAGATCCTGCCCAAACTGGGCCAAACAGTGGTTTTTGGGCAAAAAACAGTGAAATATAGTGATTTTTGAGCCAAAAACACTCATTTCGCGTGTCTCCCCCCAACGCGTCGCGTAGCCGACACGACGCGTTTCTGTCCCAATTCACTCTATATATCAAGAGGGCCACTGTTGGGCCACACCATGGGCGTCTGGCTGATTCCTGGGATCGCCTCAGGACTTTTTCAAAAAATGGTGAACGTGACTGACTTCGCAAAAATTGGCCTTCGCGGAACGCCGCGAAAAAAGTTAACGTTATATTCCTATATTTCTAAAAACAATAAATCAATAATAAAATTGATTAAAGTCTTCAAAAATCTTGAAATAAAACTTCGATCTGGGGCTGCGTCGCGCAGGCGACGAACGTCGTCGCCAGCCTAAAAATGACGAATAATGACGATTTCTGGGGTATTTTACAGAAATCCCACAGAAATCGGGATGCCATAAGGCTGGGAATTAGCTCAGGAAAATTCCTGATGCGAAGAGCGTCACGGGCTGGGCAGCGGGTATGGTCGAGGCACGCCATACCGCTTCACCCCCCTCCTTAAAAGCCTTGCCTGTATCCAAAGAAAGGCAAGGCCAAGGAGGCGCTCTGACCCCTGCACTGCCCTGGTTTCAAAACTGATTCAGCAGGACAGTTGGGGGGGGGCTTCGTAAGTAATTTACATGCCACTCACATGTAGGTCTTTTTTTTTGTTGATACATTCATAGGGCAATTGCCCCCCAGGCGACCACACTGGTCCCTGGCACTCCTTTTAGCCTCTGGTGACCAAACCAGGGGCGCTGCAGGTCCTTCCGACCTGACTGATGGCGCTGAGGCGCACATATTGGCCCTTTTCCTCCATGGCCATGGAAACATAATAATTCAATAAATTCAGATGCGGGAAAAAAAAATAATTTAGGGTCAAACCCAAGGCAACGAATTCCTCGTGCCTGAATTTAGGGTGATTTCCTACCCAAGGCGCCGAATTCCTCGTGCCTGTTTGGGGTCGATTCCCAACGCAAGGCGACAAATTAACGCGCCTGATTTGGGGGATTTAGGGTCATTTCCTACCCAAGGCGCCCCACGCCTGTTTAGGGTTGTTACCAGCCCAGAGCGACGAATCAACGCGCCTGCAACCTCGTAGAGGTTGTGGTGGTTCGCAGATGGCGTCGTCGTCGCTGCGGTCGTCGCCCAGAGCTCGAGGTAGTCTTGGGATGATCATCATGTTGGTGCCCTTGACCTTGACCACTGCAGAGTAGCGGACGCTACTATGTGAAACCTGCTGTGGCGCGACGTCGTCGTTGTCCGCGAACATGGCCTTGGCGTCGGAAGAATTCTTTTGAAGCGTTTTGGGGGGAGGGCAACCTCCAAGCTTCCCTTGGCATGCACGACCCCAATCCCATGAAATCCAAGACTTCCTCTCGAATTCTCACTGATCTTCCATCAGTCTGGGTTTCTCCAAAGAATTCTGTGATCCTTGCCTCAGCCATGACACAATCTGGCGTCCTAGGCAAGAGATGAAGGTATATGTAGACAATATAAGCATGTAGACAAGTAATATGTATATGTAACACTTCTATACTATAAAAAAGCTTAGAAGAGTGGACGAAATGAAGGCGGCGGCGTCGCCGCCATCAGAAAATCTGACGGTTACGAGTGGTCGCCATCAGGATCTCCACTGAGATCCTGCCCAAACTGGGCCAAACAGTGGTTTTTGGGCGAGAAACAGTGAAATATAGTGATTTTTGAGCCAAAAACACTCATTTCGCGTGTCTCCCCCCAACGCGTCGCGTAGCCGACACGACGCGTTTCTGTCCCAATTCAAACTATATATGAAGAGGGCCACTGTTCGGCCACACCATGGGCGTCTGGCTGATTCCTGGGATCGCCTCAGGACTTTTTCAAAAAATCGTGAACGTGACTGACTGCGCAAAAATTGGCCTTCGCGGAACGCCGCGAAAAAGGTCACGTTATATTCCTATATTTCTAAAAACGATAAATCAATGATAAAATTGATTAAAGTCTTCAGAAATCGTGAAATAAAACTTCGATCTGGGGCTGCGTCGCGCAGGCGACGAACGTCGTCGCCAGCCCAAAAATGACGAAAAATGACAATTTCTGGGGTATTTTACAGAAATCCCACAGAAATCGGGATGCCATAAGGCTGGGAATTAGCTCAGGAAAATTCCTGATGCGAAGAGCGCCACAGGCTGGGCAGCGGGTATGGGTGAGGCACCCCATACCGCTTCAAGACATGTCATTCAAACGAACCACAAATGCGAGGAGACAAGTAAGTAAGTAAGTAAGTAAGGGCGGCCGCGTCCGCAGCCTCATCTGACATCTCTCTGGTTGTTTTACATGGTGGCCGCCTCTGGCGGGAAGGAGAGCTCTCCACCACCAGTTCCCCTGGCGACCCCTGTCTCACCTCACGGCCGAGAACTTCAACCAGGTTCCCTTGGGGCATGCCCGGCGGTAGGCTCCCTTCAGTCGCTGCCCTCTTTGTTTCAGCTCCTTCCGGTCACCCTCTGAAAGATCCCCCGGCCTCCCCCCCCTAGCACAGCCTATTGGGCGCCTGCAGGCGGGTTTCCTGTGGATAGCCTTCGCCGACAGCGGAGCATTTCTCTCTGTCAACCACATTCCACCACTCCCTATCCCTCACGGGTTGGAGTACCCACTCGGCTCCCGCATGCACTTGGGTGTCGTCCATCCACGGCTGGAGACCAGGGGGCGACCCTTTCCACGTTGCCCCTGGTCCCGCTCACGCGTGAACCTACGTGTACTCAGGCCATTGACCGAGGGATCTCAAGGTCAACCCTCACCCCTGCGGACACCTCACGGCCGTCCCGGAGTTCAGGGCCTTTTCCCGACTTCCCGTGGTCAGGTTCCCCATGGTTGGCCCATGGGTCACCACTCCATGGCGACTGGTTTCCCAATCCCACGGGGCTGTTGCTTGGCGCTTTCGGTCTCCCTGCCCATCCTATGTCCCATTCCCCTTTGCCTCATCCCGGCACCGGCCCGTTCTCAGCGTCCCATGGACTCCCTACCCCGTCCTGCCGTTGTGCGGCCCTAGCCACACGCCCTTCCCCACCCTGTCCCCTTGTTCCATCATCCCGTGTTTATACCCCACTGGGTCGCCAACAACCCTGTGGCGCGGGCCCACTGAATCCTCTTCCATCCGGGGACCGCTTCGTGCGCCTAGCACGGGTCGCCTCCTTCCCGCCCCCGTCCCTTTCCCCTGTGCCGCGGCCCCGGCCTAATCCCTTGGGCTGTTGTGCGGCCCAATCCCATCCCTCATCCCGTGTTTATACCCCACAGGGCCGCCAGCACCCCTGTGACGGAGGCCCACTGGATCCTCATCCATCCAGGGACCGTTTCGTGCACCTAGCACGGGTCACTCCCTTTCCGCCCTTTTCCCCTTTGCCGCGGCCCCGGCCTAATCCGCTGGGCTGTTGTGCGGCCCCATCCCATCCCTGATCCCGTGTTTATACCCCACCGGGCGGCCAGCAGCCCTGTGGCGCGGGCCCACTGGATCCTCATCCATCCGGTGACCATTTTGTGCGCCTAGCACGGGTCGCTCCCCTCCCACCCCCGCCCCTCTCTCCTGTGCCGCCTCCCATGCTGTCCTAGTCCCCTGGGGCCGTCGCGTGGCCCTAGCCACACGGGTCCGGGTTCCATGTGCCCATCCGCCTCTCTTTCTTCTCCTTCTCCTCTCGCTTCCCGCCTCTTGCTCTTCTTGTCCTCGTTCTCCCCCTTCCCCGGTTCTTGTACTTGCTCTCCTTGCCGTTTTATGCCGCCGCCGCTTCATCTTCCTCCTGGAGCCCCGGATGCTCCCATCCAGGGCCGCCTCGCCCCCGGATGTTCCTGTCCCCGTGCGCTGCTTCCCTGGTTGTTCCCGTCCGGGTTCCACGTGTTTGGCCGCACTCCATCTGCTCCTTCCCCTCCCGCTTCCTGACTCTCTTTCATCGTATCCTTCCTCATCTGGTCCTTGCCCTTGTTCATGTGCTCCTCGCCGTTGTTCTCCGCTACCGTATCCCCCTCCTTTCGCTGCCCCGGACGTTCCGATCCCGTGCCGCTGCTTCCCCGGACGCACCAGTCCCGGGCCTCCGCCCCCCGGATGTTCCATCCCGGATGTTTTGCTTCCCCGGATGTTCCAGTCCGGGTTCCATGTGTTTGCTTCTCCTTCTCCTCCCTCTTCCCTTCTCTTGCTCTTCTAGTCCTCTGTCCCCACCGACCCTGACTCTCGTGCACGCACCCCTTACCCCTAGTCGATTCTTGCCGCCGCCGACCCTTCTTCCTCCTGGAGCTTCGGACGTTCCTTTCCTTGGCCGCCTCGCCACCGGTTGTACCTGCCCTGGTGCGCTGCTCCCCCGGTTGTCCTCGTCCGGGTTCCACGTGGTTGGCCGCTTTTCCTTTTGCTCCTTCTCCTCCCACTTCCCTTCTCTCGTCCGTCTTGTCCTTCCCCATCTGGTCCATGCTGGTCCATGCTGTTCACGTGCTCCTCGTCGCTTCTCTCCGCCGCAATTACCTCCTCCCTCTGAGGTCCCGGTCGTTCCACTCCCGGGCCGTTGCCTCCCCGGACGTTCCAGTCCAGGGCTTCCGCCCCACGGATGTTCAAGTCCGGGCGCATTGCTTCCCCGGATGTTCCAGTCCGGGTTCCGTGCGCCTGCCTCCCCTTTCCCTCCCCCTTCCCGTCTCTCGTTTTTTCTTGTCCTCTCTCTCCACCTTTCCTGACTCCTGTTCATGCACTCCTTTTCGGTTCTTGCCGCTGCCGTTGCTCCTTCCTCACGGAGCCTCTGTCGCTCTCGCTTGTCGATCTCCTGTGCTGCACCGCTCCCGGTTGATCCTGTCTGGTTGCGTTGCTTCCCCGGTTGTTCCCATCCGGGCTCCATGTGTTTGGCTGCTTCACCTTCTTCTCTTTCTCCTCCCGCTTCGCGTCTTCTCTCCTTCTTGTCCTCCCCCAACCGTTCCTTGCTCTTGTTCTTGTTTCCCTCTCCGTGTCTCTCCGCCGCCGTCTCCTTCTCCTTGTTTGTTGCCCCGGACATTCCATTCGCGGGCCGCTTCGTCCTCGGACGTTCCAGTCCGGGTGCGTTGCGTCCCCGGATGTTCCTGTCCGCGGCACCGAATGCACCCCCGGACGATCCAGTCCGGGAAGTTGGGCCTTGCTCCTTTTCTCCCCGGATGCTCCAATCCGGGGCGTCTTTTTGCCGTTTTCTCTCCGTTGCCTCGGATGCTCCAGTCCGTGGCCCCGGGTTTCCCTCCGGACGATCCAGTCTGGGGGCTTGTGCCGTGCTACACTCCGCCCCGGATGCTCCTATCCGGGGCGTCCTTTTGTCGTATTCTGTCCATTGCCTCGGACGCTCCAGTCCGTGGCACCTGGTTCACCCCCGGACGATCCAGTCCGGGGGCTAGTGCCGTGCTTCATTCCGCCCCGGATGCTCCAATCCGGGGCGTCTTTTTATCGTATTCTCTCCGTTGCCTCGGATGCTCCAGTCCGTGGCACCGGGTTCTTCCCCTGACGATCCAGTCCGGGGGCTTGGGCCGTGCTCCACTCCGCCCCTGATGCTCCAATCCGGGGCGTCCTTTTGCCGTTTTCTCTCCGTTGCCTCGGACGCTCCAGTCCGTGGCTCCGGGTTCTCTCCCGGACGATTCAGTCCGGGGGCTTGGGCCGTGCTCCACTCCGCCCCGGATGCTCCAATCCGGGGCGTCCTCTTGTCGTATTCTCTCCGTTGCCTCGGACGCTCCAGTCCGTGGCACCGGGTTCACCCCCGGACGATCCAGTCCGGGGGCTGATGCCGTGCTTCATTCCGCCCCAGATGCTCCAGTCCGGGGCGTCTTTTTATCGTATTCTCTCCGTTGCCTCGGATGCTCCGGTCCGTGGCACCTGGTTCACCCCCGGAAGATCCAGTCCGGGGGCTAGTGCCGTGCTTCATTCCGCCCCGGATGCTCCATTCCCGGGCGTCTTTTTATCGTATTCTCTCCCTTGCCTCGGATGCTGCAGTCCGTGGCACCTGGTTCACCCCCGGACCATCCAGTCCGGGGGCTAGTGCCATGCTTCATTCCGCCCCGGATGCTCGAATCCGGGGCGTTATTTTATCGTATTCTCTGCGTTGCCTCGGACGCTCCAGTCCGTGGCACCGGGTTCTTCCCCGGACGATCCAGTCCGGGGGCTTGGGCCATGCTCCACTCCGCCCCGATTGCTCCTATCCGGGGCGTCTTTTTGTCGTATTCTCTCCGTTGCCTCGGACACTCCAGTCCGTGGCACTGGGTTCACCCCCGGAGGATCCAATGCGGGGGCTAGTGCCGTGATTCATTCCGCCCCGGATGCTCCAATCCGGGGCGTCTTTTTATCGTTTTCTCTCCGTTGCCTCAGATGCTCCAGTCCGTGGCACCGGGTTCTTCCCCGGACGATCCAGTCCGGGGGCTTGGGTCGTGCTCCACTCCGCCCCCGATGCTCCAATCCAGGGCGTCTTTATGTCGTATTCTCTCCGTTGCCTCCGACGCTCCAGTCCGTGGCATCGGGTTCACCTCCGGACGACCCAGTCCGGGGGCTCGGGCCGAGCTCCACGCCACCCCGGATGCTCCAATCCGGGGCGTCATGTATCTTACTCTCTTTGCTGTCTTCAGCTCACCAACCCCACAGCGCGCGCTCAAGCGAGCTGGCTTTGCGCGCTGTGGGGGCGGCACAAGGGCGCCCGGGGGGGGCGCCTCTTGCCTGGGTGTGGGGCATCCGGGGTCGGGCGCTCTTCCACCCCCGACCACTCGTCCTTTCAGGCGTGCGGCCGGGGCCCGCTTCCCGCTAGCCGTGCGTGCGGTGTGCGTGCGTGGGGGCCCGGCTGTCCTTGGCACCTTGTCTGGTGCCGCGGTTCGTCGTGTGTTGTGCGCCCTTCCCGGGTTCGCGGCACCCGGTGGCCGTTGTGGCTCTGCACCTGTCCTTGTGCCGTGGTTATGGCCGGCGGCGTGCCTCTCTGGCGTGCCTCCTGGCCCCGCGTTGGTGCGCCGCTCCTTGTCCGGTCCAGTCGCTCCCGGTGCTCCGGTTGGCTTTCCTGTCACCGTGGTGCCTTCCCCCTCCCCGGGGGGTGTCGCCCCCGGCTTTACTGGGTGGCTGCGCGGGGCACGTGGAAGCCGGCCAAGAGCCGGGCTCATTGTGCCTGCCGCTGGCCCCTGCCGAGGCAAGGGCGCTGGGCGCGCTCCGCGTCGTACCCGTTCGGAACCCCACGATGGGGTTAACCCTGGCGGGTCCCTCCAGCTTCGGTCTTGGGCTGCGTGCGCTGCGGTGGTTCGGCGTGTGTGGACCCGGTCACTGACGCGTCCGGATTCCCGTACCGTCAGTCTTTCGACGGAGGACTCGGCCGGTGCACCGGGGCTGTTTCGTGTGGACGCCGACACCGCCCCTTTCGGGTCGGAGGACGCCACGCCCGGGTCCCGCACGTGTGTGTGTGCGTGCTCTTCTTGGCCGGGTCGGGCAGGCCGCCCTCCAGGGCGCGTTTTGGTGCGTCTCACTTTTCCTTTTGCCGTTCTTGGTGCGCTCTTTGCTTATTCGGCCCCCTCCGGGCAGGGGTTGCCCCGTTTGTGGTTGTTGTTGGGTTCTTTTTGTTTTTTGCTTTTTTTTCCCTTCCCCCCCCTTGTTGCGCCCCCGCTGTGTCTTGCTCTGCCCGTTCTCCGGCCCCGGGTGCCTTGGGCCTTGGCGTCTTGCCACCCCCCCCCTTTTTTTCCCCTCCCCTCCCCTCTGTGCGCCCCGTTGTCTCCTGCTTTTCGTGTTTTCCGTCCTCGGGTGCCTTGGGCCTCGGCCTCTTGTTGCCCCCCTGCCTCCCCCGCCCTTGTTGTCTCTGGCGTTTCCTGCTTTCCTGCTGCCTTGGGCCTTTGCGCCCCCCCCCCCCCTTTTTTTTGGTTGTTTTTTTTTCCCTTCTTTTATTTTCTTTTTTGTCGGTTGTGCGGTGCGGGGCGGGTTTGTGCGTCCTGGGCCGTCGGGTGTGCCCGCGTGTGCCTCCGTGGTGCTGTCCCTGTCGTTGCTGTGTGTGTGCTGGCTGGTGTTGTGTGGTGTTGGCTGTTGGGCCTGGCTGTCCTGTGCGGTCTCCCGGTGGGTCTTGGTGTCGTGCTTTGGTGGTGCTGTCCTTGTCTCGCCTCGTGGCTCGCCGCCCTGTGGTTCGGCTGTAATAAGTTGGGGCATTTGGGCCTCTCAAAAGCTTTCTGGAGGAACTCTACAAGACCTCATAGAGCTTCACGATCCTAAGATACTAGGATATTTACTCATATTTGGCTCATATTTCAAGCCTATAGCTTACTGCTAGAGTCTACTGCTCTTAGGTACACCACATAGAGCAGAGATCTAGATTACATTAGTAGCCATACGTGAATAATCACATTCCATATGCTTATAATGTGATTTAATAATTTTTTCTGCATTTTTAGAAGGTTGTAATGTATTAGAAGCAATTTTGAAGCTATTTAGAAGCTTCAGAAGGCCTGTCCCGATTGTCGGCGCCTGCTGTCGCCGACGGCAATTTACGTGATATTGACAAGGCCTGTGACAAGATAGACTACTCAGAAGGTTGTTAAAATATAGGTTTTATTGCCTTTTTAATGGGATTTTAATGCTACATTAAATTTCCTGTTTTTTAGGCATGTGAACCCGTATTACTGGACCAGCCAGTTGGTCCAGCTTGATATTCGTCAAGATCTTCGTCTTCTTGCTGTTGCCTGTGTCCTTTACTTGCCAACAAGATCAATTGTAATGGAGAACATTGGAAACAATTTGATTTTTAAGTGCAAGACAAGGAAAATGGGTTTTCTATATGCACCCAAGCACAAGCATATGACAGTCCAGTAATCTGAGTTCGAGCAGGACGACGACGACGAGGACGACGCGCAGAAGCTGCGCCAGCGTACGCTGTTCCATAATGGTGAGTTCCTTGCTTGAATTTAATGAAAAGTTGGAGAAACTTTGAATAATTGAAGGTATCCCTCCAAATACCTCGAAAAAAAACCCTTGAAATTACTTTGAGTCTGGGAGAGCGCAGTTCCAAGCGTGCTGCAGCGACGACGACGACGACGAAGACCACGAAAAGCGACGCTTTGGACTTCCTGGAGCCTCCTACAAGTTCCAAAAGTTGGTTTTCTTGAAGACATTTAAGTTTCATTAAGGACTACTTTGAGTTACTCAAGAATACCTTGAAAAGTGGTCAAAACAAGTCAAAAATCGTGGATATCTTGGACCTACGCGCTGCTGGGCGACGTGAACGAGCGCTGGAGGACTTCGACAACGCGCTTTCAAGGCGCTGCAGACTGCTGCAGCCTTGTGATTTGCAGTTTTGAAGTGTAGCATAGCATACCTTTGATGTTTGTGTTGTTGCATTTCATTGCCTCATTGCACACGGCCCCCGGTTGCCCTGTGTCGAGGATTCACGCGCTTTGACGCGCTTTTCTAGCTGCAGGCGTGTCGCCAGTAGCTTGATTGTCGATTTCCCACCCTCCCTTCCCCTTCAGAGCTATGATTTCATTGAAGTTTTTCACTAACTTTTGATGTTCCAAAAGGCCAAAAATGTCGAAAATGGCCTACACCATTTTACGCATAACTTAGCGCCACTGGCTCAAAACGCGTCAAAGAAAAGCGCTACCGTAAACCAGAGAGCGCTGGCTCACAAGAGATGTTTTCATTTTGTTTCAACTCAACAGGGGTTTCTTTCTGTAATTTTTCCAAGATGACCCATGAATCACTTTTTGCCCAACCCTCTCAAGCACCCCAAATTGATTTTTGGTGTTTTACGCATATCCTCGCGCCATTGCGCTGAAAAATTTTGAACCAAGCATATATGAGAAGTAGACAGTCAAAACGCCTCTATTTCCTACTTCACTATCTTGAGATCAATTTTTGTACTATTCATTCATCCCCAACAACTTCACCCATGAACTACCCCATGAAATCCCCTCAAAAGTGCCTTTTGTGCTTTCTTCATATCTCCCAGAGAAAAAAGGTTTGAGGTTTCATATTATTGTCCTCAACAACACTGAAGTATGTGCTTTCTAACCCTGGGTCACTTTCATTTTCAAAAAATGAGGATGGCTATTGTAAAAATGCCACAAGTTACCACACAAACCACTTGGTGACAAATCATGCAAAATGGTTTTGGGATTTTAATCATTTCTCTGGGACCATGGTGACTTTGAACCTGAACCAAGGTATTTTACAAACACTGAAGCATGCAGTTTCGAAAACATGTTTAACTTGAATTTCTGTGGTCAAGAATGGATTTTTCCCATGGTCGTCAATTTAGTGCATGAAAGCATGTATTCAATGTTTGTGTTCATGAGGGTACAAGAAAAATACCTTTCGCAGAGCCTATGGTGAGTTGGAAAGTCATCAAAGCTGTTTTGGAAAGGTAATGATGTCTAGTTTGCATATATTCAATCACTGGATTTTTTTAAAAGTGAGATGCCAGTGAAAAAGTTCGATTTCTTTATGCTTCTTTGATGGTGTTTCAGCATATGTTGCATGTGAGATTCATGTGTCTCCCCCCAACTTCTATTTCTCTGAACCTATGATGAGTTGGGGGAACATCAAATATGTTTCAGAAACCTGAGGACATGCGCTATACAGTGCAGATATTCATATTCTGACATCTCAGCAACATAGTATAGAAAAGTGCTACAGAACTTGGGCAGTTTCAAGAAAAAACAGGTTTTCACATCATTCTTTTGCAAAACCATTCGCGAGTCTTTGGTCTTCCAACCTTGAATCATTGTATGATATCGCAGTTTGTGATTGTTTGCATCAGTTTTGATTCACTCTAACTAGGCTTAGCCTAGGTAGAGAGGTAGATACCTTAGAATTACTTTAGACACACAGTAAATAGTGAAACAATTTGTTGTCTTTTCGGCCACAAAACAAACTTGGCCACAACCATTAACAGACCGTTTGCATCCGCCACATTCACCGTCTAAGCCTTTCCCTTCGACTCCCTAGGCTGAGGGGCTCAGTTCGGCTGGCCCGTTGTCCCAGGGACAAAGAAGGCGTGGGGCTTGTTGCCGGCAGGGAGTAGGGAGGCGATTGATGGGTGTGAGCGGAAGGCGGAAAGAGAAGACTCAATGCAGGAGCACCCAAGTGAAACATTGAACGACCGCATTCGACCAAACCTTTGGCATTGACCTCTCTCGGGGTCCTTGAGACCATTTTCCGATGAGAGAGGTTGATGTTGGTATATGGCCGCGGAAGAAGCTTGCAACACTTACTTACTTTTACTTACTTACTCTAGCTAGCTAGCTAACTAGCTAGTATAGGAGATGCATTGACTTTTATGGTATCATAATCCTAATGCTAACGGTTGAGTTGAACTCAACTTAATGTCTCTGGTCCTCCCCCTGTAGGGCAGGGTGGTGAGGAGAAGTGCCGCAAGGCGCTGGTACTGTAATAGAGGTAACCATTCCAGTAGGTGCAGGCCGGAATGTTAGTGTGCGATACCATTTGACTTCTTTTCATCCCTTTACCTCTGACCTGAAGTGAGTGCTGGGCACTGGTTACGGCCTACGGTTGCCCTAACCAACCCACTGCTGGCCTACGCATACACACGGCCTACGGTTGCCCTGTGTTGCATTGGCTTCCCACGTAGACGCACGGCCCACGGTTGCCCTGTGTCGCATTGGGGTGTGCTGAGCTTGTACGGCCTACGGTTGCCCTATGAGCCTCGGTCTTGGTATTTTTGGCAAGCAGTGTGTTTTACATCATCCATTGTTTCATTTGAGCACAATTGCATTTGAGCTAGGAAGTGATTTGTCCTCATTTCACTCTACCATGCACCTCATCCTTCATTGCATGGCCGTCAAGGCAAGCGTTTGACTAGTGACGTATTCTACTCTCCAGTCGGATTGCATTTCATTCATTCCGTTCGGCAGGTCACTCATTCTTTGCATTCCACTTTGCAAATCTTACATTTCATACTTATTGCATTACTTCCTTATTGCAAGGGCTTCCCCATAGCGCTCAACATGCAATATGGTCCGTAATAAATCTGCCCCACGTGGTTCTATGAGCACCTTTGCTCAATAAACCCCCAGTTTTGGTTCGCCGACGAACAATCAATTCGTATCCCCTCAACCTTTGTTGCTTAACTGCAAGTTGTGAGGAATGAATCTCTTTTTCCAACCCTCGCGATCATTGACCTAGGTCATTTGGTCTAAAGAGCTAGTTTATCCTCAAATTTGCTACCGAACCACTGCGGGTACGTTCCGCTTCGTTAACTTTCGCTCGATCGCCTGGTACAGCCTCAATTACCGGGTTTGAGAGTGCTCAATTGAGTGTCCGCAGTCTACAACACTACAGTCTCCATCACAATCTCTGTCACCCCCAATCAAACCATCAGACGCATGGCAGACCCAATTGGATTCTTTTTTCACACATTCCCTCCCTCATCACACTACACAAACAACATACACACAAACACCTACCATGAGTCATTTGATTATTCGATTTATTTGTTTGGATATCACACTCTGAGGAATTGCTGTAGTACCACTTCCATCCAGTTATTGTCTACGGCCAACATGTAGGTCACTTCCCTCGTGTAGATAGTCAGTGTCCGCTTATAGCCGACATTGGTCTCACCTCGCCACATCTCTGTTGTGTAACACAAGTGAACAGGTTTACGTTTGGTCACTAAGCCTGTGACTTGGCTAATGCATTCCGCGGTGTGTTAGTGAAGAGTCCTACGCCGGTAGCGGCCGAGACCAAGCGGTGCACTACGGTAGGCTCATTGAAAAGCATTATCGAAAGGTGGTGAATGCCTACAGTGTATAGGATTCCACCCTCGCGCGGGTAGATAGCTACTTTCCATGCAGTTGGATAGACCCCTTCTCTTGCGGTAGAGATAGATGACAGAGTTAAGCTCCATGAGGATAGCCTGAATCTTGGAATTCAGTTGAACGGAATGCATTCATCATGTAGGAAGACAGGCCCCCGCACGGATGGCTTTGTACAACCATCTGCTGGGCAAGGGGCTCGCCGTTGATTGGTCTTCCGGTAAGGTACAGAACACACTTTGACTACGATAAGCATTTTTCGGAGATTTACTACTTCTACTTGTCTCAGACAACAGACCATTCATTCCGCTTATATGAGGCAGTAGCGACCCTCCAATCTCGCTTATAGGGGCAGTGGCGACCCTCCAGTCGGGTAGGATGTAGGCTTGCTTTCGAGCTAAGCGGTCCATCCAGGAAAGAGCCGACCTTTCCAACGCCATGACGACATACCTACTTCGTTTCAGAACAACCCCAGTTGACCAACCCACCCCCACCCGTAAACCCATCCCCTACATTCACATACAATTCATTGGTATTGTCATCTTTAGCACTTACCACAACCCATACATCTTCTTTCTCTGAATTTACATGATCAACACACTTCTACATTTTCGCCTTTTCGTGCAAATTATTTGCATTGGTGATTTAGGTCATTTCGGACATTTCTACACGGATCAGTATTCCCGCTAGCTTCATATCTCATTAGATTGCTGTTGTGCATATGTTGCATAGGTTGGGAGCGCAAAGCATATTGCCGTGATGGAATTATGATTCTTTTGCACATGATTTCTAGGCATGATAGGTAACTGATGTTTCAGCTTTGTTTAGCGATAGCTAGAAGGTATGAGTAAAAGGTCAGTAATGAAAAACTATATCTTTCAACGCCTTCTTGGTTGAAGTATTCGTATAAATCCCCATACCCCCATACAGATCAATCCTTGAATGACCTTGACCCAAGGATCAAAAAGAGCAGATCCGGGTCAGATCAGTTTTGTCTCATCGTGACTGCCACCCCCCACCCTTTTCAAATCCGTCCCGCTAAACTAATCAAGAGTTACTCATTACTGATGCTGCCTCGCTTTCTCTGTCCATGTAATGCAGGCCAAGAAACCCATTGCAGGTACCAGAATGCATCCAGCCGGAGCATTTGGGGTTGGTGCCAAGCGCCCATTGAGTAAGGTGGTATATCCTCTCTATGGATGACGCAGACCATGTCATGTCAATAGACAGCTTGGGCAGAGCTTGAATTTCCGGTTTAACCCCACATGTTGCGTTTCATTCTCAATTGTTATTGATTTTCCGCATAGCTCATGATAATCTAGACATCTACATCCAGGTGTATTACTCTTACCCTCAAATTTTGCCTGAAGAGTTAGGTTGTCATTGTTCATACTTTGTATGCTAGCTTTTTGCTTAGTGTTTTTCATGTTTCATTTTGAGCCCTACTTTACGTACTTAAGACTCAGGAACTTTACCCACTTAGGTGAAGATATGTCTTTACCTCTAGGACGGGGGTAGATAGACACTACAGTAGACACTCAGAACATTGAATATGAGGGTTCCTTATGCCCATACCCCTCCTTATGTTAGATTATCAGCTTGTCATGAACATTCTTAATGAATGTGTATGAAGCTTAGGAAGGGGGTGTAATAAGTTGGGGCATTTGGGCCTCTCAAAAGCTTTCTGCAGGAACTCTACAAGACCTCATAGAGCTTCAAGATCCTAAGATACTAGGATATTTACTCATATTTGGCTCATATTTCAAGCCTATAGCTTACTGCTAGAGTCTACTGCTCTTAGGTACACCACATAGAGCAGAGATCTAGATTACATTAGTAGCCATACGTGAATAATCACATTCCATATGCTTATAATGTGATTTAATCATGTTTTATGCCATTTGAGAAGGTTGTAATGTATTAGAAGCTATTTTGAAGCTATTTAGAAGCTTCAGAAGGCCTGTCCCGATTGTCGGCGCCTGCTGTCGCCGACGGCAATTTACGTGATATTGACAAGGCCTGTGACAAGATAGACTACTCAGAAAGTTGTTAAAATATAGGTTTTATTGCCTTTCTAATGAGATTTTAATGCTACATCAATTTTCCTGTTTTTTAGGCATGTGAACCCGTATTACTGGACCAGCCAGTTGGTCCAGCTTGATATTCGTCAAGATCTTTGTCTTCTTGCTGTTGCCTGTGTCCTGTACTTGCCAACAAGATCAATTATAATGGAGAACATTGGAAACAATTTGATTTTTAAGTGCAAGACAAGGAAAATGGGTTTTCTATATGCACCCAAGCACAAGCATATGACATCGGCGTGGTGTGTCTTGGTGTTCCTCTGCCCTGTGTTGTGTTCTGTTGCGCTGTGCTGTCGTGTGGTGGTGTGCTGTCGTGCTCTGCCGTTTGTTTGCGTCGTTGCCTGTGCCTGTTGTTTGTTTCCTGCCGCTGCGCGTCTGCTTTGTGTGTTCTGGGGTGTCGTGCTGTGTGTTCCCTGTCCTTTCCGCCCTGTGCGGGGCTGTGCTGCGCTGTGCTGGTGCCCTTTTGTTGTTGTGCGCGTCGTCTTTGCTGTTCCTGGTGGCTGGTGTTGTTGGTTCCCGGTGTCGCTGCCTTTTGTTGGGGGTCTGCTGGTGGCTCTGGTTGCCCGGCGCTGTCGTTTGGTGGTGTGTGTCGGCTTTGGTGCCCGTGTCTGGTCTGGCTGTCGCTCGGCGTCTTCCCTGTGGTGTCCTGCTCCCCTGTGCTGTGTCCTGTGGCGCTGTTCTGCTGTGTGGTTCTGTGCTGTGGTGCCCTGTCTTCTTTTTTTTTTGTTTTTCTCCTTGCCGGTGGCGCTGGTTTCCTGTTTTTCCCTGTTGGTTGTGGCCTCCGGGCCGGTTCCAGGTCATTTCTGTTTCTGTGCTCTGCCTGTGCGGTGCTGTGCTGGTGTGCCTGCGTCGTTGCTCTCTGTTCGGTGCTTTCTTGCCCTCGCGGGGCTGGGTGGTGTTTTGTGTTGTTGTCTCCTGTGTTTGTGTGTTTGCTGTTGGGCCTGGCTGTCCTCTGTTGTCTCCTGGCTGGTCCTGGTGGCTCCTGGTGTCGTGTTCCGGTGGCGTGCTGTGGTGTGTCCCTGGGTGCTGTGCTGCGCCGTGTTGCTGCGCGTTGTGCTGCCTGGCGTTGCGTTGTTGTGCGCTGTGTTGTTTCGTTTTGCTCTGTTTGGTGTTGCCGCACGCTGTGTTGTGTCCTGGGGCGCTGTCGGTCGTCTTGGGGTCTCGTGCCTTCTGGTGCCGTGTTTTGTCTTGTCCCCCCGCGCTGTGTGTGTTTTGCTGTGGTGTGTCGCTGCGTGGTGTTGTTCGCTGTTGTGCTTTGGGCCGTGTGCGCCATGGGGTGTTGTGTTGTGCGTTTCCTGTTGTACCTACTTGTAAAACCGCTGCAAAATTTCGTAAAATTTTTTTTCTTTTTTTTTTGGCTTTTGAAAATAAAAAAAAATAATCCACGACCCAACACACTCCCGTGCAGCAACACCATGTACGCTGCAGTGTCTTACGTGCTACCAGTCGTTCTTGATCTTCTTGGCCTTGTACTTGTGCGTGGCGTCGTGGAGCGTGTTGGTGTCCATTGCTAAGGGTTGACCGCGTTCCCCCAGGGCCGCCGCCTGAGCTGCAGGGCAAGGGGAGCGATGGGCACGAGGGTGGGGAGGGAGGTGCATGGAGAAGAAGAAGAAAAAGGCGGCAGGGCGGGACGTGAGGGGTCGTGGCGAGTTATGAAGAATTTTCGAGATTTACGCGCTGCTCGCGACGCGTTTTTCTCTGCGCCATTAGCGAGTTACACGACGGGAGGGACGGCGTTAGGGTCCTACGAGCGTTACCGTGCTTACGGCGTTAACTATCCACCAATGGCCACCCGCCAACGTCCCTGCCTGCAGAGGTCCGGGCAGCATCAGCGTCCTACTATGTGGACCGCACCGACCAACTGGTCCAAAGCGCATACACCGCGCACACCGCAACCCACCTACATCGCCTCATGCACAACCAGGAAGCAGAGGTACAGGAAGTCTTCACACTAACACTATGAGAAGCCCAGCGTCGCGGCAACACATCTCCCGAATACATCTGCCAGCAACGGGGCCTCCCCACCACGGTGGAAACACAGATATGGAACCACATACAGCTCCTGCTGCCACGGCACAGACATGTCATTCAAACGAACCACAAATGCGAGGAGACAAGCCCCATAGCCGTACTAGACACCGATGTGGGCTGGGAACCCACAGGGGACGGCACCATTCTAGATCAAGTGGGCGCCGCACTACATCTCCTGAGGGCGACACCCAACCAAATGCGAGCCCTCCAGCGGTCGGGCACCCACCACGTCCCCTTCCTGCAACACCCCGTCTGGCCCAACAAATTGCTCCTGGAAAGCCACCTGCGACAGGCTGCCGTCGCGGCCAATCGCCCAAAACCCACCGAAGGCGTAATTAGTGAAGCCTACAGCCTGTTCTGGGGCAGCCTCTACCACAAAGCCCACCCACAAGAAACAAGACCCACCACCAACCAACTGAACACGTGACATACGTTCCGGAAACCACGGTACCGGCGGTCCTCCTATTGGCACCCGACGGCCTAAAAGTCACCCTACGACCCGGCAAAGCAGAGGGCAACTTATGGATGCTACCCCTTTTTGCCACCGCCGTTACCGCAGGACCCGCTGACAGGCATACCCACCACATGCTGGCGATGCGGACCCCATGCGCTGGCCACACCATGGCACATCCTTCAACTGTTGGTGCGCCACCACCACACACTGACAGCCGATGCCACTCCAGAAAAGCATCGGTGGCTAAACACGCACTTGGAGCCCGCCCCAGCGGGT
Source organism: Eutreptiella sp. 'Long Island Sound 2002' (assembly GCA_964036045.1). NCBI lineage: Eukaryota > Euglenozoa > Euglenophyceae > Eutreptiales > Eutreptiaceae > Eutreptiella > Eutreptiella sp. 'Long Island Sound 2002'. The sequence continues at coordinate 95,843,055 of OZ038380.1, read as the reverse complement.
ACGCTAGCCACGGTGACTTGGCATCCCAATACCCCGGCAGAGTGGCATGACCGTTCGGAACCAGACACCCCGCCCTCACCTACCCGGTACTGGCAAAACACCCCAGCACGATGCTGGAGGCGCCTGCGTATCCCACAAAGCACCGTTGCTCATGCAAAGTCCCAGAATCACAAACCATTGAATGGACCACGTACCATTCAAAACGGGCGTACCTAGTCCAATACATACACAACTACCGCATACAAGGGCACAAAATGAACTGCAAGTGTGTACAGATGAATGCGGCGGCAACGTGATTGTCCACCATGGAATCGGGGTTTACGCCGTCCCCCGGATCAAGCCAGCCATGAAAACGCCCTGGGCCACCACGGTGAGAGGAGTACACCTTTAGGAATATCAACCAACGTCTCTGTGCCGCATGCCTCGGCCAGATTACCAGATCCCCGTCATATTTGCGGACGCCTCTGGCACAACGGGCCTCACACCGGCAGCCAGGGGGGGCAGCTCTGGCACTACGGCCAGATAAAACGGGCCAGCTGCGGCAACACCATCTGACGGGGACGACAACTTTCGGAGGTTCATCGCACGGTGAACTGAAGACACTAGCAATCATTGTGGACGCCGTTACTGCCAATTCCAAGTTACCACAAAGTCAGCCGCACAACGTATGGGTCCTAATTGACGCAGTCGTGGACTTGCAGATGGTATGGCACCTCGCCAAACAACCACTGCACAAGGCGACAGACTCCAGTCTAGGCACGCAAGCACTACACCTGTGGATGGCATTGCAGAACCTGCCAGGGCACTTTGTTGTACGCTTAATAAAACAAGAGAGCCATCACTACAACGTAGGGAACAAACACATTGACCTACATGCACACAACCAACTCGCGGAGCACGTGCCAACCACGGACTAGCCACCGCTACACGACCACATGCAAATCCACCTCGAACACTTACCCCCCTTCCCGCACGCCGGGGAGCCGCCACCCTGGGTGCCTGCCGACGTGACCTACAATGACAGGGGGAGGGCATACTACTACCCACAGCCTCTCAGAACTATGGCCCACATCCCAAGCAGCCGGGGCGACCTCACCCTCATGACCCGCGTCGAACAGGAATTGCAAACGGCGCTGTACTTCTCGGCCCTGGACCCATCCCTACTGCCAGTATACCTGCAAAAACGGCGGGCTCAGTACCTGCTCAAGCAGCTACTCCTACTCAACAGGCTGGCAAGATGGTACAGCGCCAAGGGTGTTGATATACAACCCAAATACACCATATGCCCATGCCACATGCACATACCGGAGACGCGGTAGCACTTCATGAAATGCCAATTAGCTCAGGACGAAGTACACCTGGCCACATGGAAACCCGAGGACACGATCGCCGCACACGCCGGATGCGGCCCGGCAACCCCGCCGGCCAAAGAGGTGCGCTGCCTGATGCGGAAACCGGAGATCAAGGAAGCCGCATTACGAGGGGCAGTTCCACTGAAGATCTACCGAGTCCTTGCTGACAATTCTCCTGACACAAAGGCCACAGTGAGCCACATGCAACGCACAGCCACCAAGCGTGCGGACATACAGCTGCAACATCGTACCCAGCTATACACACAGAGAGCGCAGCACGCCCCAGACGACCAGCGAACCTACTATAACCTGATCATACACTACAAATCGGTCCAGCCGACACATTAACACGCCACCCGGGGACCAAGGGGGGCCCTGACCGCAGGCAAGCATTGCACCACACCACTCATTGCGATACACGAGCCCATGGCACGCGCGGCCCTAAACCTGTTGGCCCCTGCTCGCTGTCTGCACTTTCCTCAGGATGCCCACAGGCGAGGCCCCACATCCAGGCGGACAGGGGGTACAATGCATTGTGTGCCTCGAACCGGGGCGCCTCGGCAATGTCCTTGGCTATGGCGGCAACGAGACGCGGCACTGGTTTTGCAGCCAGTGTGTGGTCAACTGTACCAGTGCCCCATCTGCAGGCAGCGGCACCTCCTTTGCACCGGACTACCCCCCAGGGAAACCCAAGACGAAGACCTCACACTAGTCATAATCAGGATACTGGCCATCCAGAACGTCTGCGCCCCCCAGAACCCCATTAGCTGCGGGGACAGATCAGATATTGTGTCGCTGGAAGCGCTGAAGGTCGTGAAGCCACCACCAGCCCGCCCCCCCTTCCGACAGGCGCGCTAGCAGGTACCGGCAGGCAACAATCCCACCAACCACGCCCCGCACCACGAGCCCCATGACATGGTGCCACGGGCTAGCCTACCCCTCCCTGGCGAGCTGCGGAGCACCTGGGACCCGACTTTCATGAACATTCAAAACTACAGGGCAGTCACCGTCGCCCCGTCTAGCCGCCTCCCATTGGCCTTGCGATGGCTGGTGAGTGATGGCGAATGGGCCATGGGGCTCGCCCGAAACGCCCACGGCCATGAGTGGGGAGACCTCTTCTGGCGCAGTTGGGGCCTGCGCCCCGACATCATCGAAAGGGTCATGGCGGCATGGTTGACATGGCGACAGATCCCCGTCCCCGAGTGGCTACGACCTGTCGTCGCACGGGCCCCACAGCCACCTGGTCCCCCCACCACAACTGGGCACCTATGGAAATGCGGCCCGGGCCCGGGCAGCCCAAAGTGTTGCAGCCCAGCCACACTACGGATCCAGCTCCAGCACCTCGACCCGACCAGGCGAGTCCGACCACAGCCCGCCACCTTGGGGAAACCAGTAGCAAAGATACCCCAGCTCGTCCAGTGTGTCTTTTCGGACCCAGCCGAGGCTGCGGAGCGCAGCTGGGGCCACGGGGGCTCTGGAACCATCACGGGCCGACCCGCCGAGCCGCCAGCAGGAGCGTGCGGCCAAACGAGCGGCACTTCACTACCGGCCAACGCCACAGCATCACCCGGGCTCCGCCTGCGCACCACCACAGGGCGCAACCACCAGGGACCTGGGCAATCCAGCACCTCCCACCGAGGGGGAGAACCTCCAACTTGAAGAATCACCTAACGCCACGAACCCATAACCAGCGGCCGCCACAAGCCCCACAAGATGACGAACCCTACACGACCCAGTACCAACCCGTGCACGGCATCACCCCCTGACCGTGCCGCGGACGAGCCCAGCAACTGACTCACACCAACACTGCCCGGCACAACCGACGACACCTGAAAAGCCCATCAATCACCCGACCACGAGCCCAGCCTCGGCCCCGGTGCTGGCGCATGCCCCACGCGCCGATGCACGAACAAGGGCGCAACGCCACGGGCCCGTCCCCGCAACACCACAGCCGCAAGCGCCAACACTGGCTCGAACTCTGCGGGGGGCACATGGCCCGGCGGCCACGGCCCAACCAACTGCTGCGCCAACTGCAGACAGCACGCAGGCAGTCACCAGCAGAACAGACAACACCCCAACGGGGCCACATGGCCTGGGGGCCCACCTGAAGGCCCAGGCTCCGATCGACACAGGTGAGCTACCCACACCACCGCCCAGACCAAAACCGAACGACCCCACGAGGAAAACTGAGGCCGGACCCCAGGAGACGTCACAAGGCGACAGCCGCAGAAGACTGGAAGCGAGGCGTGTTGAACTCATGGCCCCCGTGTCCTTTGGGGAAATGGATAGGATGGACAGAGACCTGATACACTACAACAAGGATGAGGAGCTGGACTCGAGTATTTTTGGGATGGGACCGCAAGGGACCATCGGCGTCAGTATTCGCCTACACAACACGGATGCGGGGGGACCCTGGGACCCTCAGCAACCAACCTACGGGACTCACGCAGGGGAGCCCACTGGCACCGCCCACCCTGGACCACCCACAACCATGGATGCAGACGCCCGTAGCGGCGCCGCGGCAAGGCCAGGGCCAGACACCCAGGCACCGCCCGCGGCCTCCTCATAAGCGGCGGATCCAGCGGAGGAGGCACCCTGCCCGCAGGCCACCCACCAGCCAGAGGCGGAGACATGCGCTGTCCGGGCAGCAAGGGGCACCGGACACAGGGATGCAGGGGAACAGGGGACCACGTGCACCATCAATGGTCCCCCGGACGTACTGCACGAGGAGCGGGCCTAAGGAGCCGCTGACGGTGCCCACCCACCACAACCCCGCAGCCGTGGGAGAATGTGTACACCCCGGTGCGGCCATGAGCCAGGCACGAGTGGGGACACACGATAATCCACAGTCCGGGGCCCCAGAGACGGAGGACATCCTGGCATCAATCTTAAACGCCGCCGCACCAACGGCGGACCAAGGGCCGCAAATGGACGAGCACCCCCACAACGATGAGTCTTTCGCCGCCTTCATGGCGTCCTGCTGGGACAGGGCCCCCACCACGGGGCCAAGGACCACATGGCGACGCACAACGGGGAGCCCACCAGCCCTGCGCGGGATCCTGCCTCCGCGTCCCATCAGGGGCATCTTCACCGCAACTATGCCGCCTTGAGATCGGCGGCAGACACACACGCAACCACCGCGGGGGACGGTCAAGCAGAAGGGCAGCCAAAAGGGGTGGCCAGTCAACGCCCAAGCGCACAGGACGCACCAGCGCACGGGGTCCGGGCACCAGCAGAGACCGGCACCGTCAGTGGACCGGTGGAGAGAGTACCCCCACGAACGACCCGACCATGGGGACAGGAGGGCCTGGACTATGCACAATCTGAAGGGGACGCCCAGCGCCCCACCGGCGGCCCTTGACCTGGACTAGTGGATCCCCCCAATCTCCGACGTGCAGCAGCTCACTATCCAAGTCCGGACCCGGTGGATCCTCATGGACGTAGACCACATCAGGACCGGCACCCGCATCATGGCGGACGTCATATTTAACCTCCCTGAAGGGCGACACTCCACGCTCCCCACCATGGAACACCCCGACAGCTATGTGGTCACCCGCCTCATGGCCCACATGGGGGCCTACACCCAAGTTGACCTAAAACGGTTGCATTGGCGGTGGCACCACAGAGTGACCCTCCGCATCCCAGAGGCCCTGATTCGACATAGGGTTTGGACGATCCGGACCCCGCTTCCCCGAGGCCCACTCACCCCAGACAGAGCCACAGGCCACCAGCGCCAGCGGTCCCCAACGGCCCAGGGGCCCCCGAGGCAGGTGGCACGCACCGGCAACTAGCAGAGCCCGCACAGCCCACCGGAATGGCACCCTGATGCGATCCGCAACGGAGCCCACTCCGCCCGTTTGCCCACAACCGGCCGTGCCACCACAACCAGAGCGCTCCGCATGGAGCGACCGGGCAACACTCCCCTCGGACACGGCAGCCACCGCAGAAGACCAGGAGGCCGGTGAACGCCGAACATCAGAGCCGCACGCCGCCCTTAGCAGCGCGACGGGTGACCTTCCGTGCCGGCGGCAACAGCAATCAGACCGAACCAAGCGGGCGACACCGCCGGCAAATATCACCCACGGCCGGACGCCAGCGACGGACGAAAAGGCCCCCAACGGACCGCGCGCCACTCCCCAACATACTCTGACCCACCGAACGTGCAAGTTTGACAGCCCTCAGCGCGCACACCGGTACCGCAGAACCCATGGCATCCGGCTCCTCTACCGCTTCCTCTCAGGCGAGGACGAACGCCACCACACCGCGACCGCACGAACCATTGGCGGCCCCGCGTACAGCGACACCAATATCAGTGCCGTCGGTGCACCTCTCGTGTGACTGGAACCCCGCAGCAGCTCTACATAAACGGCCAGAGCGCACGCACGCACCACCACACACACCGGCGTACGCGGCCAGGGGGACCCGGGGCTACGAGGCAGGGACCACCGAAGTCAACGTGGCTATGACACCACCCACCGTGGCCGAACAGGCACAACCCAGTGACCCCTAGGCGGCACGTACCACACCTCCCCCCCAGGCTACGGTGCAAGCACACAATGACCAGCGACGCGACATCCACCACCGATGAGAACATGACCGAAAACCGGGGGGCAGGGACTTCCAAGACCACTCCCCGCACTGCCGCGCACCCCAGCCGGGCGCCCTCGCGGTCCCCACCCGGTGCGGCAAACATGCACACAGAGCCTGACGACAATGCGTCAGGGGACAATCCCTCGCCCTGCACCCTTGCGGCCCAGGACAGCAAAATCAAGCCCCCCCCACCCCCGAGACCATCACACGCGGGGGACCACCTTGGCCTGGAGGAACTGCGAAGGGTATACCACATCTGGGACCGAACGCCCTCACCAAACCTGGTAGACGCCCTCTGACTACATTTCCAGGGCTTCCGCGGCGACCAGCGATTCGCGGCGGCCCTCCTCCCACACAGGGGTCACCAACATCTGTGTGCGGGGCCTTTAGGCGCTCCTCACCCTGGGACAACAGACCCCGGACGACCTCGTCGACGTGTGGATCTGGTGGTGCAACTGCCACGGGCCAGACCAGGGGCGGGTATGGGCCCCGCACCTCGACTGGGCACACACGCTCATCGCCCCGCCGACCGAGCCTGGACCTGCACCCAACCCCGGAGGCGGGACACGAGCCGCACCACAACTGAACGCCAACGCCCTAAACATCCCGCCACACAGAGGCCTTGCATACTGGGAAAGCAGGACGGCCAGGGAGAGGGGGCAAAACCTCCGGACGATGACGGGGCGCTACACACAAACGGCAGTGCCGGGGGCACACGCGGAGCCTCCGCCACGAGAAGGCCCCTGCACGGTCGCGATGGTGGTGTTGGAAAGCGGCCACTACTGCCAGGTGAGGATCACGCCACGACCGCTGGACAATCACTGCGACTTGGAGACCGCTGACTCCATGCTCCCCAGGGACGCGGACCTGCCGGATTGCCCCACTCCCCCACTCCCAGGCCAACCCCCAGACCTCCTGACAGCCTTCGTGTCTGGCGCGGCAGGCACATGGCACCCAGGATACGCCCTATACTGCCCGTGGCGCTGGGCCCACCAGAGGTGGCCGCATACCAGGAATTGGTCAGCGGCATGGAGGTTCCACGTGGATGGCCGCAACAGACGGAGGCCATCCCAACCAATGAACCGACGGCAGCGCGGCCCGCCTCAGACAAATCATGCCCCGTCTTCGCGATCCACCAGATCCAGACGTTGGCAGCGGGGCAGGTGTCAAGCGCCATCGAAACGGAAGACGAAGCACAAGCAGCACACACAGCCCTCGTGAGCGACATCTTGGCCGCCCTCCGCACCGCCCTCACGAGCCATCCGGGTAACCCGGACGCCCTGACCTTCCCGATGCCCTAACAGGCGACAGGCCACGGCCCAGAAACCTGGGACGCGCGGATCACGGAAACCGCGGGCCTTACCCCACTGGTCACCATGCGACCGCAGGGACCGACGGACATGACCGCAACCCCGCCCGCCAAGCAGAACAGAACGCTGGTGGGGCACCATTGGGACCACTCTCACACAACCCCACCGTCTATACGTCGTCGCCTCTGATATTCAGCTATGGTGTGTACGCGTGAGATACTGGATTCCGCCAAACCCCCATGATGTATGCCGAGCGGTCCCGAGGGGGCCGACGACGGATCCAGCGCACCAGGCCAGTAAGCTGATCTGACGACCTGCAGACCGGGAAAGCCAAGAAAGCTATGCACCACTGCAGACACCACGCCGGGCACCCTGGACCTGCCTGCCGGCCCCACCATGGCCAAGAACAGGAGGATACAGGGGGAGCCACGGTCCACGGCGCAGTCCCCGCCACGGTGCCCTTCGGGTGGGGCACCCCCTTGCGAGGCCGAAATATCAATGCCATGGCGAGGCGCAGCCCGTCACACCGACATGCTTCCAGGCGAGGGGACGTGAGGCCCACCAAGCCGGTACAGCCAGAACAACGCCACGGCGGACCAGGGCATTGCGCCGCGAGGCGTGCACATCCCCACAATCCGGCCGCTGGGCCCCCCTTGTCCTGGTGAGGCCGGACAGGCCGGGAGCCCAAAGAGCCACGCGCCTATATACCTGCCGGCCCTGCCAGGCGGTGCTAAGGAAAGCTACATCGGACGACCGTCCGCACAAGTAACCTTCAGCATCGTTATCCACTGGGGCAGGGTACACAGGGCCAAGTAGGCCAGGGGTATGGGGGCCACAGGCGTCCACAGGGCCACGGACCAGAACAATGCCGGCCCAACGTAATCTAAGGCCCTAAGACCCCAAGGAGTCGACAGGACCGGGCCAGAGCCGCACAGTACACGGGCAAAAGGGGGGCACTAAGCGACGTGAGGGAGCACCAAACCCGGGGCTCCGGGGGCAAGGAGGGGTATGCCAGAGGACGCAGGACACCGCGCACGCCAGATGCCCCCAGACTCCCATAGGGAGCAAGGGCGGCACCGACCGGGGGGGCGTTGCCGCCAACGTTGTTGTACATATGCTGCAAACACAGGAGGACAGGGGACCGACAATGCCGACGGAAGTCAGTGCGGCCAGAGATAAAGTTGTGCATGCCGAGAGGGTGTAAGGGCCAGAGCAGGCTACTCCATACTACCTTGCTGGGGCCAACCACGGCCGGCAGCACCCAAGTGACCTATACGGGCAACTGAGTACGACAGAACAGCCACCACCACATCCCGGGCCCGCCAGCGCGGCCGCATCGGCAACCACCAGCTGCGACGTGGTGAGCCCCTCGACAAGCGCGCCGACAGCCGGGCGGCCACCACATAACGATCCGCCAACTGCACCGCCACTAGCCACACACAACCTAACTACCGGCACCAAGGCCCATCTAAACGACCATGGCGACGTCGGCAGCGGCACGACAGGCCCAGCGGCAAACCAGCGGACCATACGGCGGCTGGCACTGCCAGACACCGACCACGCTGCTATACAACCAACGAGCCGATTGCAAACAGACCACACGCAAACCATCCAAAACGGAACTGGCTGAACATGCAAGGGTGAAGACAGGAGCAGCGTCCTGAGGACTGCCAACACCATGGTGCGCCACCCCTGCCGACGACCACACCCACGAACGCAACAACACATCACACCTCTGCGATTATACAACCAACCAACCAACGACAACAACCTGCTACAAACCCCCGGCCCCCCGGGAGAGCGTAAGCTCGACCGAGTCAGGAGGCGTGAGTACGCGTCACGGCAAGGGAGTCTCGTAGCATGTGCTTCTTCAAGTCGTCTCACGCCTACTGCAAACCAACCCAGGTGGGGGTGCCTGCAGGAGGAGGCCTCTGGCCCGGCCCCTGGCCCCTGGGCCCCAGAATCCGGAGGTTGATGAGGAGATGCAATGGGACCCACCCCCATGTATCAACCGCCCAGAGGAGAGGGATGTGAGACCTGGGTTGAACAAGGGTTGCCTCTCTGGGCAGGGCCTGATGGAGGGTACTGCTCCCGGCAACCGAGCCCTCCTCCCACATGGGGGAGCCGCTTTGTGGGGGCACGTGAACTAGGGCCTTGGGTTGGTGAGCCAAAGCTCCAAGGTAGGTCCTCCCTTTGGGGGCAACCCCAGTCCCAACATGACCTACCTATCTACCTACCTGCCTCTCTCGACAATGCAGGAAGAAGGTCTCACCAAGGGGACAACCTGTCCCTCCCACTGCCCTAGTTCGGGTGCCTCCTAAGCCGCTCCCGCAGGTGCTTGGGAAGGCAGTGTCGCGGACACCCAGTCCTGGTGTCACGGGTCGGAGGGTGTCCCCAGATATGTCCATGGGTATGGTCGCATGCCCCCTTCTTTGGGCAGCAGCTCTGGGGGCTGCCCTGCTGTGTGGGGTATCTCTCACTATAGGGGTTTTTGCTGGCGCGAGTCTTCGCTACGACCACCTCACCCCTGCGGGTAGAGTTGCGGGGCCCCGCTGCTTGGCAGGCGGCCCCCTCCTAGACTGTGTAGTGGCTCGCCTGTCACCGGTTGCTTCCATGGCTCCGCATGACGTTTGCCATGGTCCCCGATGCAGCCTGGCTGGGTTCCGACCAGCAGCTTTGGGGTACCGCCCCTGCAGCTGGCCTCGTGGGTCGGCTGGGTCGCCCCACTGCGCCCGACCCATGGGGTGTGGTTTGTTGTTGCCCGTCCCTCAGTCGCCCTAGGTACGCGGTGTCCAGGGCCACTTGGCTCCTTTTCACCGATGTGCCCGTTCCGTGTGTTGCGTTGCGTGTGCGGTGTCCTGGGCCACCTGGCTCCTGTTCAGCGCTGTGCCCGCCTGTCGTGTTGTGTCGCGTGTGCGGTGTCATGGGCCACTTGGCTCCTGCTCACCGGTGTGCCCGCTCAGTGCGATGTCTTGCTTGCGCCGTGTCCTGGGCCACTTGGCACCCGTTCACCGGGGTGCCAGCTCGGTGCGTTGCCTTGCGGGTGCAGTGTGCTGGGCCACTTGGCTCCTGTGCACCGGTGTGCTCCCCCTCTGTGCTGTGTTGTGTCTGTGGTGTCCTGGGTCTCTTGGCTCCTGTTCACCGATGTGCTGGCTCGGTGCCCTGTGTTGTGTGTGCGGTGTTTCCGGCCACTTGGGCTCTGTTCACCTGTGTGCCCGCTCGGTGTGTTTTATCGTGTGGTTGTGTCGCGTGTGCGGTGTCCCAGGCCGCTTGGCCCCTTTTTCGCCGGTGTGCGCGCTTTGTGCGTTGTGTTGCGTGTACGGTGTCCTGGGCCACTTGGCTCCTGTTCAACGGGGTGCTCACTTGGTGTGTCGTGTCGCGTGTGCGGCGTCCTGGGCCTCTTGGCTCCTGTTCGCTGGTGTGCTTGTTCAGTGCGTTGTGTTGCGTGTGCGGTGTAATGGGCCACTTGGCTCCAGTTCAACGGTGTGCTTGCCCTCTATGTTGTGTTGCGTGTGCGCTGTCCTGCGCCAGTTGGCTCCTGTTCACCGGTTTGCTCGCTCAGTGCGTTCTGTTGCGTCTTTGCGGTGTTCCGGGCCCCTTTGCTCCTGTTCAGCGGTCTGCTCGCCCGGTGTGCTGTGTCGCATGTGCGGTGTCCAGGGCCACTTTGCTCCTCTTCACAGATGTGCTCCCTTGGCGTGTTGTGTCGCGTGTGCGGTGTCCTGGGCCACTTGGCCTTTTTTCACCGGTGTCTTTGCTCGGCGTGTTGTGTTTCGTGTGCGGTGTCCTGGGCCACGCGGCTCTTGTTCGACGGTGCGCACGCTTTGTGTGTTCTGTTGCGTGCGCGGTGTTCTGAGCCACCTGGCTCCTGTTCACGTGGTGTGCTCCCTCCGTGTGTTGTGTTGCGTGTGCGGTGTCCTCAGTCTCTTGGCTCCTGTTCACCGGTGTGCTCTCTCGGTGTGTTGTGCTTTGTGTTGTGTGTGGGGTGTCCTCGGCCTCTTGGCTCCTGTTCACCCATGTACGCGCTGGGTGTGCAGTGTTGCGTGTGTGGGGCGTCCCCGCGGGATGCACATTCGGCCATCCGGACGGCGCCTATTCGTAGCCGGCAGGGGCTGTGTACCCTTCGGGCACGCACACGGTCATCCGGACGGCAGCTGTTTAGTAGCCGGCAGGGGCTGCATCCGCTGCCGGGCGCGCACTCCCCCATCGGGACGGCGGCTGTTCTGTAGCTGGCAAAGGCTGGGTTCGCTGCCGGGTGCCCACACGTCCATCTGGACGGCAGCTGGTGTTGCCTGGCACCTGTTCGCTTGGCGTGGTTTGTTGCGTGGTGTGCGCACCGTCCAGGTTTGCGGCACCTGGTTGCCGTTGTCTCTTGGCACCTCTCCGTGTGCCTTGGTTGTGGCCGGCAGCGTACCTCTGTGGCGAGCCTCGTGGCTTCAAGTGGTGCGCCGCCCCTCGTCTGGTCTGGTGGCTCTCGGTGCTTTTGTCGGCTTTTCCTGACGCCGTGGTGCCTTTTCTCCAGCCCGGGGGCTTTCGGCCCCAGATTTACTGGGCGGCTGCGCAGGAACGCGGAGGCCGGCCGAGAACCAGGCTCCTGGTGCCTGCCGCTAGCCGCTGCCGAGGCGAGGGCGCTCGAGGCGCACCGCGTCGTACCCTTTCGCGGGACGCGATAGGGTTGTCCCTGGCGGGTCCCTCCGGCGTCGGTCTTCGGCTGCGTGCGGTGCGGTGGTTTGCGTGTGTGGACCCGCATCCCGTTTCCCGTACTGTCCGTCTTTTGACGGGGGACTCGGCCGGTGCACCGGGGCTCCTTCTGGTTCAGAGGACACCACGCCCGGGTTCCGTTTGTGTGTGCGTGTGCTTGCTCCTCTTGGCCGGGTCGGGCGGGACGGCCTCCCGGGAGCGTTCTGGTAACCTCCCCTTTCCTGTGGCCGCTTTGTCCTTCTGCTGTGCTTGGCCGCCTCCGGGCTCGGGTTGCCCCTTTCCTGCTCTTTTTTTTGCCTTTGCGTTTTTTTCTACTCCTTGCACCCCCTTGCTTCTTGCTTTCTCTGGTTTCTGGCCCTGGGTGTCCTGGGCCTTGGCGCTCCGTGCCCCGCCCCCCGGCCCCTGCTTTTGTTTTCGAGTTTTTCCTCCCCGCCTGCTTGGTTTGGTGTTTGTTCCCTTCCACCCTGCTTTTCCTCTTTTCCCCCCCTCTCCCCTCCTTTTTTCTTCGGTTTTTTCTGCCTCACTCCCCCCGTTGTTTGTTTTCTGGGTCTTCTGCTGTTGGGCTCTCTCGGTGCTCCTTATTTTTTTGGTGTGTTTTGCTGTGCTGTGGGGCCGCTGCGTGTTGTGCCCTGTCTCTGATGGTGTTGTCATGCTGCGTTGTTCGCGTTGTGGTGTGCTAACTTGTTTTGGTCTGCGGTGCCGTGTGCTGTGCCGTGTTTTGTCCCTGGGTGCGGTGCTGAGCCGCGTTGCTGCGTGTCGCTCCATCCGGCATTGTGCTGTTTTGTGCCGTGTTGTGTTGTTTCGCTCGTTTTGTGCCGTTGCTTGCTGTGTTGTGCCCTCGGGTGCTGTCCGTTGCCCTGTGGTCCTGCGCTTTCGGGCGCTGTGCTTTGTGGTTTTCTCCCAGACTGTGTGCTCTGTGCTGTGTCTGTCTTGCCGTGGTGTGTCGGTGCGTGCTGTTGTTCGCCGCTGTGCTTTTTGCTGACTGTGTGTGCTGTGTGTGTCCTGGGGTGTTGTGCTGCGCGTTCCCTGTCCTCTCCGCTCTGTGCGGTGCTGTGCCGTGCTGTGCTGGTGTGTTGCCACTGTGCTGTTCATGTGGCCTGCGCTGTTTGTGTTGCCTGGTGCTGTGGTGCGTTGCTGTGTGTTGTGCCGTTGCTGTGTGTTGTCCTGCGTCCTGTGGTGTTCTGTGGCGTGGTGCTGGGTCTGTCTGCCCACGGTTGACTGGGGGGGTGTTTCAGTGTCGCGGTCCCTGTCTGGCTGTGTGGCCTGCTTCCCTGTGGTTGGTGTGGTTTGCTGTGGTGCCCTGCTCCCCTGTGTTTTTTTTTAGGCATGGCGGTCTCCCGCCCAAAACACATAATCATTGCGCATCTGCGAGGTTACTCGAAGGACTGCTGCAGTATTTACAATTTCAAAAAACAGAGCAAACCTGGGGTGCAATGCACTGCCCCTCCTGCACCATAGGCCACACAAAAGTCTGTTTTGAAAGAGAAACAAGGCAGGCTTTCCCCTGCAGGTTGACTGTGTCGGATGAACCCTTTATGTAGGCTAAAAAAAGCTGGATGTGTTTGTGTGTCTTTTAAAATAAGTAAAAAGGGGAAACAGGCAAAAGCAACGGCACGAGGCAAGTCTGTGGTGAACACATGCAACAGCTCAGTGAGTGTATTAGTGGTGTTCATCGCAGTCCTTTTCAGGGCCTTGCAGAAGTTCAGGGTTCGTGCGGCGAAGCTGTTCAAATTGATTGATGTAATATATAGCCACATGTGCTTTATATCTGCTTCTGGTCTGAGAAGAAACCTTGCAGTGATTCAAAGTATTACTCCAGGCACGGCGCATTAGGGCTTGGTAAGTGGGCCCGTCATGCAACAGTTGTAAAATCCTTACTTGAGCTTTTGGTCGTTCATGACAAATTGTTCGGGATCTGGAAGGTTTGGTTCATTGTCCTCATCGCTGGAACTTGAGTTCTGGAGTTCAGGCATGCAGTCTGTGGTTGTGTCAGAATTCGCAGCGAACGTTCTTTCTTGTTCACGTGGTGAGTCATGGTGATGCTTTTCTTGTGGTGACCAATAAGAGGCAGGCGCAGACTGTGACGATTGCTCCTCAGAGGAGGCCGTTGTGCTCGTGTCCCAAAAGCGACCCGTTAGCGGTTCAGAGTAGGATTCGTAGTGGTGAATTGCAGTAGTCTTGATGCTGACTGTAAGAGATATGCTTGCATCGGATTCCGTGACGCTCTCTTCGGTGTCGGTCTCCTGGTTTGGGGCTGATTCCGGGCTCGATTCATCGTGTTGATTGATTGGATCTTCTTTTTTGCTTGTCGAAGTTGAGTCGTGATTCGCTTGACATACTTTGGCGCGGCCTTTTGCTTGAGGACTCGCACTCGGCTTCGGTAGAGGAGGGAACTCATTTTGTTGCAGAGAAGCGGTATTCTTGGTGAAGGTCCAAGGGTTAGCGCAGTGAATCAGCAGGTTGTCAGCTTGGCGGATGATCTGAGGAGTTGATGTGGATGGACTACCGGCTTTCTCCTTTCTTTGTTGGATGCAGGAGTCGCATCGTAGAGGGAGATTCCGACCTCTGTTAAGAAACCACTCTATTTTGTCGTGAGATGTCTGGAAGGGCGCTTGGCAGTCCTTGCATCGCTGGTCCTTCTGTTGCGGTTGCGGGTCTTGATGCGTGCGTGTTCGTGGCTGCTTTGCAACTGTTTGCCATACTCCATCTGCGGTATCTGGGTAGTTTGGTTTGCCCCGGGTCTGTGGAAATTGCGGCTGCTTGACCTTAATACGAGGGCTTGCTTGCAATGGATCGGCGGTTGAATCTGTGGCAGCAGAGGTGTGGCTTGGTTGTGTCTGGGCTTGGAGGTGCTGCGGTGGGGTGACTGGTCGGCTTGTCGTACACATTGGTACTTCAGGGTGAGGTGTGGTGTGAGCTGTTGCATGCGCATGCACAGACAACCCTGAGTCGACCTTGTCTTGTTGCTTTGTTAATATATTTGTATCCAAACAGTAGGGATGGTGAACTTCTGCTGTGAGATTGTGGTCTGTGATTGTGGAGCAGTGCGGGTGAGTGTTGGGGCGAGGAGACAAGCGGTTGGGGTGTTTGAACCAACATTTGAGACCGAATTTACAGGCAGAGCCGTGTTTGCAATTGGTTTGCTGTGCTTTTAACCAGAAGGCGGCGTAGAATTCAAGCAGAATTCAGTAATTCGGTAACTCTCTGTCGTCTTCGTTGAATCGTGGTGCTTCGATCTTTTGAAATTCTTCTTTTGATTCCAGTAAATTAAAAATTGCGATTTTTATGGAATGGGCCTGAATCTTCAGAATTCGGCGACATTGTAAAGATTGCGATAAGTTGCGATGAGTTTGTAAAACAGTGTTGTGACCAGCGCGACCCGCAGATTGATGGACTGCCCTGCTCCCCTGTGTTGTGTTCTGTGGTGCTGTGCAGTGGTGCGGTGAGGTGCTGTCGTGCTCTGCTGTCTTGTTGCGGTGCTGTTTGCGTTTGCTCTTTCTTTTGCTGTGTCCCGTGCTGCTGTGCTGCCTTGTGGTGCCGTGCTACTGGGCTGTGCTGTGTGTTGTCCCTTGCTGCGTGTGTCTCTCCACCTTTGAAATTATTAGAAAGTAAAATTGAAATATTTCGCACTGGAAAATTATACACTACCGAACACACGCACGAAGGCGGGCAGTAAGACCATTGGCGTGTCGCAGTCTTACGTGTTACCCTGCAACCTCGACAGCGGCCTTGTCTTTGATGGAGTTGTTTCCTTCGTCTTTCGTTGAGTTCGACTCCTCTTGACTTGCCTGAAGCGAGATGGAGGTCGAAAACGGCGAGAGTGGGGCGCAAACGGGAAGGGGAGGCACATGGGGAAGAAAACAAAGCGAGAGTGTGCGAGTTCAGGGGCGTAGCTTCTCAGTGAAAAGTTTTTCGGTTTTTACGCCCCCTTGCGGAGCGTTTTCTTTACCTATGCGGGACGTACAGCGACGAGCAACAGTGCGTTGTTATTCGTTACGGTGCTTACGGCGCCGTTTGTTTACCTATTTCAGCTACCAAAATTTTGTTTGTTTTTCTTTGCGCTTTGCCGCGCGCCTTTTCGCCTATGCGTTTCTTATGCTAATTAGCTTTATGTTCAGCTGCCTGGAAAACATTTTCGTTGTGTTTTACTTATCTTTTTATTTCGTTCTGGCACGGAGCGCCAGCGCGCTCGAGGACAATTCATGTGCGTGTGCGGCGTCCTAGGCGTCTTAGCTCCTGTTCACCGGTGTGCCCGCTCGGTGTGTTGTGTTGCGTGCTCGGTGTCCTGGGCCACTTGGCTCCTGTTGACCGGTGTGCTCGCTCGTTGTGTTGTGCTGTGTATTGCGTGTGCAGTGTCCAGGGCCACTTCGCTCCTGTTCACCGGTCTGCGCGCTCGGTGTGCTGTGTTGCCTGTGCGCGCGCGCACTCGTTGATCCGGACGACGCCTTTTCGTAGCCGGGCTCACACAAGTCCATCCGGACGGCGGCTGTTTCATAGACGGTAGGGGCTGGGTAGCCTTTGGGCGCACAATCGTCCATACCGACAGCGGCTGTTTCGTAGCCGGCAGGGGCTGGGTTCACTGCCAGGTGGCAACACGTCCATCTGGACGGCAGCTGGTGGGTTGTGTTTGTGCCCTGATCGGGCGGGCCGGTCCCCCGGGCGCGTTCTGGTGCGCCACACCAATTCTGCTGTCGTTTTGCTTTTCTCTCTGGCCCCCCCGGGCTGTGTGCGCCCTGGTTGTTGGTTCTTTCCCTGTTTTTTTTACGCGCCCCCCTTGTCTTCGTCTTTCGTTGTTTCCGGCCTCCGGTTGCTGCGGCCTTGGCTGTCTCTTGCCTCCCCCCCCTCCTCCCCCCCCCACCCTCTTTCGTTGTTTCGGGCCCTGGTTGCTTTTGGCCTCGGCATTTTGTGGCTGCCCGTCCCCCTCCCCTCTGGTTCTTTTTTCTTCTGCCCCCCTTGTCTCCTCTTTTCCTTTGCTTTTGGCCTTGGTTGCCTCGGCGCTTTGTGGCTGCTTGCCCCTGCCCCTCCTTTTTTTTCCTGGTCCTGTGTGGTGTCGTCGTGCCTTGTTGTGTGTTTCGGTGTTTTCTTTGGTGTTGTGTGGTGTCGTGGTGCGCTGTATCCCCTGCTCTGGCCCAGAGCGTCGTGCTGTGTTGTGTTGGTTTTGTTGGCTAAGCATCCTCTGGCGCGCCCTGCCTGCTGCTGCCTGTGTTATCGGGCTTGTTGCTGCTGCTTGGTCCGGTTTCGTGCTCTGTCCTGGGGTGCGGTGCCGTGTTGTTCTCTGCTGCGCCGCCTGTCCTGTGTTGTGCCGTTCTCCGCGTCGTTTCTTGCTGTGCCGTGCTCTGTTGTCTCATTTCCGCTGGCTGGAGCCGTGTGTTGTTGCCTGTTATTTCTGGCTGTTTGTTGCCTGGCCTGGCTGTCCGCTGTTGTCTTGTTGTGGTGTGCTTTGTTGTTGGATGTTCCTGCCCAGCTGCGTGGCCTGCTGCCCTGTTGTTTGCTGTGGTTTGTCGTGGTGCCCTGCTCCCGTTCGCTGTGTCCTGTGGTGTTTTGTTTCCCCGTGGTGCTGTGCTGTGGTGCCCTGCTGTCTGTTTTGCTTTCCTGCTGGTGTTTGTTTGTTCTCAGCCCTGTTCTAGGGCGCGGTACCGCGTTGCCTTGCTGTGCTTCCTGCGCTGTGTCGTTTGTCGCTCCCCGTGCTGTATTTTGCGGCGCCTCCTGTGCGGCGCTGTGCTGCGCTGTGCCGGTCATCCTGCGTTGCTTCCCTGTGCTGTGCTCTGTTGCTATTGTTGTGTTGGTCGGTATCCTGTGATGCTTCCTGTTCTTTCTGGTTGTTTGTCGCCGGTTCCTGTTGTCCGCTGTTGTTTCCTGGCGGCGCGTTGCGGTGTCGGGGTCCCTGGTGCTGCCCTGTTGTGTGCGGCGGTGCCTCGTGGTGCCCTGGTGCCTCTCGTTGTGTCCTGTGGTGCTCTGCTGCCTTGTGGTGCTGTGTTGTCCGGCTCTGCTTGTGCTGGGTGGTGCTCTGCTGTGTGTTTTGCCTTGTTGGTGGTCTTTGTGGGTTTCCTTTTCCTTTTAAAACCGTTGCAAAACCTGTGAAAATGATTTTCCATTTTTGAAAATACATTAACATTATACTCAACTCTACACACTCGGCAAGACCACCAACATATTATCTGTCGACTTCCATGATGTTGCCGCTGGCCACGGCTCCGCGTCGGTTCTGTTCATCGCCCTGTTGCTGTTTCTGGTGTCCGAGGGCGCCTCCTTGAACAACTTGAGACAATTGACTTGCCACGGTTGTTCCAACATTGGTTCCCTTTGGTTTGTTGCCCCAGCCGAAACCAAATAGACACATGTGGAGACCTAGACACGACCCGCAAGAGAGATATCCTAGGTCCAATGAGAGCACAGCCATGGTGAGATAATTACATCCCAAAGAGAGAGAGTCCCGCCTCAAACAGAGAATGTCCTGCCCCTATCCAGGCCTTGACGGAGATGGTCCCGCTGCAATCCATGCCCCGAGAGAGAACGTAACCAATCCATGGCCGAGGAGAGAGAACTTAACCAATCCATGGCGGAAGGGAGATAGCCTAACCAAAACCCAATCCGGAGAGCATGCATATGGAAAGAGAATCTAGCTTAGCCATGTTTCACTGGAGAGCATTCATGCACTTGGGGTGAGCTAGAATCCACAACCTTGACCGAGGATTATCCCTGTATGCAATTGCAAAATTAAGTCGAGTCATGCCCTACTACCTGCTGGCAAGAGAAGGATAGTGGAGCACCAACCATGGTTGACCAATGATATGACTTCACCGAAGACCAGCGAAGTGAGACGGCAAATGAGATGTTAGCAACAAGCGCATACGTGCAATTGCCCACCTTTAGGATGTTCACCCTCTGCGCGCAAACACAAATGTTCAACCCATGCAATCTCCAAAGATTGACCCTCTTTTTTTCCATGGAAGATCAAGCTGTAACAGCACATATGCAAAGCAAGCAAAGAATATGCAAAGGAATAAAGATTTGCTTTGCCTTGCAGAGCAACAACCGCGTTACTTTCTTCCCGCCCGGTGCGCCTACCTCAGCCGCCTCCGCTTCAACTCTTGTTCCGCTAGGGCTCCTCCAGCTTCAAGGGACTCCTGATCCCCCATACGCGTAGGCGTGGCAAAAACAGAAGCAAATGCGCCCATTAACGCGTTCCCATCCCGTGTTACGGGACCTGCCGGTTTGGGCGGAGGCACCACGCCACAGTTTAGCCAGATACTAAGTCCGGGCCTTCTATCATCCACTGGAGTTGCCTCAGCTTCCAATTCCTATCCATATTAGCAACAGGATAGAATCTACCACTATTGGCAACTGTTGCCAAGAATTCTCAGACAATCACATTGAAGAACAGGGAGCACGCTCACGCAACCAGGAACACCAGAAGGGCGCGCGCACAGACAGCAGGCGTGGTCTGAACCAGAAAGGTCACATTCTGAGTTCCTGTGGATTATAGGTCGTACGAATTCAGAATTCCCCTGAAGTTGAACTCAAAATCGGGGAAATTGCTGAGGTGTCGCTTAGAGTGCAGCAAAAAGGGCTCCGAATGGGCTTCAGAGGGCAATGCAGGAGCACAGCCGCATCGGCAATCCGCCGCTGTTCTTAGGGGAGTTCATCGAAGCTCACCTTCCGGCCTGTTTGGTGTGCTATGGGTAGAGCTACCCCTTCCAGCACGAGGACTGGAGGTGACCCACCTGCAAGGCCGACATGGAGGCGTACAAGAAGGGGCACACGTTGAGGAAGCGTGCGCGGGCCAACGTCTGGGAGATCAAGATTGAATGGTCGAAGGATGAGCTCTGCAAGTTGACGGACGAGCTCACGAAGGAGATCCAGGAGATCAGGAGATCCTGGGTCCCCACGCAAAACAAGGACAAGGACAAGGAAAAGGAAAAGGAAAAGGTCAAGGACAAGGACAAGAAGGGCAAGGGCCGGTGGATGAAGAAAGGTGACGGAGTGAACAAAGTCACGTGCTGAGGAGAACACCCCGACCAAGGACGCCCCTTAGCGGAGCTCCTAGAGCCAAGGGGCTCAGCTAGGGTGGTCACAGGATGCTGCTGTGCTCAATCCTAAGCCATCCACGTGAAGAATTGTCAGCTCCCCCGAAAGTTGAACCAGCAGAAGGCCAGCGACGATTCCAGCGAGGAGGAGCAGTCACAATGGCTGGGTGAGGACAAATGCATGACGGTTAACTGCCCTAGGCGGATCCCCGGATCTGACCAAGGTCCCCGGTGAAAGCACAAACCCTTGCAGCCGGTCATCCTTTGCAACCAAGAATGTATTTGACGTCCTCCGAAATCTTTCTGAGGGTATCGGTGGATCACACAGACCACAACTGGACGCTGCCGATGGGCTGGGAGAGCCCTTTACCCACAACCTGCCCGAGTCGCTGATTGAGCTTCTGGAAAGGCCAGAGATCCTTTGCCTGCACGCGGTGCGCCAGGACAAGATCTGATGCTCCAAGATCAGCGACCACTCGGTATGCCAGTACCAGCTTGACGCCGTACTCCTGGTTCGTCGGCCCTACGGACTCGATCCTCAGTGAGGCTAATTGGAGCACATTGCACTCCGGGTGGATTCATTGGCACTCCACGTGATGTTCAGGTGAAAAGAACCACGAGAGCTGGTCATCTTGGTACAGGGTCATGGAGGCTTGGGGCGGTAGCATACCTGAGTCCGTCTTCATCATAACGATGTACCTGACGATAATGCCCAAGTCCATTCGGGCCTTCTAGAAGTTTTTGCTGAGGAGAATTTCCTTGCCGAAGTCCGGGCGGCTCAGCTCACGGTGGTTCATGAATTGCAGAGCGATCTGGGATTCCTGCGTTCCTGCCACCATGTACTGGCCGTTGGCTACCTTCAGCCTGACAGGTCTCCAAATTGTGGTCAGGCCCTCTGGCGGAAGTAGGCCATCCTTGACTAGACTGACCTGAGCGCCTGTGTCAACCAACGCGTCGAAGACCTTCTCCACTTCCCCGCATAAGGCAGAGATCTGGAAGCAAAGGTGTTGCTCGCAGCCAACCCAGGTGCGTTCTCCTCATGAACCTCTATTGTTCTCTGGGTGTGTGAGAAGTACTGGAGCACCCATGACTCTGCGGCGAAGAAGCACTGGGGTCTGCATCGAGTAGTGATGTGGATGGACTGTCTCAGAGTGATGATACCAACAGCGGTCACAGAGATCCGCAAAGACCACTCCAAGGCAGTGCTGGTTGTCCCCACGGGGTGCACTGAGGAGGAACTTACCCGAGATTGGGTGGTCTCGATGACCAACGTGACGTTGACCAGGATTGCCTCACCGGCTGGAGAGAATGTCTATCAGGACCCCAAGGGACAGCCCATGCCACCCCAGAGATGCCAAACAGAATTCAACTATGTGGAAGGGGGTCTCCAACACGCCGATACCACACACTTTGTGTGTGTCAACCGCTTGATGGCTGAGCCCTGGAGGCACTGCTTTGCGGTTTCCCCCGTTGACATCAGAGAATCGAAGGACCTTCTCTCGGATGAGGAGCAGGATCTGGTTTTGAGGTATATGGATCGACGCTTTCACAACTTGATAGGCCAGCAAGAGGAAAAAAGCTAGAACAAAGCCTGGTGGGAACCGGACACCATCGTTTCTGGTTCCTATAACAGGAATACCTTCGTAAGCAGGGTACTGGACTACATGTCAAGCCAGGACGAACCAGTCGAGGGAACCCACCCACCTACGGTGATCTGCTCCCAGCAAAGGCCCGTGATTGGCGGATTGCCAATTGGGGAGACCCCCAGAACCGACGTTGCGTAGGAACGACACCCCACAAGTAAGCTCAGTAGTTCAGGTACCCGAGAAAGCCAAGGCAAAGTCCGATTAGTGCCCCGAGATCCAGGCAATGTGGGCCAGGTCGAAGGGGAAGTACGGAAGTTCCTTCTGCAGTGAGCCTGAGAGCCGAACATATTGAACGCCAAGAGCAACTGCAATACCTCAGACAGACCTGAAAGTCCTCCATCTGGTCTGAGGAGCATGATGAGCTCTACACCCTGACTGACCCAGAGGTATCCCTGGTGTACCCGCTACACTACGGGCAACAGTGTTCTCCTGAATGGGATGACAGCTTGCTACCTGCTAAAACTGCTGATTGGCAGAAAAAGGATGAACGTGGAATGAGCAACCTCCATGCTGAGGACGATTTCCAACAGAAAACCTTGACCCTCGACTGAAAAGACTGCTTTTAACCTATGAGGTGGCAATCGGCGCCTTGCTGCCTCCCCTATCCTGCAAAAAACTGGTCCAGATGGACCTGAAACTGAAGCCTGAGCTCAAGGAAACGCGAGTGAGACGTTGTCCCTACCCCGCTCCTCAGGAAAATGTTGAAGAAATGGAGCGCCAGATACAAGAATGTATTGATGCTGGCCTCGTAGAGGAATGTAAGAAGAGGGACTTGCCCCGTCACCGCAGTCCTTGTTTCCCGGTTGCTAAACCTGAATCGACTGCCCTGCGAGTGGTTGTTGACTATGGCGAGGTCCATAAGAAAACCCAGAACCACTCGGCGAGTATTCCCAACATGGAAAACACCCTTGAGCATATTGCCAAATGCAGGTATAAAATCAAAATGCACAAGTGCAGTGGTTTCCGGCAGGTTCACCTAACAGCCGCATCTCAGGAACTGCTGGCGCTTATAACCCAAAAAGGTCGTGTATGTAAATGGAAGGATATGCCATTTGAGGTCGCCAAGTCCCCAGCACTCTTCCAGGAACTGATGAACAAGGTTTTGTACATATTGAGACCGAGATACTTCGTACAAGAGTTGATTTCTTGAGGGGCTGAGAGGGAGGCTGACATCGATGACGTGAGTTTGGGTACCGATAACCGAGGGGACCATATCCTCCTCCTTCGTGAGCTTTTCACTGTTTGTCAGGAAAATCATCTCCGTTTCAAACTCGCGAAATGCCAGTTTATGAAAGTGAACATGGAGTACCTGGGTTTCGATGTTGGGTATGGCTGGTGGAAACCAGCCGCGTTTAGGATGCAGCCCTTGCAGGACATGCAGATTTGCGATGACCCTAAGAAGGGTCTACACAACGTAAGGAGTTTTGTGGGCGCCTGTAACTTCTATCGGCAACATATCCACAATTTTACTTACTTCTCTGCCCCTCTCACAGACCCAATCAAGAAAACTACCCCCTGGAGGTGGAGCGTCACAGGGGAGGAGTGTTTTCAGGAGTTGGAGAAGAAACCCGCCTCCTCTTAATGCCGGAGGGTACCTCGCCCTAAGGGTGAGATCGTCCTGATCACTGATGCCAGTGATGCAGGGGGGGGTGGAAAGTTTTAGCCCCTCGCGAGAGATCGACCCGGCTGAGCTGAACAATTGCCATTGATGCACCTCAGGTTTCAACGATGAAGGTTTTCTGAGACACCACTATCCCTCCAATGAGTGGCGACTTGTGCCACTTGGTCACTGGAACTAGAAATGGAACCAGGCGCCTTCCAACTGCAGCACCTTCAACCAGGAACTCCTGGCCTGTACGTTGGTGCTCTCTTCACGATCCCGACTATTGGGATCTAACCCTATTGTCTGGCTTAGCGACCGTGAACGGGTGAAGTCCTTTCAGAAGGGCCAACCACCAGAGAACGCGAAACCAAAACCACGGTGGAGGTACCTCAGTCAGTTCAGGCTAACCGTCCACCATATCCCTGGTATAAAAAACGAAGCGTCTGACTACATATTGGGCAATAAGTTTGATGCGCCTATTGGTGAGAGCTCTGAGGCTCTTGCCAAAGAGGCTTTCCGACGCATGGACGTCCAGCTGCACCTGTCTGTGCACACGGCTGGAATCCTTGAGAATTGGAGTTTAACCGACTATCAGTCGGAATATAAAACTTTTCTCTAGACCCTAAGCACTGGTCCCATGTCATAGACCCCGTGTCATATACCAGTACCAGTGGTATGAGAATGACCAATACCTTCTCAACGAGGATCGTATAGTTGTGCCTGAGGCACAACTCGATGGGTGTCTGCAGTGGTCCGATCTCAGCTCAGGTCACACTGGCGGTAATCGCTCAGTGGAACTCTTCCGTGAGTGTTTCTACTCGAGTGTAAGCTTGACTGAATTGAGGTCTCGTATGCAGACCATTGTCGATGCTTGTGGCTGTCATGCCAGCAAGCAGAGCGATAGTAGGGATAGGGGACTGATTTCCAGCTTACCCATACCCAATTGTACTAACCCTCTTCGCTACTTGGATTTCACCCACGGCCTGCCACGCTTTGGTGGCTATGATAGGTGCCTAGTAGTAACCTGTGGCCTGTCACGCTTCACCTGTGTGTTTCCTTGCAGTAAGAAAACTACGGGTGAGCAGATTGTAAAAATATTTGGTCGAACAATGGTTCGAGCCACACGGAGCACCGAAACACGTGCACTCTGATGAAGATGTACGCATCCGCAGTGAGACAGGGTGGTAAAAACGTGTACTGAACACGCTCAACGTGCAGGTGACTACAGATGTGCCCTATTCTCACACGTCTAACCCTCTTTGCGAGAGACAGAACCGTGTGGTGGAGCAGAACCTAAGAATCCTGATGATACAGGACTGTACCAGAGATTGAGTACGGCTACTGCCATGGGCTGTGGTAACCATGAAGTCTCAGAGGAGCTTATCCACAGGTTTCACCCGGCAGGAGCTGTTTCATGGAGGACAACCCGCTTGGCTCTTCAGCACCCCCTTTCCTGAGGACTACAAGGGCCCCGTTGGAGATTGGCTGGAACACAAGCAGTCTATGGCTAACCAGGCAGGAACTAACCTGAGACATGTTCGTGAATGTGAGATGAGCCGACGCAATCGCCTACAGCGACCCGCTAGTTTCAAGATTGGTGACCTTGTTTTGGTTCACCACTCACAACTACCCTCCTGACCACCCAATTGCCTGCAAGAACCTCATTTTGAGGCCTATCGTATCATCAGGATAGATGGATCTAGGACCCATGTTACGTGCAGTCCACGTCTAGGTGGTGAACTACTTTGTGCTCCCCAATAGTTGAGGCACTACCACTCCCGCCACAACCTGTCCTGGGATGAATGGCGCCTGAGCGATAAAGAGGTCGAGAAAATTGAAATGCAGAACGCAGCCTCACTTGAAGAGGCTGACGAACTTGAGGAGATGACTGCCAAAGAGACGGCAGTCGATGGATACTACGTAGTGGCAGGTGTAGCCCGCCACGAGTATAAACAGGGTTGGATATTCCTCACCTTTTGGCAGGGCTATGGAGTTTCTGAGGCAACCTGGGAACCCATGTGTGCCTTCACCCAACCGGACGGAGGTATCAACCCCGTCTTTCGTTCGTGTCTCGTTGGGAACAACGAGGGACAGCTTCGAACCCGCGCTGAGACTCTGTCCCAGCGTAGGAAGAAAGACTAATGTCCTTGTGCCTATATATTTATTGTTCCCGGCAAAACCGAGGAGGTTACAAGCCCCTGCCGGCTACAGAAACAGCCGCCGTCCGGAGGGACGCGTGAGCACCCGGCGGGCACGCACTGCCTGCCGGACGGGCTACAGGACCACCGGGCCCGCGCCACCCGGAGGGATGAGTGCTCAGTTATCGCAAACCACACGCCCAACGGTACCACACCCAACACCACCCGCAATGACACACCATCACCACCACCATACACGCCCACCCGCCACCACACACCCAAGGCCCATCATCATGGCCGCCCGCCGACACCACAACCACCAAGCAGTCCAGCCAAAACCACCACCATCACCCAGCCCACACCCGCCACCAGCCGGGCACACACGTCAGAGAACCCACCATCACGCCCGACCACACCGTGCAGGCGACGCACCCACATCCAGCACCCAACCCCAAGCACCCACACCGGCACCATCCACACGGAGCATACACCAGCCACGCACCATCAGACAACACAAGCTGCCCACCAAGTACACGTCCACGCGCGCACCCGCAACCAACCACGCCCACCAAGCGCCCAGCACACCGACCCCCACCACCACCGCCACACACGACGGCACAAACCGCACACAGGCAGCCGCCCAACGCCGGCACCAACTCCACGGGCAGAAAGGCGGACAAACCACCGACATCAACACACCCGCACCAACAAGCGCACCTAAGATACCTGGCGCAGGCCACACAAACCGAGCGCCACACCACCAGCCGCACCCAGCTCCGGCTGACCACCCACAGCGAAGAACCCAACATCGCGCCCGGCCGCACTGCCGCCCCCTCCTCTCCGCCAGCCTCTCACCGGCGGCACCGCCACCCACAGCATCACCAACAACACCCTCCCCCCCGGCAGCACTCACGACGCCGTCGCCAGGCACACCACCATCCACCCCGCACCACACCTGCAACACCACCACGCTCAACACCACCCACAGCACCGACACCGGAAACCGCCAACACCGCCGTCCCACCCTTATCACCTGCGGTACGGTCACCATCGACGTCGCCAGCGGCACCACCATCACGCTCGACCACACCGCGCTGACGACACGCCCACAACCAGCACCCAACCCCAAAAAACCCACACCGACACCACCAACGCCGACCAGACCCCACACCACCCATGCAAAGCACACGCCGGCCACGCTCCACCAGACAACACAAACCGCCACACGCACGGCCACAGCGCACCCGCCGCCCACAGACCCCCAGCAACCCGCACCAAGTACACACAAACACGCGCGCCCGCACCCAACCATGCCCACCAAGCGCCTGGCGCACCGACCCCCAACGCCACCACCACACGCACAGGCAACCGCCCAACGCCGGCACCGACTCCACGGGCAGACAGGTAGACAAACCACTTCGTCGGCATCACCAACAACACCATCACCCGATCCACCACCTGCGGCACCAACGCCACCATCACCCGTTGCACCAACGGCAACCCCCCCTCCAGCCCCCCACCACCCGTTCCCAACGCGTCACCTACGGCACATACCGGCCTCACCGTCACCCAGTGCATCGCCTGCGTCACCCTCGCCATCGGCACCACCGACGACACCAGCGCCCACAGAACCCCCAGCAACACCCTACGCAGGGACAGTACCAGCGGCGCCACCAGCCGGCACACCACCTGCAACACCCACATCAACATCGCCACCACCCATGACATCACCCGCAGCGCCCTCACCATCGACGTCACCTGCAGCACCCTCACCGCCGACATCACCAGTTACGCCGCCACCCACTGCGCCACCTACAGCGACCACCGGAGCCGCAGGCCCCCCCAGCGCCCGCCCCGTCACTTATGACACCATCATCGTCACCAACCCCGTCGCCGCCCGGCGCATCACCCGAAGCACCCACGTCAACAACGCAAACCCGTTTCGACGCCTACAGCACCCCCCCCGTAGGCGTCACCAGCATCTCGTCTACCCATTGCATCGCCCACAGTGCCCCAGTCCAACCCACTGCGCCTTCGGCGCACACATACCCGACACCCACACAAACCAACCACGCCCACACTGCCCACCACCCCATTAGCCCACGCCATGAACACACCCACACGCACGCCCACGCCCAGCCACGCCACCCAGGCACTACCCAGGAGCCGCGACCAGCCGCGCGGGCGCCACGCCACCACTGCCCCCAACCACCCGCCGTCAGCACCCCCCGGACCGGCGCCCTGGAAACCGGAAGCCTGGGGGCCGGCGCACAGACAGGGAACTCAGAGCGCAACAGCCACCCGACCCCCGTCCCCCACGATACAACGCCCACACCGGCGCCGGCACCGGCACACACCCACACCCACACACAGCACCCCAGCCACCCACCCCAAAAACAAAAAAAAAGACAAAGCCAAACTAGCCAGCGAAAAGAGAGGAGCAAGGGAAAGGCAGAGGAAGAGACCGCGCGGAGAGCAGAAGGCAAACACGCAAGCCCACACACGCGCGCCCCCCCCCCAGCCAACCCAACCCCGCATGTCCCGCACCCTCCCAGGAACCGCCAAGCCCAAGACCACCCCCCAGGCACCACCACAACAGACCACCATGAGGAGCCGCCGAGGACGACACACGACACACCGCCGCCAACCACACGGACAACACCGACACAAGCCCCACCCCAACAACCCGCCGCACCCCCCGCTGCGGCGCGCCAACACACAATGGTGCCCCCATGGATGCGGTATACCCCAAAAGCCCCCTTCAGCCAGCCGACCAGAGACCACCACGGGACGCACCAAGGGGACACCGCGGAAGACCCACCCACAGTGAGGCCCCGACACCCGCTACCAGCCGGCAGCCTACCACGGGCCCACCCCAGACCCGAGCAGATAGCCCCCCCCCCCCCCCCCGTGGAAACGATACACCCCGGCCACACACGGCCACTCACCACCCGCGGGCGCCGCACCGGGGCCACAACACGCCCAAGATGCCGCAACCCACCGACCCACGGACCCCGCACACGCAATAGCCCGCGCGTGGCCCATACACGGCGCTCCCCGCACCACTGGGCCCACTCAACGGTGGGCCGACACCCCCAAGCACCACACGACCACACCCCCCTGGTTGCGACACTCCAGTCCCACACACCCCGCCCCACGGGACCCCAGGCCCCACGCCACACCGACCCCGCACGGCCCACGTACTGAAAGACGCCAGGAGGACGATCAAGAGACCGCGCGGGGCTGCCCCACAACGCCAGAGGACAAACCACGGGCGACAACCCACCCCACCAGACCTGGACACGGTGCCCCCCCCCCCCCACCAGGAAGGCCACCACACAACACAACACCACCATACCACACCGCACCCCCCTCCCCCACCCGGGGACATGGGACGGCACAGCCCACCAACACAGGAACGAAGCCGCGCCACGCCGACTCCGCACCCCACCCAACCGGCACCACCCCTGGAAACCCCGCACACTTCACGCCAGCTCAACGCCCACCACCGGCCACAACGCGAACCGCACACAGGGGCAACACCACCGGCCAGGACAGTCACCAGCGAGCAGCCACACCCCACAACCACGCCAAACGGCGCGCTTCCCCAGACACCGGCGCACGACCCCGCACCGGCCGCCGCACGTGCGCCGAGCACCAGCATCCTACGCCCACGGTGCCATGAAGCAGCACCCCAACACGTGAACACACACGATGACCCCATGGCGCTGGACATCGACAGCCTGCTGGAGCTGGAGCTCCAACACACGGAGGACACGGAGCATCATATGGACCTCACCCCGCCGGAGCTCAAGCCCGCAGCAAGCGGCCCCGCGGACCCCAGCCCGCATAATGCCCCCCCGCGGCCGGTCCCCCCGCGAGCGGGCGCCCTGGACGCACCTGTCCAACGCCCTGCGGCGCCACCACCCCACCCACGAAGCCAGCTAAGGGCCCGCCGAGTACCGGGCGTCCCTCGAGCACGACCTGCCCGACGTCACGGGGCCGGGACTCCACGGGCACACCACCGCTCCCCCCCCTCCAGGCGCCCCCACACAAGAATGGGAGGACGAGTACGCCGTCGACGTCACCGACATGACGGCATACGTGGAAAGCGTGGAGGACCCGGAGCAAGACACCGTCGTCAGCCTCCTCGCCTACCACAGCTGGTAAAGGGGGCACCAGGTCACCCTCCACCGACCGCAGGACGGACCCCACCAGTGGTCCCCAGAGCAAACAGCGAAGTGGGACATCGTCCTCCAACTCACCCCCGAGGGCTTCTACATCCTCACACACAGCGGATTACCCGACGCCACACCCAATGCACAGGCGCTGCTGCTAGCCCAGCCCCAGGAGGACGACGCAGACGCACCCCCCCCCGGAGGAATGTAGTTGGGACCCCCCCACAGGCACCACCGAACGCATGCCGCACCAGCTCACCAAACGTCACCTCCCCCACGACTACCATGCCACCAACGACTCGAGGGGACGCCGCACACTGCCCCTGCAGTGGGCATCACCCGAAGGCACCTTCACGTGGGGGGAAATCCTCCCCGGCGCCGTGACGCTCACGTACCTGTGGCTCCGGGACGCGGAGACGCACACGCAGTCCCCCGGCACACACCTCCTCCTCACGCTAGAGGGGGAGGCCGCCGTCAAAAACGTCGACACAGCGGAGGGGGAGGACTACGTGACGGCGAACGCAGACACTGCAGTATGGCTGCACGCTCACGAGCACACCACACCCCCCACCGTAGTACCGGGGTCACACCCCTGGCACGTGGTCATCGTGCGACTGCCCACAGGGGCAGACACAGGAAGCGCCGAACAGGGATGGGCGGACAGGTGGGCACACGTGTGCGCCTCCCTGCACGAAGGGCTGCACAGACCCTCCTTCACCAGTCACACCCTCGAGCCGGCCCCCACCACGGCCAAATCCCACACCGGGGCTGCCCCCCCCACCGGAGTCTGGGCCTACACGCGCACCCTCCACCGCGAGGCAGCAGAAGCCCTCAAGACCGCTATCTCCAACCACCAGGGCCTCGTGCACACCCCCCACGATAACACGAAAAAGGGCTACAACCTATGGTTGCACCAGCCCGCACCAGAAGGGGGCCTGCAGCCACCGGCAGACCAGCCTGGCATCGGCCCAGACCTCACAGCGATCGCCCAGGCTGTCGCCGCCATGGCCCAGCAAGTTCGAGCGCCACCCCAATGGGCACCGTCCATCATCAAAGAAACGGCGGCACGCCACAACCCAGCTTTCGCACACTTCCGGGGACGCCCCATTCATCCCACCCTACCAGACCTCGACCTCCCTGCCCATGATGCGTGGGCTGTCCACATCCTCGTGCCCCACGACACCGCGCCCAAAACGGGGGACGCGACGGCACGCATCACCAAACAACTCCCCAATACCGCACTCCACTACGACATACCAACGCCAAACGTCATCGTCGCCCAAAACACGGGTCGCGACCACTACTACCTCCAGGCCACGCATGAGCGCTCCCCCGTCACCATATACACCTTCACCACCTACCCTGGCCTCCAGCCACCGCAACACCACCCGCGCCCGGCATGGAAGCATCCACTACACGTCGCCCCGACCCCGCGCAAAAGGCCCACCCACCAAACGCTCCCTCCCGCCGACAGCACCGCCTTCCACACAGCTCGCAGACGGGCCGCGGCACACCACCAAAACCACCTGCTCCCACGCATTAACGCTGGACCCGGCACCGTCACCGAGGCCACCCACAAAAGCACCTTGAACCTACTGGCCCGCAAGCTACGCCCCAAAATGACACTGGAGGACACACCCTGGATATACTATGGCGAAAGCCGCACGGCACGGGTGGCGGACCTCCGTACCATCATCCCCCGCCACATCCAGCGCGCGGTAGGGCCCTTCCCCGTGTACGCGGTACCGCATGCCATAACAGCCCAATGCACCCAATGCAACCCTCGGTGCGCGCTACCATGCGCAGGCGCTCTGCAGCAACCCCTGCCCGCCCCTACCTACAGGGGGGGCATATACCTCGGCACGATACCCGGGGACCCACACCCCTACCTCCTGCTCGCAGCGGACCGCCACCACGCCATACCGCTACACCTTGTCGAGCACCTGGCGGTGGGACCATCTCCCCTCCAGAAGCGCCCCCCCCACACCCCATCCGACGGATGCCCGCCAGATGAGCCGACGCACGCCACACCTGGACCCAAACGCGCCATCGCACTCCTCACCCTAAAGGCGGAAGCCACCATCCCCCGAGACCTGGAGGGGGAAAACCACCTCATGGTGGAAGGGCTGACGGAACACGTCCTGATCGCAGCCATGTACGCCACGGCGTCCGCCTCCCGCCTCTGGGAGGACTGCCCCTCCCCACCTCTAGCCCAGGCAGCGCAGGACGCCCCCGACACGGGCCCTACCGCCGAGGACATCCACCAAATCCTCAACATGCGAGCACCCCCGAAGACCCACCCCCGAGTCCGCCCCATCCAGCTCGTCAGCTCGGACGCCATGGACGCCCCCCCGACCACCACGGAGGTCCACATCCTCAAACACCGGGACACCTGGTGGACGGTGGAATGGGACGACCACGGCAAGGTCAGACGGGCAACGGCACACGCCCCCGACGACGAAGTTCTGCCCCCACCACGCGATGGAACCGCTTGCGACTCGCCGCACGCATCCCCGGCGCCCCAGAGGCAGCCTGGGAAGCGCTGCACTACGCCCCCTACTGGGCGCAGGGGGCGCCAGAAGGCCCCCTCCCCCTGGAACGCACCCCAGCGTGGACACACCACGCCACCCGCTAAACGGCCCACATGCGCCGCCACGGGGCAGGCACCGGGCACCGGCTGCTCACCTGGCCCACGGACCCGCCCAACGCCCTGCGAGAGGCCGAGGAAGTGCTTGGCCTCATGACCAAGCAAGTGTTCCAGCTGAAGGACCCCGTCCCCACGTTCAAGCTCGACGTCCCGGCCGCCCGCGAACACCCCGTGTTTGCACCGGGCCACGCACCCGTACAGCAGCCCCAGGGCGCACCTCCCCAACGGGGACAACCCGCTGCCCGGCGCCGCAAAGGTGCGCAGAAGCGCAAGGCCCCCGCACAGGCCGAACCCGCGCCCAAGCCAAGAGCCAAGTCGAAGAGCTGGACCAAAGAGGAAGCCGCTGCCCTGTATCCCGAATACGCCATCGGTACCCGGGTGCAGCTGCCCTTCGAGTACGCCACGGCCGCGGGCCCCTCCAAGTGGATATGGGCCGCAGGGGAGGTCAAGCACCGGTACCTCGTCACCGGGGACCACCAGGCGTTCAAGATCCACGTCAAGTGGGACACGGCCACCCCCAACGACAAGAAGGTGGGGCGCACCATCGAACTCTGGCGAGACCGAATCGGTCTTGAGATGGTCCCCATGCAGCTGTCCACCCCCGACACGGAGCACCTCGCCGGCACGCAGTACACGGGCGAAGTCCACTATGCATGGGCCCTACCCCAGCCCCAGAAGCAGAACCGCAAGGCACCCGCAGCTCAGGGCGTCATCGACCTCCTCGACGCCTGACGGGACCAGGGCCGGACACGGCCCGCCCCCCCAACTACCGGTCCCCAGAAACTGGCACCTGCGGAAGCCCACGCCCGCATCAACATCCTCAACGAGCCCGCGGTCACCTACGACCCCACCAAGGCCGCCACACTGCAAGCCATGCCCGGGCCACACCCCCAAGGCGCAGACCTCCTGGGGTTCCTGGAGCAAGCCCTCCGCAGAGCGGACCAACCCGAACCAGCACCGATCCTGGACCCGGAGGGGAACAAATATCACGCCCACTGGCAACGGGGGGTGCCCCTCTACCACAAGACGTCGGTCACGGTGCATGCCCAGCCCGACCTCTGAGTTGATGGTCGCCTCGGGGCGTACGAGTGCGTGGGGCCCGGATGGCAGCTAAACGTGCTACTCACGCACGTCCCATTCGGGGAGGAGACCAAGGACTTCCTTGACACCCTGAGCCTGGCGTACCGCCGACTCTCCCTCCTGGCACCCACCATCATCATAGGCAACCTAAACGCCGCCCCCACCGACGACTACCGCACCGGCCCACCGACAGCCACCGACATAGCTGTCTGGGACGCCATGCACCAACTGGGCCTCACCGACCTCACAGCAGGACTCACCGGCACACCCTCCCATTACCCCCACCAAGCCGGCACCCACCCATCCCGCATCGACACGTGCTACGGGGACCCAACCACGGTGCGCGTCGACGGAGCAGCCTACGGGGACCTCCCGCCCACAGGCACGGGCCACCGACCCCTCTACATCGACCTAATCATCCCCAACCTACCCCCACCCGCGGCCACCCTGCCAGACGACACCCTCCCACCCACACTGCAGTTCCCGGCCGAGGACGACCACGGCGCCTGGCACAGGTATAACAGGGCCCTACACGCCATCCTGCGCCGCCCGGATGCACCGACACTCACCACCGCCATGCGCCGGGCGGCACAAGCATGCGGCATGGAGCGTGACACCAGCCACACGGGAGCACCACCAGACCTCACCCTCCAACAACTCTTCCATGACATCTGGACCACGAAAGAGGAACTCGCCACCCTGCTACGCCCCAGCACACCAGAGGCACGAGACCGGGACGCCCACCTCCGTGCGCTCCTCACCACCCGCCGCCACCAACTCCTGGAATGGCACGCCCACCGCATAGCGGCCGCAGCCCAGGAACGCGAAAGATACGGCAGAAACGACACGCCGTACAAGTCCCTGCGGTACGTCAGCCGCATCCTGGAGGACACGGGGCGCCGTACCATCCAAGCGGTGCGCACCCCCGAAGGAGGCCTCACGAATGACCCCGACGCCGTCCTCCAGGCAGTCCTGGACAGCTTCCAGGCACAACACGGGGACGCCCTCCGGAGCTCGATCCCCACACCAGAAACACCATCCGCGAGCATGTGCCCAGGGAACCGAGAACAGCGGCGCGCCATCGAACACGACCCCTTCAGCATCTCAGAACTGCAACGCGCCCTAGACCGCCTGAAGAAGGGGGTCGTGCCCGGCGTCGACGGTTTGCCGGCCAAAGCGTACCAACGCCTCACCCTACCCGTCGAACGCCGCCTGGCAGCCCGCCTGTGGGACATCGTCACGGGCGCCACGCCCATCCCCCCTGAGTGGGCCAGCCTGGTCCACCCCCTCTACAAAAAGGGGGACTGGGCGCAGCCGGGGAACTGGCGGCCCATAGTCTGCGCCACCACCGAGGTCAAGCTGGTGTGGACGCTCATCCTAGCCCGCATCGCGCCGGCGGTCTTCGCCCACGTGCCCGCCAGCATGTGGGGAGCCATGGCCGGCAGGTCCCCCGAAGAGGCCATCTCCCTCCAGGACACCGCACTGGACATGAACCCCTACGAGATGATTATCGCCTCCCTCGATGTCCAAGGCGCGTTCCCCCACGCCCCACACCGGCTCCTCACGGAGGTATGGAGAAAAGTTTATAGTCGTTTCAACACTGTGTTTGTGCCTCTCCTGCTGCTTGCTGCTGGTGTAGGGTTTCCTGCTGCTTGTTTTTGAAGATGAAAAGCTTTTGTTTGCTGAAATACAGTCAATCCAGGATAGCCCAAGCCAGAGGTATGCAAGGAGAAGAGAATCAGGATCAAAGCATGAAAGGCTGCAGTGTAAACAGTGAAAAATGAAAGGATATTCACAGAAACTGCAACTCAGGTCAAATCGGATTGCATATTCACAAAGATAGCTGTAATGTTTTCGAAAAGAGTTGGAAAACTGCCCCATGGTCACTCTATCTCCATAGTGCCATCTCAGGAGATGTGCACTCTTTGTTTTGGGTCCCATATGTGCTGAGGTGGCAGGGCATGTGGCGATGAGGTCACTGCCATGTCACATGGGATCTTCCTACTTAGCTAGGCTGACCGGAAATTGAACCCAGGACCTCTCAAAAAGAGGTGCCCAGCCCCCTGGGGTGCATACCACTAGGACAGCTAAGAATTCATGGAAAAACATAGATAAATTCATAGGCTCTGCCCTGGATATGTCAGTTCTCAGTCAACTCTGGAAAAGATGATTTGCCTCACATTGAAAGGGGATTAAGGGGTCCACTCCATAACCTGATTGGGTGTTTGGTTCCATAGGTCAAAATGTGTTATCACCACTTTTGGTAGGGCCAATACTAAGATAGAAATGCCTGGATGCTCAGTGCATCGCTAATACAACTAGAGTATGCCTCAAAGCATTCAAAAAGCACTTTTTCTTACGCCCCCCTTGTGCTGTGGTGGCCACCACTGTCGCATTTTAGGAAAAAGGGAATTTTCAATGGCCTTTCCTTGGTTTCCACATCTACTTTAAAATACCTATAGTTTCCCTCACACAGAAAAATGGGCGCTCACCATGGCTGGCGCTCTTTTGCTGCTCTGTTTGTAACATTTCCTACAGAGGACTCAGCGCTCATGGCGCTGCCGGGGCTCCTGTGACTTGGTTGGGTTAGTTTGGGAGCATGCCAAAACATGTGCATGTGCATCCCTCCCTCCAAGACGCAGCGCGACACAAACCCAACGCAAGACATAAAATACACACTCCCATGGGTTCTCTTAAACCTGCTGGCGACCTGTGACCTGTCTTAGGGCGAAAGGAGTCGTAAAAAAAATTAAATTGCCCCTTGGTGGGGTCTTGGGTTCTGCTCAGTCTCTCCAGGCTGCTGCGTTTCGGCCCGAACACGGCCTACTCAGCGAGGCTGCGCTCGGGTATCTGCAGAGGCAGGAATGGGAGAATTATGAACGAATCCACGCAAAAGCGAAGCGACGACACCAAAATCCGTCAAATGAGGGCCTAGAATTTTTGTAAGACAACACACCTGAGCAGAATCCAATTGTGCATCAGAAGCACATTTTTATAAAAATTATAGTCATCTCTAGATTTTTTAAATCAAGAAATTCCTACGCATAAAAAGGCGGCGCGCAGGAGCGGCTCCTAGCGAAGCGCCGGAAAATGCAGAAATAATGGCATTATAAACGTATGTCTCACGTAGTCTTGAAAATGACGAGACACACATTAATAAATAAACATACAGATTCCACTCACACTTATAGAAGTATCAAAAATCCAAGAATTCGAAAATCAACGAAAAGACTTCAATGAATCATGTATAAACTACAGGTATGCTCGTCTCGTATGCCGCATACACATTGCTCGTCTCGTGTCTCTGTGGACGAGTCTTGTAGCAGCGCTAACAACGATAGAACGCGATAGAGGGATTGATTAGAAGGATTGCAGATGATTAGAGGTCAGATCAGGGTGATTAGACATACACACAAGTGCATAGTGACGTTTTTTCGCTTGCGCCCCTCACTTGCCCACTTGTTCTCTCTCTCCAGCGGTAGGTAAGGTGAAAAGGCCCAGGTGGGGCCACCCCCTGGTGGAGTTCGTGATTGAGGTTCAGATGGGCAGGTTTGCTTAAAATACTCGTGCATGCTCGCGCATTCACACACGCATTAAAGGGTAGGCCACGCGAAGTGCGCACGGTAAACCTTGTTTACGCTACCTAGGGGCTCCTCGGTACGTTCTTTAAGAGAACCTGAGGAGTCCCTTAACGCTTGCTTGCTTGACAGGGGAGCTGATCTTTCAGCAGGTTTGCGGACAGTGTATTATAGGTCACACTGAGAAGCGTACAATACGTGGAGTGTGGCTTGGTTCCTCCGCCGCAAACACCCATTCATTTGCCTTTGCTTTACAGGTGGGCAGGTAGGGTGATTGGTGCAGCAGCATACCATTTTTTTCATGCCCTGCTAAACAAGGGCGCAGATGACACAAACAAATAACTCTGCCTCTGCCTGTGGCAGAGCAGGGAGTCCGACTCCATCGACATCTGCGCCGTGCACGCAAAGGGAGCACCTCTTCCCTTGAAGCCCTAGCAGGGGAAACGCGTTGTGGCGTCCCCTGTTAGGCCACAGTTGCTTAGCAGCGCTGTGTTCTCTTGTCTTCTTCACAGGAGGGTCGTTAGGACCCACGACATGTTCTTCAACAACACCCAATAGAGTGTGCGTGAAGGAGTGGTAGTCCTGAGTGGGGGCTTGAGCCAGTTGCCGCAGTGCTCGCCGACCAGGATGGTGCCACTGTAGGGTGTGTAGGGCCTGTAGTGCGTGTGTCACTGTCCCACCCGTTTCCTGCAATTTTAGCAGGGTTGGTGGGCCCTGGCAGTGGTTATGTTAGTGTGTTGGCCACTTAGCAAAACGGCGTTTTCATGCCTTCATAGCTTTTGGTCACCCCTCCCTGTAGTAGACAGATAGGTGGGGAAAACAATACCTGGATTAGTACGCTGGGTATTCCCCAAAGGTTTTGCGCCAGCACATTAATTGGGCGCTTAGGGGAGGGGAGACCCGGGGCGTACCCCGTGGCATCAATAAGCCAACCCTCCAGGTTTAGCAAGAGTGCAGACTTGGGTATAATTAGGACACCACTTCTGCGGCTTGCTCTCAGGACCTCAAGAATAGCACACTCACACATAGGCTTTGGCAGGTAAGGGTAAGGTTCAGTCCTTAGCTTTAGTCTTGGAGGCAAGCGTCTCAGCGAGCCTCAGCAACTCACCAACGTTGTTCTGGGACAAGTAGTCCACCAGAACTGAGTTTAGGCGTCCCTCAGGTAGAACAAACGCAGAGAAGGGCTCCCAGGTGGCCTCTTCGACTCCAAATCCTTCCCAGAGGGTGAGGAAGCGCCAACCCTGGCAATAGCGGTGGCGTAGGACAGACTTCACCAGGTAGAAGCCCTCCTTAGCCATCTCCTCGGCGTTCATGTCGGGGAGTTCACCTTCGTCTTCCATAGGGCTGGCAGCCCCTTGTAGGTCCAGAGCGGCGATTTCCTCGTCGTTCAGCTCCCACTCCTCCCCACAGAGGTCTTCAGGATCATAGTAGCGCTTCAGGTGTTGAGCAGCGCACACCAGGGTCCCCCCTAGACGGGGAGAACACCGCACGGTGATACGTTGTCCATCCACTGATAGAATCTTGTACGACCCGAAGTATGGGTCATCGCTGGTAGAGCGTGGCCAGGCGGGTAGTCGACTGTGGTGCACCAGCACCCAGTCCCCCTCTTGGTAGGTGGCCGGTACTCCGTGCTTGTTCTTCTTAATCCACTGACGTTCCCTCACTCTCTGGAGCATAGCCTTGACCTTGTCCACCTTCGCTTGTTGCTCTTGGACCCATTCACCCACAGAAGAATGGGTGTCCTCTGGATAGGGAGCATGTAGGAACCATGCCGGGCGCCCTAGGAATAGCTCATGGGCCGAGTAGCCAGTAGCTGAACTCTCTTGGGAGTTCATCATCAAGGATATGACGGGGAGTAGTCTCACCCAGTCTCTGGTGCGTTCAGTTTTGCGCCATATACGTACATTCTCCTTCAGGACACGGATCTGTCGCTCACATAGGGGGTTGCTCGTGTGCGAGTAGGGAATCCCCGTAGACACCTGGACATTGAGGGATCTCAGGACCCTCTTGTACCAACCGGTATCTGAGCGTACTCGTACGTCCTCATCGGAGTTGATCTCCTTGGGCGCCCCATAGACACAAAACCACTCCTCCAGGAGTATCTTGATAGTCTCCTCCCCGGTAAAGTGCTTGGTACATGGGAACACCCTGGTAAACCTTGTCAACCCACAGGTTACCACAAGGGCGAACTCATAGCCCCCGAACTTCGGCATCTCCGTGTAGTCCACGTATAGAACACTGTTAGCACAGTGAGGGATGGGCAGGGTCGAGTAGAGACCTCTGTCCCTGATATCCCCTGGTTTACAGGACCTGCACGGGCACTTGTCCACGATAGGCTGGAGGGTTTCCCGCAGTTGGTCGTCAGTCCACGTAGTGTGGAACCACTGCTTGAACAGCCTCAGGGTGCGGTCAGCACCCACATGACCGCTGGACTCATTGGTCCAATTCAGCAGCGCTGGGACTCTGTCACTAGGCACCACAATGTGGTCCTCGTGCCAGAGGTAGCTCTTGTCCCTCTTCCACTGGTCTTGGTTGACCAGGAGGGGTTCAAGGCGTTTCTCCAGGCACTTGTAGATATCCCCAAACTCCTTCAGGTACTCTGATTGTTGGAGTCCATCCAGGGGGCGTATCATCGTCATGTTGAGCTCCAAGTGGACGTCCATACGGCTCAACGCCTCCTTAGCCAGCGCATCAGACCGGGCACCAATCAGGGCGTCGAAGTTGTTGCGGCTGATGTAGTCGGCACACTCGTTCTTCACTCCCTGGATATGGTGTACCGTCAGCCGTAGTTGACTGAGGTAGGTCCACCAGCGCCGTAGCTTGGCCTTCTCAGGTGGGGGACCCTTCTGGAAACTGCGGACCGGTTCTTGGTCGCACAGCCAGACCACAGGGTTACTCCCCAACAGTCGTGCTTGTGAGGATAGCACCAGCATATCCGCGAGCAATTCTTGCTCATAGGTGGAGTAGTTCCCCCTGGCCTGGTTCCACTTCCAGTTCCAGTGGCCCAGAGGTACTAGGACCCACTTGTCATCAGGGTAGCTGTGCTTGAGGGTTCCATCTCGGTTGAGACCTTCCGTCCCCCATTGGGAAATGGCCGAGTCGAACTCCTCTTTCTCTAGTGCTTGCCATTGGAACAACGTTCCATCAGCGCCCACATTGCTGGCATCGGTCACCAGGATAATCTCCCCTTGTGCCCTAGGCACGCCCAAGCACTTAGCGTTGGCTACCTTGTCTTTGAGCCTGTCAAACGCTTGTTGCTCTTGTGGGCCCCAGCGCCAAGTAGTACTCTTCTTGATCAAGTCCGTCAGAACGGCGCTGGTGTAGGTGAAGTTTTTGATGTGGCGGCGATAGAAGTTGCACGCCCCAATGAAACTGCGTACATCATGAAGTCCTTTCTTGGGGTCTTCGTGTCGTACCTTGGCATCCATCAGAGGTTTGGCCTTAGAGGCCGCTGGGGTCCACCACCCATAGCCAACATCAAACCCCAGGTTCTGCATGGTCTCCTGCATGAACTCACACTTCTCCAACTTGGATCGTGTGTGGTTCTCCTGGCAGACCGCAAAGAACTCACCGAAGAGGATTAGGTGATCCTCCCGGGTATTGGTCCCGAGGCATACATGGTCGATGTGAGCCTCCATCTGAGCACCACGGGATATGAGCTCCCGCACCTTAGGTCTCCTTCGTAGGATGGACAAGATCTTGTTCATCAGCTCTTGGAATAGAGCGGGTGCGTTAGCCACGCCAAACGGCATGACCTTCCACTTGAACACCCTCCCCTGAGGGGTGATGAAGGCCAGTAGTTCCTGTGTGTTGGGCGTCAGGTCCACTTGCCAGAATCCGCTCCTCTTGTCCATTTTGGTCTTGTAGCGACAAGAGGTTATCTTCTCCAGGGTAGACTCCATATTGGGAACGGACCCTGAGTGGTTCAGCGTTTTCTTGTTCAGCTCTCCGTAGTCCACTACCAGCCGTTTGGCTGTAGACCCAGGTTTAGCCACCAGGAAACAGGGGCTGCAGTGTAGGGGGTAGTCCGCGTCCTTGTACTCCAGGACTAGGCCAGCGTCGATACATTCTTGTATATGTCGCTCAATCTCGTCGGGCTGCTCTTTAGGAGCTGGATAGGGTCTCCTCCGGATCTTGTGACCCACGAACTCGGGTTTCAACTTGGGGT
The DNA here is from genome assembly GCA_964036045.1 of Eutreptiella sp. 'Long Island Sound 2002'. Classification (NCBI taxonomy): domain Eukaryota; phylum Euglenozoa; class Euglenophyceae; order Eutreptiales; family Eutreptiaceae; genus Eutreptiella; species Eutreptiella sp. 'Long Island Sound 2002'. The sequence continues at coordinate 95,802,040 of OZ038380.1, read as the reverse complement.
CCATCTGTACCAGCTTGTCACATGAGGCTGGAGGGGGTAGTTCTCCGAACACCTCGAGATAGGTCCTTATAAGCTTCTGTACCCGCGGGTCCAATACCTTGATCTTGTCCTCCATGTCCTCGTCAGAGTGTAAGTTGCTTGCCCCCTGAGTAATAGACGTCAGGAAGTGGTCCTCCACCGACTCTTCGCCCGTGGTAGTGTCCTTCAGCCCTTGGTAGGCATATAGAAGGTCTTGTTCAACCATCTCCGGTGGACGATGGCAACATAGGCACGCTCGAGGGGGTTCACATACACATTCCTCCGAGAGGTCGTCCTCCTCTGGGGTCCTCACATGGGCGCCCCACACGCTCTTCATAAGCTTGAGATCTACCTCCCTTTGCCAGGTGGTGATCTTCTGTTCGAGGTCCTCCTCCAATTGGGATAGGTCTCCCATACGTCCTTGCTTCAGTGGCCATGAGCTGCGGGTAGGCTTCGCGTAGCATAGCTTTTTCGCCACCAACTTCCTCTTGGAATCCACATACTCCCTTAGCCTGGATCGAGGGTCCAGCTCCTTCTCCACGGGGTCTTCCACCCTCATGGAGAGTAGGGGTTTCAGTGGGGCGACGTACTCGGCGTTCTCCACTTCCTCCACACAGGTCTGCACGAAGAAGGCGTCGTGCTCAGTTTCGTCATCTGAGTGGATAGAGCTAGGTAGCTCAGATAGTCCACACGCAGAGACTCCATCAGGAACAGGTACATGACAGGGAGAGTTGCGGGCGTTGGTGTCAGTTACGACGTACTCATCTCCTCCGGGTGTAGTCTCAACAGCATCTTGAGGTCGTAGGCGATCCTTCAAGTCACCCAAGGCGAGTCCGTCGCATTCTCGTTGTATAGCCTGGACCATGGTCGGGTCCAGATCCTCCCAGGGGATGGAGGTAAGACCTCCGTCCACCACGCTCAGCATAATCCCCCATTCGGGTTTCCCAATAGGCGTCTCACGACCCAGAGGCACGTAGATGGCCTCATCAGGTAACCCAGCAGAGCTGATAGTCAGCCTGTCCAGGAGGTTTCGCCAGTATTCGTTGCCCCCATGGGCTCCCCAATCGGGGGAACACAGGACCATACGGGAACGTTCCAAGGCCACCTTGCTCAGCACCTTCCCCAGTTCACGGAACCTGGGGTTCCCGTAGGCCATCCCGAAAGAGGGCCAGTAAAATTTGTAGCTGCAGTTCTTCCCCTTGCTGCAGTAAAGCTCCAGTACATGCTGCTTGTCGCTGGCGAACAACTCCACACTCAGGTCTTCTGGAGAGTAACCCAACTCCTTCAGACCTTGGTCCAGGACTTCCCCCAATAGTTGATAGTCCTCAGTTTTGAAGGCCGCCATCATGTTCGAGGGCTCCTCCTTCGATAGCCTCAGGTAACTCGAGGTATGTTCCGACTGCTCCAGTGGCACAGACTCTCTGCCACTGCCGTGGTCCACGTAGAGGACGTAGGGCGCTTGCAGCATCAGGGATTGTATCTGGGAGTGCTGTACGAAGAAGTCAGTCCCCAGTACAAAGTCGAAGGCCTCAGTGTCCATCACATAGAACCAATGGGCGATAGTCCGGGAGCCCATAGGTACCACCACTTCACAGTCCCCGCAGCTGTGCACCACATGTCCAACCTCCATGCATATAGCAGCGGTGGTCATGGTGTTCTTCAGGCTCCCACAAGGTAAAATTTTCTTGGCCACTATAGATATGGTGGCGCCAGTGTCCAATACCCCCAGGTATTCGCGTCCCCCTAGTCGGATACGTACCCAAAACACCAGGTTTTGGGTGCCACCAGAGCGTCCCCGTCAGAACTCCGCGGGACAGGTCACCTCGAACCCCTTGTTCCGCAGTTTGCGGGCCATCCTCATGAAACGGCTCGTCTTCTTAGCGTTGCCGTCATCAGCACCTTCATGCTCACGCTTGGCTCCTTGTTCTTGCTGGGCCTGCGTTTGTGAGCGTGTGGTAGGACCAGACTGCCCTCCAGAGGGCTCGGAGTTCCCCCCTGGATTAGGGTTGGGGTTGCCTCCGTTCTTGTCCTTGTTCTTGTTGTCCTTGTCTAGCTGGCGGTTAGCGCCTCCTCCTCGTCCACCTTGACCCTTGTCTTGCCCTTGACCACGTCCTTTCGACTTGCCCTTGCCGGAGTCGTTGCCTTTGCCTTTGCCTCCACCTTTGCCTGAGCCTTTGCCAGGATGTTCACCCTTAAGCTTCGCCGATAGGCGTTGCTTATGGTAGCACTCATCCTCGTGGTGCTTCCGCTTCCCGCAGAATGCACAGGTGATGGTGCACCTGTAATGATCCGGCAGCTTCGCTTTGGCGCTGGTGTTCTTCTCCTGCTGCTTCCCCTGGACTACGAAGCAGTCTCGCTGCTCGCAGTCAGGGGCGTGCTGCAGGTGGCCCTGCTCGTCCCTGGCAGCACACCAGAATAGCTCCTTAACGTTCTCCATGATACGGGCGTGGGCGTGTTTGGGGGTAGTCCCCTGCCCAGGTCGGGACCCTTGGTACCCTTTGCCATGGCCTCCAGAACCTCCACCACCAGGACGGTAGTTGTTCAAGTGCCGGTCGCTTTCCTTCTCCAGCGCCAGCTCCAGGAGTAGCACGCATAGATCCTCGTAGCGGAGGGATCTAGCCTTGCGCTCCACCGTCGAACGGCACTCGTCCCACAGCTCTCGAGGGAGCTTGGCTACCAACCAGAACAGAAGCTCGTTGCTGCTGTGGGAACCGGGCGTCAGTCGTGCAGCCCAGTGATCCAGATCAGCCGACAGCTCAGAGACCCTGCCAGGTTTGGGGTTTTTGGGCAGCACGGGCAGGTTCTGGATCTCGGCCCTGATGGAGAGGTCGGTTTCGTAGGTCGGGTACTGCCTCTCCAAGGCAACCAACACATCGGCAAAGGTGGCGGAGTTAGTCATGATCTGCCTGACCTGCTTCTTCAGGTACTTGGTCTTGCAGCACTGCAGGAGCAGATCGCACTTGACTCCTCCACTAGCGTGGGTTTGGCCGGTCAATCGTAGAAACCGGCCAAAATTGTCAGCGAACTCGCTGACGTCCTTGCCTGTGAACTCAGGCAGGTTCACCACGATCTTGGAGGTGGCAATAGCCTTCGCCTCCTGAGACCTGCGTCCCTCAGGGCGTCTGGTCTTCTTCTTCTTCTTCTCCTTCTTTCCCCTTGGGTTCTCGGGGTCCTCCGGGTCGTCGTCCTCCGAGGGCGAAGCAGAAGTCATAGACGGCGGCTCATCATCAGAGGGGTCTCCGCTTAGATCACTAGAGCCATAAGGCTCCACGTCCACCATTGCCCTCAAGGCTGTCAGCCCCAGCCGGTCCAGCTCGGCCCTCGTAGAGTTCGTCACGTGGCTGTAGGGCGGCTGGGCCGTTCTCGGTACGAAAGGACTTCTCGGTATCGCTGCAGGGGTCGGCATCGGTCGACTCCTCAGGCTCCCCAGGGTGTTTGTCAGCCCTGCCGCCAGGTGGTTGGCCTGTACTCGGTGGGGTGACATTCCCACCGTGGTAGGTGACGCTTGGGGCGGTATCATCAGGGGCTCCAGTTTCTCTCGGATCTCTTGAGTTAGGTCGCCCACGATTTTTGAAGTGGCTCCTCGGAGCACCTCGTTGATCTCCGACCGCGTCAGGGACCTGTTGGAGGATCTCCCCGATCCTCTACTCCTGCCTCCAAGAGACTCAGGTCCTCTCCTCAACCCACTCAAGGTTGCATACCCAGGTGCATACCCAGGAACATCCACATAGCTTCCAGTAGCGGGTAGTGGATGGGGCCAGTCAGCCGCATACCATCGCGGCGCAGAGCTGGAAGCAACCAGCTCACTGGCAGTAGTTGCCTCAGGGAACGCAGTGGTAGGTGGGCCCATACCATAGGCGGGGGAGGGAGGCATGCCAGTAAAGCCTGTGCCCTCTGCCATAGGCGGGTTGGTTATGGGAGTGGATGTTGCAGCGGCTGGGTCTGGAATTGGGAGTGTGGTGGTTATGGGAGAGGGTGATGTGTGGGGGCCAGAAGCGCTTGGTGCGCCTTCGAAGGTAGGGTCATTCGTCAGGTCTTGCCCTTGTTCCTCTCCTTCGTCTGCTTCGTCTCCAGCATTCTTCTCGCTCTCTCTCTTCCTCCTCACAGGCTGAGTGACCACGTCTTCGACTGAGAGGGCCCTGAAGGCCGTCTGGAGTCCATCCAACGAGTCCTCAGCCACCCTTACTGGCCCATGTAAGGGCTCCGAAGGTACAGCGCTAGGTCCAGGTCCAGGTTCACCAGGTGCTGGCCTTGTCGGTGCCTCAGGCGCTGTCTTCACGTCGGCGTCCTCCTTCCTTGTGTCCATCTTTGTTCGCCCTTCTGCTTATATGTGACTGTACTCCGCGCACTGGGTGTACGGCGCGGGGTTGCTACCGGTGCGCAGAGACAGTCTGCCTCTGCTACCAGAAAAGTTTATAGTGGTTTCAACACTGTGTTTGTGCCTCTCCTGCTGCTTGCTGCTGGTGTAGGGTTTCCTGCTGCTTGTTTTTGAAGATGAAAAGCTTTTGTTTGCTGAAATACAGTCAATCCAGGATAGCCCAAGCCAGAGGTATGCAAGGAGAAGAGAATCAGGATGAAAGCATGAAGGGCTGCAGTGTAAACAGTGAAAGATGAAAGGATATTCACAGAAACTGCAACTCAGGTCAAATCGGATTGCATATTCACAAAGATAGCTGTAATGTTTTGGAAAAGAGTTGGAAAACTGCCCCATTGTCACTCTTTCTCCATAGTGCCATCTCAGGAGATGTGCACTCTTTGTTTTGGGTCCCATATGTGCTGAGGTGGCAGGGCATGTGGCGATGAGGTCACTGCCATGTCACATGGGATCTTCCTACTTAGCTAGGCTGACCAGGAATTGAACCCAGGACCTCTCAAAAAGAGGTGCCCAGCCCCCTAGGGTGCATACCACTAGGACAGCTAGGATTTCATGGAAAAACATAAATAAATTCATAGGCTCTGCCCTGGATATATCAGTTCTCAGTCAACTCTGGAAAAGATGATTTGCCTCACATTGAAGGGGGATTAAGGGGTCCACTCCATATCCTGATTCGGTGTTCGGTTCCATAGGTCAAAATGTGTTATCACCACTTTTGGTAGGGCCAATACTAAGATAGAAATGCCTGGATGCTCAGTGCATCCCTAATACAACTAGAGTATGCCTCAAAGCATTGGAAAAGCACTTTTTCTTACTTATGGGATGCCATGGGCCTCCCATTCCTATCCCTCATGACCGGGTACATCCAGACCCGACTCTACGCCGTCATCACAGCCGCAGGCCTCACCCCCTGGACCGGCACAGACAGCGGGGTCCCCAAGGGAGGCGCCGAAGGCCCCTTCCTCTACCTCCTCTTCACCCTAGCACTGGCATTCGAGCTAGCACGGGTATACCCGGGGTACGCCCCATACCCGCTACGGTCCCCCCTCATCAACTTCGCGGACGACAACCTCCTAACTACGGCAACCCGCCACCTCGACCCTGAGAACGCAGGGCTACCAACGACCACCGAGCAAGCGTCCGCCATTCTCGAACTCACCACAACCTACCTGGACGCCCACCAGCTCCTAGTGCACCCCCGCAAATCGGTCGGGCTGGCCGATGCCAGGACCCCCACCCCCCACATCCAGAATGGCGAACTCCTACACCTGGAAGACACCACAGTCCACCTGGGAGTCACACAGCCCACGCGGCACCACCACATCACACTCCCAAGCAAGCTGGAAGCACGCCTCGCCCGGCTGCCCCAAATTGCCAGGGGGGACCTCCTGTCTACGCAGGGCCTGGCGTACTTCATGGAAGCGGTGCTCAACGCGGCCATCAGGTACCAAGCCCTGCAGCTCCCGCGCCCCCAGGGACGCCCTACGCCACGCTCGACAGCAACTGACGAAGGCATGGGCGCAACACGGAGGCTGGCTTGTGTCTTTCCCCAAGGAGGCCATGATGGCCCACTGGAGCTACTACGGAGACAATACAGGCGCCCCGGTCGACATGGCCTATGCCAAACACGCAGCGCACCTCCTAAACAGGGTGACACACAACCACCAACCTGAAGTCCGCGAGGCGGCAGCCATACGCATAAAAGAAGCGCAAATGGCCCGCAACACCTGCCCCCGGTAGATACTCGCGCAACACGGCGTCTCCACCTCCGCAGGCACTGGCATCTGAGCCGAACTACAACTCCTCCTACCGCACCACACACACGCCATCCTGACAAACCACCACTGCGATCAACAGGGGCCACTCGTGGCCACGCACACCGACATCCAGCGACACCCGGCAGGCGAGGTGCACACCCTGCGCCTCGTGGGGGCCACCGTCACCATAGTGTATATCACCCCAACACAGATGAGGATCATGGCCCAAAGCGACGCCCACCACGCCCCGTTACTTTCCGACCCACAATGGCCAGCACGCCACGTCTTCCAAGCGTACCTCCGCGCATGTCCTACGAAGGCAGGGCGCGACATGCCGGGGCCCAAGGACATCGACACGGCGTACACAGCCTTCCAGGGCCAGCACCCCCGGCCCCGTCCGAGCGAGCACGAGACCCCCAACGACGGCGGCACGATGCAGGAGGAGCCCACCCCGTCAGCCGAAGGCTGGACACCATCCACCATCCTGCTACTAGCACCAAACGGCCACAAACATGCTACCCGCACTGTCCAGCGACACCATGCCCCCTGGTCCATCCCCAAACACAATGCACCGGAGACCCATGTACCACCAGTCAGACACAGTGACCAGGGCATACCAGGCACGTGCTGGCACTGCGGCCCGGCAAGCCCTCGACACTCCGTGGCCCCTGCTACAGCTCATCTCCACCCACTATCACACCCCCACCGCCGCTGCCACCGCCGACCAGCAGGCATGGCTCTCCCCCTGGTTTCACACGGCACCCCCAGACCACCCGGCGCACGTAGCCTGGACCCGAACACCCACGGCGACATTGACTTTCACCAACGAGCGGGCAGACCCGGACAGCGTTGCCATAGAGTACGACCGCTGCGACCCGCACCGCGCAGGATCTCAGGAGGCACCCATGCGCCCCCTACAGCACAAATGCCCCAGCCTCCGCGGCGGCAAAGACGACAAGGAGCGGCGACAGACCATCATGTGCCAGAAGTTCCACCCCAATACGGGATACCTCTCCCACCTGATGTACGCGTATATCACCCAGGGGCGCCCAGACAGGGGCCTCCTCCGCCTCACCCCACGAGCCCAGGCCATCATCACCCAGGGGATAGGCGTCTATGCAGCGCCACTACTACAACCCAAGCAAATCACCGCCAGAACCGCCCAAGGGAACCCCATCTACGTCTATCACCCCACAGCAATTGCCCGCCTACCCATACCCAGCGACACCGACATCATCTACTTCACTGACGCATCCGGCACCCAGCAACGCACCCCCACGGTCGGTTGCGCCTCCGTGCGCATCACCCGGCACGCGGACGGCCTCCACGTGGAACACCACACCGGGACCACCATCTTTGGGGCGTCCTCCCACGGCGAACTGCGCACCATGGCAGACGCCGTCACTGCCACACCGCCACCAACAACGATCCGGCCCCGCAACATCTGGGTAGTCGTGGACGCCACGGTCAACATCCACTTCACCAGGCGCCTTGCGGACCTGCCCCTCCACAAGGCACTCGAGTCCGGCCCCACCACACAAGCGTTGGGACTATGGATGGCCTTCAGAAGCATGCACCCCCAGGACGCCCTACATATCGTCAAACAGGAGTCACACCGCTACGCATACGGCAATGGACGCGCAGACACGCAGGCCAGACACCAGAACACCAGCCACACCCCAGGGCTCGAACAGGTGCGACTGGACACCCCACACCACAGCCACCTGCAGCACCTGCCCCCGATACCCCCGGCCACACAGCCCCCCCAATGGATGCCCGAGGACACGCCGTACACAGATCGAGACAAGCAGTACCATTACCCCACACCCATCCAGCAACTGGCCACCACACTGGGCCACCCAGAGAACACCAAAATCCTCCGACGCCTCGAAGACTCCGTCCACACCCCCCTCTACTACTCCGCCCTGCGCCCGGATAGCCTCCCAGCTAACCTACAAAAACCCCGACTCCAACTCGCCCTCGAACAGCTTCCCCTCCTCAGCCGATACCACCGATGGTATGCGCGCCGCTCGATCCACGTCCCCGCAGGATACACCAAATGCATCTGCAGCCACACGGAACAAGAAACCTGGGACCACTTCAAGGTGTGCCCCCTGTACAGAGGACTGGACACCCTCACAGACTGGAACCCAACCCACACCATCGCACAGCACGCCGGATGGCTGACGCAGTCCCTGGCGACCCAGCAACTCACCACCGTCCTCAAGCAGACGGAGGTACTCGAGGCGGTCCGCAGGGGACTCGTCCCCACTGCCGTCTACACCTTGCTACGCACCCACGCGGAGGACCCCCAGGCCACGGCGGCGCACATGCAGCGGACAGCCGTTGCCAAGACAGCGGAGCAGCTCACATACCGCACCCACAAATACCTGCAGCATGCAGCAACCCTGCCCCAAACACACCTAGCCCACCTCCTCAAACTCCTGTTCTACCAACCATGAGAACCTACCCCGTGACATACCAACACGGAACCCCCACCACGTCTACACACCGTCCACCGAGCACAACACTGGCACAGCACACACCGGCACCACAGGCACCGCACACACTCCCACCAGCATGCGCGCACCACCAGCCCCCATCCCCCCACACCGCCGTCCGTCCACAGGTACCACCAACCGCCAGCCACCGCATGTCCCCTCTGCGTACGCCAGCGGCTACCACAGACAGCCCTGCCCTGCAACCCAGACCACTGGGTCTGCCTGGGAGCCGCGCACCGCCTCACCCACTGCCCCCACTGCGGGGACCTCAACCCCCACCACCGCGAGCGGCCCGCGGCCCCAGCCGCAGCCCCTCCCGCCAGCCACCCCAGCCTCTTCAGGTTCCTCACCGACACCCTCCGGGACCACCTGGGAGGGTACTACGTTGTGGACGCGGCGGACCACGCATGGACCATAGCCGTGGCCACGGGCAGCACACCCCTGCCCCCCCACAGCCCACCCCTACGCCACAGCTGAGGCGGCTTGAACGTGGCGGCCCGCCACATCCTCCTCGCCCTGTACCTCCACCACCGTGACCTACACCTCCCAGACCCACAACTCCCGGCTCCCCAAGCAGCAGCCCTGACGCCAGAAGCGTGGGCCGACACGGCACCAGAGGAGATAGCAGCCTACCTCCGAATCACTTGCCGCCGGTTCAACACCGCCCTCGGCCGACGGAAGGGAACACCTTACCCACTCAGCGCACTCCTCTGCCCGGCACACCAGCCCCACCCCGCACAACAGAAGCCCCCGGAGGGCTGGGCGTCTTTTCGGGACGCCCACCTGGCCGCCCCCAACGAGGCCACCGCCACACGGATTGGCCTCTTGGACCAGGAAACCTACGTCAGAGGCCTCAAGACGAGACTCCAAGAGGCACACCGCTGGCACGCCCGCTCCCAGTCGCTTCCACGGGGACAGGGGGGTTCACCCGCCCCCCGACACCCACCAGGCCAAGAAGACCAAGACAGGTCAGGGGGCCCGCCAGCGCGCCCGCCAGCAGGGCGCGACGCCCCGACCAGGGCCCGGGTCCAGCCACACCGCACCACCCCACGCCCAGACCCCCGGGGCACACCAACAACACCGCCCCCGCCAGCGCCCACCACCACCACCGTACCGCAGCACCCAAACCCTGCAGCCCAGTCAGCCACCACCGCCCACACACGTCCACACCATGCCAGGACCACCATACACGCAGAGCCAGGGGACATGGCACCACCAACACCGCCACCACGCCCCCGTCCCTCCCAACCCCTACCCCCTAATGCCCCCATGCTACAGCGACCCCCACCAGCTACATCCCCACCACGCCCCAGCACAACCAGACCCCACGAACCACCCACCCCACATAGCACACATCACCGCACCACACCGACACGTATTCCACCACCACCAGCCCCTACCACCACACCCACCAACGCCGGGATACCACACACAACCAGCACACCCTCAACACCACCACCACGCGGTCCAGCACCACCTGCCGCCCCCGCTACACGGGCCCACGGTACACCCCCATGGACCTGCGGGGAGCCGCGCACGCACACCAGCAACACCAGGGCCTAGTAGGAGCGCCCCACCACCACCAGCAGCCCCCCCACCCACACCCCATACCAGCGAGCACCATCCACGAGCAGCCACCCATTACATACGGACCACAGCTCCACCCGGACGCCCATGCGGCCGCCTGCAACCCACACCCCGGCACCACAACCAGTCAAGAACCGCAAGGGCCGCACGGCGCACACACGCAACACCCACACGACCCACAGGGACGCCCAGACCCCCAGCCAGCACAACACCCACCCCCGCCCCCCCCCACCACCAACAGCGCCACCCCCACACCAGCCCCCCCCGCCCCCCCCCCGAGACCAGGCCACGGACGCAACACGCGGCAGCCAGCACCAGCCAATTGACGTCGATGCCCCCGCCGACACACGCCACCGCGAATCCCCCCTCCCGCGACCGCCACAAGAGACCCCATCATCGGACCCCACGCGCAACAACGACCCCCCCCCCCCCCCAACCCACACCACCCCCCCCTTCACACCCCGCACCACCAGCCGCCGCTCCGGCCGAACCCTACGCCCTACACGACCCCGCAGCGGTACGGCAGCACCTCCGGGGACTCAGGGAACAGGACGTCGTGCTGTGCCTCCACACCTCCGGCACCAGCACCCGCATCCGGGCGGCCACCCTGGTCCAGGCGGCCACCCTGGGTAAAGGCGTCCGAGACTTCCTCTTCGACGCCTTCCTCCACGTCGCCCGACATGACCGCCCGCCACGCGCCACCCCAGACGGCGAGAGCCCGCCCCCCACGGGGAGCCGGATCTGGGTGCCCCCCATCGACTGGGGGCGACACCTAGTCGGACACCCCGTGCCGGGGCGGGTGGACACCAAGGGCCGCACCCGCTACCACGAGCGCAACATGGCCCACCCCCCACCCAGCGCCACCCCCGACAACACCAAAGGGTGGGAGCGGGAAACATCGGTAGCCCGGATGGCCTCCCTGAGCAACTTCCGGCACCACGTCCCGGCGGACATCCCCACCCCCGACGAGCGGCAGCCAGCCCCCTCCACGTACATGACCCTCATGTACAATCTGTACTACACCCTCTCCATCACCCACTACCACGCATCCACTGACCACTGGGTGGTACACGGCACCGACTCCCTCCTCCTCGCCGACTACGCCCCACTCCCCACACAACCCAGGCCCCGACACGTACGCCAGGGGGGACGACCCGGACGACCCCCACGTCTGGGGCACGTGGGAACGCAAATCCCTGGACACCCTGCTCTCCATCCGCAGCGGCAGCCAGGGCCTTGGTAGGGCGACGTATTGCCTCGCCAAGTGGACCCAACGGACCTGGGGGATCCCCACGGACCGGTGGGTGCGGGTGGTCACGCTGCGCCCCCAGCAGAGGGAAGCCCCCCCAGACCACAGGCGACCCACCCCCCCACGCCCCACCACCCTACAGCTCTGCCCATACATGGTGGCAGCCCGCCTCATGACGCTGCTGTGGGCGGGCCCAGACACCCCCACCCAAAACTTCCCCCACCTCACAGAGGAGGACATGCCCGGCATCCAGCGATGCTTCTTCTGCACCCTCGACTACCTCCAGCAAACACACCCGCACGTCCTGGAGCAGATATGGCCACCCCCTGGGTAACCCACGTGCCCGCGCAGCCGAGACAACGCCGCCACACCAGCACCAGCACGCACGGATCACCAGGAAAAACGCGCGCACACGCCCGGTGCCCGAACCCGCACCCTCGTTTTCGCTACTTACAAGACCCAGCATCATACGCCCGCCCCCGAAGCCCAGGACCCTCCGCCATCTCCCACAGCCCTCTCCTCCGCCTCCGACTCCACAACCTCCACCCCCAGGACCACCTCATCCACCACCACCACCACGTCCTCATCCAGCAGGCCGCGGGGGACACCTCCCAAACGGGCCCCCAAACCCGCCCCCACCGCGAGCAACCCCGCCGCCGCCAAGGCCCACGCCCCGGCGAGGCCCACACCCGCGACCCAGCCGAAACCCAAGACCGCCGCAAAACAGCCACCCAAATCCGTCAGCGCGCCACGACCGCAACCCGCAGCCAAGTCAAACCCAAGTCCAAACCCGGCGCCACGACGGCAGCGCGAGCCCGGCCCCCCGAGGACGTCCTCTATGACATTCGGCCCCAGCCGCCCCAGGCTTGGAGGCAGCAGCGCGCAGCACGGCGCCCCCCCAACCGTCACCGACGCGGCCGCCACCACCTTCATAGCGGAGCGCATCACGGCCGAAGCAGGACGCACCTCGTCCCGCCACCTCTCAAAGCCTGCACCCCAGGCCCACGGACCGCCCCCGACCAGGCCAGAACGACGCCAGGGTCCGCCAGCAGCGTCCCCGCCCCCCTACCAACCCTCGATGGCAGCCCACATACAGCGCATGCCCCACTACCGCCGCCGCCGCGAGTCCCCGCCCAAGCCCGAGGCAGAGACCGTGCGCGCACACCCACACACACTCCCACCAGCATGCGCGCACCACCAGCCCCCATCCCCCCACGCCGCTGTCAGTCCACAGGTACCACCAACCGCCAGCCACCGCATGTCCCCTCTGCGTACGCCAGCGGCTACCACAGACAGCCCTGCCCTGCAACCCAGACCACTGGGTCTGCCTCCGAGCCGCGCACCGCCTCACCCACTGCCCCCACTGCGGGGACCTCAACCCCCACCACCGCGAGCGGCCCGCGGCCCCAGCCGCATTCCCCCCCGCCAGCCACCCCAGTTTCTTCGGGTTCCTCACCGACACCCTCCGGGACCACCTGGGAGGGTACTACGTTGTGGACGCGGTGGACCACGCATGGACCATAGCCGTGGCCACGGGCAGCACACCCCTGACCCCCGACAGCCCACCCCTACGCCACAGCGGGGGCGGCCTGAACGTGGCGGACCGCCACATCCTCCTCGCCCTGTACCTCCACCACCGTGACCTACACCTCCCAGACCCACAACTCCCGGTCCCCCAAGCAGCAGCCCTGACGCCAGAAGCGTGGGCCGACACGGCACCAGAGGACATAGCAGCCTACCTCCGAATCACTTGCCGCCGGTTCAACACCGCCCTCGGCCGACAGAAGGGAACACCTCACCCAGTCAGTGCACTCCTCTACCCGGCACAGCACCCCCACCCCGCACAACAGAAGCCCCCGGAGGGCTGGGCGTCTTTTCGGGACGCCCACCTGGCCGCCCCCGACGAGGCCACCGCCACACGGATGGGCCTCACGGACCAGGAAACCTACGTCAGAGGCCTCAAGACGAGCCTCCAAGAGGCACACCGCTGGCACGCCCGCTCCCCGTCGCCCCCACGGGGACAGGGGGGTTCACCCGCCCCCGACACCCACCAGGCCAAGAAGACCAAGACAGGTCAGGGGGCCCGCCAGCGCGCCCGCCAGCAGGGCGCGACGCCCCGACCAGGGCCCGGGTTCAGCCACACCGCACCACCCCACGCCCAGACCCCCGGGGCACACCAACAACACCGCCCCCGCCAGCGCCCACCACCACCACCGTACCGCAGCACCAAAACTCTGCAGCCCAGTCAGCCACCACCGCCCACACACGTCGACACCATGCCAGGACCACCATACACGCAGAGCCAGGAGACATGGCACCACCAACACCACCACCACGCCCCCGTCCCTCCCAACCCCTACCCCCTAATGCCCCCATGCGACAGCGACCCCCACCAGCTACATCCCCACCACGCCCCAGCACAACCAGGCCCCACGAACCACCCACCCCACATAGCACACATCACCGCACCACACCACCACGTATTCCACCACCACCAGCCCCTGCCACCACACCCACCAACGCCGGGATACCACACACAACCAGCACACCCTCAACACCACCACCACGCGGTCCAGCACCACCTGCCGCCCCTGCTACACGGGCCCACGACACACGAGCCACGGTACACCCCCATGGACCTGCGGGGAGCCGCGCACACACACCAGCAACACCAGAGCCTAGTAGGAGCGCCCCACCACCACCAGCAGCCCCCCCACCCACACCCCATACCAGCGAGCACCATCCACGAGCAGCCACCCATTACATACGGACCACAGCCCCACCCGGACGCCCATGCGGCCGCCTCCCACCCACACCCCGGCACCACAACCAGTCAAGAACCGCAAGGGCCGCACGGCGCACACACGCAACACCCACACGACCCACAGGGACGCCCAGACCCCCAGCCAGCACAACACCCACCCCCGCCCCCCCCACCACCAACAGCGCCACCCCCACACCACCCCCACCCGCCCCCCCCCCCGGGACCAGGCCACAGACGCAACACGCGGCAGCCAGCACCAGCCAATTGACGTCGATGCCCCCGCCGACACACGCCACCGCGAATCCCCCCTCCCGCGACCGCCACAAGAGACCCCATCACCGGACCCCACGCGCAACAACGACGACCGCCCCCCCCAAACCACACCACCCCCCCCTTCACACCCCGCACCACCAGCCGCCGCACCGGCCGAACCCTACGCCCTACAGAACCCCGCAGCGGTACGGCAGCACCTCCGGGGACTCAGGGAACAGGACGTCGTGCTGTGCCTCCACACCTCCGGCACCAGCACCGGCATCCGGACGGCCACCCTGGTCCGGGCGGCCACCCTGGGGGAAGGCGTCCAACACTTCCTCTTCGACGCCTTCCTCCACGTCGCCCGACACGACCGCCCCCCACGCGCCACCCCAGACGGCGAGAGCCCGCCCCCCACGGGGAGCCGGATCTGGGTGCCCCCCATCGACTGGGGGCGACACCTAGTCGGACACCCCGTGCCGGGGCGGGTGGACACCAAGGGCCGCACGCGCTACCACGAGCCCAACATGGCCCGGCCCCAACCCAGCGCCACCCCCGACAACACCAAAGAGTGGGAGCGGGAAACATGGGTAGCCCGGATGGCCTCATTGAGCAACTTCCGGCACCACGTCCCGGGGGACATCCCCACCCCCGACGAGCGGCAGCCAGCCTCCTCCACGTACATGACCCTCATGTACAATCTGCACTACACCCTCTCCATCACCCACTACCACGCACCCACTGACCACTGGGTG
The DNA here is from genome assembly GCA_964036045.1 of Eutreptiella sp. 'Long Island Sound 2002'. NCBI lineage: Eukaryota > Euglenozoa > Euglenophyceae > Eutreptiales > Eutreptiaceae > Eutreptiella > Eutreptiella sp. 'Long Island Sound 2002'. The sequence goes on along the minus strand of OZ038380.1, from coordinate 95,786,782 downwards.
GTACACGGCACCGACTCCCTCCTCCTCGCCGACTACGCCCCCCCCCCACACAACCCAGGCCCCGACACGTACGGCAGGGGGGACGACCCGGACGACCCCCACGTCTGGGGCACGTGGGAACGCAAATCCCTGGACACGCTGCTCTCCATCCGCAGCGGCAGCCAGGGCCTTGGTAGGGCGATGTATTGCCTCGCCAAGTGGACCCAACGGACCTGGGGGATCCCCACGGACCGGTGGGTGTTGGTGGTCACGCTGCGCCCCCAGCAGAGGGAAGCCCCCCCAAACCGCAGGGGACCCGGCCCCCCACGCCCCACCACCCTACAGCTCTGCCCATACATGGTGGCAGCCCGCCTCATGACGCTGCTGTGGCCGGGCCCAGACACCCCCACCGAAAGCTACCCCCACCTCACAGAGGACGACATGCCCGGCATCCAGCGATGCTTCTTCCGCACCCTCGACTACCTCCAGCAAACACACCCGCACGTCCTGGAGCAGATATGGCCACCCCCCGGGTAACCCACGTGCCCGCGCAGCCGAGACAACGCCGCCACACCAGCACCAGCACGCACGGATCACCAGGGAAAACGCGCGCACACGCCTGGTGCCCGAACCCGCACCCTCGTTTTCGCTACCTACAGGACCCAGCATCATACGCCTGCCCCCGAAGCCCACGACCCTCCGCCGTCTCCCACAGCCCTCTCCTCCGCCTCCGACTCCACAACCTCCACCACCACGACCACCTCATCCACCACCACCACCACGTCCTCATCCAGCACTCCACCCCCCAGGCCGTGGGGGACACCTCCCAAACGGGTCCCCAAACCCGCCCCAACCGCGAGCAACCCCGCCGCCGCCAAGGCCCACGCGCCGGCGAGGCCCACACCCGCGACCCAGCCGAAACCCAAGACCGCCGCCAAACAGCCACCCAAACCCGTCAGCACGCCACGACCGCAACCCGCAGCCAAGCTCAAACCCAAGTCCAAACCCGGCGCCACGACGGCAGCACGAGCCCGGCCCCCCGAGGACGTCCTCTATGACATTCGGCCCCAGCCGCCCCAGGCTCGGAGGCAGCAGCGCCCAGCACGGCGCCCCCCCACCGTCACCGACGCTGCCGCCAGCACCTTCATAGCGGAGCGCGTCACGGCCGAAGCACGACGCACCTCGTCCCGCCACCTCTCAAAGCCCGCACCCCAGGCCCAGGGACCGCCCCCGACCAGGCCAGAACGACGCCAGGGTCCGCCAGCAGCATCTCCGCCCCCCTACCAACCCTCGATGGCAGCCCACATACAGCGCATGCCCCACTACCGCCGCCGCCGCGAGTCCCCGCCCAACTCCGAGGCGGAGACCGTGCGCGCACACCCGGGGGTCCACATCCGCGCGCGCCCCCACTCCCCGCGCACCCCCACCGAACAGGACTACGAGGAATCCCCCAGGCCTGCCACCGCCACCGGTCCCCACGACCCCGTCACACCCACCCACGCCCACTCCTCCGCCCAAGACCGCAGGCCCGCCCAGGGACAGTGGTGGCAGCGCTGGACCCACACGCAGCTCTGGGAGCTGCGAAAGTGGGCCCGGGGAGAGCCCTCCCTCGAGGGCCTGGTCCATTGGCCCCGCAAGAGGTTGGTGGAGAACTGCCGCCTCCGGCCGGCGGGGGGGTGGATGCCGCAGGCCGCATGGGAAGCCATGCTGGCCGATGCGCTCCACCCCCTGGGAGTCCACCCCCGCAACCTCCCCGCACCCCACGACCACCTGTATGTCCTCAGGCGCCTGCGGCAGACCCTCCAGGAGACACAGCGAGACGGCATCCGCCTGTGGGACATCACCCAAAGCCCAGCCCCGCGCAAACACACCCCCTCACCACCCCACAAGCGTCGGCGCACCGACACCGGCGGCACCCACAGCACCCCAGGAGCCCTGCGCACCACACAACACGACGCGCCTGACCCCCCGGCCAGCGGCGCCGCCACCTAACCCCTTTACCTAGCAAACCACCACCACGGGGCGCCACGCCAGGCCCTGCCCAGAAGTCACCAAACGAACCGGACGACGAAGGACGCCAACGCACACGACAACGGGCACCACTACGCTTAAAGGCACCGAACCCGGGCCCGCTACCGTCGCAACCGCCTAACCGAGCCGAAACCCAAACACAAATCAAACCCGAGCCAAACCCCGAAACCACTAACCCTTGACTCCTAACCAGGCCCGCCGAGGGAACAACGTAACCACAGCCCACACCCACAGCCCACACAGCCGCCTAACCAGCCAGCTCCAGAAGCAAAGAGACACCTCACCAAACCCACCCTGGCCCAAGGCCGTGTACATCAGGACGCGCGAGCCGCACCCCTGGGGCGCGACCGCCGCCACAGCACCGACGACACACGCCAGAGGACACAACACGATTGCACCGCGGCACCAGCTGCCCGTGCCTGTGCCTGCAGTGTACGCGCGCCCCTGTTTTTCTTTTTTTTCCAACAAAGAAAAAAAAAACCGAAAATTAGGGGGGGGGGAAGAGGGACACAACCACCCAAGGCACACGCGCACCGCACACAGCGCGCACACCGGTGAACGGGAGCCAAGTGGCCCAGGACACCGCACACGCAACACAACACACCGAGCGAGCACACCGGTGAACAGGAGCCAAGTGGCCCAGGACACCGCAGACGCAACACAGCAAACCGCGCGGGCACACCGGTGAACAGGAGCCAGGCAGCCCAGGACACTGCACACACGTAGGGCGGCCGAGGGACAGGAAATAACCAATACCCCATGGGTCGGACGCACTGGGGCGACCCAGCCGACCCACCGGGCCAGTGGCAGGAGCGGTACTCCAAGGCGACTGGTCCGAGCCCGGCCAGGCTGCATCGGGGACCATGGCAAACGTCATGCGGAGCCATGGAAGCAACCGGTGACAGGCGAGCCGGTACACAGTCCAGGAGGGGGTCACCTGCCAAGCAGAGTGGCCCCGCAACTCAAGCCACAAGGGTGAGGCGGTCGTACCTTAGAGTAGCGGGAGCAATACCCCTTGTGGTGAGAGATACTCCACACGGCTGGGCAGCCCCCAGAGCTGCCGCCCAAAGGAGGGGGCATGTGGCCCTACCCAAGGACACATGTGGGGACACCCTCCCACCTGGGACACATGGACCGGGTGGCCGTGACAATGCCTTCCCAAGCACATGCGGGAGCGGCTCAAGAGCTACCTGACATAGGGCAGTGGGACGGACAGGACGTCCCCTTGGTAAGACCTTCTTCCTGCAATGTCAAAGTAGGCATCCCGAACTCCCGAAGATACCTACCTACCTACCTCCAGGAGGCGGTGGTATACCCCAGACATCCCCTTCTGCCGTTGGGAGTCTCTTTCGAGCCACTCCCCCAGCAGTATAGGCTCCCCCCCGGAGGTACACTTCCCCCTCACCGAGGAAAGCAACACTGGGGATCATCAAAATACCACGAGGCCGCTTATCTTGTTTGGAGCCCAATGGTCGGTGAGTCCTATTGCCTCAGCTTCCCAACGTGCCATCATCCTGCACAGTGTAGTACCAAGAACGCGCCCACGCAGATGATTAGTTCCTCGTGGGGTCGGACCAGTCCGGAGTGCCCCCATCCATACGACCACCCGAACTGGGAACACCTGAACACGCGAGCCTACATGAACAGATTCCCTCCCTTCGGAACTCAAAGTTGAGGCCCTTTACTCACCACCCCCTCTGTTCTCTAACCTCCCAGGGGCACTGAGCACTCCTGTGCTGACAACAGGCGTACTCAGTGTGTGTCAGGACAGGCTCGCGACTCCTGTAGAGCTCCACGTACGGTGAATGTACTAACTCCCACGCTCAACCGGGTTCCGTGCTCCAAACACCTACACATCCGCTTGCTTTTGGAGCCCTGCTCCTGCCCTGGCTGTGACCTGCACTCTGTTGCCTGTGGTCACCAGCATGAGCCAGATGGCCGCTTATCGACTTTGCAGCCACCAAGCAAGTGAGTGCCTTCTTGAGCACTTGTTGCATGGGATATGCCCTAATATGATGACCTTGGGGAGCCAACGAAGAGCGGTGCCTTCCTAGACCACGAGGGAAAGGCAAGCAAGGTGTTAGAGACAAGGTGTGTCCACCCTCCGTGGAGACAAGTGCACCCACAGTTAGGACCCCTAACTGGTCCAGACCCCTGGGTTTCTAGCTGTCTCGGGGATGCTATCATACCCCTAAGTCTGCTACCTATGTCTGTATGTTCTTCACTTCTCTCCCCAGTGTGGCTGCCATCATTTGCCTTCACTGATGTTGGACCGAAGGTCCTAGTCAGCTACGTGTACCACTCCTATGGCGCCCCATTTCTGTGCTGGTGCCTACCCTTTGGGGAAACGGCAAAAGCCCTACCTACTAGAGGGGAGGGATAGCCAAGTGTGCTAAGGGCATACAAAACGCCCCTTTTTCTAGAGGCCAAAACCTAACACACTTGCCTGCCCGCAATGAAAACCACGCGGAGAAGGAGAAACCACTATACTACACACACTAATGCCAGCACCAGCCTTCGAAGGTAGGGTGAGCACAACCGCACTCAGCCGCTACCAGGCTCGCTAACCCTAACCCCTATACGCTCTTCTCGAAGCCCATGACAATGAATTCTCAGGTCCTACTGGCCCACCTGTGAAACAACAAGAGAACACAGCGCCAGTAGGCTGCTGTGGCCTGCCACAGACGCCCTCGCGGGTTTTTCTGCCGGGGCTTGGAGGAAGTGCACTTGCTTGTTGTGCGTACAGCGTGTTGTAAGCGTTGTACTTGAAGAAGTCGTTCAGTCCTGGCCATTCCTGGCTGAGGCCCACTGCTGTTTGTGTAATCAGCGCCCTCTTTAGCGTGGGCGGAAAAATATGCTGCTGCACCAATCCCCCTGTACCTTTCCCAACTGAGAGCAAAGCCGGATGCAGGACAGTTTGAGGCTGAGGAACCTAACCAACCACGCCGTATTATACGCGTCTTTGGTTGGAGAATAATACACTGTCCCCAAACTGTCCTATCAAGCAAGCAAGTGTTAAGGACTCCGCCCGTTCTCTTATAGAACGTAGGGCTGAGCCCTGGGTAACCGGACAACAGCTTTACCGCGTGCACAGGGCATGGCCTACAGCCCATTAGTGCATCATGCAGCATGCAGGCAAGGAAGACGAGTCGAAGACAATGTTTTTCCTACAATTAACGGCACAATTTAACCAATCACGAAGAAACCCAACCACGAGGTGAGCTGCTCCTGAGCTTACTCACCTTACTTACCACATATCATGTGTATGCGGAAGCACAATCAAGGCCAGAGCAACCCTAAGCGTTTACACAACCCTACGGCGATTTATAAGCAACCCTAAGCGATTAATGCATGGTGTGTATTATGCACATCTTCCTTTGTTTTCTGCAGGAGACAGAGAGAGAGAATGAAATGACGGGTAACTGCACAAACCTAAAACGAAGCCTAGCGTTTTCAAAAACCCTACTTTAACGCTACGGCAAAAGCTGTAACGAGCAAGCACTTTCTTATCGACCTGTGGAGAACAGAGGGAAGTAAAGAGATGCACAGGGAAAGTGCCACAGCGTGTGAATGCCGAGATCAGGCATATGCATCACAAGCACAGCGCACACACGAACTCTACGTGCCCGCTGCGTGCTCCATTTGTCTGACATACCATGGATTCTTGGTCCTACCAGTGCATAGCAAGAAAGGTGAGCACCTAAACCCCCACAAAACGCAGCGGTAACAACCCTGGCGTTTGTACGAAATAAACAACACAAACACAATGCATAAGTGTGTCATGACAGTAACATACCTGAGAGGCGGGTTGTTCGCCTGCTGTGTTGTTTGGCTACTTGTTTCATTCTTTTACCTAATGTTTATTATTGTTTTGATGCAACTGTACGAAAATTTCTTTCAAAAGCTTTGACAAGCACGGCTCATACCTTCTTTTCCTGGAGCCGTTTAACCTTCTGCAACTCTTTTTCTGGGTCGCAGCTCAGTTGCGCTTGTCTGCGATTGCTAGTTCTAGATAAAAGATGACGATTTGTAACGTCTTTTCGTCGACTTTTAGCGATTTGATTTTCTAAATCGCTACCCTTTTCGCTAAACCACAGGATTCACACCCTGTTGGTAACATTTTGTATTCTTTTCAGCTCGTGGAGGTTTGTGCCCTCCATCGGGCGTATTGCTCCGCCCTGGCCCTTGGTCAGGACATTTACTAAAACGCTGTTTATACAGCGATCGCCGTCCGCATTATAGCGTTAGAGTGTACCCTAGTGGGCAAGGATGAACACTCTAGGGAAGAGTCCCGGGTTGAAACCCGACTTCCGACACATTTTTGCCAAAGGTTTGCGCCGCACGCTGGCGGCTTTTGAGGAATGTTCCTTCAAAGGGACATCATAAACGGTACATTACACTTTTTCTCGAGTGTGCCTACAGTGTGATAAGCTTCCCCGAATTGATGAGAATGTCATATGCTGGTTTGAGGCATTTTCTGAGGTAATTTCAGGGTAATTTGAGCCTTTTTCCTTGGTCCTACTAGCTTGATCAACCAGTACTCCAGAGGGGAGTAAGAAAACGTCACTGCCATTTCTTTGTTGGGGTACTTGACCCAGGCCAAGCCCCCTCTAAACCTTGGGACGTTATGAAGACTAACAATTGATCGCTTTCATCACTCTTTTTGACGCTTTTGTACATTTTTCAACGTAACTAGGGTCATAACCCTAGCCCCCCATGAAGGTCACCCCTACCAATCAAGTGAGCGGACGTATCTTCCTTCATGGAGGTAATACCGAAATATAATAGGCACTTCATGCCTTTGGTCTTGTCCTTTAAGCCTAGTGGTCTCCCACCTCAGGACCCTTATACTGAATTGTTTTTTCTACTTAGTCTGGGCGTACTTTTCAACTGATGCTGAATTCAGTTGCTTGGCCATGCTAGCCAAGACATATGCTGTGTCTGGCCCAGCCTACATGCCCCAGAGTCCTAACCTACTCCATTGCATATCGGAAGGTGCACATGAGGTGCTCCGGGCTGTTTTTGAGGCCAGATTTATACCACTGTTCCATATAAAAATCATTTGTTTTGTCCATTTGTGATTGAATCTTTGTACTGAATCTTGCATTGTCTATCTACAGCCCTTCTGTGATAAACTGGATTACAAAAGTATTCATTGAATCAATCGATATTCTCTTCATGCTCTACTTGCTGCTGTGGTCCTGTTTTGCAACTCCAAACCTGCAGGATTTCGTCAAACCCTTTAGGGGACTAATTAAGGATATTCTTTCTTACAATCTTCATAGTACAGGTATTGGTTATCTTTATACCACCGGTCGCCGTGTATCAGGCGCGCCCCTAGGCCATCACTGAGGGAGTCGAGTACACGTTGGTACTCTGACTGGTATTCTTTCAGACTCCGACCCTCCAGTACACCTGCAGTGCGCATGGACCAGTCCAGCTGGACATCAATAGGCTGGAAAGCTTCTTTGGCCAACGCCTCCGAGATCTCACCTAAGAGGTCATCGCAGTTTTTACGAGATACAAAGTCAGCCATTTCGGGTTATCTCCCCTGTAAATGGTGGTCATTCCACCTGAAGTGACTGAGATAGGTCCACCACCGTTTTAGTTTTGCTTTTTCACCAGGGGGACCCTTCTAAAATGTTCTCACAGGCTCTTGGTCACAGAGCCACACAATAGGGTTAGTGCCAAGTAGGCCGGTTCGGGAAGAGAGCACGAGCATCCCAGCCAGGACTTCCTGGTTGTAGGTACTGTAGTTGGATCGTGCTTGATTCCTCTTCGAGTTCCAGTGCCCAAGGGGCACCAGACGCCATTCATTAGCAGGGTAGTCATGCTTCAAGGTACCATCGCGGTTCAAACCTGAAGTGTGAAGCTGGCAGTGAGACACCTCAGGGGGGTTAATCTGCTGCCACTGGTATAGGGTACCACCCACCCCTACATCACAGGCATCTGTGACGAGTATTATCCCGCCCTTAGTGCGGGGTACCCCAAGGCAGTTGGTAGAGGAGGGATTCTTCTTCAATTCCTGAAAACAGGCCTCCTCCTTGTCGGTCTACCACCAGGGGTGGGTCTCTTTTATAAGGTCAGTCAGAGGGGCTGATGAATATGTAAAATTCTGTATATGGCGCCGATAAAAATTGCGGGCGCTAACAAAACTCCGAACGTCGTGAAGACCTTACTTAGGGTCGCCACGTAACTGCATGTCTTGCAGGGGCTGCATCTTAGATGCAGCTGGTTTCGACCAGCAGTTCCGAACGTCTCAACCTAGATACTCCATCTTGTCACGCATGAACTCCCATTTCTCGGGTTTCATGCGGAGATGGATTTTCTGACAGACAGTGAAAAACTCTTGTAGGACGAGGATGTGATCCTCCTGGGTATCAGTACCCAGCCTGACGTCATCGATGTGTGCCTCCATCTCAGCCCCGCTGGAAAACAGTTCCTAAACAAGGGCCCTGCGTCTCAGGATATATAGGATATTATTTATCAGCTCCTGAAAGCCTGCAGGCACATTCGCAACACCGAAGGGCATGACTTTCCAGCGGAAGACATCGCCCTTAGGGGTTACAAAGGCGAGTAATTTCTGGACTGCTCGGGTTAGGTCTACCTGCCGACTTTGCACGACAATCACTGCAGAGGATCAAAGCTGGATTTGTACTGCATTTTCATCAGAAAGTGATAGCGGGAGCCTGTGCAAGAGAATAGATCAATAATCATGGACTGCAACACAATCCCGATTGAGCATCATAGCAAAAGGCACAATCGTCTGTGCAAACTGATATAATCGCAACAGATTAGGATCCTCTCCATCTGCACACGTGACCAGACCTGCTGCACCCCCCGCCTAGGCTAGGCAATCCTCAGGAAATTAAACTCTCGGGTGACTGACCATAATTGGGCAGTCTGGTGTGCAGAAGACACACAGGCAGCAGAAATGGGGTCAATACAAATACAAATAAATGCAGTACATCACAGTACGCCGCAAGATATCTTACAGCGTGCAACGAAATGCCATCTCTATCTGCATATTCAGTATCTGCATATTGCACAAGGGAAGCCCTGGATCAGGACAACTAAAATCATGCAAACATAGAGAAAATCAGGCAAAAGAAAACAGACACAAATGATTCATGACAAATCAGGCTAGCCCTGCCATACAGAACTCAGGACGTGAGAAATTAATCAAAATCTGCTTCTGGTTCATCCTCTTAAAGTGAAATCGATCCTGAAAACACAAGGAAGTGAGAATTGACAAAACACCATCACAGCAGCAAACACAGAAGCACACATTGTATGGTGCGAATGAAATCATTAACAGAGATATTCATGCCATGATCCCTGTTATATTTTACCCACACATCATTAACATTTCCCAAAAACGTTTCCTGTGTCTCCCAAGTTCCTTCGTCTTGTCCACGCCACTTCACCTTCCACTTGCGCTTGCAGTTTCGCCCTGAACCCTTCCATATACAGCCCTTCACAGCCTCAACAGTGTATGAACCATCCTGAGGCGCACTGTCACCATCTACAAAATAATGAAACGGCACGGGCTGTCCTTTACAGGGGGACACGTAGGGCTTCAGTCTCGTGGCAGGCAAGATCTGCTCACCCTTCGGCGTGAAAATCAGAAAACCTGTTTCACTGAGGCACTGCAGCACCTCACAGGGTCCGAACCACAACCTGTGAATCTTGTGAACACCAGCTTAATAGGGCAAGAAGCTGACCCACACTCGATCACCAACCTGCAGCTGTAACTCTGGATGTTTTTTCAACCAAGCTCGCTTCTCTCGCTCATGAATCTTGGTCAGCGGCTGTTGAACCAACTGGCGTTCCTTGATGACCCGGCCAAAAACCTCCAGTGCATCTTCGTGACCCTCCTCAATCTGATAGGGGGGGCAATCCCCAAACCCAACCGGGTCCCTCCCAAAGACTAGCCTATGGGGGGAGAGAGGGGAAAATCACCCCCGGAAGGTCATTGAGGCTCCACAATGCCAAAGGCAATGCATGCACCCAATTACCCTTCTGATCCGCCAAATACCGCCTTAAACTGTTGGCCAACAGTTTAACAGCCACTTCAGCCCTGCCATTGGACTGAGGGCGGTAAATGACGCCATTGTGCTGCTCAATTCCACTCAGAGGAGAGAGGGTTTCGAAAAAGTCTTTTGAAATGACTTTGTCATTGTCGGACATTATTTCATGCGGCAATCCTGTAACAAAAACACATTTCTCCAAAAAGGGTGAAGCCGCCTTTTCAGCATTTAGGCACTTTTTCAAACATGGAATAGCCATGGTGTATCCTGTTAGTCGGTAGAAGATAACAAAGGCATAATCAAACTTCTCATCACCTACAGAGACTAGCGGTAACTTGGTGAAATCCAGAGCTAATGACCAGAAGGGGTTGTCTGGTATTGGGTAATGTTCCATGGTATCTGGAGAGGGGTGATTGCGTGCTTTGCAAGTTGCGCAGGTGGCACAGCCAGCAATAAGCGCCTGAACGTGAGTGTCCAGGTCTTCAGGGAATGCGAACTTCCGGAGACAAAGCTGCTTTAATTTACTGACCCCTGGATGCGCGAAGCTGTGCATCGCCTTGACAACCATGTCCACCAGGCTGGTGGGCACCAAGATCTTCTCATTTTTCCTAATCTTTCCACGATACAACCCAAAACCTGCGCGTGAATTACCTGCACTGAGATATTTGTACAGTTCCTTCAGATGTTCGTCTGCCTTATATGCTTCTGTCTAATCTGCGAAAAGGACAGAAGTATCACCGGACTTTCGGGAAATCTGGGACACATGCACAGCTTGTTGAGCTGAGGCAATCGCATATGTCCACCTGACACCTGATGAGATTCACCTGCAGCTTCAGAACTGATTCCGTTCTCGCGGGTTGTTGACGTGGTGGACACACCACTAATTCTGGCTGCCCAACAGGGTGCCTGTAAACCCCACTGCTGATGGTGCATGCGTCGCAAAACACCCTGTGCATATACATTCCCTTTATCCATTACTGTATGGTCATCGGGAACAAGTTCAGGAAACATTTTCCGTAATCTCTTCTCAACGGGGGACAGGTCTCTAGCAGCACCTTCAGTCTGTCCTGCCTGATACGACTCGCAAGAGGCACGAACTGAGCGCAACAGTCCCAGTTCTGCCCTCTCCTCCCTCAGGAGACGTAAAACATCTGCAGCTAAGTGCTGGTCCTCCCACTGACGTGATACCTAGAGTCCCACGGTAATCATGGTCAATGACACCTGCGGCAATATCAATGCTGTTCTTCAAACTCATTCCGGACCTAGGGGCCACTCTGGCGTAGGTTCCAGGAGGTGTGGAAATAGCCAGGTCTGTACGCACCAATTTGCGACTCCATGGATCTATGACCACCGATTCTGCAGCAGATAAATCAAGTCCTGCTGCACCAGGCGTCCCCCTTGATGGAAGTACTGCCCGCTCACAGAGCCTCATGATTTTCAAATCAGAAGCACTCACCTCCAGTTCACCCCCCCCCTGTCCATCAACTCCATCCAGGACAACCTGTTACAGCCAATCACGATGCCGGTGAGAAGGGGTCACTGAATTACGTGTTGATGACGCATGTACACTGGATCCTAGCTGATTTGCCTGAGCTGAAAAGTTTTATCTCCACCTGGAATAGGGACAGACCCCAAAGGCTGCAGCGGTATGGATTCCTTTGCATCCCACCTCCAGCGGTGGATGCAACGAAGGCTGTAAGTGCTGTTTGGAGCACTCACGATAACATGTACATTTTGGTGAACAAACGCAAACTGTACCTGAGTTGGTCTGGGATGGGTTGACATTCTCCTGCTTCTCCGCGGTTGATTCAGCACTGAGTGCCTGGTGACAGCATCATCTAGCCACAAACATTCTCAAGGCTCACCGGCCTTTCCTTGGAATGATTTTTGATTGTGGCGGGTCCGTTTGGCAAGTGGGCCTTTGGCTAGGCCTTGTCTGGTCATTTTCAAGCAAGTGATCAAGCAAGCTTACATTTTACAAGCAAGAGCTCACTCGTTACTACAAGCTTTAGGCAAGCCCATCAAGTACATTAAGCACATACAAGCCCTCATAAACTGTCTGAAGCACAAGGGTGACAGGTGTGGCCATCGTGCCCGTGTTCTGCATTGTGCCTAAGTGTTTTTCTCGATCCCTTTACCCTGAGATCATCGTGAATTCTTTCCTCTATTCAGTGAGCTACTGCGCGCACGGTGGGGCCATGGTGGCCGTGTTTGTTAGTGGCCTAAGCACGCACAAGACGGAGGCGGGCACAAGAAAGTAATGCATCGCACAGCAACATCATGGCATAAGTTGTCAATCACAGTGTTCACGGTTTGAATTTGTGTAAAAAAGAACCGTGGTGGCTGTAAGGACTGTTACCACGTTTGCCCCGCGTTGCATTGCAGGACAGGACCGTTAGCCCCCCATGGTAACAGTCCCCTGGCCCAAGGCCATCAAGTTTGTGGTTTCCTTCATCTTTGTTTCCCTGACCTATATCTTTGCTTCCCCAACTGTTCCCTGTTGCAGGCACAGTCCTAAGCTACGGTCACGCTCTCCCGTCGCTGTTGCTGACAGTTTTTCCCAAAAGTAAAATTTTGGCACTGTCGCATTGCACCGTTTCAAGAGTACCATTACCTTCAGATTTGTTTAAAAATGTGATTTCACTTTGCCTTTAGTTTTACTTCTGGGCAAAAATACCAATTTTACCTGCTGGACCCCACAATGGCTTATGCGACACGCGGCGACCAGAGTCTGCGCACAACAGCTCGCAACTTTTTCTACTAGTTTTTGCGGGATCGGCGGCATCCCCTTTTTGGATTTACAGATTTCGGCGGTGGTTCGATTCCCGCCGATCGGGGCTACTTCAGCGGCCGTGCGGCCCGCTCCTTGATTGCCAGCGGAGATTCGAATCCCTGTGCGAGGGATTATGTGCCAACCCAATATTTGCTGATATTTATGGCTGCTACGTTCCTCTTGGGCATATACTTCCTGCCCGTGGCAGTCGTTTTAAGTGGGGGGGTGAAACAGGTCACAACCCTACCCTAGCATATTACCCTTCAGAGATCATTATATGGGATATATATGGGATGTTGTATATTATATTCCATTTCCTTGTCAGGAACATAGGATGTGGGATAAATAAGGCAATGTTGGATCTTTGGGAGTTATATGATTTAGTGGATGATAGGGTGGATTTCTCATATGTGCATATCAGGTATTTCATTGGCGATGTGTATCATATGTGTTTGCAAGATACTATTCAGTCAACAGAATGGTTATGTCTTCTGTGCCAAGCAATGTTGATACCCATGCCACTCCGACCTCTGCTCCTGATCATACGGTCTTGTTTCACAGTTCTCAACCACGTGCAGCCATGTGTTGCGCTGCATGCTTATCTCCACACAAACGCCCCTCTTAGAATATTTTGTGTGGTACTATAGCTAGATTGCCCCACAGGAAAAGCAATCCTCAAACGTTTCCAAGGCGGCAACACCAAAAAAGGGGAAGCGGTTCCAAAGCTAGCAGCGATTGTAGCGACACTGGGGATGCAATGCATTGGACGTGTGCCTGTTAGCAAATGCACTACCCAAACAACTAACGCACTGCGCACGACGTGCCTTTGTTTTTTCGTTTGCGATCCGTGTATTGCAACCCTTGCCTACGAAAAGCTTAAAGAAAAATTCCTATCCCGCGGCAGTCCCCAATTACAGCCATGCCCAGAGTTGCCATAAGGGTAGGGGATGGCAACCCCATCCATTTCCGGGTGAAGTTGATGTGAGACCCTGCCTTCGCGATAAGCAAATGACGTGGCACTGTAGGGTGTCGGACCAAATCGCCTTTGACATTGCAGTTTGCACATATTTCAAGCGCCAAAACAGCCAAGTGAAGTTGTTGAGTTTGCCACCACCCTACGCCCTACAGTTTGGCTTTGGTAGTGCTGCTGTTTTGGTTTTCTGCATCTTGGTAAGATTTAGGAGCCGGCTAGCCACGGTACACAACTTTGCTCCATGGTGCAAAATTGGGGTGAAAAGCTGATCACTTTTTTTTCCCGGCTCCAAAAAACCACACAGCCGCTCCCCTATCTCTCCTCAGGAAATTTTAAGTCCCACCCAGCCTTAATCGAGCACTTGGACTGGGGATTGACCTTGCACTTCTTGGCGTTGGCGCCATTGCCTGTGCCGCCTCCGCTGGTTGCTAAGATTAAAGAACCCTTTTGCTCGCCCTCTTGCTTTTTTTGGTTGCATGGTGGCGTTGAATCCACTACTTGCACACAGGGCTCAGGACCGTTGTTCTTCTCCGAGGCTACCTTTACCGCGCAGCCTCACATGGTTTCTTTCACCAGCCCCCGGGATACGTTCAGCACACTGCTTTGCTCTTGCTTCTTCCGCTTTCTTGTGCATTTCACTTTCGAGGTATTTCAAATGGCATTCGTACTGGTAATCACACCATTTGACGCAATAGCTGCACGTTATTGTAGAGGCGGAAGTGGTGTTCATGCTTGACCTCCTATAAAGTTGCAGGAGGCACTACAATCGTCCATCACACTCCGCGGTGTTGCAAGTCCCTCCTTTGTTGCCTGTGGGACGACGGTAGAACAGATTAGGGACACCCCCAGCGTTGGAGGGGGGTTTTTTCCGCATGAGGTTGACGTGCCCTCCTCGGCCCTTGCCCAGGTTGGGATTAGAATAGGTGGGGGGGTGGGCATCCGTTCAGAGTTCCCTTCGGCGGGGTTTCCCTTCACAAATACTTGTGCAGGTGTTTTCCCGTGCAGCATTCATTTTACCTTTCCATTCCTAATTTGAACAAGAAATCGATTTGCTCATCATAGCAGTATGTCTCGGATTTCTGCACAGATTTTCCATGGCACTTCTGCGACGTTTTGGGGTGTATTTTGCCCACTAGCGACAAATGTGGTTCAGTGAGGCGGTAAGAGTTGGGCTTCGTCTGCCCTATTGGTTCTTCTAGCCGCGCCACGAATTCCAAGATGCGTGCAGGGTATGGGGAGTTCAAGGAGCACAGCTAGTTTCTCGGTTTCAATGCAAACACTCAAGTGGGTTTCGTAGATTGGGTACCTTGGTCCCCGTATATTGAGGAAATCCCCCCTGTTCCTCCTCTTGTGAATGGCAGTTTTGACATTCCATTGCGACTTTTTCTTACAAGGCTTTTTGTTATTGTACATTTGGTCCTCACATCCGTAATTCGTTGCAGTGTGAGGAACAAGAACTCATCAAACTCTTGCCCCCCTTCAGGAGGGTGTTTCCTACCAAAGTGTGAGAGTTCCATCTCAAAGTGAGCCGTAGCTATCGCATAAGAGGTTCCTAGTAGCAAGAGTCGCCAGCAAGAGTCAAGCAATAGCCTCTAACCTCCTCATCACGAGTTTCAGGGACACAACAGACAGGCACCATCCAGACACGAGGATAGACTAGACTAGGAAAGGAGTCCATAGGCGTGTTGTGCATTCCCCGACAGCTTTTCACATCCTCGGTTAACACTTCCAAGCCAAGGGACATTGTAAGTGACGGCTTCCTCAAGTTTGCCAACGCTAGCTTGGTTTTGAGTGCTACTGACAATGCACTTAGGTCGGGCAATTTATCACTGGCCCCCCAATACCTTGGTTAGCAGCTCACCCATCTCGTTTAGACCCCATCTTGGCGGCTCTTTGTGAACTTCAGGCACTCAATTGACCTTCGTAGGAGGGAAAATCTTCGGCTCTTAGGTGGGCGTGGCTGCCCTGGACTCCTAGTCGTCGAACATCTCGGCCGCCTCCACCGAATCTTCTGCGCCAAGCCAGCTGCTCTAAGGTAGATGTCCACCTTAGTCTTCATCTTCTCCTTTTGTGCAGCTTGTACAACCGAGGAAGAGGAAGGGCAATGTGAGCAAGCGACCACCTAGGCAAGCAAGGCCGCCAGCGGACCGTGCTGCCCTTAGTCTTTTCAGGCCTCAAGGGTGAAGGGAGGCGCTCCCACGGACGGGGGTACATAGTCCAAATTGAGGACTTGGATGCCCCCTTCGATTTTCTCCGCCTCTTGTTGCTTCATGCTCTCTTTGAGCGCCACTTGCACGTGGAATGCCACCTGTAGATGATGCACCCGGGAGAACTCGGCCATGAGCCTTTGGCCTCGTGGTGACAGGCACGGTTTTTGACCTCATGGTGACAGTGTTTTGAATTTTAGATGTTTTATTTTTAGACCTTTTTTTTCTTTTTAGTGCATGTAAAGAAAATATTTTCCATTTTAATCAAAAGAATTTTCTGTTCTCCACATGTTTCACAGCACCTGTCAAAATGAGCAGTGGCCCACAAATGGGTAGATCGGGTACATGCATTCAACTTCTGCTTTTATCATTTATTTTCTGCTTTTATTACAACCGTGTTTCTTTCTCTTTGCATTCAATGAATGTAACTTTGTTTGCAGCAAAATTGTGTAAAATTTACCTTGCAGCAAACAAAGGTACAAAAAATTCGTGATTCCGTGTAACTTCTTTTTCAGCGGTAAATGAAGGTATGCAAATATGGGTGGACATGCATTTACTGCAACAAAAAAAATTAGACGTATTACGAGATCCACATCTTGTAACCAGTTCAAAAATATTGGAGCAGGTTGGTAAGTGGGTATCGGCGATCGCTAGGAAGGCAACCCTGGTCCCCTACTGTCACCCTTGTGATGAACAGGATGAGCGTCCACTGTGGAAAACCCCTGAAGAGGGGGGTTGACTTATTGTGAGGTCGCGCTCCGGCTCCCTCCCCACGGGATCTGAAGACGAGAGCCCAAACAAAGCGCCTCCCCACGGCGTGGGGTGTGACCGCCGGTGTACTTCGGAGTCCCACATCCGGCAGGGTGTGTCCCCACACAAACACGTGGTTCGTGCGCCGCCGGCCTTTGGGCAGAGCCTCTAGAGGCTCACCGAACACTAGGCGTATCCCTTTCCCGTGTTTCTTTTTTTTTTTTTGCATCCAAGCCATGAAAGTTTTTTGCCGTAAAATTGTGCAAGTTTTGCCTTGCACTAAACAAAAAATTCGTCACGCCATGTAATTTCTTTTTAGGCAGTAAACGCACATATGCGAATATGTGTTTAAATGCATTTACCGAAACAGAAACAATTGGACATATTACAAAGTCCCGATCTTGCAACCACTTCAAAGGGATTGAAGCAATAATTTGCTAAGGAGGCCCCCCTTTCTGCTTGTACAAATGACCACAAATCACATAAAAGTGTCAACAGATGAGAATTCGCCTCTGTCAAACTCAGAATGCATGCTCAAGCAATCACAATCCATAGTCAAGCAAAACACAAAAAGATGTTCAACCACACAATCGCTGCCAACTGGGGCCCATTGGTGGAGCAGAACGTTTCTTCTTCCTCAGAGCACCATCCTTCGACGACTTCGGATCACTCTCATTTTTCGTTCCTCAAGAAGCAGAATGAACATAGGCTGGACAGCTGACTTAGGAGCAGAAAACAGAACACACTGATTAGGGTGAATTTTGCCCTTTGCCACCCTCCACTCACCGAGGTAGTGGGTGCCGGCTGAACCCCTTCAGGGTGGCTGTCGCAGCATAAACCTGGGTGCAGTATGCAGAGTTATACGAGGACACTACGAGGCACATTGAGAGATAACAGCACTATGGAATCAGAACGCCCGTTGCAGCAATGCTTGGAGGCATACCGAGGGCAACACATTGAATAATGTCAGGGAGAATGGAATGCACCCTGTTTCTTACATTGCAGCAGAATACCAGAATGGAGTGCATACGTGACTACATAGTTGCTTTGCGGCATTGCACAAACCCTTCTCCAGAAAAGGGCTGTCAACACAATGTTGTACAATGGCAATGCCAGAGTTGGCATCATTGCTAAGTGGTTCGAGCCCAGTTAGGAGCCCAACCATCAGCTGCAACAGGTGCGGCAGGGAAGGAAGTGCACCAAAGAGAACAGGGCATCACGAACAATCAGGATGGCAGAAATGCAAATTAGATACCCCATTCCTTCAACCGCTTTCAAAAACATGCAACAGCATGTGGCTGGCAGACGACACCACGTTTCGGGTGCACATGCCGTCCATGCCGCAGAGAAGAAGATGAAAAAAAAACACATACAACAAAAAAGCACAGCGTCAGAGGGTCAGGAGACGGTTGAAAATGTCAACGAAGGCTTGGCTTCTGCAGCCTGAGCCAGAGCCAAAAGGCACAAAACCACCTGCAGGTTGCATAAACGCTCCCGCAATGCAGCTGCTCACTGGTATTCAATCGCCTGGGTGGATTTGCTCGGGGTACGGGGACCCTGCGAAATCATCAGCTGCTTGGCACGCTTGATCTCCTCACGCTCGGCCGCAATCTTCACTTCCTCGTTCTTCGACAGATGAGCCCTGTACTCCACCATCTTGGAACGTCTCTGAAGGTTGCCCTCTTCCACCTCCTCAATGGGGTGCACAAACTCAATGCCAGCTTGAATCAGTGCCTCCTCGGTCGGACGGAACAGCTCAAGGGCCGTGGCCATCTTATCTTTCAACATTTGCAACTCCTCTTCAATATTGGCGCGCTCCTTATACAGGTCCTTCTTCGAGTCGGAGTGCTTCTTGGCATTGGGGTCAAAAGTCTCGATGCAGAACTCAAGTTGAATGTGGGTGGTACGGATGTTCCGGTCAATTTCCTCCAGCTTCTTCTCCTTCTTGTAAACCAGCTGACCCAAGGTCTTGTACAGACGACGGAACACACCGAGGTACTCCTGGTGCACCAGAAGGCGCAGGTCGGCAAGCTCCTGGTTCGTCTTGTCATAGCGGGCCTTGATGGCAGAGCAACCCTCAGCAACCAACTCCTCAATGATCCCGATGGCGCGGATGGCCAGGTCGCAGTTATACACTGTCAGCTCCAGCAACTTCTTGTGCTGAGACACAACGTCCAGGAACTGCTGGTACTCCACCTTTCGCTTCTCCTCACGGTCGTTCTCCTCAATGCGACGCTTCACCTCCTCGAACCGCTCAGTTCCCAACTTCTGCAGCTGCCGCTCCAGATCCTGGATCTTGCGCCAGCACTCCTCCTGTCGGTCCTCGTTGTCCTTGATCATCTTCTCAGACTTGTCCTTTTGTGCCGCAAACCTCTTCATTGCCTCGGCATCCTCCAAATCAGCCTTCTGGATGGAGTCGTGCACATGCTTCAAATCCGTCTCGCACCGCTGCTTGAGGCGCCGCTTGGCGTCTTTCATTGCGCTGGTCTCCTGGTAGGCCTTCTTCTGCACCTCATGGATCTTGGAGAACATGCGGTTCTCATCATCAGTCACCCCGATGATACGGAACTTGTCACGCACAAGCTCAACTAACCGCTCCAGCAACTGTGCCTTAATGTAGAACTGCTCCTCAGCAATCGACATCTCACCGTCGCTCAAAGCGATGTTCCGGATTTCCTTGCACTTCTCAATGCTCATCAGCTG
Source organism: Eutreptiella sp. 'Long Island Sound 2002' (assembly GCA_964036045.1). Taxonomy (NCBI): domain Eukaryota; phylum Euglenozoa; class Euglenophyceae; order Eutreptiales; family Eutreptiaceae; genus Eutreptiella; species Eutreptiella sp. 'Long Island Sound 2002'. The sequence continues at coordinate 95,767,336 of OZ038380.1, read as the reverse complement.
CTGGTTGATCTGTTCCTCATTACCCACCAATGCTGCCTGCACGTTCTGCACGTTCATGCAGTCCTCCAGATTCTTCAACACGTTTACTGGAACCTGCGCAAGCTCTGTGGCATCCAACTGCGACCGGCGCAGCTCCTCTTCCACCTTCTCGAGCTTGCTCAGTCCGTTGTCAATGGTGCCAGTGAAAGACACAATGCGGGTCTTGTTACGATGCTGCTTCAACTCCTGAAGGGTCTTCTTCAGAGCAATGATATCCATGAACTGCGGCTTGTCCTCGGGCTTGTACAGCTCACGCACAGACATCTCCAAACCACACACACGCATCAGCTTCTGGATGTCGTAGGCCTGGGTAAGGTTCCATTTGGTACCGGCCTCGACAGCAGCCAACAACTCGTGGGCCTTCTCGTGGGCAGCAGCGAGCTTCTGCTTCTGGGTCTCAGACCACTCGCTGACGTGCAGCTCCTGAACGAATTCCTCGTTCTCCAGACATGCCGTCTTCAGCTTCAAATTGTGGATCTTCTGCTTCCGTGCAGCCTCAAGGGTGACGTCAGTCATGTTGTTTGCGACTTAGAAGCTGTGAAATGGATGGGCTTGCAGATCACCAAATGGGAACAACAACTCATCTCATAGGCAGGCAGACACGAAGATGGAAAGGCCTGCGTGCCCAACACCTGCACACAGCCCAACCCTGAGCCTACAACCAGGATTCTGCACAACCATCAGCACGTTATGATGTGACACAAAGACCTTTTTGAGATGTCTGTGACACAAGACAACCCTTTTGAAACCCACCCTGGCACCGCCATGTGGATCTCTGTTGAGCCTGATGGGGTGTCACAGATCAGTCCGTGATGCCAGTACCCTGTAAGGAGCACTTTATACCCTGGTGAATCGATGGTCCAACAGAGTTGGTGGAATCCCTTTCAAACCCGTTCAATATTTGCCACCTTCTTATCACCTTCAGCCAGGGTTCCTGGATCCGATTTGAGAGCCGCCATTTCACGTGTTTCAAGCCCAACACAACTTTGGCTGCCTTTGCCCACAAAACGCGACATGCTATTCATTGTAAGCAGGATTGGCATCAGACTCATTGAAGCCTGAATTGGCCTTGGAGTCAAACACATCTGCGGGGTCTGATCCAGAATCACAATCAGAACTGGAGCTGGGATTGGAATCAGAATCCAAATCAGAGTCAAGCCTCGCTTCTGAGCAAGAATCCGATACCTTTTGGCTTCGCGGGATGCGAAATGGCGTTCATTGGCTGGCACATTGCAGAATAACCGGTCTTACTTGCCTCCAATTTCATCCTACATGTCCGACATGCCTCTCCCCCAAACCCCAACACCTTCCAAGCCTCAGGCATGCATGCCCCAGGCACCCCCTGCGCTAAGCGTCAGGATCTTTTGCAGCCCTGACGCTTAATTGATGCATTTTCCCTTTGCTACCACTACTGTCTGCTACTAGCAGTGCACCAACCGCTCTGATTCCTGCCAGATTATGTTTCCCTACCTCTTTTCGCATCACCTTTTGAACCTCCCTTTCGGCACCCCTTACAGCAAGCACATCCCTGCCTACTTCCACCCCGCCACTGCCCCTGAGCTTCCCTATCCCCCTCATTCCAGCGCTCTAGAATTCAGAACTGGAAATAGAAAAGGACCTCTACAACATGGAGGTGGCGTACAAAATGAGCAGATATGGATGGAGATTTGGGGATGGGGTAGGGAGGTTGTGTGTGCCAGTGTGCACAGTGAAAAGAATAGTGACAAAAATAATTGTAGGACATGTTGGCTGAAGGAAACGAGTTTGTTTTAAAATAAACCATGGACTCATCACTCTTAGAACACTGTTAGAAGACAAAACAGCACGGTCATGATGTGTTTTAGTCTTGCCCTGTGTATTGTATGCCTGATGTTGAGCCACTCATGGTTGTAGAGTGTTTTCCAAATTTCGGATGGGATTGCGGCATCCTGGCATGAGGTAAAAACTTGACTCTTTCCTTTTCTTTAAATTGTAACATTTCTCACAGGACCATTCTGCAAATTCGCCTTGACCCCACCTCAGCTTTGATATTGTACTTTCAAGACAAGGTGAACATTTGAAATTGGAATGTTGGGGACAAATGTCTTTGCACAGAAACAAGTTCTGATTAATAGGCTCCAACACCCTGCCCCTAAATTGCTTGCTCTTTGAAATAGGTTACTTTAGTGGCACCCACAACCTTTGAGGGGTTTGGAGATGCTTTGCAATATGGAGATAAAATTTCAACATAGGGTCTGCACTTTTTGCTACATTGTACTCTATGGTGCTTCATAATAAGCAGCACCCAATGACCATGACATTGTCAGATATCTGGACACTCACTTTTGCAGGTTTGAGCTCCAAGAAATCCATGGCAATGGAGGTGGAAGGCACCATGGGGATAAAAACTGCATGTGATCTCCATTGTGCTCCGAGTGTCCTTTGCTGTGAGTCGTGGTCCACTTCCCTGAGATAAATGCTAAATCATGTGACCTTGTTTCCTGTGCTCCACTTGCTTGTGCAGCACCATAAACTAATGGCCCTTCCATCTCTTTCACAAAAGAAAAAGACGGGCCACATTAGGCACAAACATGCTGTAAATTGCAACACCATACACTTTCCATGCATCTAGATAAAGACAAGCCACTTATTTCCCTCCTGACCAAAACAGCTGAACAATCGTGGGCATGGGGACTGAGGCTTTGCCAAAAACCAAAGTTTACCTCATGGATGTCTCCCTGGTTCTAGTTGTGCTATTAATTGTTACAGCATGTTAGGAAAGCAGCCCACCCACCCACCCATAAGGTGGATCTGTCCATCAGAGGAATGGCGGCCTCCTTGATCAAATACCCACTCTTGGGGACATCTGCATGAGGACTTTTTGATAGTTTCTGGGTGCCTATATGGGTGTTTTTCCGGGGGGGGGGGGGGGCTGAATGATTCACTAAATCGCCCGAGTTCATCCAGGATGTTCCATTGGAGGTCTCACCTGACTCTGCTAGACGAGGACCTCAAGTAGTGGCATGAAGACCAGGAGGTTTGGCTGCAGTATGAGCCCATGAGCGTCTCACTGTTTCTGCTTCGGACAGTTCGCCAATCTGGTGTTCCACTAGGTGCACAAGCCATATTTGCTGGTTGCCCACCTCATTCAGAGACTTAAGGCTGCAGCAGCTGGCATGGAGGATATTGAAGTGGAATGGCAAAAAAATGTGGCTCACATACTTTTGGATGGGAGGCGAGACTGATGGTGCTCCATGCGAGTGAGGACCATATCAATTTCAGCAGGGGGGGATTGGGGCTGGGGGTATGGGTATGGTATGGCTTGGACCCTTATGCCAGGCCACCTCCCTGCTAGGCTCCTGGCCACATGCTCCCACACATCCTTGGAGGATCTTGGTGACTCTTTGGGTGCTCAAGGCCTATGGGGTGGTGCCACTGACGCCTTCGCGATACACCTTCGCGATAGACGGATGAAACAATCATACTACAGGGTACACGCATACTTACAAGCCTTGTTGCTTCACAGCGGATGCCATTGGATGGGTCGGGTCCATGTTTTGTGATTGCCGGGGTAGATGCCTTGCACATAGGGTGATGGCAGGGTTGTCCTAATGTCGGAATGGTCCCACTGTAATCCTCACATAGTGAGGCCTGGAAACTGCGTGGTCCAAGCACTCTCGGGCCAAAGGGTAAGGATCACAAGCCCCCTCTGAGAAGGACCCTTGCTACCATCTCGGAGGACCAACTTGATAGGGTGAGCCAATGACCACAGTCTCATGTGGCAAGCATGGACGGGCTCTGGGCCACCCGGGACACTCAGGAGGATTAACCCTACAAGTCCATAAGACCCCTTGTGACAGTCAAAACCATGGACAATCCCAATGGACCACCTTGCACATACATGGTTGCCGGTCATGGGACCCAGATACCGGGCACTTGGCCCCTCGTACTCAGGGGTACCGGAATAAAACTGTATGAGACCCCCACCCTACTGTACTAAAGCCACGCTCACCAAGAGACAATGGTTGGCAACTGCTACTTCTTCCACTCGGTGTGGCAGTGGCATAGCTGCCACATCCAGATAGCACTTCCCCAGGGGTTGGTGGTCCTTGGTGGTGGGGGGCCCTGTCTAAGCCCATCCTAATTTGAGGATTGGGCTAGGATGTCAGGTTTGCAAACCAACATGACCCTGACCTCATGCCAGACTAGCTTAGTTCAATTGTGATGCTGTCTTCTAGGAAAACCTTCTAGGCAAACCTGGTGTTCAAGCAATCTTTCACTGCCGGATAGGTCAAGAAGGCCTAAGGCAGTGGCCCAAACAGCATAATTGCTGGAAGAACAAAGTGCAAACCAGAGGTCACAAGAAGGTTGGGAAGAAGCTAGCCACTAAGCCACAAAGTAGACATGTAACAAACTTGCAACCAAAACAACCAACCGAAATGGCTAGCTGGCCGGAGATGGCGAGACAAAACATGAGGAATGAAACCGGAGATGGCAAGACGAAACAGATAGCAAACAGAACTACCAGAGGAGGTTCAAAGAAGAGATAGAAGAGAGAAAACTGAAAACCATTAGTTACATCACAGTGCAAAGCATTACATCGCAGTGCAAAGCAGCCCGCGCTGTTTGACTATCCCGAAGCCAGTGCTCTAAAGCCGGCTCCTCTTCAACGCTCAGCAGCTGCACAACGTAGTTTAATCACCCTCTTGGTCATCAGCATTCTTGAACAGGCCAATGCTAAGCTGCCAGTAGCTCCCCAATAGCTCTCCGGCGCACTACAGCTGGATACTCATGAGCGCACAGTAGCCATAGGAGGTAGGGTTGCCTTTATTTGTCATTGTTAGCCTCTTGGTCATCAGCAAGATCTTCCCCGCTGGTGGTAAAAGAACAGGTGATAGAAAACTTGGGGTCTCTGTATTAGGTGACGGAACACCCAAACACCCAGAACTCAGCGTGCAGGCGTCCTAGCACCCACAAACCAGCGCTCAGCTACAAGCTATTTCCAAGTGCATCGATGTCTTCGCCCACCCTTCGCCCAACGCCAAGGGCTTGTATCTCGGCTTTCAAAAGTCTTTCCGAACAGGATGGATAAAGTGGCACCTCCAATTCCTTGAAGACATCCTTGTTAATCTATGCACCTGGATTTATGAGGCGCAGCATTTTGTAAATCGCCCGCCTTCCCATAGAGCGCGATGTGTGAGAGCTACCGGCGACCTACAATTGTACTGTTTGTGGCTTCACATGTGCATCAGCACATGATCTGCGAGCAACAGGCAATCACTTCCAAATAGGATGTTGTCGCTGAGTGAAAGCGCCTTCGTCAAAAGCAATTCCATATGTTCATCGTCATCAGATACTGGCTCAAACCGCACAATGGAGAAGTGGCCCGGCATGGATACCTCTTGTATTGTCCCGTGTACAGCGACTTGGAGGTTGTCATTATCAGCCATGATGCCCACCATCACAATGTTCAAGCAAATGACAAAGAATGTTGCGGTCAATTGCTTTGCTATTGTGCATTCATCAAACACCTCGTAGATCATTGATTGTGTGTTCTTGAATGCGTTGTGAAGGTAGGTTTCATTTTGGGTCACAAAGTCTGCATCATCGATCTTGCTCGCCCACTACCTCTCCATAGAACGGGTGAACGGGTGTGTGCGTCCTCACCAACCATCCACAGTGGTTACTACAATGTAGTTGAAACGATGGAATCGCCTAGGTCCTCCAATGGGGCCTCAATCCATCCATATCGTCAGGGACTTGTACCGCTGGGGAAGAAGAAAGGGGGGGCTACAAGTCACTTGGTAGGTACCTACCCAGAAAGTGGAAGATTGTTTTCTTTTTAACTTATGACCCAAGTTCCACCAAGTGTCCACCCAGCATTCACATAGTAGGTCAAGGGTCAGCCACGGGCCTTGGTTTGGGTCAAGGCCAGGGTGCCTGAGATGTATGATACAGTGAGGACACACAGGAGACCTCTTTGTTTGCTGCCGTGAAACCTACCATGGGCCAACTTGAGATTGCCAAAAAGATATTGTTCTCCATCTCCGATAAAGCACATGCAGGAGCATGGTGGAGTCCCTCGAAGCTTCAACAAAACTATCATCGATGGATTGGAAGTTTACCCCAATGGCTAGCCTCCGGCTGGGGCTACATAGCAAAGTGACGACCGTCAGCTGCTTGTCCAAGGAATGTACCAAGGGGGAGTATATGTGCCGCGCACATGCTGTGCACTACTTTTACACCGCATTTCTCGGAACGAGCTCGGCTTTCCATACTCCTAAAACGGCCCCTACACAAAGAAAGCCTTGGTGGTGACCACGGTTGTTTGGTTGCAATAGGTGGCGAAATCTCCGCGCCGCTATTTGCACGGGTACACGGCCACAAACCTCTTACCGTGGTGTGTTGAACGGTCTTTGTGTCGTGGCTTTCCTTGGGGGGAAGTGTCACACGAGTGTTGACAAGTAGCGTACTTGTGCAGTGTACTCCCGTGACACACAGAAGAAAAATGCATTTTTTGTGTTTTTACAGAGTGTTAGCGCAAGTGCACCGGCAGTTTTTTTTACTGTTAGCGCAAGTACGGAGGGAAACAACTCCAATGTGAGGGCCATTGCTACTAGCAGAGGTGAAGTGAGGCAAACTCACTCCCATGGACATTTTGCGTAGTCCAAGCATGGGCACGGCACTGGAGATGTGGCGTAGTTGGATGGTAACAAGGACAAAAGGGGAGACCCGTGGGTGGGTATTGGATATACTACACGTAGCAAGTGTACAGTCCATTAGCTCACAGAGGAAGAAGCAATGGATACCAAAAATAGACGGGCATGGAATCTAGGGAGAGCCGTTCACAAGGTCATGAATGTGTGTCCCAAAGGCCAGTCGGTGGCCATGTCTAGCGATGGTTGCCACCCTCGGCATGACACCCTCAACAACTACAGATCACAAGTGTTTGTGCAGGTTCGGGAACTACAAATGATTGCATGTGTAGTATTGATCTTCTTCCGTCTACCACATGCCCCTTTGCCCCTTTTGATATCGTACATTCAACACAGCAGGTGCATTGTGTCACGGCACATTGCAACGCAAATGACTTGTATTCCTTTGTCTACAAAAGCGCCATTTTTGGGCTTCCGCTCCCCATACAAACTGGTACGTTATCCCTGTAAGCTACCAAAACGCGTAGAACGGGGAAAACGCTCCAAAACGAGGATAACGTGCAGAACTAGGGCAACGCCTCCAGAAGCACAGCTAGAAGCAAAATACCGAAACATCCACAACGCAAAGATGGCGCTCAACACACCACACCTATGTTTGCGGGTGGGAGGGGGGGGGGGTCCTCACATTTGAGTATCGAACATACATGGTTGGTCCCCCCCGAGGTTCGCACTAGTCCCCATGGATGGGGATGGTAGAGGCTTGGTGGCCATGATCTTCTTGACCCCACCACAACCCCCTCCGCCACCCCGTCTACCGGCTTTTGAAGGAGTACTTCCCCAACGCGTCCTCCTCTACGCTTCCGGTGTCCTCCACATTCCTCCTCCTCCTCGTCGCCGCTTTGTGTTTCCTCCTCCTGTTCCTCGTCGGCCTCCTGGTTGTCCTCTCTGTCGCCCTTGTCGCGTGTCTTTTGATTGAGGGGCAGCTCGCTGTCCTCACCCTCATTGGTGCCGGCCGGGGTGAGGCCGTGCGTGGGTGCAAAGCCTTGCACATGCAGCGGGGTGTCAGGGCATCCACTACAAACGCATTGTGTGCGACCTTTGCCGGAGTGCGCACAAGGGCGCCGCTGGGCGCCGCCTACGGGTACATGCATGATGCTCGGACGGGCATTTGGTGAAACCTAGTATGCACGTAGCAAAACCTAGTAAAATGTAGCAAAACCTAATAAAATGTAGCAAAATCTAGTAAAAAAAATTTTTTTTAAAAAAAATTTTTTAAAATTTTTTTTTTTTTGCTAGGTAAAAAAAGCAAAAATTTTAAAAAAAATTTAAAAAAAATTTTTTTTACTAGGTAAAAAAGGCAAAAAATTTAAAAAATTTTCCCTTACTAGGTTACTAGGTAGTGACAAATTTGGACTTGAATTTGAACAAAAAAAACCAAGTTTATGGGGGGGGGGGGGGGTCAACGGTAGGTGGTATTTATGTTTAAGGGCATGGTGCCCCCTGGTCTATTCCAGGCCACTTGTGTAAGTGGCGCCCCACCCGGGCCAAACCGTGTATTGCAAGGTCAGCAAAAATAAAATGAGGCTCAAGAAAAGAAGGAGCTTTTATATGATAAATATATATATACATATATGAGGTGCACACACGCGTGCTTTATATGAAGTCGCAAAACACGCGCTTGTAGATGAGGTCCGACTTCTTGTCTTTGTAGGTGGGTTGTGCAGAGGGAGGGTTGTGCTTGCACATGTTGCGAATCACGCCCGTGGTCTTTTCTTCCAACTCTTTGATTAGATTTTTGTCATACTCCAATCTCCCAGAGGCATCTTTGGGGTAATGCTCTGGAACAAAAAATTCTTCACCACGGATCACCACCTTTGGACGGACCTCATCTACAGAAGGCGGCTTGTCAACCACAAGCCGGTCACCCAAGGCGAATGCCAACACAATGCATGCCAGTGTGGCAGTAAATTGCACATTCCATTTGCGCAATGCCACACATATCTCCGTGGAACAGAAACCGGAAGCATGCAGGGCACACTGATAAACTCCACATTCAGGGCACGTGATGTGGGCTGTGTCGTCGCAAAAAAAGCACGACGAACGGCTGGGTGAACAATAGGGCGTAGCATACATCCGTGCCAAGGCCCAACTGGGTGTGGTCTCAATAGGGGGGGCAGGCGGAGAACTGCGATAGTGCAAAGCTGCCCGTGCAATCTCACGCAACAACCACAATCTGTCTTGTGGAAGTTGGATGCTACCGTTGACAACACGCCTAGACAAAAGGCAATGTAGCATCATAAGGCAGGCAGGATGGCAGCTCACACCGTCGTCCTGATGTAGGAAGGTGGAGTAGAGGGGGGCTATAGCAAAAGCTACACTGCCGAACTCACCCAAAAACTTGTCCCACCTCTTCAGCGCCCTTGCCTTAATGCCTTCTTGTTCGGCAATGAGGTTCACTATTGCCAACTCCTCGGTGTTTGCACCCGCTATGTACGGCTTGTAACACAGCGGATCGAACACGAGGCACAAGAAAGTACGTGTTGGGGAAACCAACAACAAGCGCAGCACCCAATGTGCATTGCGCTTATTATAAATCTGCGCCACGAGCAAGGGGGGCGCATAGATCATATCAATGGACGCCGCGTTCAAAGTACGCTGCGCCCATGACTCAGCCAACACCTCCCTACGACCCAACGGTAAAGCCGACACATTCCACAATGAGTCACGCACAACCCACGCCACACCCATAACATCCCAGTCCGCACTCAAAGCTGTCCGAGCGGACCACCAGTAATACACAACAATCTCGGCGGTATCTGTGACGTAAGATTCTGAGTAAACATCCCTCAAATGGCGTGCCTCTAGCTTATATTGTTGAGACCCAGAACTTGGAATGATCACGTCAAGTGGTCGTTCCCATTCGTCATGGAGCAATGACTCAACATGCTGCAATTGGGCAGTAGGGCCGCCTGGGCCATTAGTCAGGGCATGGCACACTGCGGCCAAGACGTCATGTCCACAAACAGGCCTCGTAATAACCATTCCCGTCTGTGACGGCGGGGTGGTATTAGAGCATGGGGGTGGGGGGACAGTCTCCGTCCCAGCATTGGGATGGTCGGCCAATTCCTCCATGGCTAGAGGCGGGCTGGTAGGAGACGCATTTGCGGGGGTAATTGCGGGGAGGCTGCTGTCACCATCCGGGTGTGTGGAGGGGGGCGTCAAAGCACAAGGGGAGGAGGGGGTAGTTTCAGTATGGGATTGCGTGGGATGCAAGATCTTCCCAACCTCAACCTCCTCCTCCCACTTTTGCAAGACCCAGCGCGACTCATCTCTATCTTTAAACTTGCGAGCAACGCACTCCTCACCTTCCAAACACCACATGCACCCCTCGCAATAGACGCACCATAAGAAAACTTTCCGATGGCACTGCCCACAAGTGAAGGGAGGGCGGTATAGGTGCATGGAATGCCACCGCTTGCTTCCACGGTCCAATTCCCGCTTCACAAGTGGTGCAAGGGCAGAATCAGAAGTGGCCCACAAGTGGGCAAATTGGCTACCTCACCCCTGCCGTATCGGGGATCCCCTCTGCTTCAGAGCGGGGGGCAGAATCAGAAGTGGCCCACAAGTGGGCAAAATGGCTACCTCACCCCTGTCGTATCGGGGAGCCCCACCGCTGCAGAGCGGGGGGCAAAATCAGAAGTGGCCCACAAGTGGGCAAATTGGCTACCTCACCCCTGCCGTATCGGGGATCCCCTCCGCTTCGGAGCGGGGGGCAGAATCAGAAGTGGCCCACAAGTGGGCAAAGTGGCTACCTCACCCCTGCCGTATCGGGGATCCCCTCCGCTTCAGAGCGGGGGGCAAAATCAGAAGTGGCCCACAAGTGGGCAAAGTGGCTACCTCACCCCTGCCGTATCGGGGATCCCCACCGCTGCAGAGCGGGGGGCAGAATCAGAAGTGGCCCACAAGTGGGCAAATTGGCTACCTCACCCCTGCCGTATCGGGGATCCCCTCCGCTTCAGAGCGGGGGGCAAAATCAGAAGTGGCCCACAAGTGGGCGAATTGGCTACCTCACCCCTGCCGTATCGGGGATCCCCTCCGCTTCAGAGCGGGGGGCAGAATCAGAAGTGGCCCACAAGTGGGCAAAGTGGCTACCTCACCCCTGCCGTATCGGGGATCCCCACCGCTGCAGAGCGGGGGGCAAAATCAGAAGTGGCCCACAAGTGGGCAAAGTGGCTACCTCACCCCTGCCGTATCGGGGATCCCCACCGCTGCAGAGCGGGGGGCAGAATCAGAAGTGGCCCACAAGTGGGCAAATTGGCTACCTCACCCCTGCCGTATCGGGGATCCCCACCGCTTCAGAGCGGGGGGCAGAATCAGAAGTGGCCCACAAGTGGGCAAAGTGGCTACCTCACCCCTGCCGTATCGGGGATACCCACCGCTGCAGAGCGGGGGGCAGAATCAGAAGTGGCCCACAAGTGGGCAAAGTGGCTACCTCACCCCTGCCGTATCGGGGAGCCCCACCGCTGCAGAGCAGGGGGCAAAATCAGAAGTGGCCCACAAGTGGGCAAATTGGCTACCTCACCCCTGCCGTATCGGGGATCCCCACCGCTGCAGAGCGGGGGGCAGAATCAGAAGTGGCCCACAAGTGGGCAAAGTGGCTACCTCACCCCTGCCGTATCGGGGATCCCCTCCGCTTCAGAGCGGGGGGCAAAATCAGAAGTGGCCCACAAGTGGGCAAATTGGCTACCTCACCCCTGCCGTATCGGGGATCCCCACCGCTTCAGAGCGGGGGGCAGAATCAGAAGTGGCCCACAAGTGGGCAAAGTGGCTACCTCACCCCTGCCGTATCCGGGATCCCCACCGCTTCAGAGCGGGGGGCAGAATCAGAAGTGGCCCACAAGTGGGCAAAGTGGCTACCTCACCCCTGCCGTATCGGGGATCCCCACCGCTGCAGAGCGGGGGGCAGAATCAGAAGTGGCCCACAAGTGGGCAAATTGGCTACGTCACCCCTGCCGTATCGGGGAGCCCCACCGCTGCAGAGCGGGGGGCAAAATCAGAAGTGGCCCACAAGTGGGCAAAGTGGCTACCTCACCCCTACCGTATCGGGGATCCCCACCACTGCAGAGCGGGGGGCAGAATCAGAAGTGGCCCACAAGTGGGCAAATTGGCTACCTCACCCCTGCCGTATCGGGGATCCCCACCGCTTCAGAGCGGGAGGCAGAATCAGAAGTGGCCCACAAGTGGGCAAAGTGGCTACCTCACCCCTGCCGTATCGGGGATCCCCACCGCTGCAGAGCGGGGGGCAGAATCAGAAGTGGCCCACAAGTGGGCAAAGTGGCTACCTCACCCCTGCCGTATCGGGGATCCCCACCGCTGCAGAGCGGGGGGCAGAATCAGAAGTGGCCCACAAGTGGGCAAAGTGGCTACCTCACCCCTGCCGTATCGGGGATCCCCACCGCTGCAGAGCGGGGGGCAGAATCAGAAGTGGCCCACAAGTGGGCAAAGTGGCTACCTCACCCCTGCCGTATCGGGGATCCCCTCCGCTTCAGAGCGGGGGGCAGAATCAGAAGTGGCCCACAAGTGGGCAAAGTGGCTACCTCACCCCTGCCGTATCGGGGAGCCCCACCGCTGCAGAGCGGGGGGCAAAATCAGAAGTGGCCCACAAGTGGGCAAAGTGGCTACCTCACCCCTGCCGTATCGGGGATCCCCACCGCTGCAGAGCGGGGGGCAAAATCAGAAGTGGCCCACAAGTGGGCAAAGTGGCTACCTCACCCCTGCCGTATCGGGGAGCCCCACTGCTGCAGAGCGGGGGGCAAAATCAGAAGTCCTGAAACCTAGTAAAAACAAAACTTTTTTTTTTACTGGGTTTTGAAACCTAGTAAAAAAAAAGTTTTTTTTTACTAGGTTTTGAAACCTAGTAAAAAAAAAAGTTTTTTTTTTACTAGGTTCCCAATACCTGGTAAAAAAACGTGTTACCTAGTAAACTGTTACCTAGTAAAAAAAAAAACTTTTTAAAAAAAAATTTTTTTACTAGGTTTCACTACAGACCCTGCTCGGACGGGCATCTGTAAAGTAGTAGCAGCACAAGAGGGACACTGCCACTCCCTGATGCTGTCGGTGCCACGACACTGTTCTAGGGCGCGGCAAGTGGCAAATACGTTGGCCACGGCATACCTCAAGAGAAAGCCTTGCTCGGCTCGTGACCAGGACATTTGCCTTCCCAAAAGGTGCATCTGCAACACCATATGGTTTGCAGAGTCCATGCAGCCTGCCACCTGCCGGCACACAGCAATGAGGGGGTGGATCCACCAGCCCATGTGGTGGGTGGGTCGCCGTACACCATAACACACATTTGACAAGATGCGCACAAATTTGGGGGGCTTGCCTCTCTTTTTGGGGTGCTCGTAGAACTGAACGGCGTACTTGTGCCCATCAACGGTGGCAACTGCCGTTTGGCCAGCTTCGGTGGTTGCCTCAACCTGTTGCACACCGGCTATGTCCGTGGGCAACATGGTGATGGAGGGACGTCCTTCGCGCGTGAGCCGTTGCGCGGTGGCGTGGGACCACAAGGATGAGTCTCCTACGAGTACGGTGCGGGAGGGAAGGTGCATTGCCCACATACACATAAGCTGCCGTGCATTGAGGTTGCCGGCACCACAACCATGTTGGTGAAGGAAAGCTCGGTGTCCGGTGTCAAGGTACACACCCACGATGTACCGGGACGTAGCATTGGCTAAGCAGTGGAGTATAACGCCGCTATTTTGCGGTTTCCGCACAATGTACTACTTTAGGGGCCTAGCCCATAGGCATCCGGTGGTTTTCATCAAACAAGGTATGACACCCACCGATGTGGTCCGAAAACGCATACTGTCCATTGTTGTTGAGGTGCCTCAATGCATTGTGGTCACTTGTTTGGCTAATCTTTCGTGCTCATGTATGTACATTGAGTTCAGCCTGCTTACACCTTACACCTGATGTACTTGTTGTTCACTATACTTCAAAGTCTGTAAAATCCTGTGAGTGTTGCGGGGATGGTGTGTCCAAATTGATAAAAACTCTGTCTGAGGGTCGCGTTTGTTCTAGAGTACAAATGATCACGGTAGAGCTCGCCCTACTCGGGACCGACTTTGGTGTCAACGGTACAAAATCATCCGGCTGTGAAGGCGGTGTGCTCTCCCTGACCCCCCCCCCCCAGGGTGTAGGTCCAGCTCTAGGTCCTCCCTCTCCCCCTCCTTACGCACTGTGAGCAGCAGTTCGTTGGCGGACTTCTAAGCCTACCCTGGCTGGCCAATACATCAACCTGCGCATTTTTGCATTTTCGCATGTCGGCCGCGCATGGGAAGGTACATGATAGGTTGTCACATGTGATCCGTACGACTCAAGCAATATCCAAATTTTTTTCCACAAATCTGCATGGCCCACTGGCCCATCCGCTGTGCGCCAATTATTGCGGCACCATCGCTGCGCCCACCCATTACAACCATTGACCACATAATCCGAGTCGCACATGACACAAGTTCCTCTATACATGGGTACCTCATAAAGTGCCTTCAAAAGTGCCAAGAGCTGTGGCCTGCCTATGGTTTGAGACTCCTAAATAGGCACAAATTCAGATACGTTGCACTTTGGACGATCAGCAACATAGACCCCATACCCACCCACCAAGTCCCCTCCAATCTCTCGTCGATCGAACGATCCATCAGTCGATATTGTCTCCCTGCCCTCCCTTTGCAATCCCTCCACCAACGCACGTGTTTGTTGTGCCTTTACGTACTTTCTCAATTGCCGGCGTCGTATTATCATTTGCTGGGGGGTCGGAGAGCGGGGGCCAGACGCTACTAGGGGGGCCAAAATCCAGCTCTCATCAGACCAATATCGCTGTAGCACAGCAATGAATTTACCCAATCTCTTAACAGTCTCTTAACAATCAAGCCTTTGAAACACGCCCGAGGGCACAACATACCACACCATGAAGTCAGAAATATGTGTGTTGTACGCGCTGTGTTCGTGTGTCGCCGTTGGCAACGCACTTTCCAATTCGCATGCCTGGCAAACCACAACAAAATGCCCTGTGGGGTTGTTAGTGTAACTGGAAGTTGGGTCAATGATATACAAAATGGTTCGTTGTAAGGGGCCTGGGACAGGTCCTCTTAACACCCCAGAAATTGTATCAATGCTCATATATAGAAAATTACAACCATACAAGGAATGTGCCATTGTCTCCACTTCCTGGCATAGCGGACACATGCGCTGGTGTGGCAGCCACCCCTTCAGTCTTTCTCCTACCTTCAACTTCAGCCACAAACTATCCCTGACAAACTCCCGAGTGGAGTGTGGTATAACCAACTTATTGAAAGCTTGCGATACCTCTGGAGGCTCTCTGCTGGCTAGGCTGTGTGCTGTCACAATCAAAGGGAAGAAGGACTTGGGGGACGCACTCAAAATGAAAGACGCCAACCAATATTCAGACATATTTCCCTGTGCCTGCAATAGGCTTTGGGAACGCTCCGAATATGCTGAATGAAATGAGGACGGGAAAAGCCACCATTTCGAAGGCTCTCTGTCAAAAGCCCCTATCGTGGTTAGACCTTCAGACACCAGTTTCTTAGAGAAATATGTTTGACAATGCTCATTTTAGAACATGGTATTGTGGAAAAGTGGGATGTCTCCCATTGTCACCTGTTCAGTGAGAGTCACTGGCAAGCATAACCTGGGCTGGGAATAGGCTTTACATGAACGACCGATGATATTTACAGTTGACCATTGCACCACCGCCATCTGCAGTGTGGGCAAATGTGTAAAGGAAAGGTTCAGACCAACTGAATCACACTAGAGTTTAAACGCCTGTATTGTCTGTACCGCAAAATGATGAGGCTTGCTCAGGTAATGTAAAAACAAAGTGCCATGATGAAACGGCAAGAGGTTTCGAGGGCCGACCAGCGAGAACCCCCCCCCCCATCTTAACATGGTGACCATATTTCAACAGTGCCAAACCCTAGGAACCCAAACCCGGTGCCATATTCAAAATTGAGCGGAGCTGTCCAATAATGTCCTTTGTGGGATAACGTACCCGGACAAACAACACCCGGAGTGTCAGACTCGGTAGATTTAGGAAGTATACCTGCTCACTGGGCGTTAGATCCAAGTCTCTCAGAAACCGTGCTCTCACGATTGCTTTTGCATAGACTTCCTGAGGTGTAACATCGCCAATCATGACACTCAGGTACCTCACCTTACTTGAGACCCACAGCCCTAACCGTTCCATGTCTGCTTGTATATCCGGTCCTTTGAGGATGATTGTGGACTTGTCAACATTCATCCTCGGTCCTGTGTACACATTGAACTCTCTCAGACAGCGCACTATTGCCGCCCCTATGTCACTGGCTTCCTTTGCGCTACAAGATAGATATACAATCAAGTCGTCACCATACATTCTGACTTGCTACCCCCCATATAATTTCTGTAGCACAAGGATAATGGCAAATGCTAGTAACGCCAAAATCGTTGGTGAGAAAGGGTCACCCTGTCGTATACCTGCCTTCCTAATCCACACCACTGAGTGCACCACCGTGCCTTGAATGCAGTATTGAACAGGTGACTGAAGTAACTGGGACAGCAAATGCAACATTATCGGTGGCAAACCTGTCCACTCAAACATCAACGATGCATGCTCAAATGTTACGGAGTCGTATGTGTTTTCAAAGTCAACGGACAACAAAAATCCTGTTTGTGTGGTCTCCGAGTACGTCCTACAATGATGAATGTGTTGATAAACATCTCGTCCCTTCATAAATCCCGCCTACTCCAGCGGCACCATTCGTGAAATGATGTCTTCCAACTGTGGATACAGCGGTATAGAAATCTGTTTCAGCACCATATTTACGATTGTCAGTGGGCTGAACTGTGACACGGAGTTAGACAGTCCCGCCTTCGGCACACTAATCTACACTCTCATTGACTAGGACAAAAGCAGCCCTGCCCCTCCCCAATAGATGTTTGTACGTAATCTCCATCAGTGGCAAAAGGAAATCCTCGAAGGTGTGGTACACCTTTGGTGCCACACCATTCAGGCCCAGCGAAGGCCCATCTTTTTGTAGGTCGAGTGCTCGGTGCATCAATGACCCATCAATTGTCTTAAGAAGCAACGGCAACGCTTTTCGTATCTTCTCAAAATTGATGTGTGACGGAAGATAACATTGCAACCGGCACACTCAAACTTGAGAGGGAGCACTCACTCCATCCCAAAACTCTTGCAAACAAGAAGCAATTGATTGAGGGCTGACATGCAAATTCTGCCTCCTACCGTGGACAATTGAAGACTGCACTTTAGCTCTCGCATCATTTGCCGGAACCTGCCAGTAGGCGGGCAGAATGGCATATTGTCTCGGAGGAAAGAATACGTCGCTCTCCTGCCATCTCCCGGCGGCAGTTGCATCATCCTGGTGACTCCATGGTTTCTCCGGGCGTAACCATCTTGACCTAGCAGGATCGTCCTCTCTAGTAACAGCTTGGCCTTTGCGGGGCCCGGAGACGAGGCAGCCCGCGCCATCGCAAAGAGCCGCCGAAGGTCACCGGGGACCATTTTTGCCATCAAGGACTCCGTCCACTTGCATCCGTGCTCCTTCAAAGACATGAACTTAATGGCCCCGTCAGCAAGTGGCAGATCCAACGTGAAAGTTTCAACCTTCGTACATAGCAGCCGCGCAACCACCTCATCCCGTTCCCACATGATGCGCATGTGGTCCCGGTCGCCCGCGGGCCCCCAAAGAAGATGCAGGGAAGTGCAGGAATCACTCTACGGATGACTTTCAGCCGCCATCGTCGCATGACTTGCATGGTGGGGAGACGGCCGCCTCTCGCTCGCAGCATGGCCCTATGTGTAGGGCCATGATGCACCGTCCCCGGGGGCACAAATTCATACGCACCAGCCAACGGCGTGTTGGCCCTAGCGCGTACTGCCAGCGAGTCCCTATATACCTCTTGACAACGTTGCACCCTCTGGTGAGGTGTTGCCTGATCCGACGGCTGCAACATACAATGTTGAAGCTTTTCCATAACCACAACGTGTTCGTGTTGTCTCAATTCAAACTCTGATAACGCCACCAGCATGGTATACGCCCACCTCTCTGTTTTCGGGTGATACCCCTTGTCATCCAACAATCAGTGGCCATCCGAGCAGATAGACTGCACAGAAGATGTTGCAAGCGCTGCATGGCCCTAGGCCCACCGTCCAAAGTGAAAGCCGGCTTGTGCATGGTAGCATGTCGGCGCAGCCGCTTGTGTGCGTGCTCCCATCACTCCTCCTCCAATGGCAGGCTGGCTAACTGCTCTAATACCACCTCCGCTGTATTCACATCGTCCAAGAAATGGAGAGGCGTCATGTACCTCTTTGGTCCCGCTGCAGGTATCGGCGAAGCGAACTCAAACACCACCATGAAGTGATTAGCCTGGGCATCCACTATTTTCGTAAACATAGCCGTGCAACTCAGCTGCAAGGTTGCTGTGGCAAAAAATTTGTCAATCCGTTGCTCTCTCCCCGTGACAGCCTGGGTTTGATTGTCCTTACCTAAGAAACTTGAGGCCAACCCTTACGGCGCCTGCCAGTCCGAGTCCTGGGCATCATGCCGGTGGATATGGTTCCATAAATCGCTAAGCGTGGTCGACTGTAGGCACCGCCATTCGACATCTTTCGCTTTGAGCACCGCCGATGACTGTTGGCATGGTGGACAGTGTGTTGCTACATGAGGAAATAAGAGGGAATTATGATCATATAGGGTGATCACATGGCTTGTGAAAGAAGCAGATTGCTTGGTCAACATTTCCAAGTGTGCCAACAGTGCATTCGCCTGATCACTAAAGTGTGCTGCAACGACTGTCGGCTTAAAGTGGAGTTTAACCATAATTTCCGCAACCAATATTCTCGATCGGATGTGTTCAGTGCGCATAAAGAGCAACTTTCGTGATAGTAGTAGGCACACCCCTCCGCGGCCCTCAGCCACCATACCGGCAACTGGCTGGTAGTCTCTTTTCTCGATCAATGAGCCCAAAAAACGAATATCATCAAAAGCCCATGGGCCAATATGGGGCACTCAGGTTTGGTCACCGGTGGCTGCCCCGCCCATGGACAATCATGACCATCCTGCGGATATATGGGCACTAGCTGCCTCAAACACGTCCACCACATCCGGTCGACAATGGTTGTGCAAGTTGTAGTATTGCCCCCAAGATTGTAAGCGTGCTAGGTACGTGTTGTACAGAAACCGCTTGTCGTCTCATACCTCATGTGATTGCATGGCATGCACCATGCATACCAACAGCAAGAAGGCGTTGTACCGGGGTACAAGGGGGATGAGGCTCTCCGTTTCCTTGGCCCAAAAGGTGGCCCCTTGGGCATCTACAATGGAGCACATCATGTAGTACCATAGACGATCAGTGTGGAGGTGGTCGACCCTCGACTCCCCGCAACGTATGCCATAGTCAAAATAAGCGGTACAACCCTCCTTCTAGAGAAGACTAGCAGTAACGTTGATGGGCATTTTGGGGTGTACTAAAAAGATACCAACAAAGACTGAGAACATACAGCAAACACAGGAAAGACAATAAACAGTGCCTACAACCTCCCGAAGCATTTCCGGGGGCCCAAAAAACTGAACCCCCGGAAAGAGGAAAAGGCGAAAAACGTGTGCGGCATCTTCAAGCATGTGTGCAAGTAGACCAAACGAGAACAATTCGAGCACCCACAACGCACAAAAAATGCACAACATAGTTGGATGTTCTTCTTAGGAGGCCCATAGTGCCCCCTGTCGTTTTTTCAAAAAAAATTCATGTCGTGCACAGAGCCTAGCCTCTCTCGTGCATGGCCAAGCGTAATGGAGGGGTGGTTCCCAGCCAAGGTGTATGGGGAGGAGGAACGACACGCAATTTGGGGGTGCGAAGCAACAAAAAAGCACCATTTTGGGCCCCCACGGCATACGAGCGCAGCCGCTGCTTTTTCCCATTTTGGAGGCCTGAAATACGGAAAATGGACCAGCCCCGCCATAAAACTATGTTTCACAGTCGGATATCACAAATGGAGCACGTATTCGGCAACAGCACGTGCTGCGGTTCTTCTAGCACTTGTAGTATTGTGACGGCAATGATGACCTTATATGCACCGCCTGTGAAGAAGGTGTACCCTATCACAACAGAGAACAACACCTGAAAGGAGGGTGCAAAGTAGGATTAATGAAAGCCTGGGCTCTGCAGAACGCAGAAAGATGAAATTCACTAAAAACAAGGGTAACAATAATGGGGTGTACACCAACACAACAATGTAAAGGCAAACAGGCAGTAACAGGGGCTGAAATAGGGAATTCCTACTGGCTAGGCTCTGCAGAGCCCAGCTCGATAGAAACAACATAAAGCACCCATGAATTACGCTAATGATATATAAGCCAGACCACCAATGTGGTAATGGATACAATAAGGATCGCACTATATGCCCCTGCCCCCCCCCCACCCACCCCAAAAAAAATTTCACTCCCATAAGCGACACACCACCAGAGCATCAGTCATAGACAAGGCGTGGAAGCTGCGTACACACTAAATGACGAGTATGAAGCACAAACACACACCAAAAACAAGGCACATAAATTGTAAAAACCTTTACGTGCGATGTAGGAGGTCTGTCACAACTCTGAAATTCGATGCGGTGCTGACTACGGACTGATGTATACCCAGATGTGCTGCAGAAGCACGTACTAACACGTGGACACACAACGACTGCTCCCCCTTCTAAATCCCGAGCATATGTGGAAGTATCAATAAATGGCTGACACCAACGAAAACATGTCGGAAATGGCACCAAAAAAAGAATCATCGCACAGTGGACAGTGTCAAAGCACTGCCCAACAGATGCAGTGTCAACCGCTGGAGAAATCAAAAGACACGGGCCCGACAGATCAAGGCAATTCGGGCATACATGGGAGCGGGAAAAAAAAATGTGGCTCAGCGAAAAAAAAGCAAAGCTGTGCCCAAACTACTCACCGCACATTGAACTCTGGGCATACCTGGTGAACTCCAAATGACAGACACATTCACCTGAGCTCTGCAGGGCCCAGGAACAGGTAAAAAAACAGATCAGGACCAAATCAAGGGTACATATAGCATCTGGACTTTGCGGCGCATGGAGCAACAGAAAAAATAGCAAGTGAACAAAGGGTCTGGGGCTCATAGACACAAAGGTGGCACCGTATATACACCAAAATTGTGAACAAACTCGATAGTTGATACACTGTGTCAACGAGGGACGTACCAAAAGAAATGACATAGCACAATGTTGTGCTGATACAACCAAACTCATATAGGGACAGTACTGCACTGTTGAGATGAAAGCAACACTGTGACCCACCAGGAGGCATGCAAATTGGCCTGAAACAGCATGTCGGGCTCTGTAGAGGCCCACAGTACAAAATTCGTCATATTCTGGGGTAAATCAAGCAAATTTGGCACGCTGGGCTGTGCAAAGCCCAGCTTAGTGCAAAAAAAAAAAAAAGACAGTCAAATTCAGTCACGAACACGTACAATGTCAAACAGCACACATCATTCACTGTCCCACAGTTGTTTGGGACTGCACAGGACAAGACTAGTCACATCAGGCGCTCACAACTCCACCACAGTAACACAGTTTGTGTCTGCGGTTGTACGTCCGGTATGGTCCAGCGACAGTCATGATCGAGCGGTATGCGGGGCCTCCAGTCACTTGCCGTTGCTCTTGCCGTTGTTCAGCAGTGGTCTCACAAGCAGTCTGCAATGTGCTTCGACCTGATCTCGATCGCGCGTCCACAAACCTGCCTTCAGCAGCGCTTGGAGTGGTGGCCACGGCGTGCTCTCGCTGTACTCCCAGCTCCCTTGCCATGCACCAAAATTGCCCAGACGGTGACTAAACTTCTTCAAGATGCGAGCCACTTGAGTCTTAGTGCCTGTGTGCACAGGACCCATAGAGGAGGGCAGGTTGCAACAGGATTGAGCGATCCACCAGGTCACAGCGATCGAGCATAGCGTAAATTTGCATTCTATGGGATGCTGGGCTCTGCAGAGCCCAGTACTGTCAAATCGGTAATATGAAGGCTGAAGTTGGTAACTGTGCTTCATCTGAGCTCTGCAGAGCCCAGCATGACCGAATTGGTAAATGAAGGGGGTGTGGAGGGAGGGGGGGGGGGGGTCATGGGACATCCTTAGGCAAGGTTGTACCGGTTGACAGCAGTGAAATCGCCGAAGCTTCAACAGGTAGAGTGTCTTTGTAGATCCAGTCAATTGGCATCCTAGGGTATCCTGGGCTCTGCAGAGCCCAACAATCACAAGATGGTAATATGACGTCTGAAATTGGTCAATGTGCTTCACCTCGGCTCTGCAGAGCCCAGCATGACCAAAATGGTGAATTAGGGGGTGTCCCGGGGGGGGGGGGGGGTCCTTGGACATCATCAGGCTGGGTTGCACCAGTCATCAGGAGTGAAGTTGCGGAAGTTCCAACAGTTCAACAGGCACAGCGTCTCTGTAGATCTACTTAATTGGCATCCCAAGGGATCGTGGGCTCTGCAGAGCCCAGAACTCACAAGATGGTAATATGACGTCTGAAATTGGTGAATGTGCTTCCCTTGGGCTCTGCAAAGCCTAGCATGACCAAAATGGTGAATTGGGGGGGGCCCTGGGGGGGGGGGGTCCTTGGACATCATCAAGCTAGGTTGCACCAGTCATCAGGAGTGAAATTGCGGAAGGTCAAACAAGCACAGAGTCTCCCCCTGAGCTCTGCAGAGCCCATCATACCCAAACTACTTGGTGTCACACTGAAATAAGTCATTACACTTCATCCAGGCTCCCTGTCGCAGCGGCCCACCGAATTGGAATCACAACAAAAGGCAGGGGCTTACAACGCAACAGCATACGTCTTGAAGGGTGGGTGCGCTCACCCGGCATGTCGGGATGACCAAAGTGATACCACCAGCGCGGAGCTCCTTTGCCAGCTTCTGAAAGCCCGGTACCGTACTCTTCGGCGAGGCTATGTAGTTGCATACGCGCCACAAATTTTCGGGTTGCATTCCATCAAAGCATCGCATTGTATAAATGGCAATCACCTGCTTGCGTTCCACCATCTTGCCGAGTGCGTGCATGAAGGTGGTACCACACGTCAAGGCGATATGGGCAGCTGGCCTCATTTGCTTGACGATTATCCCCGTGGTGCCGGCTTTCACAGTCAGCCCCGCCACCACAATTGCCTAACACATCAAGGTGACAGCTGTCTTATTACATTGTGTGTCCTCGGCCGCCAGCTGCAGGAACAATTGTTCAACAATTGGGGTACACTGCTCTCACGTCCACTGTGCTGCGCCCTATTGTGTTGTGCAGCTTTCACTTGATCTCGGGGGATGTATCAAACTTGATGTGGTGCACGTCAAAGTTGGTCATCCAGTCCTCGACCTCGCCCATCCTTGTTGTCACATCCTTGCAAATTTCATCACACCCCGCACTGCCGTGTTGGCCTCCAATCACCCACAGCGATCCCACTGAATACAACAGCACGGCACATCACACAGGGCAGGCCCGTAGCCAATTACGTTGATGGAATTGCGTCGCAACAATCCCATACCTTAGTCATCCCAGAAGCTGAAGTCGGCCATTGGGGGGGTTTGCCAGTAGGTCCTCCTTCACCTCTGCCGCGTGGTCTCAATCGATGAGCCTAGACTAGCCATACTCCATGCACCTATGACTCTTCAGTTCCTTGCGCGGCACCTTCGCGCTCCTCACCTCCACGTAGTTCTGATTTGCGAGTACGCTTGTGGAGTCCTTGATGCTGCCCATCTTCCTTGCGACACGACCCTTGTTCGCCACTTGCAAGGGGGATTGAGTGGCCTGGCTTGCCCCAACAAAAGTGCTGCGGTATACGGCTTCCTCTACGGAGGGTTCCGAATGCAGTGCATCCATTTTCTTGGCTGCCAGTGTGTGCAGCGCTAGCGTCTCACCGCTGTTGCCATCTATGGCAATGTCCTTTGGTATGTCACACATGTTCCACAAACACAGAGACTTTACTAGACGAATTGGGTCACCAAAAAGAGCACAACAATCACACAGTTCAAAGCATCAAAGCTGGCGAATGGCACATTTGGACCGCAAATTAGTCAGATCAAAGCATTCAAATTGGCACCCATTGGGCTTGAAATAGCCAAAATTGTCTTCAAAACAGCTAATCAGTGCAGAGGCATTTCAAATAACATATCCAGGGCCCGTTGATGGTCACAGCATCAAACAGGCCCACTAAAACATCCCTCGTTGACACAGGTATAGAGCAACATCGAAATTGGGCATGTCCAAATGGCCTGCAATAGCAGAGCCAAACCTGCTTGTGGCAATTTACCTTCGGTCATCGCAATAGTGTATCAGTGCAATAGTGGCAAGCACATGTCTTCGACGGTCACACAATCGCACGCAGCAGGGGCACACTTGCAAAGTTGTACACATCACTGTGGGCTGTCTGGGGGGGGGGGGGATGAGGCTGCGGACCTATTCCGCACCATGACCCCCCCGTCAGCAGGCACGTGCAACGGAGTCCCTCTCCGAAAGTGTGTGTGTAGAGGTGCGCGACAGGGTTTGGGCACTCATGTGTGGTGCAGGACGGGAGGAGCATCCAACTGTGCGATGGTCCTCGGGTCCAGTTAGTGTGGTTGAGGCAGAAAGCGACACAACGTACGTGCTGCCTGAAAAGCGAACCGGGGGTACCCTAGCGGTTGCGTTTAAGAAATCTATTCTAAAGCGCTTTATGCGCACCTTGCCAGGTTGACAAGGGCTCCGCGATGATGCCATGGATTATATACAGCAACATATCCCACTTAGGCGACCCGGGAACCGCCGCGAGGCCCGGGCAGCTGGAGAAACAGTTGGGTTCATACCAATTGCAATGTAGCACATTGTTCCCCCAATGCCAAATGCAATGTTCATTGATCATGTGCGTGCTCCCCCTTAGGATGGCGTACCTGTGATCCGGGCCGATGTTGTAGATGTTGATGCCCTGTCTAATGGCCTTGTACCTGTTGTGCTTAGTGAGGAGTTGCGTGAATTTGACCTGATAGATTCAAACTGATCACGGGGGGGTTGGCAATGCAAACCCCCCCCCCCCCGACAGCCCAATTTGCTGGGTACACCCCTGCTATTGCTGTACCCAAATGTCCTGGCTATGCAAAGCCCAGCTTTCTCCGCCACTGAGTTTTCAGGGGTTGTATCATTGGTTCTTGTCACTCTGGGCTCTGCAGAGCCCAGCATGTCACCACTACCCGATAAGTACCGCAATTTGGTCATTTTCTGTTGCTTTCTTCTTGCTGTGACCTGATGGACTCAGACGAGCACGGGGGGGGGGGGGTTGGCAATGCAAACCCCCCCCCTCCCGACAGCCCAACTTCTGAGTGTCAGGTTGTCTCTGTACTTTGTCGGAGCTCGGTCAACAGAGTGTGTGGTGAATGATGGGACTTGCTCCGAGACCGGGGAATTGAGCCACCAACACATGCGATTGCATACAAGGCGCTGAGTCAAATTGTTGATAATCTACACCGGGATTTTTAGGGACAAACCATATTGGGGAAACTGCAAGATCTCTTGACTCAGGATGAGGAATTTGATACATGCCGTGACAGAGTGAACCAGGTGTTCAGACTGATGAAACAGCTGAACAATCGCACGACGGTGTGCGTGATTCGGGAGTCCGGGCGTATTGTCACCAATCCAATGGACGTAGCGGTGAAGATGAAGGGTTTCGGGGACACAGTAATGGTGCACGGCACCAGCACGGTTTCGGAAATCACCACGTATTTCAGAAGCCTCCCGAAATTCCACAGGCGTGCTATGCAGTCAGGATTGCTGCTACGAACCTATGATTACTCGCTCACAGTCACAGCACTCAACCCACTCAAGACAGGGCCTTCACATGGAGGGAGTGCGTGCACACTTCTATCAGACATTGGGAGAGACTTTTTTACCTCAAATGCATAGCACTGTGCAACGCATATTTGACACAGGAGTCATACCACCCAATTGGGTGGTAGGATTTATCAACTCGGTACCAAAGGTAGCACAAGTTCCACAAGTGAGACAACTGAGACCTACTGCGCTACAAAATGTCATTCTGAACTGGTTCAGCAACATTCTGCTTATCATGTTGGAACCTTGCATTGACTACCTCGTCCCCCTGTCCCAAAAAGGTTCCATTCGGGGAAGACAAATATTTGAGCACATCTAGGATACAGTGGGTGGGTGGTTTCGGATGGAACATGGAGCGTTCCTTTCGGTGGACTTTTCCAAAGCCTACGACACCATTCCATTCAATTGTTGCGTAGCAGTTTTTCAAGTCATGGGTATCCCACAGTTCTTGATCCAAGTCATTCTTGCACTTCTAAGAGGACCACGCAAATACATTGTCAACGGACAAATTGTGCATGAGATCATGCATGTGCCTCAGTAAGGAATCAGGCGGGGCGACCCGCTTTCACCTTACTTGTTTGTACCAATGGTGTCCCCGCTGCTGTATGATTTACAGTAGCACTGCCCCAGTGCAGTGCCAAGAATGTATATTGATGATTTAGCCCTAATTTTTACGGGTCGGAGTATTCATGTACATGCATTAGTTATGCAGGTCTTGCACAAATTGCGATATTTTTCAAAGTTGTCTGGGCTTAAAATTAATGTGGACAAGAGCAAGGTGCTCCTTAAAGGGGACTGGAGCCTGGCTGATTACAAGGACGCCCAACTACTCATTGTCTCCAAGTTACAATATTTGGGGGTCTGGATTGGCCACATCACTCCATCACAACAGAACAAGCGTTTGCCGAATGCCTAGCAATTGCAATGAAAAGGGCACACTTCTTGCGCAAGTTACCACTGGGATTAGAAGAAAGAGTACTCATTCTCAAGATTTGGCTTTTGCCGCTCTTGAACTTCACTGCCCGGGCGTATCAGCCCAATGACTCGATCATTACACAGCTCCGCAATGTATATTGGGTGGGACTAAAACTTAACAGTTGGTCTGTCACGTTGCCGATACTGTCTCAGTCTCCACGGAAAGGAGGTTACAACGTGCTACAGCCGGAGGCATATCTGCATTGGCAGTTTGCGCACATGTTTGTCAGTTTCATTAGGCAACCACAGAAACTGTCGACAGACATTGTGCAGCCCATGAATGACTGGTCCAAACGCATTTGGCTGGTTCGGCATCCAGGGTTCGTACCGCTGTTGCAAATAGGCATCACAAAGTGGAAGCATCTACCTTATTTGAGGTTGTGTGGTAAAGGCTTTTCGTGGCTCAAGCATAGGGATGAACCGTATGCATCACCATTGGTCTCGCTGCAAAATCTGCCTCTGTGGCACAATGCATTGTGCCGCAATGAGAAACATCACACCTATCACTGCCCTCAGCTTGTCAGGAAAGGAGTGGTATATTGGCATGACATTTCTCATGACGCCTTAATTAAAGGAATATCACACACATACAAATCGCCGTACCGCATTGTTGCCAGGAGATTGTTGCACTGTTCCCATTTAAATCCGATTGAGCTTTCTTGTCCCAGCTTCTGGGAGACCTGGGGATCTCGGGTTATGGTCAAACACATCCTCACTCTTCCGGTTGGCTTTTGCAAAGAGTCATAGTTTCCTTGGAAGTACTTCAAGCCCAATCAGTATCCTCCACAACTCAGGGACTTCATTCATAGGGCGTTGTGGGGTAAGCTCACGACGGAGGACAGAATACGGACATTGACAGGGCACACACTGGGACACAGCTGTGGGGCTGATGAGGACAATTTGCATTCCCTGTTTCACTGCTCACTGATTAAAGTGGCAGCTGATTATATTGACAAGGCTCTGGGCCGTTACATTGATGTGCTTGGCATATCGCACTCCATTTTGCAATTTGCTAGCACACATGAGGGAGAGACCCTCGCAACCCTGCCGAGTAAAGTGCTGTGGACAGCACGACAGGCAATGTGGGTCACACGTTGCCTTTTCCGCTTTGATGTGTTGCCATACACGCGCAAGTACCACACATTTTTGTGTGTATGGGCTCAAAAGTTGATGGAGCTGGCCAAGTGGCCAGGTGCTAGCAGCCTTTCCTCTTATTTTCGATCTATACGCTATGCAGTGCTTGAGCTCCTTAACACAGCCACACTAATACCGAGAATTTTTATGGGGGATTGGTTTTTTGCCCAGCAGGGTAATCGGAGGGCTAAACGATGGAAACTCAATAAGGAGGCAAGGGTGGCTCCGGCGCTGGCCGGGCTACAACCATGTTTATTTGGAGAGTGGCGAGTTTTTTTACACAGATGGGTCCTCTGTGAAAATGGACCTGGTGGGATGAGTGGGGGGCTTTGGTGTCTACTGCCCGCAGCTAAGGATTAAGTGCGCCATGCCGAACCCGGAGGGAGAGAGGCAGACGAATAACGCTGCTGAACTATTTGCGGTGCTATGGGTCTTGGAACGCTTCACTACAGGCAGAATTTTGATTGCGTTGGATAGCAACATTGTAAATGACGCCATCAAGGGGGGGGTGCAAAAATGGAAAGACAATCGCTGGAGGTGCTCAACAGGACCAGTGGGTAATGTGCATTGCTGGTCGGCCCTGCTACAGTTTTTGAACATGCCACAGAGAGAGCTTAGAACGGTGTTACTCCCCTCTCACTGTGATATCAGAGGCAACGAAGTTGCCAATGACCTTGCTGAATTGGGTAGGAGCCGCAACCCATTGAATGTAGCACACATAGACAGAATGCAGTGCAGAGCAGAGATCCTCAATGAAACTCCGTTGCCTGGTAGGCAGCCACCCTGCTCGGAGTCTGCAGCAACGCCAACCCAGCCGGACTTTGATACTGATTTCTACATTGATGTGGACCTAGGGGCAGATTCAGGCATCTGGGGCACAACGATGCCCCCAGACGATCAGGATTTCATTTTCACAGTGGATGAACCGGAAGAGGAGTTGCCGGTGGCCAAGAGGTTGTTCCTGTAGCGACAGCCTCAACGGGCGGGAGCCTGGTGGCCTTTTGCCAATTTGGCGGGCTACTAGGCACTTTTTGCCCACAGAAATTGTTGCAGTGGTTGTATTATTACACATGTGTTTGTACAAGGGATACTCATCTCTTTTCCTGTGCCCTCAACCATGGACTGATCAAGTCCTGGATAACAGGTGATAGAGTGGCATCGCCGGGCGGGTGCCCTGTGGCTTTTTGCCCCACTGGGGCGAGTCAAAAGGTGCCTTTTGCCCACAGAAGCCCCTATCATCGACAAAGCAGTCATAAGACCAATCTACTGTGCTCATAACGTCGCCTCGTAGCACAGTGGGTATAGCACACATCTTCCATCCCGTGGAGGTGAGTTCGAACCCCGGGGGGGATTGGGACCCACTGAACATCCCGAACAACCCTATATTTGATCAGCCAAGTCCTGGATGCTTGCAGATAGAGTGGCTTCGCCGGGCGGGTGCCCAGTGGCTTTTTGCCCGCAGCTAACATACAACGTGGGTCAGGCTACATCTTCACTCACCAATAGCGAGCAGCAACATGCCTCATACCCCCTCTGTGCTCCGTGTAGGTACTTTGCCTCGCCTACGTGCATTTGGCTTCGGCCCGCACTTGGCATCAATTGTGCACACCTACGTTAGCAACACAATATAATGTATATACAACAATGAACTCAATCAAGCATGAAGTTCTGACGTGTCAGGAGGAAAGAAGAGTGAATCCATGGTGCCCTGACCAATCGGCGCCACAAAGCTCTGAATCTCTACAATGTCAGTCGGTTCCGCCAACCCCAGTCGTCCCAATTATATGTACCGCACCCAAAAAGATACCTTACCGGATGATACCCAAGTATTCTATGAGGACAGCACACCGACTACGCATTTCAAGCCACGGCAAGCTACGCCGCACACCATGCCTGGCGCCCATACCGGCCGCCCGTACCGGGGCTCGAACCAACGCTGCCCGGCCCTCGGGCCAAGCGCAGGACCTTTATGCTACGACGATGGGTACCCCAAAACCACTTCGGTACTATACCCGCAGAACCGCCAATACACACCGCCGAGTCAAACATTCAATACATAGAGGGGAGGCGTAGGCATGGCTCTGTGGGCAAAAGGTGCCTGGTGACTCGCACTCCTGGCAGGCCCCAAAGGATGCGCAACGTCCCTGAAGGAGGATAATTTTTTGCCGAAGTGGTGTCCGTATGTCTGGGGCTGCGAGAAGGAGTGCAGAAATAGTTTTCTCTATGACAATGAGTTTGGGGTGGCCATATATGCGTGCACCGGCCCCAAACACGGGAGCGGTGATAAACGAGAACAAAGGAAGGAACTTACGCCAGATGATATTGCAAACATGTTTGTAGGGGTGCCACACGCCGTAAATCAACGAGATACCCCGCACCCAATCCGGAAAATTCCAGTCAATGGTGGCTCTAGAGTACAAAAATTGGAGCACCCGGTAGTGGATGTTGCAATCAACGAGCAATGCCATCGGGTTCTAACAATGCCGTTGGGTATTGCGCAGCATATCGAGGAGATCCAAGAGCTCTTGGTTCTAACCTATACGGGACTCATATATGCTTAATGGCTTGCAAAAAATTTGCTGCCTACCAGCCTCCCGGGCAATATCCAAGGGGGCACATATGGTTCTCCGAGAAATGGGTGCATTGCACAACTCAGTGCACACCTTCAACATTTTTCTGTGATGTTGAACAAATGCCATGTGTCCACCCGGTCCACTATGTCACGCAGACTTGGGTGGCCAAGAAAGTGGGGAAGGGGGGGTTGTGTGCAACACCGCTATGGCGGTGAGATCCAGACAGACATTGGGTTTCACCGGATTGGCCCGAAACTGGGCATGCCACTAGTTGCCCACCCACACCACAATATCACGGCGAACAATGCTACGCCACGGTTTCCGGTACTGCAATGCCCGATGATCTGCAATAGACAACCATAATGGCTTGGTGAGACCTGCGTGCACCAGCTTGCGCCTGTCTGCCAGCATGACAGCAATGGTGCTCTCAGCACTCGGGAGGACTGCTTGTGGCAAGGCAATGCGGCGCATACCGACCCATACATAATAGGCCTCCTTGGAGAAATTAGTTACCGAACGTGGCCATTGTTTTCGGGCCAACACCTTGCGAATGCGGTCAAGCGTAATGCGGGCCCGCTTGGATGCCTGTCTTCGGCGCCATGAGAAGATGCAAGCTGGTGGTTGTGCAAGCTCTTTGACTAGCGCGCAGTCTTGCCGCAGTAGCATCCGCTTTGCTTCTAAATTCCGCCTAGATACCTACAAAAAAATCGCATGCACAACACACCTGTTTTTTGCCTGTCTTCAGCGCCATCCAGGTATGCACTGGCCACAGGCTGCTTGTTGCCTCCCCCATTGGCAGACCAGCTCAAGCACTCTTTCGCGCGTTCGCCTTGAAACCTGTAGAAAAATCGCATGCACAGCACACCTGTTTTTTGCAAGTCTTCAGCGCGATCCAGATATGCACTGGCCACATCACGTTTGTTGCCTCGCCCACTGGCACATTAGCTTGGGCACTCCTTCGCGCACATCCTTCGTCCACAAAATCTTGATACCTGCAGACAGCTTCCGGAGCGCACTTTGCACTACACAAGCAAACATGGACGATATGCACAACAAGCACCCCACCCCTCCCCCCTGCTCCGCCACCTGCACAGAAACTGCAGGGAATTCCTGTGAAGGCTGCCCCGGCTACCATGGCCACGCGTGGCCAATCACATGCCCATGATCGCGGCGCAGACTCACGGAGCAGCGGGCTCCCAACCCCCCAACCCGCCGCCATTCCCCCTGCCCCCTTCCCTCTGGTCCCTCTGTCCACCATCTTCTCCACCCTCTATCGTGGGCGGCACGCCTGCCCCCTCCCTCGCGTCTTGCCCTCCTTCCTCTGGTCCCTCTGTCCTCCCTCTTCTCTGTTGCCTCCCCTTCTCGCTGCCACCCATCTCACCTCCCTTCCTCCCTGCTGTGGATCACGGTCATGGTCACTTGGATTGTTTGCCTCCCTGTCTGTACCTTGTCCAGGTGAGCCAGCCCTTTCTTGTGCAGTAGTTGGTCACACTGCACAGGCGCATTGTTCTCCTCCTCACTTCTCCCTTTCTACCTCAAGGCAGCTCCTAATCCGTGTGGCTGCCAGGGTAAGGCCCACGGGGTCCTCCCCGCATGGCCGGTGTGGCGCTGGTGCATCGCGCTTGCATCGCCCTTGCATAGCTCCTTCTTTTGCTTCTCTAGCTCCCATGCCCCCTGCGGTTCTCATGTGCACCCGTGTGCTCCCCCTCTTGGTCCCGCTGCCACAACGCTGGAACCACCCCATGGCGCACGTCTCTTCCTCGACATTGGCCGTGGTCCCACCACCACAGTCCGGCGGGCCTGCCACCTCCACCGGAGTGTGCGCGCGGCGGAGGGGGATGTCGGTGTGGGGGTCTGCGCGGTCTGGCCCCCCCGAACCAGACATTGGCGTGCTGCACGAACCATCGGCAGATCCACGCCGCAGGGTAGTCACCAGTGCCGTGGTGCGTTGGCCACTGTCCCGGTCCTCCATCTGGGTCCCCTTTTCTCACCTGTGTGCTCTCTGCTTATCTTTTCCAGATCTTCCTCTTCAGCACTTTCTTCTTTTCTGTGCAGGTTCCTCCTCTTCTTCCTCCTCCTCTTCTTGTTCCTCCGCTTCTTCCTCCTTTCTCTTGCGTGCCTTGCTTGCCTGCTTCGTCTCTTGCCTCCATGCTCGCCTAGGCACCCGCATGCCGACGACCGTGTCACTCTCCGTCTGCGTGACGATCAGCACCAGCCGCCGCGTCTTTGCCACCGGCGCCTGCTTGCGGGTCTTGGTCCTTCTCCACTGCCGACTTGTGTGCGCCAAGCCCAGCAACTCTTGCGCTGGCGAGGTACTGCAGTACCTCAACTCCATGCCCGGCGCGCCGGGCATCTGTACCGCTTCGAGGGCCGGCCGCCACGCCCCTCATCACGTCGGGCCCGTCCACTGCGCATGCGCATCGGGCACACGGCCAATTTTCCGGTGGCATACCACAGCCCCCGCAATGAAGGGACCCTCCGCCCCTCCCGGCGCAGCCGCCACTCGCTTGTGGTGCATGTGGACAGGGAGGGCAAGGAGACGTCGACTGTGGATGCACTGCACTTGCAGCCGGCGCACGACCTGGCAGTGAGCTTGCAGCGAGCCGGATTCATTCTGCATGCCGTGCACGACCCCTGGCCGCACAAGGTGGCCGAGAAGCAGAGGTGCTCGTACCTGACGGTCAAAGGCGCCAGCGCGTTGGTGTACAAGCCAACAAACGAGTGGAAAATCCCCAAACCCGACGGTCTCTTCGACAAGGACAAATCCATAACGGAGCAGCACGTGAAATAACAGCGTTCCACGCTGAAATGGCTGCAAGCATGGAGCCAGATCAAGGTGCAGCCGGAGTCGAAGAGACGGGGCAAGTACGTGCCCAAGCGGCCCCGGATCGTCAACACCGCACAGACCACCCTGCAAGAAGCACTGCGGTCGTGCGGGTACACAGCGCTGAGCAAGGAGGCGATGATGGCAGCTGTGGTGAGGCCTTGCCGGCAACCAGTGCGCGCGCCTCATGGCCCCTTGCAGCTTGTGCAGCGACCGCCTCCTTTCTTGATACTCGGCCAGGGCGGTGTTGGAACTTTGCAGCTGCTTGTTCTTCTCGGGTGCACACACTGGCGACCTGGTCGACCCACCTTGTGGCGAGCGTCACCAATTGCTCCCGTTGTGATTCCCAAATCTGTGTCATCCACTGCATCTCATCCTCCAATGCTTGCGTCTTGTACCGCCGCTTCAGTCCTTCGAAGACTTCTTGTCCTCCGCCTTTCTCGCTTCCCTCTCTCTCTGCTCCTTCTCGGTCTCTTTCTTACTTCGTACAGCGTCTTGTTGCGGGTCTAGCTTGTAGGTTCGTAATCCGCTGGAAAATGTGTACGACTCCTCCAACTCCACCGGACTGTCCGTGTCCGAGTCCACGACGAGTGGTTGGCCCATAGATAAAGCAAGGGGCCTTCTGCATGGCGGGTCCTGGTGTGCTCCACAGCTTTTGCGTCGATATTCCGGATCCTTGTGTTGCCTTCTCTCCCTTCTCTGGTTGCTTTTCTGGTACTTGCGGTTGGTCCGGGATTGTTCCTTCTGCGGCTGCGTAGCCTTCTCTCCTGATGGCTCATCCCAGCATGTCCCTTCTCTGGTTGCCGTTCCTCTACTTGCGGCTGGTCCACAGCATGTCCCTTCTCCGCCTGCTCTGCCTCTGCCACTGCCTCTTGTGCACGCTCCTATCCCTCCAAACATTCCTCTATCGGCATAAACTCGCCGGTATCCCGGGCCGCGGTCATGGTTCCTTCGATGTAATAATACACAGATGGTGTGTTCTCATTCGTCAAGCCGTCCTTTCGTGTTGTGATAGTAAAATGGACGGGCTTACCATCTTTGGTCACCAACCCCGCCGCGTTTGTTACGGCAGTAGTATTCTTTTCTGTACTCCCTCCTCCACTCCCTGTCTTGCCAACTCCGCCCAACTGGGGCAATTCCACATTTCCTGCGGACACTCCAGTCCTTCGGATCCGGTGGTGGTGGGCCGCCTTCCTTGTAGGCTGCCCTTTCAATATCCGTAAGCTCGGCGATTTCGGCCTCTGAGAACTCGGCGCAGTGTCCAGCTGAGGAGGAATCATCCGACTCTGCACCCCCGCCGGGTATGGAAACTCCGGCTTGCAACCACTCCTCTGCAGGCTGGTGTGCTACCTTCTTTTTTGCCTCCCCTGGCGCTTGCGGCTTTGCCGCCTTTGTTCCCGGTGCCTTCTACGGCGCTTGCGGTTGTGCTTTCTTTGTTGGTGCCGCCTCTGTTGGCTGCTTTGTTGGCTGCTTTGCTGCCTCCTTCGGCGCTTGCGGCTTTGCTTCTTTTGGCACTGCTGCCTCTGCTGGCTGCTTTGCTAACTCCTTTGGCGCTTGCGGCTTTCCCTTCTTTGGCATTGGGGCTGCCTCTGCTGCCTCTTTTGGTGCCTCTTGTTGTGTTGCCTCTGCTGCTTGAGCTTCAGCCTCCCTTGGTTTCTTGGGTGCCTCTTTCGGTTGCAGCTTGGGGGCCATCCCCTCAACGCCTTGCTGGGTAGCAATACATGTGTCTGCACAGAAGCACGCAAACAGCCCCAGGCATCGAACTTGTCCCTCGCAGCTCTCGAAGGTTCCGTCCCAATGGTCACAATTCCTTTTGCAGTGGCTGCCCCCTTGGCTACACATAATGCCCTCACTTCAACCTGAACTCCCCAATAGCAGATCACAACACTTCAAATGCCATCAGTCAGCAGTGCAGGGGGTTTTCACTCTACCAACTAGATGCATTGCAAGCAAAAAAAGGCCATAAAACCCCCAAAGCGTCCAACTTGTTCCTCACAGTTCTCCGAGTGCCCGTCCCCAATGGTCCCCATTCCTTTTGCAGTGGCTGCGGCGCCCCCTCGGCTACACGTAATGCCCTTGCTTCAACCTGAACTCCCCATTAGCACATCACAACACTTCAAATGCCATCAGTTAGCAGTGCAGGGGTTTTCACTCCACCAACTGGATGCATTGCAAGCAAAAAGGGGCCATAAAGCCCCCAAAGTGTCGAACTGGTCCCTCACACTTCTCCCGGTGCCCGTCCCCAATGGTCCCAATTCCTTTTGCAGTGGCTGCGGCGCACCCTTGGGTACACATAATGCCCTCGCTTCAACCTAAACTCCCCATTAGCACATCACATAACTTCAAAGGCCATCAGTCAGCAGTGCCGGGGGTTTCACTCTACCACCTGGATGCATTGCAAGCAAAAAAACGGCATAAAGCCCCGAAAGCGTGGAACTTGTCCCTCACGATTCTCCGAGTGCCCGTCCCCATTGGTCTGCGGCGCCCCTTGGGGTACACATAATGCCCTCCCTTCAATGTAAACTCCCCAATGGTAGAGCGCCACACGTCCAATGCGATCAGGTAGCAGTGTAGGTTTGTTACTTCATCTGTGGCATCATCCGCAATAAGGCGTTTTGCTATCTATTCATGTGTGCCACCATCCGCAGTAAGGCTTTCTGTTATCTATTAATGTGTGCCGCCATCTGCAGTAGGCTTTTTTCTTGTCTATTCATGTGTGCCACCATCCGCATAAGGCTTTTCCCCTGTCTATTCATATGTGCCACCATCCGCAGCAACGCTTTTTCATGTCATGGTGGGAGGGATGGTGGTGCTGAAAAACACCTTTGTGGTACCGTGGCGCCTTGGGGCTGGCTCGCATGAGGAAGGGGCGAATGATCCCCCGGTCGGCCCGTCGGTAGGCCAACGGGCGGGGCGTGGCTGGGGCCGCCGGGGCCACCCCGACTTCGTCGCTGGGTATGCTACCCAACATCCGCTCGCCGAACAAAGTGGCGAGGGTCTCCTTCTACTCTTCTGTCGGTGCCTTCCCTTCAAAGGAGATGATCCTCTGCACCTTCTTCCCCTACTTTTTTTCCTTCTCCTCTTCCTTCTTTGCCTTCCCTTCAAAGGGGATGATCCTCTGCACCTTCTTCCCCTGCTTTTCCTCCTTCTCCTCCTTCTTCTTCGCCTTCCCCTCCGACGGGATAATCTTCTGCACCTTCTCCTCCCTCTTCACTTCCTTCTGATGCTCATCCTTGCCCCGGTATGGGCTGATCTTCGGGGTCCTCCTCCTCTTCTTTTCTTTTCTCGGCATTGTATAAGCAACCTGTAGGAGTACTGCAAAAGGGAGTAGAGGACGTGGAGACAAAAAATGGCTCCTTCCAAAGTAATCCTCTGACTGCCACTACTTTAAATGTTGTGCGCCTCCAATGAAAAAATGTGGGTGGTCGCACCACAAGATTCCTCTCATCGCCACTACTTCAAATGCTATGCTCCTCCATTTCACTCCACCACCTGATTGCATTGCAAGGCAAAAAAAGGCAAGAAATCCTCCAGAGCGTCCAACTTGTCCCTCACATTTCTCCGAGTGCCCCTATCCAATGGTCCCCATTCCTTTGCAGTCGCTGCGGTGCCCCCTTGGGTACACATAATGCCCTCACTTCAACCTGAACTCCCCATTACGAGAGCACAACACTTCAAATGCCATCAGTCAGCAGTGGAGGGGTTTTCACTCTACCTACTGCAAGCATTGCAAGCAAAACAAGGCAAGAAACCCCCCAAAGCGCCAACTTGTCCCTCACAGTTCTCCGAGTGCCCGTCTCCAATGGTCCCGATTCCTTTGCAGTGGCCGCGGCGCCCCCAAGGGTGTACAAAATGGGGTGATACATCCATGAATTACTTGTTGGCGAGGCAAATTCCGTCAAGTATCATCCGTCAGCAGTGCAGGGGTTTTCAGTTCTGCCCGATTGGCTCGTGGTGTTGAAAAACACCTTAAAGATGTGCTTCCTCAAGCATTGCACAAGAGCTGGAAATTGGAATGTCTCGCCGAAGTCCGGGGTGACTGCGGGGGGGCTTACGCAAGGAGCAATGACCCAAATTGGGCCCTCTGCGGTACGGGGGCAGACTGAGAAGCTCGCCACTGGGGGGCTTGCGCAGTGAGCAACGAACCAAATTGCGGGGTGGGGCACGGCCGCTTTACAGCGGGAGCCAGTGGAAGTAGTGAGGAACGGCGGTGCCTCTTATATATGTCACCTGTTCACTCGCTGGAGGGGGCGGTGGCCGGCGAGGCAGAGGTTGTGGGGGCGGCCTTGGGATACGGGGGTGTTTCGGGGTAGCACACACGATTTCAAGCACCACTGCTGCAAAGGGGGTGGAGTGTTGCTTAGTGCAGGTGGAACGCCATGTGAATCCGCATCCTCCCCAGCGGTACTATCTTCCCAGAACCTAGCACACGGCACACAACCTCCCCATCCCGCCTACGGAGCATTGCACGCAGCAGCGTAACCCCCTCGTAGGCAACAGCCTGCCTGGGCAGCAGTGGTGCTGCTTGTGTTTTGGGGGTTAGCAGCTACGCACAGCTATCCACGAACCCCGCTTACGAAACCCACACCCCCTTTTCAAGGTCAGAGTTCACGCCCTCACAAGCAGTATATTCCACCTGCATCAGTTTCCCCACCGCCCATTCCCATACCAACATCCCATCCCACTATGTGCAAAAAAATCTCTGCGGCATCCCTATCACGAACGCCGCGCCCGTTGCAAGCTTCTGATGGGAGGGCTCGGCGACACTTGGCTTCCCAATGAGTGCACAGGAAAAGGCGAGCAAAAAGGGCGCACTTTGTGGTGGTCGCCGTGGAATGCTCAAAATTGCCACAAACGGGCAGCGCAACTGAGCTGGGCCCATTGTGGGCTCCGGGACCCCCCCGACAGCCGGAATGCCGGCAGTCGTGGCTAAGCGGTCAGCCGACCGCCGGACATGCTTCCCGTTTATGCGCGCATTTAATGCACTCATAATATGCATGTCGTGCCATTGATACACAATACGCCCCCCTTGAGCTTCCGAAAATAGCTCAGCGCGTGTATCCACATCGTACTCTTTGTCCCCACCCCAACCATCCCCTAGAGCCATCCAAAAATGATCAGGGCCAGCATGCAACAGGCCCTCCCCGAACGGTTCCAAAAAGTTACGCTCCTTAGGGTCAACGTACGCTGCACCAGACCACCACAGGCGGACAACATCCAAAGCCTTGTCGGTAACCCTCTAGCACACCGAGGGCAGGTCTACCCGGCTGTTGTCCATGTCCGCCGTGTAGTGGCGCGGCTGCGCGCGGTCAATCAACGAATAGCGAGACCGCTTCTGCTGCCAGGTCGGGTGGCGGCTGTAGATTGTGGCTACAACCAGTGCAGCCGACAACTGTACTGCCAGCTCGGCCACCAAGCTGCTGCGGTTGATCACCATGGTCCTCACAAGGCAAAAGCCGTTTTCTGCCCTCTAGTTGCCACACAAACGTAGGAAAAAACTTTGTGCGCGATGTCCGTTTTTACCTAGCCGCTGCAAAAAGGCAGCAATCACAAGGAAAACCTCGACTGTGCAAACAAAACGTACCAGCGATCCCGGAATGGTGGACACCGAAGCTCGATGAGATAAATGATGTATCCAGCTTCGGCGATGTTTTCCAGTGCTACCGTTGGCGGCAGCTCTATGTTATAAACCCCCCCTATGAATTTTCTATTGCCGTACCCAAGACAACGGCATCGCTAGCAGCATGGACCAGAGGGGGCGGCAAGTTAAGGTTGTCGGGAGCTACGAGGCCTATAGCAGCCATGGATTTCAGGAGGTCAAAGGCGGGCTCCACCTCTTGTTTGTCCTTTGGCAGGGGGGGCAAGACAGGCTTGGAGTCGTCACAATGGTTATGCAGCTCTTGCGGCACACCATAAGACAACTCTCCCTTCAAAACAAGGGAAGCCCCCCCCAAACATGTGGGACACCCGTTTCATCAAGTGCGGGGGGGGGGGGGGGGGTCGAAGTTCCCACACAATCCGAACCCATCCGTTTGGAATGGAATGTGTGGAATCTCAGGCATCCAGGAGAGGGTGCTAGCACCCTCTGCATAGAACGCAGCTTGCATCTCACGGGACTGCCCCCCATAACCGTCCGTATCTGCGGAGAGGAGAAAACCGTGGCGGTCCCGAAATGCAACATTGCCGCACACCTCTGCCATGTGTTTCCGAACAGCATGGCAATGCTCTACCTTGCACTTGCCGCAGGTGGGGATGACCCACACAGGGATGGCAGAGTACCAGTCCTCTGTATGAGGAGCCAGAAAACACCACCGTCGCCTGGTTGGCGGCGTGGTATGTATCTGGATCCTGCTCCGGCCTCTGTGCCAAGGCCTCCACATCAGCACCACTAGCCAACGGCATGGGGTACCGGCGACACGTAGCGCACAATCCGACTACGAGTGCCTCGCGAAAAACAGTGATGACTTCCTCCACATGCATCTCGTCGATGCACGGGTGCCACACATGGCAACCCGGGATGTGGCCTAGGGCCTCCGGCAGCTAGGGCACACCTGGCGGTTCCTTCGGACGAACACCGGGGGCTCCCTCCTCGTGCCTTCGGCCCGTGTCGTAGCTAGGCAGGTACCTAGCGTTGTTCAGTGCTTGCAAAAGCTTGGGCCCCAAAATGCCCAGTGCTGGTAGCGCGGCAGCATTCGTGTCCTAGGCGTCCCAGGATTGAACGCTCCAGGCATCGCAGAGGTGCCCCAACACTTTGGCGTGAGCCCACCCGGCCTGCAAAAGCCGTGCTGCGCTACGCGCAACAACCGGACAGTCCTCTTCCGCAATGGCATCAGCGGGCGCCTTGTAGGTCTCCGCAACGCTGCCGGAACTTGTGCACGTCCTCCTGCAACCGGCCCAGGGTCTCCTGGGCAACGTACCCCCTGTTGTTGGCCTCGGTGAGGCGGCGGGACAAGACATGGGGCCCTTGCCGGTAATGGGGCTCTGGGTCCTTTGGATCAATGGCGGTGTTCATCCAGCTGTTCAGCCCAGCCGCATGCTTCCCGGATA
This sequence comes from Eutreptiella sp. 'Long Island Sound 2002', assembly GCA_964036045.1. Taxonomy (NCBI): domain Eukaryota; phylum Euglenozoa; class Euglenophyceae; order Eutreptiales; family Eutreptiaceae; genus Eutreptiella; species Eutreptiella sp. 'Long Island Sound 2002'. Next base: position 95,727,167 of record OZ038380.1, on the reverse strand, counting down.
GCAAATCCAAGCACGGCAAACAAGGGCCATAGCAGCCCGGAATGTCGTCCCAACAACCATTTGTGCGACAATCCAGAGCGAATAGCCCTCGGCGGCCGCAAAAATCCCAGGGTGGCTTCTCGTAGTTGCCCCGCATGACGGTGTACATCCGCCGCAGCTGCTGCAGGGTGGGGGCCTGACTAGGGAGGACCCCGGGAGACTTGCGCTCGCAAAGAGGAATCGGAGCGTCAAGGTCAAGGTCCATCTCCATTGCAGAGTCTGCATCCAGGTCTGGCACGTGGAGAATGGGCCCCAGTTCTGCTGGAGCGGCTGCACCAGCTGCGGCCAATGTAGATGTGAGCCGGAGAGCCCCCACGAGCTGCGGATGCGTGGCTACGCGGATGAGCATGCTCAGTATGGGGAGTGTGTGAGCGGACACTACCCTGAAAGAACTTTGTCACAACTGCACCAAGGCGGGATGCGGGGTAGCCGAGCAATGGATGCTAAATGCCTTGCTCTCTGGGTTCTGCACTATGGGCAGGACCTTGTCACAAGGGCACTGCCACTTCTTGTCGGGATGTCGCGGTTGCGCCATCCTGCGGCAACATTGATGGGAGGCAAGCATGAGGGAGATGCACGCATATCAGCCATCGTGAGGAACTGGAACATTTTATTGTATCTTCAACAAAAACATGGAGGAGGGGAACCAACAGCAAGGCTCGCAGTGTTGCACTGTCCCGGAAGTCCGACGGGCCATGGGTACAACCAAATAGCGCACACACTCCTCGAAAGCACGAATCAGCACAACCAACCAACATTTCGGCAACTATTTTGCAAATGTGAAACTAGAATGAGTCCCTGACCTTCCCATCAACCACGTGTCCACCCAAACCTACTTCCAAACGGACGAACAACGTATGAGCAAGACAAAAAAGTGTGGACAGCGCCCCCGGGCCCCTGTTTTGGCAGTACGCCAAGAAAAAAAAAGAGCGTACTGCCCCAACAGGGGATCTCTGGTTTGCGGCATAGCTGCAGTGGCAACTCTAAGCTTGCAAGCTTAGGGAGAGTTACCCTGTGTAATGAACCGTCCAGCGGGACCTCCAATGCCGCAATCACTCGGGGGCGATTAACTTTGCGCCACTAACATGCAGTATTTCAACCCCAAAAGCGGTCCCCAAAACACCCCACCCGACCGGGAACTTTTTCGACCTTGGGGGTTTTTTTTTCCAACAGCGACACTTGTGCCCCCCCTACTGGGTTGAAATTTCGCCTGCCGAGGTAAATTTTTTCTCCCCCCCCCCCCCCTGGCTATAATCAAGTGGGACACACCTTGGTACTAGGGGGATCAAGCAGAGAGGTTCGCCTTTCGGAAGGATTGTCCACTCTAATTCCTGGATTGGAGCCAACATGTGGTCCCAAACCTCATCCTCGGCGTACCCGACTAATTCAGCTTGGCCTGCCCGGACTCCGTGCATGATATTTGCTGCACAACCCTCCATGGGGAGTGCACCCGCATAAAGATTCGTGGAAAATGGCATTTTCCAAGAGCCGTGTCTCTACACAACACGGAACACGTACATTCAGACTCCACAGGCAGTACCGTAGGCAACGCCGAGAATGCGCAACACGCGCAGAACGCGCAACACGCACTCCAGAGGCAGAGTCAGAGGCAACGCGCAAGACAAATAGCACACGGCAGTGTGTGTGGGGTTTTTTTTTGGGGGGGGGGGGGTTGAGCCTCAATTCCCCGACCATACAGCAATTTGCAGTAGCCTCGATTCCCCGACCACAGAGCAATGAGCAGAATGAGTGGTATCTTTTTTTGCGGGACACCACCCGTTCGCTTGTGCTTGGCGCAGACCGGGCACTACATGTCCGATCGCCATAAAACTCCATTATGGTACAGCCAAGAGACGGGTAATTTTACCACGCATTGCGACGCCACCAATCCGGCGCCCGCTGTGAAAAAGAGCCTGTCTGCGCTGAAACTTCGATAGGGGGAACCCGTAAAGCGGGCTGCGAACTCTGCCGCCCCAAGGATTGGTCGAGGTCCGGCAATTGGGTTTCCGGACTCGGTTCCCTAAGCGGGGATAACTAACAATATGACCCCTCACCCTCCCACCCATCTTCTCCGTTTGGCGTTAAAATTCCACAATGTCGCCATCGGTCAACTTCCCCTCGGGTTCTGTCTCCGTATCTGGACCCCCTTCTGGATGAGCATGGCGTTACAGTGAGTTGGGCGGCTCCTCCTTGACTCGCACGGGAATCTGGGAATCTACAGAACACGGGAAACGGGGTGCTGTTCTCCAGAGGAGGGCCAGAATCAAGACGGATATAACGCGTAACACGAGCAAAACGCGCAAAACAAGCCGAGGTAGATTCCAGAGGCGCAACAAAACCATACGGGCATGATGCGCAAACGGCAGTGACACCACAACGCGCACCTCCTCACGTGCCGGACCACCATCGCCCCTCGTTGAGACCTCCGCAAGCGCTACAACGCACCCTGTGGCCTCCTTGGGTCCTTGTTCGGCCGCTTCACCTTTGGTTGCTGGGGGCAGCGTCTGCAGAAAGCGAAAAATGTCACGTCCCTCCTCCAAAGGCAATGTGGAGGCACAGACGCACGACACGTAGGACGCGCAAGACGCGTAAAACTCGCAACACAAAGCACATCGGCCTCTAGAGGTGAAGAAGAAGCCTACGTGGAGAACACCCAGCACAACAACCTGCTCCTCCTCCATGGCACCGGCGCCAATTCCTTCCCTTCCGCGAGGGGGCTGATGATCCCGCGTCTAGTCGGTCTCCTGTGGATCCTGTGGAAAGGCAACGGGGGCCACCGAAGTGCAAAACATTTGGCACGCGAGACTGGAGGTACACATACATGTGACTCACGGCTCCCTGCGAACCACACATTGAACGCTGCACCGGAGGACTTACAGTCCGGTTGGTTCCGGAGTCACCCACGCACCTTTTTGATATGTGCCACAACGGCGAACGGGCCGATCAGCACCTTCGGTTGAATCTCCGGCGGCTCGGACGTTACGAAGGGGGGCGCGCCATGCGGTGGAGGAGGGGTGGCACCCCGCGGCAGCGGCGGATAGGGGTGCCACCGCGGGTCTTGGTGGTGCGGCTGTTGGGGTGGACGGTGGGGATCAAGGGGCGTGTACTGTGGTGGCACGGGGAACAACGGGCACAACGGGTAGCACGGCAACCCTCCTCCAGAAGCATAGGAATCATACGTGCCAGGCGCGTAAAACGTTCTTCACACGACGGCTGACCTCCAGAGGCACACCAAAGGCAACATCACGCACACCACCCAGACCACGAAGAACGCAAATACCCGCGGTTCCTTCGCCGCCAGCTCTCAGCACACATCAACGACCATGCTCCGCATGCCGGGAGTTCAAGATTCGGTTCTTCTTCCAACTCGTACGCCATCAAACCGGCCATCCGAACGTACCGGACGGACTTGTCCTCCAGAACGCGGAACACGTGAATGGTCCGCCAGAGGCAGGCTAGAAACGCACGCGTAGAACGCGCGGAACGCGCATGACGCGCGGCACGCTGTTACAAAAGCACAGCAAAGGCTGTGCGCAACACCTGCAAAACATTGGTTTCCATTTCAACAATGTCTTCGATGCCCATAGCGCTTACCAGATCGGCCCCGCCACCTCCACGACCAATTTGCAGGCCCTCCATCTTCAGCTTGGCCACACTTATACCCTCCGATGGCGGGCTGAGGTCCAACGGCCATTGCGGTGTGGCGGCGCAACCCGTACAAACCGAAAGGCCCTTCAACGACCCCACCGCCATTTCCCGCGGGCTGATCGAGGGATCCCGCTTTTCGAAATACTCACGGGCTGCTCCACCCAACACGGCATTCGTGGTTCCGCATCTCAGCACGCTTTGCACGTTCAAGGCCCGGACACTGGTGTGTAGCAGAATTGCCAAACCGATCTCTTGCCTCGACTCGGGTTCCTCCGACAAGCATTCCTTGTAGTGCATCACCAATCTTTCCAAAGTCGCATTGAAGTCCGTCTCCAAGATTCTCTGCAGTGTGTCCAGATGACAGTAGTACAAGCCTTCGCACTGGAATTTCTCTGCTCTTGTCGGTGCCCCGCTGATGCTCTTCTGTGGGCCCTTCCCGGAAATCGCAAAGGACACCTGACCACGGCCTGCCTTGTCCTTGTCCTTCTTTTCATTGGGCATCTCCGCCTCGAACTTCTTTGGTGGCACCTTGGGCGGGCTCCGCTCCTCTGACTTCCGCTTCTTCTTGTCTGCCATTGTATGTGGCTCCCGCTTGACTTCTAGCATGGTGGACCCTGCTACCTTCGCAGAAGACCCTTTTTCCGGTACAACAGGGTTGTCCTATGGGTCCTCGTCGGAATGTCCCTGCTGTCGTTTCGGCTTCTTTAATGCGCCTCCGGCCATTTCCATGGGCAGTCTTGTCCTCCTCGTCTTCCTCAGTCTCTTCTTCCTCCTCCTGATCTCCGTCGTCTGCTAATGCCTCCTCCTCCTCTTCCTCCTCACTCTCTTCATCTTCGCCCTCCAACGAGGTGCACAACCGTTTCTGTCGCATCTGCACAACGCGTAGCACGTGTAGCACGGCAACGGCGCCCTGATGGGCGCCACGAGAGGCGCATCACAAGAACGCGCAGAACGCACAACACGCGCAAAACACGTATGACAAGGGGCCTAATCACTACAAGATGCAACACGGAGCGGGCGCAATACAACCTTTGTATACTCGAACCACCCATCCGGCTTGGCGCGGCCATCTTGGACATTTGCGGGATGGCGCGGTTTTCCTTTCTTCGTCGTCATTTGCAGGCATTAAAGGTGGGTGGATGGGCAGCTTAATGGGAACGGGGGACGGTGCGAACATACGAAACAACATCGCAGGTGTCACGCATGGATACCTAGTATGCGGTCACGTTGGTGAGGAACATCTCACCCTCTCGGCGATCCTTGCTGCCAACCTTCTTGCGATTCACCCAGGCTGCGTGCCCACCGGCTGTGAAGAAACGTGTGGCACGGCCCCAAAAGCAAAAACAAAAACACGAAACGAACGGCATTGACGTGAGAGGCATCAAAAGGCACAACAGCACACTGCAACCAAATGAACAATCACATACATGTCTGTTGTTTGATCTCGAACACTATGAACGCGTTATGCTTCAGCGTGGCTGCGTTCCCTTGAGCGTTCTCCTGATGGCTGATCTGAGGAATGTCCCTTCTCTGGTTGCTGTTCCGGTACTTGCGGCTGGTCCGCAGCATGTTCCTTCTCCGGCTGCGTGGCCTTCTCTCGAGATGGCTCATCCGCGGCACGTCCCTTCTCTGGTTGCTGTTCCTCTACTTGCGGCTGGTCCACAGCATGTCCCTTCTCCGCCTGCTCTGCCTCTGCCACTGCCTCTTGTGCACGCTCCTATCCCTCCAAACATTCCTCTATCGGCATAAACTCGCCGGTATCCCGGGCCGCGGTCATGGTTCCTTCGATGTAATAATACGCACATGGTGTATTCTCATTCGTCAAGCAGTCCTTTCGTGTTGTGATAGTAAAATGGACGGGCTTACCATCTTTGGTCCCCAACCCTGCCGCGTTCGCTGCGGCAGTACAGTATTGTTTCCTGTACTCCCTCCTCCACTCCCTGTCTTGCCAACTCCGCCCAACTAGGGCAATTCCACATTTCCTGCGGACACTCCCGTCCTTCGGAGCCGGTTGTGGTGGGCCGCCTTCCTTGTGGGCTGCCCTTTCAACATCCGTAACCTCGGCGATTTAGGCCTCTGAGAACTCGGCGGAGTGTCCAACTGAGGAGGAATCATCCGACTCTGCACCCCCGCCGGATATGGAAACTCCGGCTTGCAACCACTCCTCTGCACGCTGGTGTGCTACCTTCTTTTTTGCCTCCCGCGGCGCTTGCGGCTTTGCCTCCCTTGTTCTTGTTGCCTTCTACGGCGCTTGGGCTGTGCTTTCTTTGTTGGTGCCGCCTCTGTTGGCTGCTTTGTTGGCTGCTTTGCTGCCTCCTTCGGCGCTTGCGGCTTTGCTTCTTTTGGCGCTGTTGCCTCTGCCGGCTGCTTTGCTAACTCCTTTGGCGCTTGCGGCTTTCCCTTCTTTGGCATTGGGGCTGCCTTTGCTGCCACTTTTGGTGCCTCTTGTTGTGTTGCCTCTGCTGCTTGAGCTTCAGCCTCACTTGGTTTCTTGGGTGCCTCTTTCGGTTGCAGCTTGGGGGCCATCCCCTCAACGCCTTGCTTGGTAGCAATACATGTGTCTGCACAGAAGCAGGCAAATAGGCCCAGGCATCAAACTTGTCCCTCGCAGCTCTCGAAGGTTCCGTCCCCAATGGTCACAATTCCTTTTGAAGTGCCGGCCCCCTCAGGTACACATAATGCCCTTGCTCTAACCTGAACTCCCCATTAGCACATCACAACACTTCAAATGCCATCAATTAGCAGTACAGGGGTTTTCACTCTACCAACTGGATGCATTGCAAGCAAAAAAGGGCCATAAAGCCCCCAAAGTGTCGAAGTGGTCCCTCACAGTTCTCCCGGTGCCCGTCCCCAATGGTCCCGATTCCTTTTGCAGTGGCTGCGGCGCACCCTTGGGTACACATGATGCCCTCGCTTTAACCTAAACTCCCCATTAGCACATCACAACACATCAAAGGCCATCAGTCAGCACTGCAGGGGTTGTCACTCTACCACCTGGATGCATTGCAAGCAAAAAAACGGCATAAAGCCCCGAAAGCGTGGAACTTGTCCCTCACAGTTCTCCAAGTGCCCGTCCCCATTGGTCTGCGGCGCCCCTTGGGGTACACATAATGCCCTCCCTTAAATGAAAAATCCCCAATGGTAGAGCACCACACGTCCAATGCCATCAGCAAGCAGTGCACAGGTTTGTTACTTCATCTGTGGCACCGTCCGCGGTAAGGCTTTTTGCTATCTATTCATGTGTGCCACCATCCGCAGTAAGGCTTTCTGTTATCTATTCATGTGTGCCACCATCCGCATAAGGCTTTTCCCCTGTCTATTCATGTGTGCCACCATCCGCAGCAACGCTTTTTCATGTCATGGTGGGAGGGATGGTGGTGTTGAAAAACACCTTTGTGGTACCGTGGCGCCTTGGGGCTCGCTAACCTGAGGATGGGGCGTATGATCCCCCGGTCGGCCCATCGTTAGGCTGACGGGCGGGGCGTGGCTGGGGCTGCCGGGGCCACCCCGACTTCGTCGCTGGGTATGCTACCCAACATCCGCTCGCCGAACAAAGTGGCGAGGGTGTACTTCTTCTCTTCCTTCGGTGCCTTCCCTTCAAAGGAGATGATCCTCTGCACCTTCTTCCCCTGCTTTTCTTCCTTCTCCTCTTCCTTCTTTGCCTTCCCTTCAAAGGGGATGACCCTCTGCACCTTTTTCCTTTGCTTTTCCTCCTTCTCCTCGTTCTTCTTCGCCTTCCCCTCAAAGGGGATAAGGTTCCGCACCTTCTCCTCCCCCTTCGCTTCCTTCTGATGCTCTTCCTTGCCCCGGTGAAGGGTGATCTTCGGGGTCCTCCTCCTCTTCTTTTCTTTTCTCGGCATTGTAGGAGCAACCTGTAGGAGTACTGCAAAAGGGAGTAGAGGACGTGGAGACGAAAAACGGCTTCTACCAAAACAATCCTCTAACTGCCACAACTTTAAATGTTGTGCGCCTCCAATGGAAAACTGTGGATGGTCGCACCACAAGATTCCTCTCATCGCCACTACTTCAAATGCTATGCTCCCCCATTTCACTCTACCAACTGGTTGCATTGCAAGGCAAAAAAAGGCAAGAAATTCCCCAAAGCGTACAACTTGTCCCTCACATTTCTCCGAGTGCCCCTCTCCAATGGTCCCCATTCCTTTGCAGTCGCTGCGGTGCCCCCTTGGGTACACATAATGCCCTCACTTCAACTTGAACTCCCCATTACGAGAGCACAACACTTCAAATGCCATCAGTCAGTGGAGGGGTTTTCACTCTACCTACTGCAAGCATTGCAAGCAAAAAAAGGCAAGAAACCCCCCAAAGCGCCAACTTGTCCCTCACAGCTCTCCGACTGCCCGTCTCCAATGGTCCCGATTCCTTTTGCAGTGGCCGCGGCGCCCCCAAGGGTGTACAAAATGGGGTGATACATCCATGAATTACTTGTTGGCCGGGCACATTCCGTCAAGTACCATCCGTCAGCAGTGCAGGGGTTTTCAGTTCTGCCCGATTGGCTGGTGGTGTTGAAAAACACCTTAAAGATGTGCTTCCTCAGGCATTGCACAAGAGCTGGAAATTGGAATGTCTCGCCGAAGTCCGGGGTGACTGCGGGGGGGCTTACGCAAGGAGCAATGACCCAAATTGGGCCCTCTGCGGTACGGGGGCAGACTGAGAAGCTCGCCACTGGGAGGCTTGCGCAGTGAGCAACGAACCAAATTGCGGGGTGGGGCACGGCCGCTTTACAGCGGGACCCAGTGGAAGTAGTGAGGAACGGCGGTGCCTCTTATATATGTCACCTGATCACTCGCTGGAGGGGGCGGTGGCCGGCGAGGCAGAGGTTGTGGGGGCGGCCTTGGGATACGGGGGTGTTTCGGGGTAGCACACACGTTTTCAAGCACCACTGCTGCAAAGGGGGTGGAGTGTTGCTTAGTGCAGGTGGAACGCCATTTGAATCCGCATCCTCCCCAGCGGTACTATCTTCCCAGAACCTAGCACACGGCACACAACCTGCCCATCCCGCCTACGGAGCATTGCAAGCAGCACCGTAACCCCCTCGTAGGCAACAGCCTGCCTGGGCAGCAGTGGTGCTGCTTGTGTTTTGGGGGTTAGCAGCTACGCACAGCTATCCACGAGCCCCGCTTGCGAAACCCACACCCCCTTTTCAAGGTCAGAGTTCACGCCGTCACAAGCAGTATATTCCACCTGCATCAATTTCCCCACCGCCTATTCCCATACCAACATCCCATCCCACTCTGTGCAAAAAAATCTCTGCGGCATCCCTATCACGAACGCCGCGCCCGTTGCAAGCTCCTGATGGGAGGGCTCGGCGACACTCGGCCCCCCAATGAGTGCACAGGAAAAGGCGAGCAAAAAGGGCGCACTTTGTGGTGGTCGCCGTGGCATGCTCAAAATTGCCACAACCGGGCAGCGCAACTGAGCTGGGCCCATTGTGGGCTCCGGGACCCCCCCGACAGCCGGAATGCCGGCAGTCGTGGCTAAGCGGTCAGCCGACCGCCAGACATGCTTCCCGTTTATGCGCGCATTTAATGCACTCATAATATGCATGTCGTGCCATTGATACACAATACGCCCCCCTTGAGCTTCCGAAAATAGCTCAGCGCGTGTATCCACATCGTACTCTGTGTCCCCCCAACCATCCCGTGGACCCATCCAAAGATGATCGGGGCCAGCATGCAACAGGCCCTCCCCGAACGGTTCCAAAAAGTTACGCTCCTTAGGGTCAACGTACGATGCACCAGACCACCACAGGCGGACAACATCCAAAGCCTTGTCGATAACCCTCTAGCACACCAAGGGCAGGTCTACCCGGCTGATGTCCATGTCCGCCGTGTAGTGGCGCGGCCGCGCGCGGTCAATGGACAAATAGCGAGACCGCTTCTGCTACCAGGTCAGGTGGGGGCTGTAGATTGTGGCTACAACCAGTGCAGCCGAAAACTGTACAGCCAGCTCGGCCACCAACCTGCTGCGGTTGATCACCATTGTCCTCACAAGGCAAAGGCCGCTTTCTGCCCTCTGGTTGCCGCACAAACATGCGAAAAAATTTTGTGCCCGTTGTCCGTTTTTAGCCAGCCGCTGCAAAAAGGCAGCAATCACAAGGAAAACCTCGACTGTGCAAACGAAATGCACATACCAGCAACCCCGCAATGGTGGACATCAAAGCTCGATGAGATGAATGATGTATCCAGCTTCAGCGATGTTTTCCAGTGCTACCGTTTGCGGCAGCTCTGTGTTATAAACCTCCCCTATGAATTTTTCTATTGCCGTACCCAAGAGAACGGCATCACTGGCAGCATGGACCAGAGGGGGCGGCAGGTTAAGGTTGTCGGGAGCTACGAGGCCTATAGCAGCCATGGATTTCAGGGCGGCAAGAGAGGCTTGGGGTCGTCACAATGGTTATGCAGCTCTTGCGGCACACCATAAGACAACTCTCCCTGCAAAACAAGGGAAGTCCCCCCCAACATGTGGGACACCCGTTTCATCAAGGGGGGGGGGGGGTCGAAGTTCCCACACAATCCGAACCCATCCGTTTGGAATGGAATGTGTGGAATCTCAGGCATGCGGGAGAGGGTGCTAGCACCCTCGGCATACAACGCACCTTGCATCTCACGGGACTGCCCCCCATAACCGTCCGTATCTGCGGACAGGACAAAACCGTGACGGTCCTGAAATGCAACATTGCTGCACAGCTCTGCCATGTGTTTCCGAACAGCATGGCAACACTCTGCCTTGCACTTGCCGCAGGTGGGGATGACCCACACAGGGATGGCAGAGTACCAGTCCTCTGTATGAGGAGCCAGAAACACCACCGTCGCCTGGTTGGCGGCGTGGTATGTATCTGGATCCTGCTCCGGCCTCTGTGCCAAGGCCTCCACGTCAGCACCACTAGCCAACGGCATGGGGTACCGACAACACATAGCGCACAATCCGACTGCGAGTGCCTCGCGAGAAGCAGTGATGAGGTCGTCCACATGCATTTGGTTGATGCACGGGTGCCACACATGGCAACCCGGGATGTGGCCTAGGGCCTCCACTAGCTAGGGCAGACCTGCCGGTTCGTTCGGACGAACACCGGGGGCTCCCTCAACGTGCCTTGGGCCCGTGTCGTAGCTCGGCAGGTACCTAGCGTTGTTCAGTGCTTGCAAAAGCTTGGGCCCCCGAACGTCCAGTGCTGGTAGCACGGTAGCATCCCTGTCCTAGGCGTCGCAGGATTGAACGCTCCAGGCATCGCAGAGGTGCCCCAACACTTTGGCGGGAGCCCACCCGGCCTGCAAAAGCCGTGCGGCGCTACGCGCAGCAACCGGACAGTCCTCTTCCGCAAAGGCAACAGCGAGCCCTTGTAGGTCTCCGCAACGCTGCCGGAACTTGTGCAGGTCCTCCTACAAGTGGCCCAGAGTCTGCTGGGCAACGTACCCCCTGTTGTTGGCCTCGTTGAGGCGGCGGGTATATACGTGGGGCCCTTGCCGGTAATGGTGCTCTGTGTCCTTTGGATCAATGGCGGTGTTCATCCAGCTGTTCAGCCTAGCCGCATGCTTCCCGGATAGCAAATCCAGGCACGGCAAACAGAGGCCATAGCAGCCCGGAATGTCGTCCCAACGACCATCTGTGCGCAATCCAGAGCGATTAGCCCTCGGCGGCCGCAGGGCGGCTTCTCGTGGTTGCCCCGCATGACGGTGTACATCCGCCGCAGCTGCTGCAGGGTGGGGGCCTGACTAGGGAGAACCCCGGGGCACTTGCGCTCGCGAAGAGGAATCGGAGCGTCAAGGTCAAGGTCCATCTCCATTGCAGAGTCTACATCCAGGTCTGGCACGTGGAGAATGGGCCCCAGTTCTGCTACAGCGGCTGCACCAGCCGCGGCCAATGTAGATGTGAGCCGGATAGCCCCTAGGAGTTACAGATGCGTGTCTACGCGGATGAGCATGCTCAGTAGGGGAGTGTGTGAGCTGACACTACCTTGAAAGAACTCCGGCACGACTTTGCCGTAGCGCACCCAGTCGGTATGCTGAGTAGCCGAGCAGTGGATTCTAAATGCTTTGCTCTCTGGGTTCTGCACTATGGGCAAGACCTTGCCACAGGGGCACTGCCACTTCTTGTCCGGATGTCGCGGTTGCGCCATCCTGCGGCAACATTGATGGGAGGCAAGCAGGAGGGAGATGCACGCATATCAGCCATCGTCAGGGCCTGGAACATTTTATGGTATCTTCAACAAAAACATGGAGGAGGGGAACCAACGGCAAGGCTCGCAGTGTTGCACTGTCCCGGAAGTCCGACAGGCCATGGGTACAACCACATAGCCTGGTCACACTCCAGGAAAGCACGAATCAGCACAACCAACCAACACTTCGGCAACTATTTTGCAAATGTGAAACTAGAATGAGTCCCTGACCTTCCCATCAACCACGTGTCCACCCAAACCTACTTCCAAACGGACAGACAACGTATGAGCAAGACACATAAGTGTGGAGAGCGCACCTGCGGGCCCCTGTTTTGGCAGTACGCCAGGAAAGAAAAAAAAAGAGCGTACTGCCCAAACACGGGATCTCTGGTTTGCGGCAGAGCTGCAGTGGCAACTCCAAGCTTCCAAGCTTAGGGAGAGCCACCCTGTGTAATGAACCGTCCAGCGGGACCTCCAATGCCGCAATCAGTCGGGGGCGATTAACTTTGCGCCACTAACATGCAGTTTTTCAACCCCAACAGCGGTCCCCAAAACGCCCCACCCGACCGGGAACTTTTTCGGCCTTGGGGGTTTTTTTTCCCAACCGCGCCACTTGTCCCCCCCCCTACCGGGTTGAAATCTCGCCTGCCGAGGTGAATTTTTTCTTCTCCCCCCCCCCCCCTGGCTAGAATCAAGTGGGACACACCTTGGTACTAGGGGGATCAAGCAGAGAGGTTCGCCTTTCGGAAGGATTGTCCACTGTAATTCCTGGATTGGAGCCAACATGTGGTCCCAAACCTCATCCTCGGTGTACCCGACTAATTCAGCTTGGCCTGGCCGGACTCCGTGCATGATATTTGCTGCTCAACCCTCCATGGGAAGTGCACCCGCATAAAGATTCGTGGGAAACGGCATTTTCCAAGAGCCGTGTCTCTGCACAACGCGGAACACGTACATTCGGACTCCACAGGCAGTACCCGAGGCAACGCCGAGAACGCGCAACACGCGCAGAACGCGCCAGACGCACTCCAGAGGCAGAGTCAGAGGCAACGCGCAAGACACACAGCACACGGCAGTGTGTGTGTGGTTTTTTTTTTTGGGGGGGGGTTGAGCCTCAATTCCCCTACCATAGAGCAATTTGCAGTAGCCTCGATTCCCTGACCACAGAGCAATGAGCAACATGAGTGGTATCTTTTTTTGCGGGACTCGCTTGTGCTTGGCGCAGACCGGGCACTACATGCCCGATCGCCATAAAACTCCATTATGGTACAGCCAAGAAACGGGTAATTTTACCACGCATTGCGACGCCACCGATCCGGCGCCCGCTGTGAAAAAGAGCTTGTGTGCGCTGAAACTTCCAAAGGGGGAACCCGTAAAGCGGGCTGCGAACTCTGCCGCCCCAGGGATTGGTCGGGGTCCGGCCATTGGGTTTCCGGACTCGGTTCCCTAAGCGGGGAGAACTAACAATATGACCCCGCACCCTCCCGACCATCTTCTCCATTTGGCGTTAAATTTTTGAAATGTCGCCATCGGTCAACTTCCCCTCGGGTGCTATCTCCGTATCTGGACCCCCTTCCGGATCAGCATGGCGTTACGGTGAGTTGGGGGGCTCCTCCTTGACTCGCACGGGAATCTGCAGAACACGGAAAACGGGGTGCTGTTCTCAAGAGGAGGGCCACAATCAAGACGGATACAACGCGTAACACGAGCAAAACGCGCAAAACATGCCGAGGTAGATTCCAGAGGCGCAACAAAACCATACGGGCATGATGCGCGAACGGCAGTGACACCACAACGCGAACCCGCTCACGTGCCCGACCACCATCGCCCTACGTTGGGACATCCGCACGTGCTGCAACGCCCTCTGTGGCCTCCTTGGGTCCTTGTTCGACCTCCTCACCTTTGGTTGCTGTGCAGCGTCTGCAGAAAGCGAAAAACGTCACGTCCCTCCTCCAAAGGCAATGTGGAGGCACGGAGGCACGACACGTAGGACGCGCAAGACGCGTAAAACTCGCAACACAAAGCACATCGGCCTCTAGAGGTGAAGAAGGAGCACACGTGGTGAACACCCAGCACAACAACCTGCTCCTCCTCCATGGCACCGGCGCCAATTCCTTCCCTTCCGCGACGGGGCTGATGATCCCGCGTCTAGTCGGTCTCCTGTGGATCCTGTGGAAAGGCAACCGGGGCCACCGAAGTGCAAAACATTTGGCACACGAGACTGGGGGTACACATACATGTGACTCACGGCTCCCTACGAACCACACATTGAACGCTAGCGTGAATGGTCCGCCAGAGGCAGGCTAGAAACGCACGCGTAGAACGCGCGGAAAGCGCATGACGCGCGGCACGCTGTTACAGAAGCACAGCAGAGGCTAGCGCAACACCTGCCAAACATCCGTTTCCATGTCAACAATGTTTTCGATGCCCATTGCGCTCACCAGATCGGCCCCGCCACCTCCACGACCAATGTGCAGGCCCTCCATCTTCAGCTTGGCCAGACTGATACCCTCCAATGGCGGGCTGAGGTCCAGCGGCCATTGCGGTGTGGCGGCGCAACCCGTACAAACCGAAAGGCCCTTCAACAACCCCACCGCCATTTCCCGCGGGCTACTCGAGGGATACCGCTTTTCGAAATACTCACGGGCTGCTACACCCGACAGGGCATTCGTGGTTCCGCATCTCAGCACGCTTTGCACGTTCAAGGCCCGGACACTGGTGTGTAGCAGAATTGCCAAACCGATCTCTTGCCTGGACTCGGGTTCCTCCGACAAGCATTCCTTGTAGTGCATCACCAATCTTTCCAAAACCGCATTGAAGTCCGTCTCCAAGATTCTCTGCATTGTGTCCAGATGACGGTCGTACCAGCCTTCGCACTGGAATTTCTCTGCTCTTGTCGGTGCCCCGCTGATGCTCTTCTGTGGGCCCTTCCCGGAAATCGCATAAGGACACGTGACCACGGCCTGCCTTGTCCTTGTCCTTCTTTTTATTGGGCATCTCCGCCTCAGACTTCTTTGGTGGCACCTTGGGCGGGCTCCGCTCCTCTGACTTCCGCTTCTTCTTGTCTGCCAGTGTATGTGGCTCCCGCTTGACTTCGAGCATGGTGGACCCTGCTACCTTCGCAGAAGACCCTTTTTCCGGTACAACAGGGTTGTCCTATAGGGCCTCGTCGGAATGTCCCTCCTGTCGTTTCGGCTTCTTCAATGTGCCTCCGGCGTGCTTCTTTCCATGAACTCTCTTGTCCTCCTCGTCTTCCTCAGTCTCTTCGTCCTCCTCCTGATCTCCGTTGTCTGCTAATGCCTCCTCCGCCCCTTCCTGCTCACTCACTTCATCTTCGCCCTCCAACGAGGTGCACAACCGTTTCTGTTGCATGTGCACAACGCGCAGCACGTGTAGCACGGTAACGGCGCCCCCAGGGGCGCAAGGAGAGGCGCATCACAAGAACGCGCAGAACGCACAACACGCGCAAAACACGTATGACACGGGGCATAATCACTACAAGATGCAACACGGAGCGCGCGCAATACAACCTTTGTATACTCGAACCACCCAACCGGCTTGGCGCGGCCATCTTGGACATTTGCGGGATGGCGCGGCTTTCCTTTCTTCGTCATAATTTGCAGGCAGCAAAGGTGGGGCGGATGGGCGGCTTCATGGGCACGGGAGACAGTGCGAACATACGAAACAACATGGCACTGTCATGCATGGATACCTGGTATGCGGTCACGTTGGTAAGGAACATCTCATCCTCTCGGCGATCCTTGCTGCCAACCTTCTTGCGATTCACCCAGGCTGTGTGCCCACCGGCTGTGATCAAACGTGTGGCACGGCCCCAAAAGCAAAAACAAAAACACGAAACGAACGGCATCGACGTGGGAGGCATCAAAAGGCACAACAGCCGCACTGCAACCAGTTGAACAATCACATACATGTGTGTTGTTTGATCTGGAACAGTATGAACGCGTTATGCTTCAGCGAAGCCGCGTTCCCCCAGCTCCCCATGTGCGCCCCTTGGCAAGCCAGTGCTTGTGGGTGTCCGGGAAAAGGGGTGCATGCATAAAGAAAGGGCTGTGGCACAAGAGGACACGTAGCTAGCGCAAAACGTGGAATCCGGCCTCCAGAATCATATTATTCGATACGTGCGGCACGCGGAACACGCCCTGCACGGATATGCGACACCTGTTATTTGGTTTCCAGAGGCCCCCCTAGAATCAAACGCTTAGAACGCGTAACAAATGTAACACACGCGACGCACGAAGCACGGAAGGCAAGGTAGAGGCAAAGGCACGATACGCTTCTCATATGAAAACGGCGCAAATGAACAAAACGGATGCTTCCACGATGTCCGGCACGTGTGAAAACCCCCCAGAACAACAAAAATTTATGGATTCATTTTTGACGAACAAAAAACGTTGCTTCCGTTCTGCGCGTGTTCGACGAAGCATTATGTTGCAAAGTGGGGGACATTGGCTAGCTTTAGATGCGTTAGTCCAGAGGGGAGCCATGTAGGTCTCAAGAGAATGCCGAGGAGCAATGGGGAGGGGGAGGTCAGCTTGTTGCGTGACAAGTTCGTGCTCCACTGTGTGGTGCACAACCACACATGGGATGACAATTTGTGGAAGGAGGGGTGGAACCCTCATATTACAGCGCTGGCGACCCCAAGAGGGTACAAGAGGCGTTGTAGGGACTAGATACGGGCTAGACGGGAAGGGAGGGGTACGGTTGCAATGGTGGAAAGGATTGACCAAAGCGCATCGCCTTGGAGGGCACAAAAGAGCTCAATACTTGACTTTTAGCCTACTGCAAACCTCGGGACCCTTAAGTGAACTTGCAGTGAGGTTGCGGTGAACCCCAATTAGATTGCATTGAGTGTGCAGTGAGTTTTGAGCCCGAGTGTGAAGTGATGGTGAAGCGTACATTTCGGAAGGCGAAGGGGACCAATTAGCCTTTTTCCAAAAAGTACCACCATTGTCAAGGTACCCCAAAGTACTTATGGGGATCACCTTGGGGGCATTCAAAAATGTACACTAACCCTCGATGGCAACACTCTTGGTGGTACAAGTGTGTACAAACCATCACCTTGCCTTTGTTTCGCCTTTTGTCCTCGACAGCAAACTTACTTCACAAGTCCAGGCAAACCGCAGGCACGTAGGACCACAAATCTACTAGGGAATGGTTACGCACTGCATTAGGCATCTGGCCTCATCTAGATGGGCCTACGTTGATGACCTCCTCGTGGGTACACCAAGGGCCCCTGGCAAGGCCTTGTGGGTTAAAGGCGAGATGTTGCACAGTTGTACCCTTCATGAAGAGGCCATAACTGAGCATTGCGAATTGGTCATGAAGTGTTTCCAATGCATGGCTGACCATCATCTCCAAGTAAAGGAGGAACAGTGCCGGCTTTTTCGGTTAGAGGTTCACCAGGGACACGGATCCGCCGTCCCCAAGAAAGTGGCTGCCGTTTGTCACTGGACTGAAGCCATGACTAGTGCCCCCTAGCAAATGAAGGTTTTTTTGGCAGTATTTAATGAATACCGGATTGAAATTCCCTAGTCCACTTCCCTATTTCTTTCCTTCATGGACGGTTTGAAAGCAGCATATGAGGCATGTCCCTGAAGGAGAGAAGTGCAAGGTCCCTAAGGACCGAGATTTGATTGAATGGACAGCGAGCACGAGGGATAGTTTCGTCAAAACCGAAGAGGCACTGTGTGGATAGTGTGTTTCGTACATTCATAATAACACGGGACATCGTGCAATTCACATTGATGCGTTACCATTTGGGAGTGGAGGCGTCTTAGAGCAACAACCATAAGATGGCTGCTGGGCTCCATGCGACGTTTGCTGCAACCAATTGGGAGGCCAAATTCCGTATGGGCCCAATGGTCAACTACTTGGCCTTATACAGCAGCAGGCAAAGTCTTTGCTCAATAAAGAGACTCACTACTTGGTATGTTGCCTCCTAAAGTTCAGGTGCTTGATATGAGGATGAGAAGTCACTTTTTTCAGGGACCACAAGTCTCTCCGGTCATGGTGCAAAGAAGATCTTTGTACCATCGCGGAACCCCTTGGTCGTTGCGGCCCATGGCACGAGTTCCTGTCCTTGTGGAATGATGTTGTCGTGTATGAATCGGGCAAGGACATGGACGTCCCGGTCTGCATGAGCTGGTGGGCCTACCTTGCTTGCTTGGCCGATGACATCAACTTACATGGTTCCGACACCCCTCCGAAGGGCAGGGGGGCCCTTAACGCAAAAAAAAAAGGTGTTCTAGAACCTGGTATTTTGAGAAGAGCCCGCGGACAGTACATGGCTTCACCCCGGTGATCCCAATTGTTCAACCCTGAGGCCCTAACCCAAATTTGTATAAGCACACAACCATATGATCCTAGCCCCACATGTGTTTCATGATAGCATCCGAACCCTGCCTGCCACCCTGCACAATTCATCATGCCCAAGAGCAATTTTTTTCAATCCCATCCAGTGACGCTACGTTCGACCACCCGAATGTTCTATCGCCGGTGGCACAGCTGATAACAAACCCCCTACAGCTGGTACAACCTCTGGAAGTGCACCTTGACACGCTCCATAAGCTCACCCTTCCCTCCGCCGACACTCAAACCCTGCTTCCTAGAAATGGCTTTGAACTCAACTTTAGTCCACTGATGCAATTTCCCCCTGTCCATTGCCTTCAACACCGCCTCGTGCACATGATACGCAAACACCAACTACGCGGCAGGGTTAGACGAGGTAGAGGGGCCACCTAATGGGTTACAAAGGTAAGAAGAGGAGCTACTGACAACTTCACCTGGCTGCTCCAAATCCTCGTCCTCACTACGAAGGGGTACGAGGACGAGGAGGCCCAGTAGAAGGTACGGAACGATGCCCTCATGGACCGCCTTTCCAGAACTCGCAAAGGAATGGGTGGTGAGCCCCCATGCAGCCATGCCCGCACCTGTGCTGGCAAGTACAGCGTAGTGCGTGCCGCCAGCCTCTACCCCTTTCTACATTACGAGTGTGCCAAGCTCGAACCCCCCCCCCCCCCGCCAAGCTTGATGCCAATAGAGGGAAGCCTGGCCTTCTGTTGCCAAAACCAAGGGTTCAACTGGCGCCCCGTCCCGTTCGTGCTGAAATGGCACCTTTTACCATCCCTCTTCGCTGTCCTTATTTCATGTAGCACCATAAGATCTATAACTATAGTGTCTTTCACATCATGCATGGTGAGTTTGTTGTGTCATCACTCGTCAACAGTCACGTCTCGTGTCTCCCTTCACTTACGGACAGGTAGACAGTCAAACAGAACCCCCCGCACTTTAGTCCCGAGCGGCACACCACAGCATCACAAATTACCATGAGACAGAAATCAGGATCGCGAACTAAGGAGTCGCACAGGCCAACACAAATTTGAAGCGCCCCCTATATAGCGCAATATACCCGGTTTCACATGGGGGCTTGAATACGATAAAATTCGTGCCGAAATGCTCAACGAATGTAGCTGCAAAGCCGATTTTAATTCGCCAACTTGGTGCCAGATGCTGGCGGACTTGTGCAGATGTAATTTTTGCCACTACATCCCAAAGTCACCATATGGCGTCCAAAGAAGACGTGGCCCGCGTCAAGTGTGGTTTGGCCCGCGCCAAGTCCTGACTTGTCGCGCGCTAGGTTTACGTAGCGACTACTCAAGTACCATTCTACCACCCCGGTACACGTCATGTGATGCTAGAGCACACTTTGTACGAAGAAACGCTTCATCACTTCATCGGCGGTGGTCAATTCTAGTGCCCCCCTTAGGGCCCGCATGTCACTCCACTCCGCCTATTTCGAGCGATGCAGTTGACCAAGCTAGTCAACATGATACAAAATTAGGCGGTTGTGGGTGGAGGCGTGCTTCACCTCGATCAAGGGCACGGCTCCAAACCCGGGCTCATGGTGCCTGTCTCAACACTCCCCTGCGGCGAGGGCGCTGGGCTCGCTCCGCATTGTACCCGTTCGGCGCCCTGGTGTGGGCTTGCCGCTGGCGGGTCCCTCGGGGCTCTGTCTCTGGCTGCATGCACTGCGGTGATTTTGCGTGGGGAACCCCAAACTGACGCGTCTAGTTTCTTCTACCATCCGTCTTTCGACAGGGTTGTTAGCTGGTGCACCACGGCTCTTTCTTGTGCATGCACACACCTCCATCCCGGGGTCGGAGTACGCCGGGCCAGGGTCCTGTCTCTCTGTGTGTGTGTGTGTGTGTGTGTGTGTGTGTGTGCTCTCTTGGTCCTTGCCGGGTTGGGCGGGCCGGCCTCCTAGGCGCTTTCTTGTGCGCCCCATCTTTCTTGTGGCCTGTCTCTTTGCGCTCTCTATTTGCTTGGCCCCCTCTGGGCTTAGTTGGCTTGCTTTTGTGTGGTTTTCTCTCTTCTTTTTCTGTTGCCCACTTTGCCGCCGCTTCATTTGTGGTTCCGGCCCAGAGCGCCCGGTGGCTTCCGGCCTCGTGGTGTGTTGCTGTTCTCTCGCCCTTTTTGTTCCCTTTTCTTTCTCTTTTGGCGCCACCTGTGGCTTTGCCGTTGTGTCGGTCTGGCCCCGGGGTGCCCTGGGCCTTGGGGCTGTGCATTGTGTCTTCTGCTGCATTTTGCGTTGTGCTCCCTCCTGTTTCCTTGCTAGTGCTCTTTGGCTTTTAGTGTCCCTCCCACCTGGAGCCCCGTCCGTGCTCTGGTGCTCGTGCTCCCCTCCCCTTGGGTCCCTGTGTGAAATGCATTTCTGAATGTTCGCCTGTTGTGTCGTGTTTTGTGTTTCAATGCGTGCGTTGGTTCGTCTTTCCATGCTCTGTTGGACAGCATGTGTTGCGCCGTTCGGTGCTTAGGGGTGCCGTGTTCTCCTGCGTTGTGCTTTTGATTTGGTGTTGGTGCCCTTGTTGTTGTTGGGTGTCCTTCCGTTGTCGTTCGGTGGTGTCCTTGGCCATCATGCTTGCGTGGCGTTGTTTGGTGCTGCGTTGCCGTGCGTTTTTTGTGTGGTGTGCTGGGTGTTCTGATGCTGTGCCATGCCTGCGTGCGCTGTGCTGTTCGGTCCCTCTGCGCTATTCTTTTGGTGCCCCCCCCCCCCCCTCTCTACGAATGCCGCGCGTGGTTTTGTGCCGCGTCCTTTGTCGTGTGTTGTTGTTGGCCTTGGATGTGGTGTTTCGCTGCCCCGGGGTGGAGGGCTTGCTTTCGGATGTACGGTGCGGCGCCACACCACATCGTGCTGTCCTGTTTGTGTTGTGCCCCGCTGCTTTGCATTTTTGTGCGCTGCGCCCTTTTCTTTGCGGTGCCTTGCTGTGTTGACGTGTGCCGTGTTGTCTTGTGGGCTTGTGGTGCGTGATGCCCCCCCCCCCCCCCCAATCCCGGCTGTTGCTGCGTGTTTTGTGAAGTGTCATCCATCTTGTTGCGCTCTGCCATGGTATGTTGCGTGCTCCATTTTGCGGTGTTTGTGGTGCGATGCAATCCTGTGCCTTGTTTCGTTGTGCTATTCGCGTTGTGTGGTGGTGCTGCGCGTTGTCCCCCCCCCCCCTGAATATTGCTCTTGATGCTATGTGGTGTCTTGCTTCTTGTTGTGTTGTCTCCTGGTTTGTTGGCTGGTCTGTGTTGTGTTGTGCGTGGTGCTGTGCTGTGCTATGGTGGCGTGGTTGCGCCTTGCTGTTTCGTGCGGTGGTGTGTTGTGTTGTTGCTTTCGTTGCTTGCCGTCCGCGTTGTTGTTTGCCGTGCTATTCATTTTGGGTGTTGTGCGGTGCTCTGCTCCGACGTGCTGTTTGGTGCAGTGGTGTGCCGTGCTGCTGTGTGATGTGTGTGGTGCTGTGCTGTGGTTGGCTGGGGTGCTTGCGTCTTGCTATCCCGTGCGGTACTGTGCCACATGTTCTTATGCCATTTGTGTTGTCTCGTGCTGTCGTGCATTGTTGTGTGCTGTGATGTCTTCGTCGGTGCTGTCTGGTGTTGTGGTGCGATGTGCTGTTTGGTGTGGGACTCTGGCGTCTTGTGTTGTGATGTTTGCATCGTGTTGTGTTGCTCCAGTGCTCCGCGCTGCCCGTCCCTCCCCTCCGGGTGCCGCCCTTGTTGTTATGCGGGGCTGCGCTGCGTTGTTCGGTGCAACTGTGTGGTGTGTTTTTTCCCCTTGAAACCTACAAAAGTTCAATTTTTCTTTTTGGGCAAAAGTAAAATCAACCCATAGAACGTGCATGCACGCAACCAAAACCACACATGTAATTCAACCTTAACTGTTACCCGCTCGTCTTGGGCATGTTGTTGTTGTTGCTGCTTGTTGCAGTGCAAGTCGCTGTTGCCGCTTGTTGTTGTTCAAGGTAGGGTTTTCGATGTTTTGAAGTCATTGCAAGGAGTTGACTGCATTCCCCCAGTGCTGCCACCTAAGCTGCTGGGCAAGGCGAGAAAATGGCACAAGGCTGGGATACAACACAATGCAAAGCAATGAACAAGCAAAGGCTCTACTGTGCCATGCACATAATCTGAAAATGAAGTGTGAAGGGTACAAATTCGATTTTCGCCTGCACTCTAGCATTGCATGCAACAGTCCAAAGTCCATGGATGCCCACCGAGTACCCACCCATAGCTTTACCTGGATTGTACCACAGGCGTGCTTTATGCAGGGGTACGGTGTCCCGGAGGTTGTGATCACTGGACTTTACTCCAAGGCGCCACCACCACCACTTCCACGGGTATCCTTTGCAACCACAGCCCTGAACAACTGTCTGCAGATTCCTCTCCCTCATGACTGCACTCGAGCACAACGTGATCGGTTTCCGTACGAGGGCTGCGATGAAAGACGCAAAAACAATAGGGCAACCAGGGGACCATCGGTCAGGCCATCTGGTTCCACATGAGGCATATTGTGGGGTAGTGGAGGTTAGAGTGGGATTGGACCCCTTTGAGAAGGAGGTCTTCCTGGGTAGTGGGGCAGGCTTCACGCCAATTAACAGTGGAGCCGTCAGGCTCCCACTTCATTGGGATGTCATAGGCTGTGGAGTGAAACAAGCAGAAAAAGGTGCGCAACGCGTGTTCCGTTGCTGGCAGGTATGTTTAGGAGGGCAATGTAGTTATTTTCCATGTAACGGGTGAGCAGGACTGCTGGGTCTGCTATGTCTGTGGTTTGAGGACTGTGGGATGTCGTCGCGTGGGTCATGCAGTGTATTCGACGGAAAATTGAGGAAACACCGAAGAAAAAATATGCGCTGCGTGTGCACTGACCGGTCAATGCTCTTGCGTACTGTGCCTTCTAGGTGGGAGTCCCAGAGGCCCATGGCAAAGACAGGTACATCGAGGTCGTCACGAGTGAGCCTGAAGAGTAATCAGTGCTCAGGTTTGAAACAACCCTGCATCCCTTGCTGTTCGAACAATTTTCCGTCATGGGGGACAAAGGCTGCTTCTGGGAAAGTGAGCAAGGGTGCGGGTTGTATATGCGGAGGTGGCAAATTTTGGGGCCATTTCTGTAAAACCGGTTTCAGCAAGCTCAATTTGTCAATTAATTCGGCGAAATGGTGTTCTGTGGCAAGGGCCCTGATGCACATCAATTGTGCACCGAAGAAGCCTCCAATCGGTACACCTTTTTTTGGCTGTCTCATCACAACACCCCATACCTGGAACATTTTGTTTTGGTGGATATCCCAGCTGACGAAGTCGGTGACTTCCGCGAGCGTCACTGGTCGAAATGACCTCTCACAGGCCTTACCGCTGCGGTCCAGCGATTTGAGCCCTCCTTTCGGTATGCTGAAATGAAACTGTCCGCGTATACGACGAAATTTGCGGACTTCGTCACCAACATACTTCACAGCCCACAGGATCTTGCCTTTGTCAAGCTCCCGGTGCGCATCATCTATGTCCCTCTCCCAAAGACCTAAGTAGGTTGCACTCTGTCTTTTAATGTACAAATGAGCATCACGGACACCAAGCATGCTTGGTGTTCCCCAAAAAGGGAAACAAATATGTATCTCACGCAGGAGTACACTCAGGCAACGCCCCATCGTCTCTAACGTTTGTCTAAGGGGGTGCCCTTTGTGCGTAATTAGCAGGCGAAAGCGCCAGTCCCCAATGGTGACATTGGTCTTCCATTTGAAGAGTTTGAAAGCTGACGGTGCACAAAAACGGTGTTCGCCTAGCAGAAGCGCTTCCTCTATGGTAGCTGCAGAAAGCAATCTCTTAGGCTAGAAACCCAGGGGGTTAGCAAAGGCCAAGATGTTGCATTTCAAGGCGGAGTGGAGTGTGCGGACGAGGACAAAAGTTTGTGCCCCGCCTTTGCAAAGGTCAACTCCTGGTAATCGGAAGGAGGGGCACAGGATGGTTAGGTTTACCAGGGCCTGATTTGCCTGCACTGCACACACTGCATGCAATCTGCTGGGTTCCTTGTCCCAAACTGCTGCTTGTAGGCACATATGTTTGAGGTGTTTGTTTCCGAATTCACAGTGGTATAGGACATCCATGGGTATTCAGTTACCTTTGATTCTACGTACTCCTGTACATGTTTTGTAAGGAACGCTTCATCAAAGAGGGGAGAGCATCCATTGGAGAAGGGGAGCAAGGCCTGAGACAGCTTTTCAACACTGGCACCGATGTCATATGGACAGGGCAGCGTAGCATTGCGGGCATTTTGGCAAATTGAAGGCAAGAGGGGGGCAGGCAGGATGCTGGACCAGTGCTGGTGTGTGCGAATGAGTGCATGTGCCTGGCCTTCTTCAAATAAGTGGGTGTGTGTACCGCGAAGTTGATTGCAGCTGCAAGGCATAGGGGGTGTTGTGGTTTGCAATGTGCGATGTGTCTCCGCTACGGGGGCAGTGAAGGTATGGATCACGGTTTTATTTCTCAGGCGAAAAGTGTTTCCTGACTGAAGACAATCAATGCGTGGATGGACAAATACGAACAGCAGGGCATGTCACATGTACTGTGTTCTTTGAAGCATATGCACTGTCGTCACCACACCAGCCGAGGAGTAAAATTGAAGCTTTCCAAAGGCCGGTGGGAATTTTGTGCGTTACACAGCCAACAAGACCCACTGTAGGGCCTCAATAAGCATGCCATGCGTGACACCCTACACAACCTCACCTGGAAAAACATGCAACGCGTCGGCACACCAGAACTTTGTGTTCACTGAACCTCCAAACCCACGCCTACAAGCCCGGAAGGTCGAACATTTTTGGATTCAATGGGACCACGGCCGAAGACCGATAGCCCCTATTGTCTCGTAGACCTATCCCCTACAAACTGCTTGATGAAAACCTGCAACAGGCCAACTTACTGTTAGAAAATTGTCCTTACCCGCGACTTGCTCAGGTGGCACGCGTGGCGAAAATCCCACTAGGTCGGTGGTTGCCCATTCCTAGTATCCTTCTTTATTCCATTTTGGGACGCTTGCCCCCTTATGTTCGCCAGCTGGGAGCAAAAAGTCGCTGGAAGCGAACACCTCTCCGGAGGCTGATGGAACACGCTGGACGTGCAAATTCCCTGCGCCACCACTTCCTTGGTTAGCGCCAAAAAAATTTGCGCACCAAAGGAAATCTGGGTCAAAAACCCGCTTCTCACGCACGCTAGCCAGGGTGGGAACACACAAAGCGATAATCCTTCCCCTCCACTCAACTGATTGTTTGTCTGTAGACAAGGCAGAACATTCCACCGAAGCTATTGTATCCCCAACGTGAAACGGTGTCACAACAGACAAAGGCGTGGACAATGTCCAATGGCTACTAGGTGATGGAAACCTCGGCTGCCACAAACCCATTGCACAGCTTGCTTCTGAATTTCTTACGTCACATCGTTGTGTATACTACGCCAGTCACATCTTGCACCTCCTTGCCTAGGCACGCCCTGTCCTTCAACCTAAGACTTTTGAAAAGGCCTTTGCCAAAGCACAAACAATTTTGCACACCCGGTACGACATCCAACTCCCTCATCGTATCTTGCTACAGATTCCTCGTTATGACGTGTCTTTGATGTCAAAAATCCGCACTAAAGCATTGAAAAGAATCTCACGCTCAGATCTTCCCTCACCTCTTCTAGGATGGCTACGCAATGCAATCACTGTCCTGCCCACAGGAACACCCACACTGGCTCAACGAATCACATGCAAAAGTAACACAGGACTGAAAGCATCATGCCCCACGGCGGTACAACACAAATATTTGCTAGACACAAGGTTGCAGGGGGAGGAGCATGTCATCAAAGTGTTTCATCGAGTGCATGCAAGATTTTTTAGAGAGACAGCCAGGTCTGAAAAGCGAGTTACCGTAAGAGCCACGGATTGTGCGGATAAACCCAGGTGGCGAGAGCAGGGAGGCACCAAAAGCGGCACAGGAGGCAGGGGGGGGGGGGGTGAAGCGGTGAAACGGAAAATGAAAAAATGCGGAAAAGTGCGGAAAAAATGAGGGAAAATGCGTGAAAATGCGGCGAAAAAAAGCGATGACCCGAACAGAACTACCTCTTGCATTGCATGTGGTTTTTGAGCAACACAGCTTCCCAGTGACTAGGTTCTTGGTCCCAGGCCCCAAACATACTGATGGAAAATTTGTTTTTGAATGCACAAACAACGCCTCCCTCAAGAAGACAAATGCACAAAAGATTGCCGGACTTCAAACATGGACCTGCAAGCGATACAAGTCTGGTGCTAGGACAGTGTCACGATGTTTCAGGAGTGTCAAGAGAGGGTCAAGAAGTGTTTTAAACCAAATGATCCTCAACATCACCATTGAACTGAGCCGTAAACCGCATGCGCTGGATGTTGTCTGAGAGTGCATTCTGAGCTGCAGTCACGGTGCCTGTCATGGAAAAAAAGCGCTCCACGGCACCACTTGAAGTGGGGGTGAGGATCAAAAGAGGACAGCTTCACCAAATTCTGACTCAGGACGCCCCTCCCACCATTCCACAAGTGCCTCACCATTGGCAATATCACGTGGCTCTGTACGTGTATAGATGTTCCATTCCTCTTGCACATTGGGAATGTTTTCCAATCCTAAGAAAGGGTAATCTGCCAAGCTTTTGCTCATATCAGGCAGATTGGCTGGGTTTAATACCCTCACCTGCCTGAAGAACTCCAATTGCAATCCCTCCTTAACAAGCCGCTCATCCAGCTATGTGGGCCTTGGCTGTGATGTGGCACTGTCTGGTCAGATGAGATGCCACAAAACTCTTTGTTTGGTGTGCCACAGGCTTTCCACATGCCAAGCACCACATCATTGGCTGGTTCAGCAAGTCCAAGCGCTCCTCAAAAGGTTCATCTGGAAACTGCGCCATGCGTGCCGCCACAGACATGGTGCAATACTTTGCAGCAGCACCACCCTTGCCCAAACCACGCCTCCGCTTTTTTCGGGACCAGGGGAATTGGTGCCAGAGCCATCTGATTCAAATTCAGTATTAGCAATCATGGTGTCTAAGAGGAGAGGGAATTGCAACTCATACACAGGGAAACCGAATACTACCAGTCAGAGAGTGGACGGAATCAATAAACAAGCACAAACGTACAATGCATCTCCTTTTTGGTAAGCAAAGACCTTGCAGGGGAGAAAATGCGGGAAAAAAGTGCGGGAAAATGCGGAAAAATGCGGATCGCTTTTATTTCCCCCCCCTGCAGGAGGGCAGGGAGGGCAGGAAGGAGGCTCCAACGTTTGTGTTGAAAGGTGAGGCAACAACACAACAACGGACATTGAGGTGTTCGGTGACGAAATATTCCCAGCCCCGAGTTAGTGCGTAACGTAACCCTGGTGTGTGAGGTTGGTGGTGGTGCATGTTGAGGGCATTGATTTCCTTGCACAAAGTGGAAAGGCACAAATCTTCAGGGAAATGGTTAATGTCCTACCAAGAATGCCCATTGTTTGTGGCAGCATGCAGACGCCACAGTTTCCGTTGCGTAGCATTGTTTTTCATGTCATTGAATACCATTCGTTCCGATGCAGGCCAGTTGGCGGGTGGAGCATGCCAATCGAAAGAGACCTGACTAGCTTGTGTGTGCCGCGGAATCGCTCCAGGCGCAAGGGGTGGGGGGTCTGCAAAATGGTTTTAATCCACGTTAGACAATGTGTGAGATGACTCGGTGCAAGAGCTTGAGGCTTCAGAGAGGTCGCAAAATTGAGGGCGGGCTGCAGTGTGTATATCAAGTTGCTGTGGGTCTGAACGTATATGTTGAATAGCAGTGTGCATTGTTTGGATGCATGACTGGCATTGTAGATCAAGTACATCAATGATGTGGCTAGTGGCTAGGCAACAGGCACCGTATTTCTTCGTGACGGGACATGGGCTTTAGCCTTGCTTTTCAGAGCTATTGGATGTTGAGGGTGAAGAGCTGGACGCTTGTTTTTGAACTGCTGCGATTGCAGCGTCCACGTTGCTGAGGATCCGGTGCATGGTACGTTCGGGACCCCGACCAGCTTTCCATGGTGCTAGCGGCACAACTTAATTGGCCTTTGTGGTCTGTTTTCGCCATGACCAGGCATTTTCCCCCCTTGCCCTTTGCAGACAACTCTGGCCTGTGCGACCGCGATGTTATCAGCCGCATGCAAGAGAGTGAGGTTGAAGTGCTGAGCTTGTGGTTGCGGGATGGCGACGAACAATCCTTCCTCGAGAACGTGGCTTACGAGGCCCAGGAGTTCGAGCTTTGACCGTGTTCCTAGGTCCTTTTTGGAATTTTTTTGGGAGTTTTTGTGAATTTTTTTGGAACTTTTTTAGATTTATTTGAATTTTTTTTGAAATTTTTTGGAATTTCTTTGGAATTTTTTTGGAATTTTTTTTGGAATTTTTTTGGAATCTCTTTGCAATTTTTTGTGGAATTTTTCCAGAATTTTTTGGAATCTTTTGTAATCTTTTGGCATTTTTTTGTGGAATTTTTTCGGAATTTTTTTCGGAATTTTTTTGATTTTCTTGGGATGAGCTTTGACCTTGTCCTCGCCGGAAAATCCTGAGAGGGGGTCCTCAAGACAATCAGCGGTGGTCATGGGCTTCTTACACACGGCTCACATGCAAGTGTCCACAAACAAAGCCAAAAAACGAGACCGGTTTCGGCCCAACACTGGGCCCTCATCAGTCTAAGCGTGAGACAACAAATGATATTCCAAATGATATTCACGTGTATCAAACATGCAGACATCCGTCATTTTATTGTTGTGTTCCGTCTGGTGTACTATACATCCGGTTCACGTATTCCACTGAAAAACCATGTGTACAATCCAGGAAACACATTCACCAAAATCAAAACATATGACATTCTGGCAGTGTGCTCGACCTTTTGAGGCAACGCGGCGACGCTTGCTGTGGCTGCAGTTGCCATTCTCCGCTGTCGCTCGGCAACTTAATAACAGGCTGGCATCCACGGACAAACTGTCTGCAGCGGATTGGACATTCCCCAAATCATTCAGGGTTTTTACCAGCGCTCTGTGCGAGCGCTTCCTGAGATTTGGCTGTGGACGGTTGACAGCAAACAGCTTGGTCCCAGGGGTTGACTTTTTGATCTGTTGGATCAGTATGTGAATTGAATCTCCATACCTCAGGGGAATGCTCGCCTCATAAGGCACTCTCCACACATGAGTGCAAAAAAAATTCCGAAGAAAACCCACCCTGCTTGCCTTAGTTTTGGAATTTCGTGTCATGAATCTGTCTTTTTCCGACCAATTCACAGGCAAAGGACTTCACAGCGTTTTGGGGTCCCACAGCCTGCGGCATGCCCCATTCATCCTTTTGACGGCAGCCAGTACTGTTCATGGGAGTTAGTACGGAGGAAACATATCCCCTCCCCCCGTCTCCACCCGAGTTTTGTGCCTCGGGTGGTGTTGCTGGACCAGGGGATGTATGTGGTGCTATTTGTAGGCTTGAAGTGCGTACAGTACCTCGGTTCATGCAGGCCCAGGACGTGTAGGTCCAGAAAAAGGAATTTTCCGGCGAGGATAGGTCCAACGCTCATCGAAACAAATTACAAAACAATTCCAAAAACATCGTTTTTTGGCTTTGGTCGTGGAAACTTGCATGTGAGCCGTGTGTAAAAAGCCCGTGACCACCACTAATTTTCTAATTGCGGACCCCTTCTCTGGATTTTTTGGCGAGGACAAGCTCAAAGCTCATCCCAAAAAATTCCCAAAAAAAAGGCCCAAAAAAAATCAAAAAAAATTCCACAAAAAATTCGAAAAAAATTCAAAAAATTGCACAAAAAAAAATGTTAAAAAAAGTCAAAAAAATTCGGGAAAAAATTCCAAAAACAAGATGAAGCTAGTGACCTTATCGGTAGAACAGCGCAGCAGGGCAGCTTCTCTAAGAAAAGTGATTTTGGCCTCCGCTGTAGAAATGGAGTAGTCAGTCCAGTTTATGTGAAAATCCACTGTGCTCATAAAACCATGAGACATTTCAGGCCATGCAGCTGTAGCATGCCAAACGTGCTCCATAATTTGGCGGCCCTTGAGGCAACCCTTGTGTTCCATCGGGACCACTTGGTGCAAGATGTCTTCTATTTCCATTAGCAACACAATCGTAACCCATTTAAGCAAAACATTGCAAACCGATATGGGTCGAAGACCCTCCACCACCGGAACACCCGGCTGTTTAGGGATGGATAGAACAAGTGCCACTGTCCATGAGTTAGGGGGGACACCACCCGCCATAAAGCCATGCGGGGAGTCCAGCATTTGCGGCACAAAGATATCTAGAAAGTGCTCGTAAATGCACGCTGGGACTCCATCCAATCCTGGCACGGGTCCATTTTTTTGCCTTTCCAAAGCTGATGTAACTAGGTCGGCAGACAAGTCTTTAAAGAGCAGGGGCGTGCACTGCGCCAATTTGAAGTGGACTCCTTTAGAAACGAGGTAACTCTCTATTTCGTCCCGCGTTTAGCACCTCCCTACATAATGGATGACCAAAACGTCGAAAGCTCCGACGCCATGCGCAGTTTATCCCTAATGACAGCACCACCGGCCAATCGCAGTTGCCGTAATCTCCTTCGCTCCTGTAACTGACGCAGCAGCCGAAAAATTTCCTGCTTACGCTGGGCCCGTTCTCATGGCGCCGATGCTGTTGCTTGTAATTTGTCCCGTAACGTATCAAAAGCAGAGGAATGAGCGTTCTTGTCAAATTCAAGCTCCATCAGCCTTACAAGGGCCATGTACTGCTCACGACTAGTAGCCAGCACGTACCCACGCTGTTTGAGCAACGCCAACCGAGCAGGGCAAACAAGGTCTGAGCTGGATGAACGCACATATGCCGCCACCTCCGTAAAACCAACTGATCTCTGCACCGGAAAATTTGAGTTAGCGACTCTGGCAATGCACGCTTCTGCGTTTTCCGACCACAACTCAGACTCGGGCAAAGCAAGGAGGTCTCACTTCAGCGAATCACAAGCAACAGGGCCCTGCAAAAGCTGAGCTGCACACCTCCAACGGCGCCCGCGCGGCAGTGAGTCAAAGTTCAACTGCACCACAACCGCCTTGTGATCGGACCCCCCAATAAACCGCGTATAAGCCCCTGCCACAGGCAGGATAATACTACAGGATACATGGACTCTATCAATGCGCCTCATTCCCACTTGCCGTTTCAACTGTGCCTCCTCAGACTGATCCTCCTTGTGGGCCGGAAAGCCCCAAGTCCAGCCCTTCGGGCGTAATTCATCAGGCGTATCCTCTACAGGGGGAGCCAGTTTCCAGGCATGCACCAGACCTAAGCGTCCTAGATACAGAACCTCTCGCTCCCGTGCTGCCAACTCATGTCTCGAAGCATCATGGGACGATGTCTGCTCAGAATCATAACCAGGCAGCACAACACAATTATGATCACACAATGTCAAAGCCGGAACATCGGCATCCCACGGGAACAACGACACATCACCCCACATGCGCTCACGACTCTGCCCCTCGTGATGAAAATGAACCACCAAAAGCTGCAAGAGTTGGCCGGTATCATGTCACAGACGAACAAACAGCGTACGAGGCTCAGAGGACATGGACGATTCAACGGTCAAGCGCTTAGAGAGAATCAGTCCAACCGCCCCCCCCCCCGACGCTGCGGCGAAAAGTTGGCTATGAAAGAGAAACCAGCATCATCCAATTGGTGACCAGCCCAATGGAACTCACATGGCTTTTGAGGCCCACAACACGGCGTTACCGCAGGGTTGCGAAAAATGGGCTCCTGGATCCCAACAATGTCCGACTGGGAAGTACTTAATTCCTGTGTGAGATATTGCAACCCTGTGCGACGGTGCAATTTTTGGGGGCAGCCCGACGATGACTTCTGCGGCACAGTACTCAACCCATACGCATTAAAGGTAGCTACATTCAAAGGCTCCCCAAAGATGAACGCATCACCCGTAGGGGCAGTAGCAGGAGAATCATTGGAAGGCCCCATGGGCTCCTGGGGCAGCCTCATTGGGCTGTTTTCATCCTTCTAAACTGGAACTTGCTGCCAGACGGCGCCACGGGATCAAGTGCACTACCAGGAGACGATGACGAGCTTGCCGTCGCTTGGGCAGCAGCAGGAGCACGCTCTATGGGGCCACGCTTAGCAGCAGGCCTGAATGTCAATCGCTTCTGTTTGCGCTCCCTGTATTGAGCACTGCTGATAACCATCAAAACGCGACCCTCCTTGCTGCGGAACACTTTGCCAACGCAAGAGGCACAAAGGTGGGTCCAGCCAGGGTTCCAGCGCACAAAGGGGGGTTCCAGCAGGGGTTCCAACAGGGGTTCCGGCGCAGAAAGGGGGTTGCAGCAAGGTTCCAGCACAGGGTTGCAGCGCAGAAAGGGTTTCTAGCAAGGGATTCGAGTAGGGGTTCTAGCACCTATCTTTCACTTTTGTTCAATTGCATTTCAGCCCAGATGCAGTTTCAGCACCTCTATGTTGTTCTTGACAGACCCCAAGTACAATGTTCGAATTGTACGTGGCCTGAGGAACCATTTTCCTAACACCATGTTTGGTGGTGTCCTCTTCTGGACACTAATTGAAGTGTTGCTACGCAATATGCGTAGCCTACATGCCTTGTGGAGGCAAAAGACACCATTGACCAATGGTCATGTGCAAGAGGCCAAGACTCACTGCCGTAAAATTGATGAGGCATGGCTCCAGTTGGGTTGGAAGTCAACCCCATGGTTCCACTGCACGGGGGCCCATTGTGGAGCAGTGCTCCAAAAATATCGTAACCTTTATGTGTTCATCAAAATACCTGCGGAACACAGGCATAAGCCTTTCAAACTTGCGGTCGAAAGCAGTATGCGTGGGCGGTGCCTTCGCCGCCAACGCGTTACACCACGTGGTCTCACATGGAGACCCTTGACGTGGGGTTGCGACACCGAGCGGCCCGGCAAAGGCTTGCCCTTGGCGAGGCCACAAAGGACCGAAGAAAAAGGCACTGCATGTACGCTTGAGAAGCGAAATTTGAACCCGGTGCATGCATTTGGTGCCCTTATGGTGAGCATAACCTGGCATACCAAGAATACCCCCCCAAAACAGCCATTTTGTCACATATACCTAGTCGTTCCGTGTGCCCATTGAATGTTAAAAAATGAGTTTAGCACCCTGAAAATTGGGGGGGGGGGGGTAAAAAAAACACAAAGCCCATTCCATACACCCACACGTGTGTGTCTGGCAATCTACACTTTTTAAGGTATTTGTCAGTATACTCAAAGTATTGGAGAAGTATTCTTGCCGTATACTATGGAGTATACGGCCGTATACTCGGAAGTATACGGCCATATACTTGGAGTATACGGGGACTTTCCCCCTTGCAACCATGCCACCATTCTCATCAACTACCCCCCCCCCCCCTTTGCAAGTACTCATGGCTCTCCAACCCACAAACACATTGTACACACAAAAGAGAGCAAAGCACAAGACCACAAGAAGCATCCTTGCTTGATGTCTCATCCGAAACGTCAAATGTGATCGACTTATGCATATTCCACATCATATCATATCACATGATATATACCTACATGTGTTTTGGTGCACGCTGCTTCTTCCGCATGCGTTGCATGCCAAACCTGATGCCCTCTCTGTCCAAGCCCTTTTGCCCAAACCACAAACGGATGCCCCAATCAAGGGCATCCAGGTGCAGAGAATGCCTTAGTCCCCATCGGGTGACATAAGGCTTGCTCAGCTTCCACCCTTGGAAACAATGGCGGATATCCATTTTAAAACTTTTGTTCCTCCATTCCGTGGGAATGGAGGAGAACTTGACAAAATTACCCCACCTTTGGAGGTGTGCACCACTGTGGCACACCACCCAATGCGGCCAAAACGGAACACTCCACCCCAGTGCTTTCCATGCTTTGGTCAAATGTGTACCCATGCATGCATAACGCTGGCGCTGATCGATGGGAACGGGACCCACATGGCGCCAAATCTTTAGCATATAGTAACAGGCCTGCAACATGAGGTGCAGGAGGGCACTAATTCTGAGCCAGCTGTTGGCCTCCCACCTCACAACATGGGTACAATACATTGCAAAAATGCGCACCAAGTCGGCGTGCAACTCACGTGTTTCAAAAAAAAGGCGGAGGGCGTTAACGTCGAGAGTGTGTTCCTTCTCCTTCGAGGGAGCACGCATCACTCTCTCAGCCACAGGGATGTGCTTTGCCTCTTGTCGGAGGTTAGAAATGAAATGAGACACGGCCTTTAGGGCTCCTGGTGAGCCCCATGTGCGCGCACTGCTGATGCTACCGATTGCATCCACAAACGTCTTTGCCGTTGCCCTCTTTCCCGGCAGTCCTAATGCAAAAAAAAAACAAGGTTGGCCATAACATGTGAAACAAAAGAATGTGGTGGTAGTGCCGTTTGTGGATGCAGCTCACATACTGCATAGGGGGTCCGTTGCCGGCGTTTGACTCTCTCACAAAATTGTTGAATTCTCTCCAACTAGAGCCCCTTCTCCTTCGGATGGGCATTCGTAAACATAATTTCAAAAATAATTGCTGCACAAACACGTTCCTGGCATATGTGGGCCAGTTGCCCGATGGAACCGTGCGCACAAGCGCATGCAACAGGGGCACGGCATGCAAGATTCAGTGCAAATGATTCGCCGTATACTTCCAGTATACGGCCGTATACTGACAGGTGTAAGATCGTATACTCGGAGGTATACGGCCGTATACGAGTAGTATACGGTGCTCTCTAGTGGCCCCAAGGACGAAAGCCATAGGCCAATAACGCTTCAATAGATTCATGAGGGAGGTAATACGTGTTGCAACCGTTGCAGAAAACAATGGCATAGCGCTCCCCCCTCCATGGGCCAGGCCCATGGTAGGGTTTGGAGTTAAAAACCAATCCCGGCCAACCCTTGTAGGCCTTGGCATCCACAACACCTCCTCCATATACATACAACCGCATCGGGGTCCCTTGCATGGGACTATGGAGCAGTCGACTTGATTCAACACAGACCTCCCCTCCACTATGCGCCCCCACGACGCAAATGGCGGAAAGAGGGGAAGGATCCCGCATATGCCGATGCCCCAGCATTCTTTGTGAGGTATTGCTTGTACCACTTGAATGGTGGACCAATGGAACCACCTTGGATGAGTTGCATGCGCATGTGCATTTGAAAGGCAAACTAGCTGTCGTTGCCGTTCATTCCCGCTGCACAAGCGCGCACAGCGGAAATCCTTCCCTTGCCTGTGTGTTTGTGTAGCCCCAAACTGCACATTGTGCACTTGTACAACCAAGATGTGCAACTTGCGGTACACCAACTCTCGGCACAAAGCTGCAAGGGCGGGGTTGGAAGGAGGTAGTAATACCGGCTTTGGGGGCAGGCCGCGTGCTGGGGAGGCGGATTGACTGCCTTGGCACCCACTGCCCTGACTCCCAGACCCTTGGGGTGGGGGTGCAAACCGTGTGACACTATGGGCAATAATGGACCTCGCCCATTCCTCATTGGCCTTGGGCGCTTGGAGTTGCGTCTCTAACTGCTTGGCCTTGAGATGCCACTCATGGGCACTTGAGGTGGCCTCAGCCAACTTGGCCTCCAGGTCCACAATCCTCCTCTCCTTGGCGTCACCTTCAGCATGGGCACCCTTCAGCTCATCCTTGAGGGAGGCATTGGCCTCCCTCAAGGAGGTCAGGGACGTCTGTGTGAACTCTGTCACCTCCTTGGAGATGTTCAACCGGGACTTCCCCAAGCGCGCCACCACCGCATGGACAATGTCAGTGGTGGGTGTTACAGCGAGGTCCCCCAAGGCCTCGCATGCGCCACGGCGGGCAGCCGCCTCAATCCCCTCCACTTCCCCAAGCCCCTCCAAGCCCACAGCAACAGCAGTAGCAGCAGAGCCAGAAGGCTTGGGGGCCTTCCGGTTGGGGGGGCTGCAGGGGTGGCGCTCACCTCAGCAGGGTCATCATGAGCCCGCTTCGGTCCCTTCCCCCCAAGCTATTTTCTCATCCCCGCGGCCAACTCGGCCTGGAAGGCCTGGCAGTGCTCCGGGGGACAAGCTCCCCCCCACAACTTTGGAGCACCATGACGGAGTTAGAAATGCTCCGTTCCCCCCGCGTGGTGCTGAAAAAAACCTGCACCTTCCCCGAGCTCTTCGACCACACTGCAGCCGCCCAAAAGGCATCAACTGCCCCCTCCTTCAGATTTGCAACCACCCTGAAGGGCAGTCGAATGTCATAGAGTGCACCACTGGCACGGACATTCAGTCGGGAATAGTACCCAGTGTCCTTGCCAGTGATGCATGGCAGGTCAGAGGGGGCACTGGCAACATCCCCCCGCCCCACGGCAATGGGTTCATGGTACTCCCGACCGGAGACCACTTCACCCGCGGCAACCCTCGGCGCCAGCAACTCCACCTCGGTCTCCGCCACTTCATAATCAGTGATGCTCCGCAGTGGCCAGGGATAATAGTGGACGTGCACAGGAAGAAAGGGTGAAATTCTAACAAAGAACTAGTGAAAATGGATTGAAATTGGCAACAAATGCTATGAGTATACGGCTGTGTACCCCGCAGTATACGGCCGTATACCCCCGAGTAGGCGGCCGTATACCCGGAATGGGTGGGCAGGTATACGGCGGTATTCAAAGACCATTGCAGCGTGTGGGTGAGAGGTATGCATGCTACACTTGCGCACGTAACATTCCTGGTTCAAACCCCACTACCCTCAAACATGCAAAAATGTGTGTAGGCCATTGAAGAATGCGAACACGCTGAAAAGGTTGAAGATCAATGAAAAATTCAACTTGAAGAACCGCAACCATACAGAGAGGCGCTGACGGCGGGCAAAAAAAAAACCAACCGGTGACCCTACCTTTTTAAATGAATGACACGTGGATAATTAATGAATAACAACAACACACTTCCACCCTTGCCCACAGCCAACAAGAAATACCTGATTGCACATGCACCACAGCCCATTCTTCTCCTCTTGTTCCTCCTCCACTTCCTCAACTTCTTTAACCGCCTTCTCCTTGCCCTTCCTTGACTTTGGCTTGGGGTTTGGCTTCTACAGATTCTTTCTTGAGATGGCCTCCAATGGCCACCACATCACCGAACCGTAGGTCTCCGGCAGTGCAACATCCATGAGGTGGTGCTTGTGCCCAAGAGCAAACCAGTGCAAAACCCCGCCAATTGTGGCATCGGTGGAAGCCAAAACAACACCACCAATCAAACCCTGCGAAACCAGCAATGAACCGGGGGGACAAGCAAGGAAAGTCCCATCAGGCCCACAGAAGGCAAAGGGTTAGCATGCATTTGCCGCAATGGGCACTCCTCATATGAGCGGTGACCCTCAACGTCAACACAAAGGGGGCATGGGCTCAAATTTTCTTAAATTGCAAAAAGAAAAGTAGCTCCATCAACGGGCATAAACAACAGCAATGGGGCCGGACAGCGACCCCATGCAACACCACCGTGTTGCGTCATTGTCTCAACCTGATTCCAAGTGCCCTCTTGACATGCACCACATTGCCCCTCCATGCTGTGGTCGGCACACAATGGCACATTACCACGTGTAACACAGAAAATTGTGGTATCACCACTCACGTCGAACAACACCTCACAACCAACTGCACCACAAGTGGCATGAGGGCCTTGAGACCCATGGGAGGATGCGGCCGCTTTTTTGGCCCAAGGACGAACAACAACGGGGCAAGTGTGGCTGCAGTCGAACCTTGAGGTACCAACGGAAATGAAACCAAAAACACGGGGCCGATTGGGGTTAGTGAAAGGGTAAATACCTGCTTGATGCACAACAAGTGCATTGCCCAACCACACATCCCCGATGTTCAATGGGGCCAATGGGGCCACAACCCAAGGGTCTAGGAGGCTCATGTGTGATGCAACAACCAAATACCCAGCCAAACCATCATCGGGTGCGGGGCTGAACATCGGGAAGAAGCAAACAACATGGTGTTGATCCGGACCTGTAACATAGCTAAGGTTAATGTCACGGTGCCAACACTGATTTTTTTCTACATCCAGTGTACCGGCCTTCACCACAATAGAGGTGGTGACATTCACGACCGGACACTTCCAACCCAAGTGAGTCTCCAAGTGGCGTATAAGGACGTCCCTTGCAAAATTGTGCATTGCACCCCCCTCTGGTGGAGTCACCGTGCGGCGGGTGTCACTGTCCCTTGCACCAGTCTCGGCGGGCCAATCCTCGTTCAAAGTAATGACCCCGGCATCCCCCTTACGTTCCCCATACTCATTCTCAAGCCTCTCCATCCAATCGACAGAATTCAAGCCGGTTTGGAAAGCATGCCCCCATTGGGGCAAATCCTTGAGGTCGTCGATATGACAATGAGCGACGACCTCAACGGGGATGGAGACACGATGGTGTTTAACACCAAAAGGGGGGGGTGTATCCTTCATGAACGGGGGATAAGTGGCCGTTTGAATTGGGCGCGAATATTCACGTGAATCGACCCAAATTTTGAGGTTTTTGGGGGAAAACACCAGATTTTTGGTTCCTTCTGAGGGATTGGAGAAGGTAAAATTCTTCCCGTAGCTTCATTACGCATCATCCAATGAAGGTCCCGCCGCAAAAGCATCCACCATGCCCAAACCGTGGCCCAAACGAGAGGTGCCAAAACCGGACACCCCTGTAGCCGATTCATAGGCGTGAATTCACGTGAATTCGTGCGAATTTCGTGCGACTTTCATGTGATGTCACGTGATTTTATACAAATGTTACCGGTGTGCACCCCCTGATTTGTCCTAACACCCCTAGTAGGCTCTCCAGTGCACCCCTGCATGCACCCTGGCCACAGGCAACAATGGTCTGGGTTCTTGTTGTGATCTCGTGTCCGTTTCTTGCGACACCAGAACCGCCGCTGTGGAGTCTGAAGGTGCTGCATGTCGGTTAGAAGAAGTCTTCTGGTACGGCCTGCATACGGTGTACACTTATGGGCCCTTGCCCATTTTGCGCCATTTTGGTCGCATCCCACCCATGCGACCAAAGGCTATCATCAATGGTGTGGTTGTCCACAACCACTTGCACCCCTAGTATCCCCTACAGGAGGCTTATGCCCCCGCTGTTGCGCAACATGCGCTTCAGCCTCCGGTGACTTGCCTCCATGGCAAAGCAGGAGAACTTTGACAAGATTCTCCACTTCTTTGCAAAATAATTCATGTGGTCGATCCAAAGATGCGTCCACACAAGTTTGCCCCACTGGAGCTTATTGTGGGCGTTGCCCATGGCTATGCTATGGTTCCGGAGCCGCCCCAAGTCGGCCCCGGAGAACCATGCGGAACGCCAAGCGTATACACACATGCTTGCAAAATTCTCCCACCACATTTTGCACACCGACGCCAGCTTTTTCCTCCTACTTGATGTTGCCTCACACTAGGATGTTGTACGCAAGCATCTATCATCTTCTCCCAACCCCTGTTCCGCATGAAATGGATGGCAGCAGCACACTCCATCCTTACCTTCCCCTTGCTGTTTGCCTTGTCATTGTTTAATGAGGCACCGGTGCAAGTTCGTGCTGCAAGCCGTGCCTCATCTGGAACCGGTTGTAGCATGATGCGTGCCACAGTGGCCAGCGCTTCCCTGTCAATTGTACAACTAGGTCCCGTGTCCTGTTGATGCCAGACAACAGGACACGAAGGACCCCATGGAGGCCATGATCGGGCACTCGCCTATTACTTGTAATGGTCCTATATACAGCACCAATGGAAATAGTCCCTTCCCAGTTGCGTCTATCGCACTTGCTGTGCCAGAGGTAGCAAGGCAAACAGCACGGTTGCACATGCAGACCCAACACACGGTGGCGCTAGGGGATTCTGCCTTCCAGTTGTGGCACCCCGGCATGAGCACCTATGCTTTCCAATCTGCACACAGAAAAAAAAAAAAGGACTGTCTATCGTTCCCTTCCGCATCTTTAAAACTTACGATTGCGGCCTTGCGCAAGTCGTCATCAAAATCGATTTCTTGGGAGGCCGCGCAGAGGGTCTCCCACTTTTCACTGCCCCACAGTAGCCACCAACTAGATAGTTGGTTGGGGCTAGCGGTGCCACCAAGCGTACAATGGACGTACGAGGCCTCATGCCTCGATGTACCATCCACCGCAATAGGCAACCAATGCAGCCGTCGGTCCCCGGGCTGCATGATGTCCGAAGGTGGGGGTGGTCAACACTTATACAGGTCGCCTATGCGGTCAGGTAGGTAGCAGGCTGCACCATGGATGGTCGTGTCGTCTCCCGTATAGGCAGTGAACGCCCAAGACTCCGGTAACGCTAGCCGCCGAAGCATGCCGTACACCTGGTCCCATACCACACCGTACGTCATGCTCCCCACTAGGTACCGCGACTTCGTCGTAAATAGGTGCAACGACCGGATCCGCCAAACGACCATAATCAACCTCTCGTCCATGGTAGGCTCAGGCGGGACAGCCACTACGACTCTTGTCTCTCGGGTAAGCACTATTTGCCCGGTGTCGGGCAGGTGCTTGACTGTGTAGGGTGTTGCAAGCTCCTTGGTAACAACTTGTTGGAGCTCTTGTAGGCGCCCCCGTCGTGTACGATCCGCTACCAAATGTAATGGCTCCTTGGGCCGCGGCATGTTGTTTGGTACAAAGCTTGTGGAATTGGGTACGTTTTTATCGCAGGTTTCTACCATCCCCATGCCCTAGGTGACTATTTTTGGTGAGAATCTAGTGAAATTCGTACGCTGACGTGAGGTGGTAGGGGGGGTACAGCCGGTGCACGTCCTCGTGGGCGGCACTAACCCTGGCCATGTCGGGTGCCACGGTGTCCACCTCGGCATGCTGGCCACTCGCCAACATGGCCATCCGGAGACCGGTGGACACAACATCTCGCCGGCGCATGCCTTGGCTGGGGCATGCCAGGCCTGCGCGCCGGCCAGATGGTGCTAGACACAAGCGGCATTGCCCCCCCCCCCCCCCGCGCGCCCTCTCCACTGGCGGTCCCTCGGCACCCTAAGCCCCCTCCCCTGTCTGTGCCGGTGGCTGTGCCAGTGAACAAGGGTTCTTGGCAAGACGGGTCTGCAGATCTTGATGAGCCTGGTCCGGTCGTCTGTCCGGCTTCTTGTTTGCCGCGACGTACCGCGTGTACTCTTTCAGCATGATATTGCTGGCGGTCTCCATGGTCATGTTTTTGGGGACACCCCGGTACCATTTCCCCATATGTGCGCGGAAGCGCTTCAGATCTCTACCCGTCTAGTCGCGGATGCTGATGACCTCGGGATCTGGGCACTGTGGCTCAAGGAGCATGACCGTGGTGTGGATTTCAACACCTGCGTGGTCCCCTGCCGGCGGGAACGTGGTCGCTTGGTAGGCCACCGGCGTAAGTGCATTCTAAGTTGTTTGTGATAGCAGGAGCGCGTCCAATTGTTTGACCCCTTAGGTGTGGCTCGGGTACGAAATTCGTACCAATTTTGTGCGAATTTCATGTGAATTTCGTCCAATTTGGTAATAAACAAAGCAAACACACAAGCAAGCACACCTTGCAATCACATGGACATGTGATTCACCATGCCCCAGCCTTCGTACTTAGCCGCCTCTTTACGTCACGGGCATAACACTCCCGGGGTGCATGGGACCACCGTTTTAAAATGCTGTTTTTCAACTCCAAAATTGGTGATGTTGGTCAACGCCATGTTTATTGGTGATTCCAACAACCTCTTTTTGTAGATTATGTGCCTTTTCTTTGCATACTCCGACTTGAAAATGAGCCACCTACAAAAGACGAAAAAAAACAGTTTTTTGTTGATGTGTATGTACGTCACACATGAAACATACAAAGCAACATTGACAGTTTCCGGGGGTACGTTTTCGGACAGACACAAACACCAATGCTTCTGATGGAAATGCATTACACCGTATCGGTAGTGTAAATTGCAAAACAGCAATGATGGACCTCCAAAGGCCGCATTCAAAAACGTGACGAAAGCATACGGCACTTCTCGTGCGAATAGCCACAGTAGCAGGCCCAAAAATGTACAAGTTGCAAACTTTGCGCCCTGCAGAGCGCAAAAAAATCGAAACCATATAAATTCCACGCATGAAAAAGGGCTCAGAGAATTAATTTCTTGTCCTTCTTCGCTGGT
Organism: Eutreptiella sp. 'Long Island Sound 2002'; assembly: GCA_964036045.1. Taxonomy (NCBI): domain Eukaryota; phylum Euglenozoa; class Euglenophyceae; order Eutreptiales; family Eutreptiaceae; genus Eutreptiella; species Eutreptiella sp. 'Long Island Sound 2002'. Next base: position 95,684,857 of record OZ038380.1, on the reverse strand, counting down.
GGCTTCGCCTGCTTGGCTTTTGCGGCCAAAGCATCCATGGCACAAGTGTCATCAGGTTTCTGAGGTGTGTTTGGTGTCTGTTTTCTCTTTGGGGGACGAGGAGTGCCTCCTGAGGTCTTGCGTTTACTTGCCACTGGAGCATCAACACGTGCATCAAGGGCATCGACGTGCTCAGTGTCATCTTGAGAATTCTCCTCTTCTGGGGCCCGTGCCTTGGCTACCTCACACAAACACCCCTCATCGATGCAATGGAACCACTCCTGCTAGTCAACAATATAAAAACAGTCCATATCTGCTATAGTGGTCCCTAGCTGGCTCATGAACTCAGGCTTGGCAGCATACTTGCCAGTGTATGCGACCAACACAGTTCGATTCCGTGAGGCATCTGAAGAGGTGACAGGGCATCGTAACATTAGAGGTGACAGCCAGAATCCAAGCAGATTCCTCGGGTGCTCATGTATGGCTGGGCACAACCCTCAGAGCCTTCAGGAACCAACCAACAACAGGGAGTGGCAGGGCTGCCTTGTACTCGCCTTGATCATATTAAAAAAAACTGGGTACCTGTATGCCTAACTTATGGGGGATTCCAAAATGCACCGTTCTCTCCACCATTCGCATAGTAGGAGTGCCAGTAGTCTTATCGTAGGTAGTAGTTGAGGGCCATTGCCAGCTGTTGCAGCTATCCAGCCCACTCAAATGGTCGATGAAGAACTTCAGCGCCTTGCCACGACCCACAACGGCTATGGGGACCTCCTTGCCCAATACTGTGTCCAATAAGGGATGAACCTCACCCATGTACTCATCCTCAAGCTCCACAAGGATCAGCATGGGTACAGGGGGGACACAGGAGTGCGTGGGGCAGTGCGGGGGGGGGGGGGGGCAGACAGGCAACAAGGCCCCGGGGGGGGGGGGTGGGGGTTCAAACTGAATTGGGACATCGATACATCGAGACAAAGATTTGTGCTATGGCAGTGCATGCCGCAGCTAAAGGAGGGTCTGCAGCGCCAGCGGGGACGCCCCTGGTACCATCCAACGAGAACATCCTCAATTCTCCCATAGCTTCATTCGCGTCGCCAGCCTCTGTCGTCTCCAGAAGTGATGGTGATGCACCCGTCTCATTCAACTCAATATTGCCAGCTTCTCTCCACTGCTATCCACCTTTGGTATCACCCGCGGCTTTGACAAAAACCCGTCAAAAGGGACGCCACTCCTCAGTTGCCCAGACCGTGCACTTCTCCACAACACACCAAGGAGGATACTCAGAACTTGTTGACCGGACCCACTTGCCAAAATTCAACTTAATTGCTGTATTTCTGGTCACCAGCTTCTATACACCAGCCAGTTCCTCTGGATTTCGTGGGAGGGCGCATAAACAAATCCACACAGGGGGTTCAAATGACATTGCGGTAGCGATGCGCTCTGCAGAGCGCAAATGGATGCACAGGTCGAAATTTAATGCCCCATTCGGTGGTACAGGAAATTTTATGCTCTGCAGGGCGCAAATTGATGCACGGGTAGAAATTTAAAGGCTCATTTGGTGGTACATGCAGTTGTATGCTCTGCAGGGCGCAATAGGACGGCACTGTTGCTTTACGGGCAGGATTTGAGAGCAGGCATACTTCGAGTTTCGTGGATCATGGTATTCTCTGGATGGAGGTACACGTACTCCCAGTTGCGGTCATCCTTCAGTCTCCGGCATAATTTGTTGAACCCATGTAGCGTTGCCTTGTCCGATGCCATGTAGTCGATGATGTCCTATCAGTGGTCCGCATCATGCCCAATACAGGGCGAAGGGTCGTACAGGTAAGCCCTGCAGACAGTAACAATGGTATACAGGACTGTGCTGTTCTGTGACCCTGGGACACATCGAGCGACAGGACATTATCTTCCTTGTAGACTCTCGCGAAATTCTTCAGCCCATCCTCGCATCGATTCTCCGTTGCTACCACCACGCGCTGCAGGGGTCTCCAGGCTTTCCACAGGTGCTCCTGACACCCAAGAACGAAGCAAGTTTCCAGAAATGCGCTCTGCAGGGCACAACACGTACAAGACGTCAATAACTAGCATCATATTTAGGACAAATGCATTGGGAAGCACTCTGCAGGGCGCAAAATCACCAAACATCACTATTTTAATGGGGACGCTCCGAATAACGGCTTCTCCGGTCCAGGGATCTAGCTAGCCTTTCGCAGCGCAGCCATCAGGGCTACTTTCTCATCCTGCTTCCACTCCTCACTTTCGTACTCCCGCCAAATTGTATTGCCCACTTGGTACAACTCCATGCCGGCCACAGACCACTGTTGCGCATTTGAGTCCCCACTGATCTGTTCTCGGATGCTGAGCGGTGTGTCTGTCTTGACCACATCTGCCACCACATAACCCATGCAGGTTAGGATCTCCTTTCGTTTTGCACATAACTCCTTCCACCATTCGTACGCCGTGGCAGTCACGTGCTGGAAGGCGATGATGTAGAAGATATTTGCTGCACAAGACACAAGGGTACATCTGGCAATATTAAAATGAGGAATGACAGCACAGGAGCGCTCTGCAGAGCGCAATGAGACAAACACGCTTAATATCGACACTGAAAATGGAGCAGACACATCAAACTGCAGTTGCTATGTACAATGCACCTGGAGATCGCCAGACGATGCACTCCAAATGCCTGTGAGGTGGATACTGCTTCAAACTGTCCAGCCGTGCCGCCACGAGTTGAGGATCCCTCTTGCGCACTTGCCCATACTCGCAATGGAGATCCCAGTGCAGTTTCTGGAAAGGGATCTTGACGTGCTTTGGCTCCACCCACTCCGTGAGGCTGTTCTTCACCATTGCCTTTTCCATACTCTCACTGTTCAAGGCCTTCGTTGCAGAATCGTCCTGAGAAGCATTCTGGGAGGGTGTCAAACAGGCCTCCAGGGCTTGACTGAAATTTTTTGAGGTCACATCTCCAGGAAGTGGCAATTGAGTCTTTGAAGGCTCCTCCGTGTTGCGCAAAAGGGAATGCCAAAAAGGGAGAAAAGGCAAGAAAAGAGGTGCATTGAAAGCAAAAATGGGCAAAAATCTAAATTTACTCCTCACAGTTGGATTCTTCAAGGACAAAAGATAAATACTGTTCTCAACATGTGAATTCTTGAACCAAATCCCCGTCACGGTCAGACGCGGTGATTATATTACGCCGGTCCACCACTTCCTCATAGTCATCACCGTCATACTCACTTTGCACTTCGTCCTCACAATCAGGCACCCCCACCACGCCAGCTGGGGGGGCTTGTGGTGCAGGAGGGGCTTGGGGGGGGGGGGTCGACGCGGGCGGTATCGTTGTGGGAGGGGGTTCTACCTAAAGATGTGGTCCCTTACTGCACTGGCCGTGGCTATTTCACGATGAGTACACCGCGGACACAATGAATTAAGCACATCTACAGTTTCATTGTTCACATCCGCAACTCCTACAAGTGTGTGTAATGTTTTCACCAAAAAACCTTGCACCCGTTGGGTTGAAAAGCGATCCCGCAGTGATCCCGGGAAAGCCATGGACTCCGGCCGGGCACCCACCACCTTCACCTGAGGAGCAGATAACCATTCCACAGCTGGATGGGGGACACGGTCTATATCACGCACAAACATGGAAAGGTGCATCCGAATGGCATCTACAACGCGCTGCTGAAGCCTGCTATTCTTTAAATCTTTTTTACCCCCTGCAGCCGGGGCAAGGTGCAGGCAAAGGTCAATGGCCCCCTCGAGTTTGCACGAGCTGGATGGCAATTGCCGCAACTTCTCAACAAACCGAGAGAGCATGGCTTCACAAGGTTCCTCGCTGTGCATACGGGGGGGGGGAGGTTGTACCATGCCATGGAACCCACAACGGTTTTGCTACTGCCAAGGTTCTAGGGTATTTGTGTGAACCCTTAGAACCATCAAACAATCGCAACAGAACCATCATAGACATATTCAAGAACAATTGTGCTGGGTGAGGCACTTGAACTCTTCGACCCGTACACTAGTTGCAATCACGGACCAACATACCCAAAATAAACGAACTGGGGACGAGGTCATTCAACAAGTTAAAGATTGCCTCTGTTTGTTGCAAACACTGTTGTTGCAGTACGAACCTACTGCCGACTGGAGCGCTCTGCAGAGCGGAAAGTTTATGTTTCAACTATTGCAGGTACTGGGCTGCAACGAGCAACAGACTGATGAACAGCCTTTCCTTCCGAATCAGCTTGGGGTGTGTGTAAACGTCCGTGTCAGGACTTTGTGGACCAGATGACAAAAAGGTACATAGAGAGAAGAATTTGCGATACACTGCTGCACAGCAGTATTTGTACGCGTGCCGGACACCATACACCATAAGGCAGTAACGGAGAACATTATGAAGCTTGTAGACGTCATATGTACTAGAGTACAACATTTTTGCCACAGTGTAAAAAATCTTCACATTGATCAACATAGGCAGAACCCGGTTGGACTTCTGTTGCGGACTGACCACAAACTTCAAAATTCGCGCCAGATCACACTGGGTGCAAGTAAGCAGTGGGCAAAGCAGAAGGCGTTTCCACTGCAAACTCTCAACCCCTTTGCGTTTCAGATCTAAGGGGCACATTACATCTCGTAGTGTAAGGGAGGCGTTTAGTGCAGAACCCATACCACAGTGACAAACACAGCTGCAAACAGAAATCAGTCCCAGTCCTGGGTATCCACACCGATGTGTTCCGCCTCATCTAGGGCTTCAAAGGAGGCAACGCCGTCTGCATCACAATCAATATCCTGGTAACTATCACAAGAGTCGACAGCAATGGAATCATCAAGGGCGGGGGGGGGTACTGGGCGGGGGGGGGGCCGGGGGGGGAACTGGGGGGCCTCTGGCTCGGGGCTTCGGGGGTGGCTTTGGGGGCAAGGCAATTCCACCAGGAGCAGCAGCATCAGCAGCAGGCGGTGCACGGTTGGCAGCGCGAATAGAAGCATGTGCAGTACGCAACACCCCTTGCTCGGCAGCAGTGCGGGCAGGTGCATTTGTCTGTAAAAAATCCTCAACACCCCCAGGAACCCTGGTACGTGCAACCAGATTTTGCATTGCATGCAACAGAACCACTTTTAAACGGTCTGTGGTGATTCGTGTCCTAGACATGGTACCGGGGAACGTCAAATCCTCAACTGCATCGAGTCTTCTCACCTCAACTTTATAGTCCGGAACGGGAACACAAATGGGCAGGCTCTGTGTATGGGCTGTCAAGATGAATTGTTTAAGATTGGCAGAGAACATTGCCACGGATCTCGCAGTCAGCACACCACGCAAAACTTTCTCTCCCGGTTGGACAGGGGGAAGTGTCAGAAATAAATCAGACACCTGTTGGACACTAATACAGGCAGTGTTGCGGCGACAGTGGGCTGAGAACCGACTCAGAAGTGGCTCACCCAGCTCCTCAGAGTGGATACACCCTAGGGAGGCGGAATGCCACTGACTCCAAAACAAAAGAGCAACAGCGGTGGTTTTCACATACTCCGTGGTTAACTGATCCTCGGGCTTTAGGATGTTCAGCATCAGCAGTAGGGACATCTCAAGTGCCTGCTTAGCTACAATACCGAAACCTGCCCCGTCCCGGAACACACTGTGTGGTGCGGTGTTCCACACATGACAAATCAACCACGAGTTGCAAAAGCTCTTTGTGTGTGCCGGAGCGGAGCTCAGACAGGAAAAAGGGTCTCCAGTTGAGGGAACGAACATATTTTCTGGCAATATCCAAAGGAGCACGAACCCAAACTCTCTGAATACCTTGGTTGGCAACATCAATACGATCAAACAATGCTCTATGTGAGCGAAAGATGTCATCGGCAACCTTTGGTACCCTGGCCTCAATTTCGGCTAGCTCCGGCAGACCCCGGTATGCAGGTAGGGCAGTAGTGTGCAAAACAGCAACAGCTGTACAGTTTAGGGTTAAGTCGGGTGAATGGGGATCAGCTCCCGACCTGTAACGCCTCAGGTTATCAAACCATATACAAACTTGCCTACGGTGCATGGTGTTCCACAAGTTGTATGCTGCTAGTCCAGCACGATGGTGAATGGACTCCTGCTTAGTGTTACACTGACCAAGGACTCCTACCTTACGGCGTTGGCGGCAGGACATAATACCCCACTTGTAACCAGACCCACAGTTAGAGTATGGGAGGGCCATACGGCGCAGCAGGCAGTATAGGGCATGGAACTGTGACAAAAATGTAATGTACCATCGTGGGGGCTTCTTCTCAGTGGCGGCGGCCTTCAACTGTGTCACGGAGTGCCGGCTCCTGCGATTCTTCCGCAACAAGAGGCAGAAGTGCAAAAGCTTTTGCAGAGTCCCACCACGTAATGCATTTCGCAACAGCCCTTTGGCTGCAGTAGCAAAAGCACCAGTAACTGCAGCATGTACAACATTGACAGTAATAGCAAAAGACATTAATGCTGAGACAAGAAAACAGTTACGTAGGAGTGTATGGTGTAATACTCATGAACAACGACAATTGCAAGCTGGCCGAAATTTCGGCCAGGTGTGTTCAAAGGGGAAATAATCGCTTAAATGTTCAAAAAAAGGAAAAGCTGGCCGAAATTTCGGCCAGCCCGCCCAAAAACCAGAATATAAGTGCTTGAATAGTGAACAGACCAAAAAGCTGGCCGAAATTTCGGCCAGCCCTAAGAAAAATGAAAATAACTATGCCTATTCACCAGGAAATCAAAAAGCTGGCCGAAATTTGGGCCAGAAGGGTCAAAAACTGCATATACACATAGTTGTTTGCAATGTTACCCAAAACGTGGCCGAAATTTCGGCCAGCTTCACAAAAACGTCCAATACAACACACTAGAAGACGGGGATACACAAGGCTAACACATCAACACGTATTTCAACGGGTGTCACACAGCTCTGCCAACAACTTTGGTCACATACGTCAAATAACATACTCAAAGTAGAAATGTAGAATATTGTCAAATCGCGCGTATACGGGGTCCTAGAGGGTGGGCAACTTGTGACGCCTAAGTAGTGTAAGGGAGGCGTTTAGTGCATTGTCCAAGTTTGCAAGCAGAGTGTTATGATTCCCCCCTTACCTCCTGACATCTACAGCTCATACATACACAAAACCCGAAACCAACACTGATGCTTGCTCCTTCACTGGCGCCGACATCAGTGTCGGGCTGAGGCGGTGCTGAAAGCGATGATGTCCCCAACGGAACCTATGCCACCCCTGCAGAAAAAGGGTGACCCCTTTTCGCGGTCGAAATGCCCATTGCATTTTTCCCGTGACCCGCTCCGCCACCTTTGGGGACACAGGCGAGCGGGCCGTTTTGATGGCAATGCCCAAGCACTTCGTGAGCATCTTGTCGGCGTTTCGCACCTCCCCTTTTGCAAGGTCGAACACCTTTCCCAGCCACAGGACATTCTGATGTGGCTTGAGGCAGGATTTGGTGGAGATACGCAGGCCCTCTTCCATCAAGAAAGCCGCCAGCCGTGGACCCAGGCTGTTCATGCACTCGCTATCTCGTAACAAGATCAGGACATCGTCCAAATAATGGAAACGATAGATATCGAGCCCCACCGCGTGGTTGTCAAAGAACTCCCTCAACAACGCCGCCAATGTGTCCTCTGCCAGTACCGGGGAAAACTTCCACCCAAACGGGAGGCAGTGGAAGTGCGGCCCCTGTATGCGAAACAGTCCCCTATGTGCAGCCGGGATTTGTAGGCTCCAGTAGAAGTTGGATATGTCCAAGGTGATGCCTCACAATGGTGCTCCTCTGTGTATCTCCCGTTGGATGGTCTGGAAGACCGTGTGAATTGACGGAAGCTTGACCTTGCGCAACTGTACCTTCGACCAGTCGTTCAGATTTCGCATGTCAATGATGAAATAGCAGTTCACATCATTTTTGGGTTTAACGAAAGCCGACACATTGTCCGTGAGGTCCTCCCCCTCAGGGGCAGCCAAACATGTAGGGTCCCGACATAGGAACCCATCGTCCACCAGCACTCCAATCATGCTCTTGGTGTGCAACGACGGCTGCCATACATCGAATCTCCCACGATTCGGCCCCGACTTCAAACTCCGTATATCCCAGATGAGGCGCGTTGGGATGTTCGCGTTCCACACATCCAAAGGGATGTCCAAGCTGCCCCTCTCTCCAAGGCCCGTGGCAATCATTCTTTCTGAGATACCTCCCGGCGGGCCATCCCCATCATACCCGTCGTAGTCCTGACCCAGCAAGTCCCAGTTGAGCTCATGCAGATCCTCCATGTGGAGTAAAGCAGGAGCGTGGGTCACATATAGACGGGCGCGGGCTGGTGCGTGGTCGGCTTCGAGACGGGTCGAACGGGTCTCGGATATCCCGCGGAATGAGCTTTTCCGGGCCGCGCTTGCGGTGATCCTCCGAGCGCGGGAGCGCCTCAAAGATGTGGACGATGGACAGGCACACCTGGACAAGATCCTACGCCCTCCTCCAACTCCCATGAGAGATTTCTTCCTGCGCGGCTGGTGCTGCCCACCCATCCCGTTACCGGGTGATACCTGCCTCGATTTCCCACCCCCCCCCCACTACCCCACAGGCCGTCCGGCCAGCCGCCTCCTCACGCGCTGCGTCTCCTCTTGCCCCTCCTGCCATCGGCCTTCCGAGGTGAGGGGCCATCTGAGGATGACCCAGAGCACGTGGAATCTCCAGAGTCGCTCTCTGGGGCGTTCCCCTTAGGGATATCGTAGGCCTCAGGGGCCCGGAATTCCGAACATCGCCTGGTTGCTGTTCCCGCAATCCATGGCCTCCCCTTGAGGTAACTAGGGGGGGTAGGTGTCGTGAATGGATGCCCGATGCGCCCTGGGTGCGGGCAGTTGATGTAGGCCATTGCCGTCCTCGTGCTTCTCCACCTGAACCACGCCTTGATGCTAGGGATCTTGCCTCCAGCCTTGTACATGGTCGTTGGGCCCAGCCGTCGCCATGCATGCCATCTGAGTTCCTTCCACTTGGATCCACGCAAAAGGGTTGCCATGACATTTTGCAGTTTGTCCTCAGAGACCAGTCGCTGGAACTTGTCGAGGTTCCAGGACCTTTGTGCAATCCAGGCGCAAAACTGCACCCATTTGAGGGCCACCACTGAAACCGTACGGGTAATCCAAGCCCTGTGGACTTTGCGGTCATAGAACTCCGCCATTCCTGCCATAACCCCTAGCCTGTGGAAGCTGATGCTTGCCGCCTCGCCGACTCTGAGGCCCAACGGCGTTGAAAGTAGCGCGAGTCCCACCACACACCACTCCAGCCCTCAATCCGCTTGGTGTGCCATGATCCGCAGTGCCTCAAAATTGCCCCACTCCTGTGTAGACTTCTCTTCCAGTTGCTGTGCCGCCTTGAATGCCTTCCACAGCCGTTTTGGAACCGGCTCGCCGACCAACCCCATGGTGTATGCCATGGCCGCTGCATTGAGGATTGTTTTGACTATGCTGCTGCCTTTTCTCTCTCGAATGGCATCACACACGACTTGCTCCACGACCTTGTATGGTCCCCACTCTGGCTGGGCCATATGCGCCTGTCGGAGTCGTCGCATTCCCGTCTTGTACGTACCCAGCGATGTCGTGCTACAGGAGTTTGCGAGGACTTACCAGTTGCTTCCCAGGACCCCATCCTTGCTGTCCGCCTGGCTCGACACAATGCGGCATATGCCCGTCTGTATGCCGGCCATTCCTTGGGAATCTCGTCGTCGTCACTCTCCCCCTCCACTTCTACTTCATGGCAAAGGAACCTGCTCGGGCTGTCCTCTGCCATGCCCCCCCCCCTCCCCCCCCTTCCTGGGGGGTTCAGTTCTCGCAGTCCCATATCGAGTGGCGGTCTCCACATTCTCCAAAAGGCCCCGGGGGGCCCTTCGCCACGTCATACGCGTTGTCGCCTCTCGCAGCGCAGTAGTAGGTGATGTTCTCCCACTCCGAGAATCGGAATCTCCCTTTTCGGGTCGCTTCGATCCATGTTCGGGCTCCCAATCTTTCCAACTCCTTGGCAGACCTCTCCGTAACCCGGGGTTGCGGTTGCTTCCCGGTGCCCTTGTGTGAGCCACCAGTCACAATGTGGCCCCCGCTGGGGTACTTCTCTTGGTAGCTGTCCTTTGAGAACAGCTTCAGCTCCCACAGGTCCTTTGCCAGCGTCTCCCCTTTGTCCTCCTCGTTGGACTCAGGGAATTTCTTCAAGGAAGCCGTCGTCTCACGCATCCATTTGGCACTTCCTGAGGCTTCAACAAACTCGTCCAGCGCTGCAGGGGTCAGGGGTCGCACGATTTTTGCTCTCCGCTTGTGCTCCAGTCTCACTTTGAGCGCTTCCATCTGTTTCGAGATCTCCTGCTTCTCCGGGTCTACAGGTGCGTCTGGTTTCTCTCCATCTGATGCATCTGCCGATACTTGGTTTAGTTTGTGGCCTTCCCGAATGATGATCCACTTGAAATTGTCGAAGAGGGCCAGCGCCCCCGTTGCCCAGAGCACGAATTCGGGGTCTTCTGGCTTCCAGGTCTCCGGGATGCCCTGAGCAAACTCTCGGATGGCCAAGCGGTGCTTGGCTGCCAGCTGCGCCACCTCCATTCCCGCCTTCGCTATTTCGGCACTGGAGCAGAGCTTCTCAAAAGTGTTGTACTGCGACTCCAGAAGCCATTTGATGCGCGCCTTGATCTCGTCGCTGACCGCCAGCTCCGTCTCCTTTTTCGCCTTGAACTCCCCTCTTTGGACATCAACGGTGCATCGACAGCAACTCTCATAACCAGCAATGCCGTGGAGGAGTTTGAGCGGATCTTCTTCCCAGCCAGAGGCCACCTTGAGGTCCTGCAGCCATTTGTCGTGGTCGACCCATGCGTCTCTCATGCGCTGCATGATTTCCACCGCCGCTCTCGCCAAGTGGTCTGCGGGGAGGGTGCTCTTGTAGACCTCGAACTGGCCCTTGGAGACGAAGTCTTTAAAGGTGAGGGACTCCATGCTAATGGCTGACATTTTGTATGGATCTCCTTACTTGGCCTGACGGGCCTGAGAACCCAAAAATCTTTAAAAGATTCAATAGTGATAGTGCATATGAGTGGTATTATGGGGTGGATCCTGTGATTCGCCTAAAGGCGAATCCCTTGACTTTGAACAACCAATGTCGCTATGTCCCCTGTTTTGGAAAACAGACTACCCATTTGAGGGTACCCTTGAAAAACATCCAGGTCACGTCGAAGCGGCAGAATTGCAAATACAGAACAGTTCAAGGATGCATTGGCACCAGATGGGGTGGGTAACCAATGTTTCCTGTAGCAGTTGTCATACCACACAACACAAGGGGAACTGGGGGGGGGGAGATGGTGCACGAGGGGCTGGGGGGGGGGGGTCAACGCGGGCGGTATCGTTGTGGGAGGGGGTTCTACCTAAAGATGTGGTCCCTTTCTGCACTGGCCGTGGCTATTTCACGATCAGTATACCGCGGACACAATGAATTAAGCACATCTACAGTTTCATTGTTCACTTCCACAGCTCGTGCAAGTGTGTGCAATGTTTTCACCAGTAAACCTTGCACCCGGTGGGTTGAAAAGCGATCTCGCAGTGGTCCCGGGAAAGCCATGGACTCCGGCCACGCACCCACCATCTTCATTCGAGGAGCACATGACCATTCCACAGCTGGATGGGGGACACGTTCCGTATCACGCACAAACATTGAAAGGTGCATCCGAATGGCATCTACAACGCGCTGCTGAAGCCTGCTGTTCCGTAAATCTTTTTTACCCCCTGCAGCCTGGGCAACTAGCAGGTAAAGGTCAACGGCCCCCTCGAGTTTGTGGGAGGTGGATAGGCATTGTCGCAACTTCTCAGCAAACCGAGAGAGCATGGCCTCACAAGGTTGCTCGCTGTGCGTACTGGGGGGGAGGCTATACCATGCTATGGAACCCACAACAGTTTTGCTACTGCCAAGGTTCTGAGGGCTTTGTGTGAAACCTCAGAACCATCAAACAATCGCAATAGAACCAGCATAGAAATATTCAACAACAATTGTGCTGGGTGAGGCAATTGAACTCTTTACCCCGTACACTAGTTGCAATCATGGACCAGCATACCCAAAATAAACGAACTGGGGACGTAGTCATTCAACGAGTTGAACGTTGCCTGTGTTTGTTGCAAACACTGTTGTTGGAGTACGAACCTACTGCCGACTGGAGCGCTCTGCAGAGCGGGAAGTTTATGTTTCAACCGTTGCATTTACTGGGGTGCAACGAGCACCAGGCTCATGAACAGCCTTTCTTTCCAAATCAGCTAGGGGTGTGTGTAAACGTCCGTGTTAGGAATTTGTGGACCAGATGAGAAAAGAGTGCATTGAGAGAAGAATTTGCGATACACTGCTGCACAACAGTACTTGTGCGCGTGCCAGACACCATACACCATACAACAATAACGGAGAACATTATGAAGCTTGTAGACGTCATATCTACTAGACTACAACATTTTAGCCACGGTGTAAAAAATCTTCATATTGATCAACATAGGGAAAACCCGGTTGGACTTTGGTTGCAGACTGACCAAAAACTTCAAAAATCGCGCTAGATCACACTAGGTGCCAGTAAGCAGTGGGCAAAGCAGAAGGCGTTTCCACTGCAAACTCTCAACCCCTTTGCGTTTCAAATCTAAGGGGCACATTACATCTCGTAGTGTAAGGGAGGCGTTTGGTGCATTTTCCAAGTTTGCAAGCAGACTGTCATGATTCCCCCCCTACCTCCTAACATCTACAGCTCATACATACACCAAACACAAAACCAACATTGATGCTTGCTCCTTCACTGGCGCCGATATCAGTGTCGGGCTCAGGCGGTGCTGAAAACGATGATGTCCCCAACGGAACCTATGCCACCCCTGCAGAAAAAGGGTGACCCCTTTTGGCGGTCCAAATGCCCATTGCATTTTTCCCGTGACCCGCTGCGCCACCTTTGTAAAGGAGGCATTTAGTGCATTGTCCCAGTTTATGCCTTGGAACAACCAATGTCGCTATGTCCGCTGCTTTGGAACACAGAATACCCATTTGAGGGTACCCTGGAAAAACATCCAGTTCACGTCGCAGCGACAGAATTGCAAATACAAAACAGTTCAAGGATGCATTGGCACCAGATGGGGTGGGTAACCAATGTTTCCTGTAGCAGTTGTCATACCACACAACACAAGGGGAACTAGGGGGGCAGGTATTGCAGGAGGGGCTGGGGGGGGGGGGTCAACGTGGGCGGTATCGTTGTGGGAGGGGGTTCTACCTAAAGATGTGGTCCCTTACTGCACTGGCCGTGTCTTTTTCACGATGAGTACACCGCGCACACAATGAATTAATCACATCTACAGTTTCATTGTTCACATCCACAGCTCCTGCAAGTGTGTGTAATGCTTTCACCAGAAAATCTTGCACCCGTTGGGTTGAAAAGCGATCTCGCAGTGGTCCCAAGAAAGCCATGGACTCCGGCCAGGCACCCACCACCTTCACTTGAGGAGCAGATGACCATTCCACAGGTGGATGGGGGACACGGTCTGTATCACGCACAAACATTGAAAGGTGCATCCAAATGGCATCTACAACGTGCTGCTGAAGCCTACTGCTCTGTAAATCTTTTTTACCCCGTGCACCCGGGGCAACTAGGAGGAAAAGGTCAATGGCCCCCTCGAGTTTGCACGAGGTGGATGGGAATTGCCGCAACTTCTCAGCAAACCGAGAGAGCATGGCCTCACAAGGTTCCTCGCTGTGCGTACGGGGGGGAGGCTATACCATGCTATGGGACCCACAACAGTTTTGCTACTGCCATGGTTCTAGGGTATTTGTGTGAACCCTTAGAACCATCAAACAATCGCAACAGAACCCGCATAGACATATTCAACAACAATTGTGCTGGGTGAGGCAATTGAACTCTTTCCCCTGTACACCAGTTGCAATCACGGACCAGCATACCCAAAATAAACGAACTGGGGACGTAGTCATTCAACGAGTTGAACATTGCCTCTGTTTGTTGCAAACACTGTTGCTGCAGTACGAACCTACTGCCGACCGGCACCGCTCTGCAGAGCGTGAAGTTTTTGTTTCAACTGTTGCAAGTACTCGGGGGCAACGAGTAACAGACTCATGAACACCCTTTCCATCCACATTAGCTTGGGATGTGTGTAAACATCCGTATCAGGACTTTGCGGACCAGATGACAAAAAGGTGCATAGAGAGAAGAATTTGCGATACACTGCTTCACAGCAGTACTTGTGCGCGTGCCAGACACCATACACCATAGGGCAGTAACGGAGAACATTATGAAGCTTGTAGACGTCATATCTACTAGAGTACAACATTTTAGCCACAGTGTAAAAAATCTTCATATTGATCAACATAGGCAGAACCCGGTTGGACTTCTGTTGAAGACTGACCACAAACTTCAAGATTCGCGCTAGATCACACTGGGTGCCAGTAAGCAGTGGGGAAAGCAGAAGGGGTTTCTACTACAAACTCTCAACCCCTTTGCGTTTCAGATCTAAGGGGCACATTACATCTCGTAGTGTAAGGGAGGCGTTTAGTGCATTGTCCAAGTTTGCAAGCAGAGTGTTATGACTTGGAACAACCAACGTCGCTATGTCCCCTGTTTTAAAAAACAGACTACCCAGTTGAGGGTACCGTGGAAAAACATCCAGTTCACGTCACATGCGGCAGAATTGCAAATACGAAACAGTTCAAGAATGCATTGGCACCAGATGGGGTGGGTGACCAATGTTTCCTGTAGCGGTCGTCATACCACACACCACAATTAAAGGGGAACTGGAAAGCTCGTTTAGACGGTGAGCAGCAACATAAGCGGCCTGTTGTGATAAATTGGGGGCACTGCACATACATAAACCAGTATAGGACAATTTACCGTGTGCTGCACGAGACATGGGAACGTCAGCCTCAACAAGACTACGCTTGGTACGGGGTTTCCATTGCTTATGCAATAACAAATAAAGATTGTATGACACCTCGCACAGTTGATTAAACCAAGGCACCCTTTTACCTGTTACCTTCATAACTGTCAACATCTGTGGAACGTCTCCGAAAGTCCAGTAATGACGTTGATCAGCCCTCGGTGCCATAAAAAATTCAGCGAACTGCAGGGCATAACCACCATGGGAACAAGCATGCTGCATTATATCCGAACCTGAATTGTACTCTCGCTCCTGCAAGAAGGCCCGGAATAGTGAGGCATCCATGGCACGAACAAGCCTGAAAAGAAACTAAATGAAGCGACACTGGTCAAGTAACGTTGCGGGGATACATGCCACGTTATATCGTTGAATGACAAGTAAATTTGTGCTACCAAAACTAGGACAGTCCGAGACTTTGCGCTCTGCAGAGCGCAAACAATGCAGAAAAACCAAAAACAGGGATCTCCATTGAGCATATCACATTAAATGCGCTCTGCAGAGCGCTCTAGTCGGCAAACTTAGAAAGAACACCAATTGTCATGCGGTTGTAAGAAGTTGCGCTTTGCATGGTGTAACATAGGCAACCGGTCAAGAATGGTTCTACTATTGCTTGGCATAGAACACTGAATCATACTAACAAATAGGGGAACCACGAATACATGTCACAAAAGGGGAATGTACCATACCTTGTCACCTTATATCTGCTGGTGTCCCCTCCAGCCATGTACTGTCCCATATGACTGTCGAAACCCAATGACAATCCATACATAACTTGATCAACCGATAAAATGTACTCCAAAATAGTCCTTCGGCCAGATTTTGCGCTCTCCAGAGGGCATGGAACGGGAATTAAAGGAAATGACGGGGTAAATTGTAAAGACAGGGTTTGGAGCGCTCTGCAGAGCGTAACGGGGCATCTTGCATTAAAATATCCGGTAACGTCGGCAGATTACTCGTCGGTGCGGCTTCAAAAAGCTTGTTCGGGCAACGCAGCGCTCTGCAGAGCGCAAACACCGATATTTGTTGAAAATCATGGCCTGAAGTGGACAGTTGGGCTGCCTTGCGCTCTATAGAGCGCAACATACTCCATCTCCTTGAAATTCGCGTTTGTTTTTGATGTTCCACACAGCGGACCTGTAAAGGGCTCAAGAAGCAATGTAACGAATTGGGGTGTCAAACGTGGAAAAAAGGAACCTCAACTTTCCACAATGAACAGTGACACTTTCAAAAGGCCCATTTTGGGTCTCATTCACTGCCCGGAGTGTTGACCTAAAGAGCCGGCTAAGTTCGTACATCTGGGCGGCCGCCACGCTGGGGCTGTGTTGACAGATGCCATAGCGTGGTCGGCCGCGCCGGGGGAGCAACGCCTAACATGACGAAGTGGATCTCCGACTCCGCATCGACGTTGTCCCATTTGCAGATCTCGATCTGGTGCACGCTCCCCACGAAGAAGACCATGCTCTGCTCGGCCATCTCCATGACGGTGAATTTGGAGCTCGGGGCGGAGCGGGAGAGGAAGGTGGGGTGGAAGGGGCAGGTGGGGGGGCCGGCCGGGACCGCCTCGGGGGCGTCGGCGAACAGGGCCTGGGCAGTCTGCAGTAAGCAACGCCCTCCCACAACCCCACCCTCCCAACCACGCCCTTCCCCACCCACAACACCTGGTCCACGCTGGGGAAGTACCAACTAGACCAATCCCCAGTAACGGCTAGGGCCTCCTGGGGGGGGGGGGGGTCCAGGTGCGTGGTGTTGGGCTGGTGGTGGTGGTGCCGGGGGTCGGGGGTCCACAAGTTAAAAAAAGCCCCCTGCAGCCCATCCTTGGAGTCGGGGAGGGCAGGCAACCCATGGTGCCGGCTGGTGGCCACCATCAGCAGCATGTCCCCCCTCTGCAGTTGAATGGTGTGCTAGCGTGCCTCCCCCGCCTGCCCCAGGGCTGTCCCCGCCTGCACCGCCACCTGCTAGTCCTCTGACAGGCAGAGGAAGCTACTCACGTGACATCCCGAGATGTCCCTGCTGTCGGGGGGGGGGCACCTCGGGCTGGGTGGTGACATCGGTGTGGGGGAGCTGGGCCCCACTCCCCACACTCGCCACGATGGCGCTGCCCGGCGTCACTGGGTGGAGGTCCCCAACCTGAGGGACATCTTCGGTGAGGGGGGGTTGGAACTTCTTGAAGAGAGGCCCCCCGACCCCCGACCCCAGGGAGCTCTCGCTTTGCCAACGCCGGGGGAGTTTACGATCCCTTGCCTGATCTTCATTCCGCACGGCGTTGAAAAGCACCTCAAAATTTTTTGCGACGACTTTTTGGTCGCCGCTGCCCCACGCCTTCATCACCTTGTTCCACCCCACCTGGCAATCCCGTGCTTCCACAAGCCCCCAAAGGACAATGTAGCCGTTCCCATTAACAAAGTTGAGGGGCGGCTGGGAGGGGCCAACCCTGTCTAGGGCGGGATCGGGGTTACCAATCACCCCATGAGGGGGGTCGGGAAGGTGTTCGGTGCGGAGGGGGGGTTCACTCGAAATGAAGGGGGGGGCGCATGAGGCACCACGGTACCATTGCAAAGAACTTGTACTGTAGAAGGTGGGGTGGGTGATGTCGGGGATGTGCACCTGTGGGGGGATGGTGGGATGGAAAGGGGCAATGCCCAAATCTTCCCACCACCGGGTTAGTACGCATGGAATTGAGCAGTTGGTCAATGGTGGCGGGTTGAGGGGTCAGATGCAAAAATCCAAGGGAGGGGAGTTGGCGGCGGAGTTCCCTCCACCAAGTTGTGGACCAAGCCTTCCCCCCAAGATAGGAGTTGCGGGTGGGAATGCGCAGGTCGATGTGAATCACATCAGGGGAGGGGTCGAGGGATGCTGCCCAGCCCACAACATCGTCCACCCCCAGCGCCCCCGACTGGTAGGTCGCCTCCTCCAATTGGTGGTGGGCGACGGGGAGGGCTTGGTAGTGGGGGAGGGCGTTGGTAGCGGGCAGTGAGCAAGCTGAGTATGGGACAAGTGGCCGCTCGAATTTGGACTGAAGTGCAGAAGGGCAAAGCGAAAGAGATGCTGCTTGTGGCTCTGCGGAAGTGTGGCCGGCTGGGCGAGAAACCATCTGTGGTATGAGAGAGGCACGATGAGACCACCGTTGTCAGTCCTTTGCGTACCTGTGGCCTGTCCAACACTGTATCCCTGCCAGGACTCAATCTGGAAAAATTGGAGACCGCTGGTTTCATTACTGCAGATATCTGGTGGCCGCGTGGCTGAGTTTATTGACACCTTTGAGAAGACTGCCGGTGAAGGTATTATGTCCTCTGAGCACCTGTTTTCGTCGTCTTTTGGTGATCATGGGAACTGCAGTGCCCAAATTCGTTGCGACCCTAATTTTTGCACTGCAGTGCTCAACCCCTACACTCTGCGGCCGTTGACGGGACTGCATGGTGACCAGATGGATGAAATACTGCTGTACATGGCTGGAGATGGGGTCAAGATCGCAGGACTACATGCCAAGGCCAGATTGTTGAAGCGGGACCGCCTGTGGGAGATGCTGTACCTTCACCCGGACAACACGCTCATCCATCCTTCTCCACGTATGTTTATGGGGCGGCAGGGTCTGGCGCCATCGCTGTTGACCCCCCCCCCCGGACCCACGACGTAAGGCTGTTTCGATCCCAGTGGTACCAGTGGTCTCCTGTTCTAACAGTGAACGTGCATGAAATGCAAAGAGTCCGCAAACTGCTTGCAAAGTCGCCGAGGGCCGCCAAATTGTCACTGGGGAAATGGACCTGGAGTGCTGAAAATCCCTTACCAAGCTGGGACACCATCCAGAAAGCACCGCTGTGGCAGGATGAGGAATGGGCTGACCTGAGGATTGCGCTGGCGAGGCCTGTCAAGGAAACTGCAGTGACAACGACTGATGGGGAGAAATCAACAACTATCTGGCTCAACAAGCCGCAGGATGGGACTGAAGCAACCGGAGCTCGGGCAGAGGCAATTGCATTGGTTCCTGGCAAGGCTATCCCGTATACGATTGCATTGAGGGAGTACAAGGCGGTATGCAACCATTGGGCATAAGAATGGGATCGATTTCGCATTGCTGGTCACTTTAGGCACTGCAGTGCCCATCTGTAATGAAATGTGCTTTTGACAACAGGTCTTCATTGAGTGTACGAAGGAACAAATGGACGATATCCATCCGCTGGTGCTGAAGGTTGCTGCGAAGTTGGTACCTGTGGCTATTGGTGGAATGGCGGCCGACGTTAAGTTCCTGGTTAATCAATTGCGCGACTCTGAGGAGTGTGGAGTCTGGCAGTATATTATGACCTCTTTTTTTGATCAGGCAGTCGGTCACCCGACCCATCGGTTCGAGGAGAGGACTATTTGCTTCTGTGTGCCCGACAAGTTTAGGGTGAAGGTCCCGAATATTTTCATTTGCGATCAGGGTGCATACGGCAGCACCATTGGTCTGGCAGTGGCTGGTTGGCTCCTGCGTGTGCTTGATATTTTTTCCCGACGCGACAGACAGTCCGAGGATGAAGTCTGGCTCCTGCTTTTGACAGCATCGGCTGTATTGCCAGCACAGCTCCTGTCCTGCCTTCCTGAGACCCCCTGTCTAGCAGCTTGCTTCACTGGGCGCCAGGGTTTGTTTAACGAGTTCTGTGAACAGCTAGCGGTGTATGTGCAGGAGATGGACTGTGTCTACTTGGTTAACTGGGACGCTTGGATGCCAAGGATTAGGGACTGTATGCCAGTTGTGGTGCAGCGGCCTGGGGAAGGGGAAGATGAGGAGGCGGGGGACGATGTGGAGGAAGAGGAGAATGACGAGATCGTGCTGGTCGGAGGTGGTGACAGCAAGAAGAGGAGCACCCCCAGCAAGAAGAAGCCGTCCTCCGACGACAGTGGGGATGAGGTTGATGATCCCCCCAAAAGGCCAGCCAAAAAGGCCAAGGACAGCACTCCCCTCAATATGTTTCACGCCAAAGTAGGTCAGGCCAAGGGTAAGAAAACTCCACCAAAGAAGAAGTAGACTGCGTTGTGCGGTTGGCGCTGCCTGTGTCCATGTCAGTAGTTTTTTCGCCTCAATTTGCACACTGTCGTGCGTCCTGTTCTATGCAGGTGTGAGACTGGTGCCCTCTTTAATGTTTTGGTAATTTTGGGCGCTGCAGTGCCCAAATTCAGCGACTCGCCATTTTTTTACCCCTGCTGCGCCACTTCTTTTGCAGGCATTGTGGCCGTCATTTATTATTGCATTGGCTGCACTGGCGGCGCCTCCGTTGTTTGTCGGCACCACTGGTGGTGCATTATTTGTCACGCTTCGCATACAATCACAGTGACTGGGTCAGCAGACGCGGTAACAAAAAGCAAACCACAGTTTTGCATGTGTTTGCCTGTCGTCCTCCTTGCTTCATTTTTCAGGTTGCATTTTACGGTGTGGTTTGAAATGCAGCAGCGGATGATTTAGAAGAATTGGATTTTTCTTTGGATGGACACTGCAGTGCCCAAATTTGAAGGGGATACATGACTTTTGACTGGCACATGTTGTACCCCCTACACACAGTCATTTTGGATAATTCACAGGTTTTTGGGGGTGTTCCCTGCAAGGCACAATTGTGCAATTTTTCAAAGTGGTTTTTCAGCCCCCGTTTTGGGGTCCTACCCATTTGGGAACTGTGGCAATTTTGCTACGCGCGTATAGAGCCGCCTAAGACTGGGCTGCAGCATGGATCGTGGGGGCTTTTGTGGCCGGTGACGAGGCCATAGCCCCCCACAAGGGGAAGGGGCCAATGAGGATGTACATCCCTCGCAAACCCCATGCGACGGGGATAAAGCTGTAAGTCTTGGCCGACGCCACGGCGCCCTATGTACTAGACATGTACATCTACAAGGGCAAGTGCAGGCTGCGGGGTGCCCGCCGGTACAAGTGCGCTGGTCGTTTCACGGCAAGCGAAATTACAAATTACTGGGCTGACCAATTGCCGCGGGACACAACACTAGTGTGCGATAGCTTCTTCGGGAGCCACAAAACGGCGGATAGCCTAGCAAGCCGGGGGATACCATTTCTCTTTTTGGTACCCAAAAATACCAAAGGCGTGCCGGCAGCGGGACAAGGACTTAAGGAGGGAGCGTATCGTGTGGGCCACACGCAGGCTGGGTACTCCTTGTATGCATTCAAAAGCCCAAAGGTGGGTAGCAAGGCGGGCAAGGTGGTGCCAATGCGCACGAACTGCGAGGTGGTTGGACAATTCACCACCCATAAGCGTGGTTATGAACTACCAACGGTAGTGCAAGTGTACCGTCAAGCATCGAATGGTGTGGACGTTTGCAACCAGCTGGCACTACAGCTGCGCGAGACCAATCGTATGCGAACATGGAGTGCCGCAGTGCGCGCCCTGGTCATGCGCTATGCCGCGGTGAACGCCTACACAGCTTCCAATGTGCTGGGCGTGCGCCAACCCAGCCTGACACTTGGTGAGTTTCGATGGCTCACCATCAAGGCCGTGTTTCCGGACATTGAGCGGCCAATCGGAGGCGTGGTGCACGTGCCGGTGCAGTGCGACGGGGTGCGCATGCGGTGCAAACAGTGCGGCGGCGAGACAAACTGGATGTGCAGTGGGTGCGGCGACCCTCTCCACGTGAAGTGCTTCGGCGTGTACCACAACGTGTAGCCGCGGACATGCAGGTTAGTGGTCATAGGCCGTCGGGGGAAGTACCCGGTCGGGAAGCTCCCACTAGCGTTGGCCCCTGCAAGAGCTAACGACCCCTGTTGCTGCCACCCCTCGAAGGCTCTGGCTGGGGATGGAACCGCAACACCATGGTATGTCGACAACAAATGGGTACATGGGAACATGTGTTACCGCTTTTTGTACCCGGGTACACGGTGTTGTTCTGCACATGTTCTGACAATGTTCTAAACGTTCCGTTATGCGGGTACACATATACCCGCATATTGTACCTGGTAACAAATAGTGTTCCCACATATCTTTGTTTAGAACGTCCTAGACGTCGGGGACGTTCTAAACGTCCGGGTACACTATTTGTTACCGGGTACAATATGCAGGTACATACCGCAAATTGTTACCCGATGTTCCCAACGTTTGACGCTCCCAACAAATCACAGCGTTTTTTTTTGTTCCCACGTGGGTATATGCGGGTACGGGTGTACCCTACGTACCCGGTAGCCAAAGGAATATAGATATATATATTCCTTTGGCTACCACGCGTAGAACGCAAAGCACGAAATTTTGTCGCGTTTTTGCTTTTATGATTGTTTTGTGCTTCCGGGGGGTTTTCGAGGGTGCCCGACGCAATGGAACTATCCGTTTAGCTCAATTCAACCATTTTCGAGGAGAGAAGCACAATTGCCTCCTGCCTCTGCCTCTGTCTTGGTGCTACGCGTGCTGCGTGTGTTGCGCGTCCTGCGTGTTTCGGTCCGGTGCCTCTGAGTCTGCCTCTGGAAGTCTTCCTACGCGTTCTACGCGTTCTGCAGGGGCTAAGCGCTTCACACCTATCATACCACCCCCCATTTTTTTTTGCCATGCTTTCACCCGTGTACTTTGCCACACACCTGCACTGGTTCTGTACGTGTTGTACGCGTTGGGCGCCCTCTACGCGTTTTCAAAACCTTACGTGCAACACCGTGGGCCACAAAAGCGCGCCTGCGGCCCGAAACGTACAGATGGTAGCCAAAGGAATATATATATAGATATATGTATATATATATATATATATATATCTATATATATATATAGATATATATAGATATATATAGATATAGATATATATAGATATAGATATATATTCCTTTGTCTACCACGCGCAGAACGGAATTAACGTTTTTTGTTCGTCAAAAATGAATCCATAAAGTTTTGTTGTTCCGGGGGGTTTTCGAACGTGCCGGACGTCATGGAAGCATCCGTTTTGTTCATTTCCACCGTTTTCCATGTGAGAAGCGTATCGTGCCGTTGCCTCTACCTTGGCTTTCGTGCTCCGTGTGCCGCGCGTGTTACGCGTGTTACGTGTTCTAAGCATTCGCTTCTAGGTGTGCCTCTGGAACTCGAATAACTCGTGTCGCATATCCGTGCAAGGTGTGTTCCGCGTTACACACGTAACCGACATCACGCTTCTGGAGGCCGGAACCCACGTTTTGCGCGAGCTACGCGTCCTCCTGTACCTCAGCCCCTTCTTTATGCCCGGACCGCTTTTCCCGGACAGCCACAAGCAGTGGCTGTCTAAGGGGGGCCACCTGGGCAGTTGGGGGAACGCGGCCACGCTGAAGCACAACGCGTTCATCGTGTTCCAGATCAAACAACAGACATGTATGTGATTGTTCAATGGGGTGGAGTACGGGTGTTGTGCCTTTCGATGTCCCCCACGTCGATGTCGTTCGTTTCACATGTTTTTTTTCTGTTCCTGGGCCGTGCCACACATTTCTGCACAGCTGGGTGGCACGCAGCCTGGGTCAACCGCAAGAAGCCAGGCAGCAAGGATCGCCAAGAAGATGAGATGTACCTCACCAACGTCACCGCATATCAAGTATGCATGCATGACAAGTGCCATTATGTTCCGTTTCGTCGCACCGTGCCGGTCCCTAGTCTCCATTTTCGATAAGCTGCTTACCCCACCAACTGCCTGCAGATCAAGACGAAGCCAAGCAAGCCCCCCGATCCTGCAAAAGTCCAAGATTGCCGCGCTAAGCCGGATGGATGGTTCGAGTACACAAAGGTTGTTCTGGGCGTGCTGCGTGTTTCATCTGTACGTGATTCTGCCCCCTGTTCTACGTGTGTTGCGCGTGTTGCGCGTTCTGCACGTTCCGCCGGTGTGCCTCTGGCTCCGCCTCTGGGGGCACCACCACCGTGTTACGCGTGCTGCGCGTTCTGCAGATCCAAGCGAACCGGTTGTGGACCTGGTTGGAGGGCGAGGCAGAAGAGAGTGAGGAGGAGGAGGAGGAGGAGGAGGAGGCAGCGGACGATGGAGACGAGGAGGAGGAAGAGGAGGAAGAGGAGGAAGAGGAGGAAGACGACGACGTGCCATTGACACCCCATGGCAAGAAGCAGGCCCGAGGCACAGTGAAGTGGGAGCATTCAGAGGACGAGCCAGATGATGTCGCACTGCACCGGCACGTGCACCACGCCTCCGATTGGCCGCTCAATGTCTGGAAACACGGCCTTGATGGTGAGCCATCGAAACTCACCAAGTGTCAGGCTGGGTTGGCGCACGCCCAGCACATTGGAAGCTGTGTAGGCGTTCACCGCGGCATAGCGCATGACCAGGGCGCGCACTGCGGCACTCCATGTTCGCATACGATTGGTCTCGCGCAGCTTCAGTGCCAGCTGGTTGCAAACGTCCACACCATTCGATGCTTGACGGTACACTTGCACTACCGTTGGTAGTTCATAACCACGCTTATGGGTGGTGAATTGTCCAACCACCTCGCAGTTCGTGAGCATTGGCACCACCTTGCCCGCCTTGCTACCCACCTTTGGGCTTTTGAATGCATACAAGGAGTACCCAGCCTGCGTGTGGCCCACACGATACGCTCCCTCCTTAAGTCCTTGTCCCGCTGCCGGCACGCCTTTGGTATTTTTGGGTACCAAAAAGAGAGATGGTATCCCCCGGCTTGCTAGGCTATCCGCCGTTTTGTGGCTCCCGAAGAAGCTATCGCACACTAGTGTTGTGTCCCGCGGCAATTGGTAAGCCCAGTAATTTGTAATTTCGCTTGCCGTGAAACGACCAGCGCACTTGTACCGGCGGGCACCCCGCAGCCTGCACTTGCCCTTGTAGATGTACATGTCTAGTACATAGGGCGCCGTGGCGTCGGCGAAGACTTACAGCTTTATCCCCGTCGCATGGGGTTTGCGAGGGATGTACATCCTCATTGGCCCCTTCCCCTTGTGGGGGGCTATGGCCTCGTCACCGGCCACAAAAGCCCCCACGATCCATGCTGCAGCCCAGTCTTAGGCGGCTCTATACGCGCGAAGCAAAATTGCCACAGTTCCCAAATGGGTACCACCCCAAAACGGGGGCTGAAAAACCACTTTGAAAAATTGCACAATTGTGCCTTGCAGGGAACACCCCCAAAAACCTGTGAATTATCCAAAATGACTGTGTGTAGGGGGTACAACATGTGCCAGTCAAAAGTCATGTATCCCCTTCAAATTTGGGCACTGCAGTGTCCATCCAAAGAAAAATTCAATTCTTCTAAATCATCCGCTGCTGCATTTCAAACCACACCGTAGAATTGCAACCTGAAAAATGAAGCAAGGAGGACGACAGGCAAACACATGCAAAACTCTGGTTTGCTTTTTGTTACCGCGTCTGCTAACCCAGTCACTGTGATTGTATGCGAAGCGTGACAAATAATGCACCACCAGTGGTGCCGACAAACAACGGAGGCGCCGCCAGTGCAGCCAATGCAATAATAAATGACGGCAACAATGCCTGCAAAAGGTAAAAGGGGTAAAAAAATGGCGAGTCGCTGAATTTGGGCACTGCAGCGCCCAAAATTACCAAAACATGAAAAAGGGCACCAGTCTCACACCTGCATAGAACAGGACGCACGACAGTGTGCAAATTGAGGCGAAAAAACTACTGCAATGGACACAGGCAGCGCCAACCGCACAACGCAGTCTACTTCTTCTTTGGTGGAGTTTTCTTACCCTTGGCCTGACCTACTTTGGCGTGAAACATATTGAGGGAAGTGCTGTCCTTGGCCTTTTTGGCTGGCCTTTTGGGGGGAGCATCAACCTCATCCCCACTGTCGTCGGAGGACGGCTTCTTCTTGCTATGGGGGCTCCTCTTCTTGCTGTCACCATCTCCGACCAGCACGATCTCGTCATTCTCCTCTTCCTCCACATCGTCCCCCCCCTCCTCATCTTCCCCTTCCCCAGGCCGCTGCACCACAACTGGCATACAGTCCCTAATCCTTGGCATCCAAGCGTCCCAGTTAACCAAGTAGACACAGTCCATCTCCTGCACATACGCCGCTAGCTGTTCACAGAACTCGTTAAACAAACCCTGGCGCCCAGTGAAGCAAGCTGCCAGACAGGGGGACTCAGGAAGGCAGGACAGGAGCTGTGCTGGCAATACAGCCGATGCTGTCAAAAGCAGGAGCCAGACTTCATCCTCGGACTGTCTGTCGCGTCAGGGAACAATACCAAGCACACGCAGGAGCCAACCAGCCGCTGCCAGACCAATGGTGCTGCCGTATGCACCCTGATCGCAAATGAAAATATTCGGGACCTTCACCCTAAAGTTGTCGGGCACACAGAAGCAAATAGTCCTCTCCTCGAACCGATAGGTCGGGTGACCGACTGCCTGATCAAAAAAAGAGGTCATAATATACTGCCAGACTCCACACTCCTCAGAGTCGCGCAATTGATTAACCAGGAACTTAACGTCGGCCGCCATTCCACCAATAGCCACAGGTACCAACTTCGCAGCAACCTTCGGCACCAGCGGATGGATATCGTCCATTTGTTCCTTTGTACACTCAATGAAGACCTGTTGTCAAAAGCACATTTCATTACAGATGGGCACTGCAGTGCCTAAAGTGACCAGCAATGCGAAATCGATCCCATTCTTATGCCCAATGGTTGCATACCGCTTTGTACTCCCTTAATGCAATTGTATACGGGATAGCCTTGCCAGGAACCAAGGCTATTGCCTGTGCCCGAGCTCCGGTTCCTTCAGTCCCATCCTGCGGCTTGTTGCGCCAGATAGTTGTTGATTTCACCCCATCAGTCGTTGTCGCTGCAGTTTCCTCGACAGGCCTCGCCAGCGCAATCCTCAGGTCAGCCCATTCCTCATCCTGCCACAGCGGTGCTTTCTGGATGGTGTCCCAGCTTGGTAAGGGATTTTCGGCACTCCAGGTCCATTTGCCCAGTGACAATTTGGCGGCCCTCGGCGACTTTGCAAGCAGTTTGCGGACTCTTTGCATTTCATGCACGTTCACTGTTAGAACAGGAGACCACTGGTACCACTGGGATCGAAACAGCCTTACGTCGTGGATCCGGGGGGGGGGGGGGTCAACAGCGATCGCGCCAGACCCTGCCGCCCCATAAACAGACGTCGAGAAGGATGGATGAGCGTGTTGTCCGGGTGAAGGTACAACATCTCCCACAGGCGGTCCCGCTTCGACAATCTGGCCTTGGCATGTAGTCCTGCGATCTTGGCCCCATCTCCAGCCATGTACAGCAGTATTTCATCCATCTGGTCACCATGCAGTCCCGTCAACGGCCGCAGAGTGTAGGGGTTGAGCACTGCAGTGCAAAAATTAGGGTCGCATCGAATTTGGGCACTGCAGTTCCCATGATCACCAAAAGACGACGAAAACAGGTGCTCAGAGGACATAATACCTTCACCGGCAGGCAGCTCAAAGGTGTCAATAAACTCAGCCACGCGGCCACCAAATATCTGCAGTAATGAAACCAGCGGTCTCCAAATTTTCCAGATTGAGTCCTGGCAGGGATACAGTGTTGGACAGGCCACACGTACACAAAGGACTCACAACGGTGGTCTCATCGTGCATCTCTCATACCACAGATGTTTTCTCGCCCAGCCGGCCACACTTCCGCAGAGCCACCAGCAGCATCTCTTTCGCTTTGCCCTTCTGCACTTCAGTCCAAATTCGAGCGGCCACTTGTCCCATACTCAGCTTGCTCACTGAGTGTTGTACCGCATTGTGATCGCCTCCAATAATCTCTCTGATGTCAACAGGACAGTCGTGTCTGATCTCCTCGCAGTAGACGTGTTGTAACCAGTCCGGCGGTGCCCGTCACTTCTCACAGTATTCTCGGTGAAGTCTGTGGAGTGCCGTCAGGATATGAGCCCCGCCCAAGCAGTAGGGAATTTCAGCTGATAGAAAAATGCACCACAGGGAGATGGGAGATGGGAGATATCAGCGAGATGGGCACTGCAGTGCCCAAAGGACCAGGCTGTGTGAAAATAACGACGGGAGTGTGACAGGATGGTAGTGTACCTTCGTTTCGCCATATGAGAATGTTTGACATAGGCCGGCAGGGTGGATTTGTCCTCATGCTTGCGATCCGCGATAGTACTGAGTCCTCGTCCCTCTCTCTGGTCTGCCCACGCGTGAGGTCGGTGTCAAACTTTATCTTGGTCAGCTGTATCTTGACCAGCTCCTTTTTGATGCACGTTGTCCGGAATGTTTCCGTTGCCCGGTCTGTCCCCGTCCGCTTCACTGGAGCCTGCCCAGACTGCGCCCGTGTCTTCTCTGCTGTGTGAACGGCTTGCGATGCGGTCTGCTGCTCATCCCCTTCCGGCAGTTCGGTATCCGAAGGGATAGCTTAGCAAAGGCGCTAACAAAGGGTCACACGACACACAACAAAAGGCCACAGAACTGCAAATTGTTGATTTACAGGCTTCTAATGTTGATGACTACTGGCAGCGCTCGACGATTGAACACAGATGGCAGAAATAGCATCACAGTCGGATGCACCTGGTAAAAATCGAGGGTCAAACTCATTCAGCTCCGAAAGGACAGCCACGGGGGCGTCGGATTCATCACTGTGAACAGACACTGCTTCTGGAGGGGGGGCATCCGGGTCCCATCCATCATCACCCACAAAATCAGCAGCCCTCACGCCGGCTGCCCCACCAGCGGGGGGGGGGGGGGGTCCTCATCACTGTCACTGTCGCCATCAGCATTGGGGGGGGCGGGTATCCGGGCGGGGTCCCTTTGCGCAAAAGCGCGTGCTGGCCGGCGTCGCTTGTACCGGTCTGGTGTATTACATGCGCGTAACATGTCCTGTGCCTGTGCTACTGTTGTGTCCATATCACCTGGAGGACGTTGTGGCACGTGTCTACCCAGCTGTGTCATCAGGTCAGCATCAACTTTAACAGGTTTAACAAGTGTCTGCAATGTACCCTTCGTGAACCGGCCGTTTGAATCCGAGATTCACGGTACCGTGAATTTCACCCAATTTTGCTGTGGTTTGCTCGTAACTTGGTGCTATCGTGTGCTTTTGTCGTGCTACCTTCGCCCAAAGTAAGATGCAGCAAATAGGTGCAATTTAGAGGTTTAAAGTCCCCGCATGGTTTAACACATTTGGTGAGATTCGCGTGAATGTGAAATTCACGCACCTAAATTCGCGCAGAAATTCACGCTAGATTCACAGATTCACGAGAATGTGAAATTCGCACAAATTTTGTACGAATTCGCACGAATTTCATACGAATTTCGTACGAATTTACCCTCCTTTCCACTCTTTCGCTTTGTTACAGCTCTCAAAGCCCTCGCGTTCTTCTCTTTTAACAATGTCGCAGCAGACTATGTCTCAACTCGCAAGCCTCGCCTCGCGCCCCGACCCCTCAACCGACACCCTCGCCCACTACCAAGCCCTCCCCGTTGCCCACCATCAATTGGAGGAGGCAACGTACGAGTCGGAGGCACTGGGGGTGGATGACATCGTGGCCTGGGCAGCCTCCCTTGACCCCTCCCCCGATGTCATCCACATCGACATGCGCAGCCCCACCCGCAACAGCTACCTCGGGGGGAGGGGATGGGCCACAACCCTGTGGAGGGAACTGCGCCACCAACTCCCCACCCTCAAATTTCTCCATCTAACCCCTCTCCCCTCCAGTGTTGACCAGCTCCTCAACTCGATGAGGAATAACCCTGTGGGGAAGCCTAAGGACGCCCACGTCCAGGTGTACCCCACCACTAACCTCGTCCACACCCCCCCCCCACTGCGATATGGTGTGCCTGCAAGATCTTGCTGCAGGTGCACCAGCAGACCACTCTTTTTTCCCCTTTTCTTGGCATCTTGCCAACCCCCGGTGGTGGGATGATTTGGGCGTCGCCCCTTTCCATCCCACCATCCCCCCCCAGGTGCACGTCCCCGACGTCACCCACCCCACCTTCTATAGCACAACTTCTTTGCAATGGTACCGTGGTGCCTCATGCGCCTCCCCCTTCATTTCGAGTGAACCCCCCCTCCGCACCGAACCCCTTCCCGACCCCCCTCATGGGGTGACGGGCAGCCCTGACCCCGCCCCCGACAGGGTTGGCCCCTCTCAGCCGCCCCTCAACTTTGTTGATGGGAACGGCTACATTGTGCTTTGGGGGCTTGTGGAGGCACGGGATTGTGAGGTGGGGTGGAACAAGGTGATGAAGGCGTGGGGCAGCGGCGACGAAAAAGTCGTCGCAAAGAATTTTGAGCTCCTTTTCAATGCCGCGCGGAGTGAGGAGCAGGCCAAGGATCCTGCGCTCCCCCGCCGGTGGCAAAGCAAGCACCTTGGGGTCGGGGGTGGGGGGGCCTCTCTTCAAGAAGTTCAACCCCCACCTCACCGAAAGTGTCCCTGGGTTTGGGGACCTCCACCCAATGACGCCGGGCAGCGTCATTGTGGCCAGTGTGGGGAGTGGGCCGCAGCTCCCCCACACCGATGTGGCCACCCACCCCGACGTCCTCCCCCCCAGCGACAGGGAGGTGGGGGACTGCCACCTGAGTAGCTTCCTCTGCTTGTCAGAGGACTACCAGGTGGCGGTGCAGGCGGGGACGGCCCTGGGGGAGGCGGGGGAGGCGCGCTGGGACACCGTTGAGCTGCATCGGGGGGACATGCTGCTGATGGTGGCCACCAGCCGCCATCATGGATTGCCTGCCCTCCCCGACTCCAAGGATGGGCTGCAGGGGGCTCTTTTTAACTTGTGGACCCCCGACCCCCGACACAAACACCACCAGGCCAACACCACACACTTGGACGCCATCCCCCCCAAGGAGGCCCTGGACGTTGCTGGGGATTTGTCCAGCTGGGACCTCCCCAGCGTGGACCAGGTGTTGTGGGTGGGGAAGGGGGCGGTTGGGAGGGTGGGGTTGTGGGAGGGGGAGGCTGCCCAGGCCCTCTTCGCCGACCCCCCCCCCAGACGCTCCCGGCAGGCCCCCCCACCTGCCCCTTCCACCCCACCTTCATCTCCCGGTCGGCCCCGGCCTCCGACCTCGCCGTCATCGAGGTCGGCCCCCAGTGCATGCTGTTCTTCGTGGGCAGCGTGCACCAGCTGGAGGTCGCCAAGGGGGGCGATGTCCACGCGGAGTCGGAGATCCACTTCGCCTTGTCCGGCATTGCCCCCCCGGGTCGGCCGACCACGCTGTGGCACCTGGTGAACACGATCCCAGCGTGGCGGTCGCCCAAGTGCGCGAGGACCGGGGCATGGGGCATCACCTGCCCATGCGACTGCAAGGTATGCTTGCTTGTGTGTTTGCTTTGTGTATTGGCAAATTGGACGAAATTCACGTGAAATTCGTACGAAATTCGTAAGAGTTTCGTACGAATTTCGTACGAATTTCACGTGAATAAATTTGGGTGAATTTTCTCGAGATGTGAAATTCGCACGAAATTCGTACGAAATTCGTACGAATTTCGTACGAATTTCATACAAATTTCTGTGAATTTCGTCCAATTTGCTCCTTTTGCTCTTGCATAGCCTCGTGTCCACTCCCCCTTTCTCAATTTGTGCCTTGCACACCTCCCCACATCTGCATGCGGGTCCCGTTCACCGCTTGGTCGCCGGATATTCGGCACCACACCAAGCGCCAGTACAAGCCCCGGCCCCGATTGCCCGAGGAGCACGCCGAGCCCGCCGAAGGCCCCGGTGGCAACCAGCCCGCAGGCACCGGCGGTGGACGGGCACCAAGCGAGGCCGGCAGTGTGCGCAGTGAGGGGTCGCAGCGCTCTCGACGTTCGGGAGGCAGCGAGGCCAGCACCGCCAGGGGGCATGTGGCGCGCGAGGTGGTGGTGCCCCAGCCGTCCCGCGACGAGTTGGGCGACGCCCACAACGACCCCCCCCTGGACCGGGTCACCCTGGCCGCCAGGCAGCCGGATCCGGCCTGGACCCAGCAGGTGCCGCCCGGGCCCGATGGGCGGCAGCGGCACCTCAGTGCCGTGTGGGACATGGTGTTGGAGTCACGGGGGGTGCACGGCACCCTCCGCATCTCCTTCCCCGGCCCCACTGTGCTCCGGGGGGGGGTCCAACCTGCCTGCGAGGCACGAGCTGGTGGGCATGTTTGCCTACCGGCATGTGAGTGGGCACCGGCGGGTGCAGACGGGGGTGGCGCGCATCGGAGAGGCGGGGACGGTGACGAGGGCTGGGATTTGTGGGCTGAATGTGCTCACGGGTTGGGAGCAGCGGAGGCCGGAATGGGTGGACGTGGCACAGCTTGCCATGCGTGTCCATGTGGGGAGGCAGCGGAAGATGGGGGTGGTGGTTGCCGTCATTGACGTCGAGGAGGACGAACCCCCCCCCACGCGCAAGCAGAAAGGGCGCCCCGAAGGGGACACGGGCCCCACCCCCCCCCCCCCAAAGCCCCGCGTACGGCCACCCCGGCGGAGCAGGCAGTGCGGGCGGAGCACGCGGAGCCGGTGGGGGGGCGGGGGCAGAGGGGGGTGGTGCAGGAGTGGGTGGACCAGCAGCGGGCGCGGGCGTGGGAGGCACGCGCCATCAGCGCGGAGGCCACCAACCGCGACCTCGAGGCCCGTCTGTCCAGGGTCCACGAGGAGAGGCGGGACTGCGAGTCGCGGTTGGCGGACGTCACCAAGGAGCGTGACCGGCTGGCCACCAAGGTGAGGACTCTTGAGCGCGACGTGGCGACGTTGCGCAAGGCAAAGCCAGCGGCACAACCAGCAGAGGCAGTGGAGAGGCCTGAGGGTGCCGAGGCCCCCGCCCCCCCGGGTGGCAGAGGGGGGCCAGTGCTGCCGGTGTCCGGTACCTCCTGGCCGGCGCACAGGCCTGGCATGCCGAGGCCGAGGCATGCGCTGGCCAGATGTCCGTAGTGTCCACCGGCTTGCGGATGGCCATGATGGCCAGTGGCCAGCAGGTCGATGTGGACAGCGTGGCCCCCGGCGCCCCCAAGGTGACTGCCGCAGTGGAGGAAGTGCGCCGGCAGTACCCCCCCCACCGCCTCACGTCGGCGGCCATGGACTCCTCCTTTGTGGAGGCGGTGGCGGAGCAGAGCTCCCAGGGCACCGCTAGCCGGAGCTCTGCTCCCGGGGGGGGGGGGTGCGTAGGTACCCTCCGGAGCACCTGTCCTTTCTAACCACGACGAATGTTATCCTGCCCCCCCCCCCCCCCAAGCATGGGCAGTTTGACCGATATGTGGGGTACTCCCCCCCCACTGTGCGAAATTTTCTGCAGCACTGTTTGTACATTAATTGGGGTACGGTGTGCCCCCTGACGTGTTTGCGATTTTTTCTGCGGAACTATTTGTATTTTTTTTGGGGTATGCTATGCCCCCTGACGTGTTACACTGCTGGCTGAGTGACATCCGGAATGACAGCCACTGGACTGGGTGTGTGATAGCCCATGAGCACCATCCTGGGCTTGCTTTGAAAGGGTCAACGAGGGCAGAAAGATGAGGCTTTGGCAGAAATTCTGTGAAATTCGCACGAAATTGGTACGAGATTCGTACGAATTTCGTACGAATTTCACATTTTCAGAATATTCACACATTTCTATTCACGTGAAATTCGCAGGAAATTCGTACGAAATTCGTACGAATTTCGTACGAATTTCGTGCGAATCTATGTGAATTTCTTTTAATTGCATGCGAATCATAGTAGAGAGAGTTGTCTGCGGGAGGGGGATGGTAGAAACTTTGCGATGACTGCGTTCCCATTCAACGGGTCCTGTATCTCACACCATGCCACGGCCCAAGGGGCCATTCCATCTTGTAGCGGATCGTACACGACGGCGGCGCCTACAAGAGCTCCAGGAGGTTGTTACCAGGGAGCTTGCAGCACCCTACACCGTCAAGTACCTGCCCGACACGGGGCAAATAGTGCTTACCCCCGAAACAAGAATTGTAGCCACCGTCCAGCCCGAGCCCACCCAGGAGGAGAGGTTGGTTATGGCCGTGTGGAGGATCCGGTCATTGCACCCCTCTAGGACAGAGTCCCGGTACCTAGTGGGGAGCATGACATACGGTGTCCTATGGGACCAGGTGTACGGCATGCTTCGGCAGCTAGCGTTGCCGGAGTCCCGGGCGTTCACTGCCTATACGGGTGACGACACGGCCATCAATGGTGCGGCCTGCTACCTACGTGACCGCATCGCCCACCTATTCAAGTGTCGACCACCCCCAACCTCGGCCATCATGCAGCCCGGGGACCGACGGCTGCATTGGTTGCCTATTGCGGTGGACGTTACATCGAGGCATGAGGCCACGTACGTCCATTGCACGCTTGGTGGCACCGCCAGCCCCAACCAACTATCTAGTTGGTGGCTACTAGGGGGCAGTGAAAAGTGGGAGACCCTCTACGCGGCCTCCCAGGAAATTGATTTTGATGATGAGTTGCGCAAGGCCGCAACCGTAAGTTTTAAGGATACGGCAGGGAACGATAGGCAATCCCTTTTTTTTCTGTGTGCAGATGGTAAGGCACAGGTGCTCATGGCGGGCTGCCAAAACTGGAAGGCAGAATCCCCTGGTGCCACTGTGTGTTGGGTCTGCATGCGTAACCGTGCTCTGTGCCTTGCTACCTTTGGCACAGCAAGTGCGATAGACGGCAACTGGGAACCAGCCGTTGCCATAAATGCTATATATAGGACCATTATGAGTGATAGGCGAGTGCCTGATTATGGCCTCCATGGGGTCCTTCGTGTCCTGTTGTGTGCAGTCAACGGGACACGGGACCTAGTTGTACAATTGATAGGGAAGGCACCGGCCACTGTGGCACGCACCATGCTGCAACCGGTTTTAGATGAGGCACGGCTTGCTGCACGAACTTGCACCCGTGCCTCATTAAATAATGACAAGGCAAACAGCAAGGGGAAGGTGAGGATGGAGTGTGCTGCTGCCATCCATTTCATGCGCAATAGGGGTTGGGAGAAGATAATAGATGCTTGCCTAGAGCAGCCTAGTGTCAGGCAGCATCAAGTAGGGGGAAAAAGTTGGGAGTCGGTGTGCAAAACGTGGTGGGAGAATTTTGCAAGCATGTTTGTATACGCGTGGCGTTCCGCATGGTTCTCCGGGGCCGACTTGGGGCGGCTCCGGAACCATAGCATAGCCATGGGCGCTGCCCACAATGAGCTCCAGTGGGGCAAACCTCTGTGGACGCATCTTTGGATCGACCACATCTATTATTTTGCAAAGAAGTGGAGAATCTTGTCAAAGTTCTCCTGCTTTGCCATGGAGGGAAGTCACCGGAGGCTGAAGCGCATGTTGCGCAACAACGGGGGCCTAAGCCTCCTCCGGGGGAGACTAGGGGTGCAAGTGGTTGTGGCCAACCACACCATTGACGGTAGCCTTTGGTTGCATGGGTGGGATGCGACCAAAAGGGCTCAACATGGGCAAGGGCCCATAAGTGTACAAACGTATGCAAGCCGCACAAGAAGACGGCTTCTAACCGACATGCAGCACGTTCAGACTCTACAGCGGCGGTTCCGGTGCCGCAAGAGACGGACATGAGATGACCTTACGAACCCAGACCATTGTTGCCTGTGACCGGGGTGCATGCTGGGGGGCTTACTAGGGGTGTGAGGACAAATCAGGGGGTGCACACGGGTAACATTTGTGTAAAATCACGTGAATTCACGTGAAATTCGTACGAAATTCGTGCGAATTTCGTACGAATTCACGTGAATTCACGGCTGTGAATCGGCTACAGGCTTGCCGGGTTCCGGCACCTCTCGTTTTGGGCACGGTGCGGTCATGATGCATGCTTTTGGGGCGGGACTTTCATTGGATGATGCGTAACAAAGCTAGGGGTCGAATTTTGGCCACTCAAAGCCCTTGGAATGAACCAAGAATATGGCATTTTTCCCCGAAAACTTCAAAATTTGGGTAAATTCGCGTGAAATTCACGCAATTATTCAAATCGCCACTTAACGGCCGTTCACGAAGGGTACAAATGTCTTGGCACATAGATATCGGTAATGCTCTGCAGTGAGCACCGTATCTAGTGCGCAAGGAAAATCCATCTTGGCAGGATCCCACCTGTCTTGCACGATACTCGACTTCTGACTGGACCAGACCAGGGGGGGTATAACACCAACATCAAATCGCGCCATCAATCTGGTGAAACGACGATCAACCAATTGTGGCAGTCCCTTGGGAACATTAACGTACTGCAGGTCCTTTGGGGTCTGGTCTGCAACGGGAGTGAGTATAAACAGGTCATGCACCTGTTGCAACGTACAGTTCCCAGGGTGTTGTGCCATTAAGTGCACAACACGGCTTAACAGGGCCTCACACGGTTCCTCACTGTGTGCCACACCAGGTAAGCGGGCAAACCACTGGGACCACAACAGCCTAACAACAACAATGGTGCGCACATATTCAACCTTGTCCTCATAACCTAGGGTGAGCCTCAGAAGGACGTGTAGGCAACGGCTCAACAATGGCCCTGCAGCGTGCTGCTCTCCCTGTGCAGACCAATGACAATCCCTCACTTGCGACCCAATGATAATTAAGGCTGGAATGTACCCATACAGCAGTGTTACCAACCCTTGCACCTGTGTAAGAAGTGTGCTGTGATTAGCGTTACCCGGTCGGTGCAAACCCCTTAGAGTCTGTAACTTCTGTTCCAAAGGTTGGCGCCACTTGTGGGCCAAGTGCAAGAGAAGCAGAATCATACGCTCCATATAGATGAGTTTCGGAAAGTTGGGCACTGCAGTGCCCAAATTGAGTGAACCATAGGAAGAATAGGTAAATAAAGGGAAGAATCTTCTGTAGCACAGGGTTACACAATATTTATATGGGTGCCATGTGCCATACACTACCGGGGTACGTGTAATGAACAGGGGCACGTTGTACCGAGCATAGCTGATGCTGTAAACGAGCTTAAGGACACGGTAGTGGATATTTTCGTCGACCAACAATGGAAGACGGTGCTGTGTGTGCTGCTGCAACTCCTAGAGCCCGTGAATAATAGAGACAAGGTCGGGGGTAGCGGACACAGATAGGTCTGTGAGAAAAAAGGGGGTCCAAGCTGGGCTGGTAACATTAGCCCGTCGTATGTCCAAGGGACAACGAACATGTTGAAGGCGGATGGGGTCGTCCATCAACCCTTGCAAGCCATCAATGAAGTTTTTATGGCTCTGCACCAACAAGTCTGCAGTGTACCCAATCCTTTGCCGCAAGACCGAGAGGCTAGGAAAAGACGGCATAACGTCAACAGGTCGTTTCAAGAGTATGATAGCACTAGCTGTACAATTAAGGGACCGGTTCTCATTAACAGGCACAGGCCGGAAGTTACGTCTATATAAATTATCAAACCACAGAACAGCGGGTTTACCTTCCAAGGTCTGCCAAAGACTGGTGCACGCAGTTGCTCCTTGAACTGCAAAGGAGGGTACATTGTAAGAAGATTGACCCATGTGAGCCAAACACCTACTTTGCACACGACTCTTGGGTTGAACACCTACAGCCCTCTTGGCACGTGGACGAAACCTCTTGTGTAGAACAGACCATATATTAAAAATCTCTTGCTCAGCAACACGGAACCATTGGTCCGGCAGACAATTAACGGTCCGCCTGTCCCTTTGTTGGATGTATTCACCAACAGACCGCCTACTTCTCCACTCCAACCGGATATCTAACACCCACGTACAAAACGCATCGGCACCCTTATCCACACCCACAGCCTCAGACAGATCCTCCTTTGAAGCATATACCTTCGAACTGAGGAACTGCCGGAAGGGAGCCGCATCCATGGACAAAAGTCCTGTTCGCAGGCAGCAAAGGTAAGGGGACAAAGAAAACAGAGACACTATCACAAAATAAACCTGATGCGGCATAGACCAAAAGCAGCTAGCGAAGATCCAAACAATGTATCCCCCAATGGACGTGGAACGTTCCAAAGCCTGCGTACACTCCAAGGTGGCAGTCAGACAACCGGCAATATATTTCCAATGAGCAGAGGATGAGTACCAACGTCCGATGATTCATACGTCCTTTGTCAGGTGTTACGCAATGGGAACCAATAGGAGTGAAATACGGAGTTTTCACTTTTTTGGACACTGCAGTGCCCAAAAGTACTGGAAGTCCATTTTCAAGTGCACATTTGGACAAGAATGGAAGTGATTGGGCAAGGTACATTGTACGTGGCCTTCCGAGTATAACACCGCGGTGCGATGACCCATGGATAACGGGTATGCCAACTTTTGATGCATGTTGCTGCAGTATGACATCACCTGTGGAGATGACTACAGAGGTGTACTGGATAACCCACTGAAAAAAGCCATTTGAAATTTTTCGGCACTGCAGTGTCCAAAAATTTGAAATGATACATTTTTCAGCCCGGAATAGGGGTGTATACGTACACCTCTGGAAGCAACAAAAGGCGAGGTTGTTGTATCCCACGATGAAAATCCACATGGGGTTGGCCGAAAAAATAATATGCTTTTTTTAGGTGCAAAAAACGGATGTTGAAACCGCCATGAATCGTGCCTTTTAGCAACGAAGTCTACGTGCGTATAGAGAACCTAAGCCAGTGTTTGCTGCATTTGGCCACTAGTTCGACCACGTTGGGTCGCGCGTAGCGGTGTAGTTCCCAGAACTTGCGGCGCGACAGCAACCGACTAAGACGGGGGTTGTAGGCAGCGGCGTCGGGGTCCCAGATGTCATCAATCCGGGTGGGATTAACCATCCCCCGAGCCAGCCGCATGCAAAAGTAGTTCGGCACGTATCCAGTGAGGTGCTGTTTGCCCTTTTTGATGAGTGCCTTTTCCATCAGGTGGAGAACGGGGTCGGTCATGTATTCCCAGACCTCTAGGGGGCTACGCGCTCCTTCAAGGACGCATTGGCCACGCCTAGGTTCACCCGCACCGATTTGGGTGGCACACTTCCTTGCACGGAGGGGGCCACGTTTCCATCGCATCCTTTCCTAGTGGAAAAAGAATAGCAATCTTGGTTCGGTGGGGAGCATTGACTTGTGAACCTGCGGACCTGCATAGTTGTTCCAAGCATTGACCTGTGAACCTGCGGACCTGCATAGTTGTTCCAAGCATTGACCAGTGAACCTGCATACCTGCATCTTCCGTCTCAGTCCCTACCTGCCCTGGCACGCTTTGCACGAAGTGATCGGTTGGTTCATTTTTTTCCACCAAACATTGTGCGGTCAGTCCAAAGAAGAGTGAATAAACTGAGTAAATAATGCCATTCAGGGGTCACGGTTAGGCACCCGGTCTGTGCGCACTGTGGGATGCAGCGTTCTAGGGCGTGGTGCGGAACCCCTAGTTAGAACGCAATTTCTGGAACACCCACCTACCCTCAATTTTGGGGCAAACCACCTAAAAAAATGGATTCAGCACCCTCAAAAACCCCCCATCCCCTTTCTTTCCCCCCATAACCCTCATTGTAGGGGTGGTTTGGGGGGGGGGGTCAAAGAGTTAGAGCACAGTTAGAACAGAGTTAGAACGCAGTTAGAGCACCTTGCTCTAACTAGTTATCGCGCTAGTTATCGCGCGATAACTCAGTTATCGCGTAGTTATCGCGTGTAGTTATCGCGCACCCCTCCTCCCTCCCTCCCCAGGACAAACAACACAAAACACTTGGCACAAAGCATGTGTGGTCGTTTTTCATACAAAGTCATCAATGTCTGAGGCCTTGGCTGCCTCCGGTCCCAAAAGCCCTTGCTCCAGGGCGTTCATGGACATGCAATGGTGCATGTGGCGGAGGGACACACTTGGCCTCACCAAGGACCAACCCTTAAAACAATTTTTGAGCCTCCTTTTGTAAGGCCCATGCCGATACTCCGTTGGGATGGAGGAAAACTGAAAAATGTTCCTCCATTTCTCGGCATAAAAGGTGGAATGTGCCAAGCACCAATGGATCCACCGGGTGGGGGACCAACCTGAGTCTCCCCACGCTTTCGAAAATTTTGTGGTCAACGCACGGTGGCGTTCCACTTGGGTTAGAGTGTACAACTCCCTCACCCTACAAAGCACATACAAACCCTCAATGCATTTCACCATGACATGCACAACAACCCATAACATAGGTCCCCCAGGGGTCCTCACTGTGGGGACATGCTCTTTGAGGCAATCCACAAATTGCCTTTGGAAGGGGGGGGGAGGTTAGGAAAACTTTGGTGCTTGCTAGATCGAAATCTTTTTCTGTGGCCCTTGAGGCCGAAGGGAGGCGTTCCCTCAAAGGGATGCCTGAGGTCTCATCCTTGAGGGCTTGTTTGAAGGCCTGCAAAGCTGCAAGAGCTTGGGCCTTACCAGGGGTCCCAGGGGGGAGGGTCTGAAGGGTGGTCTCAATGCGATTTGCAATGCCGTTTAGGATGCGGCATGCTGCATGTTGGTAGTCCCCCGGCCGCCTATCAGGGGTCACACTTCTCAAGAATGCCCCCCATCTTGAGGTGCACTCCACCCCCCTTTGCTCAACAATCCCATTGGGGTCTTTGCACAACCAACACTTAGACCCAGCCCCCCCCATTGCTTGCATCCCCTTCCCATCCCCTGTCAAAATGACAGTGCAAGTCAAAAATTTGTTTTGAAAGAGGACAACGTCCTCTTCCACATCCCTCACCTCTTGGTTGAGGTTGGCGGAGATGTCGAGGCTTCTCAAAAAAGCCTGTTCATCCCCGCCATCCATGCAAAACCATGAGGCCCATAGCTTCACCTTCGAAGCATATTTTGCCCCCCCCCATACATTAACCCATACATCCGCACGGGTAGAGGATGCGTTCCACAAGGAAGTCGCATCAACTGAAATAACAGCAATGGCAACGCCACTAGGGCAGGGTTTCCCGATAACTCTGGCCATAGATATTGCATTTTGCACAATTGATTGCAAAGGCACATGGGCAGCTGCCCTATTGCGCCCTGTGGTAGACTTTACAATGGTTGTTTGGGGAAAGTAGGGCATGATCCGTTGCCGAACGGTCCTTAGGTCCCGTTGTGTGCAACGGCGGGGCATTCGCAAAAGGGCCCGTTGGGAGAGATGCATGCTGCATGCGATGCGTAGCATGCTCAGGGCCTCATGCTCCTGAGCTGTTAATGCAAGATGGCCGCCAAGTGGGCCAGACAGGGCAGTGCACGCCCCACCACTTAAACAAACTTCGCTTTTGGTGTTGGTGCCACACACAACGTTTGGGTCACCCAACAGAACTCGCACCAGCCGCTGAACCGCCTTCAAACGCCGCCGCCGGGCCTTGGGGCACTGCAGATCGGTGTACCGCCGGAGGTTAGCTGTGTTGAGATAACCCCCGCGATAACCCCCCGCGATAACTAGTTAGAGCGCGATAACCCCCCGCGATAAGTAGTTAGAGCACCCAGTTATCGCGCGATAACCCCCGCGATAACTAGTTAGAGCAGGGGTTATCGCGCACTAACTGGAGGGGTTAGAGCAAGCGTTGGGCACCCTAAAACCTTCACAAACGTTGATTTTGCACCCAGGAAACCTTGGAGATGTCAACAATGTGCAGGCACGGGGTATATGGTGCCACAATCACAAATTCAAATCAGTCAAATGGACATGTTCCGGGCTAGTTGCCCCTCCTCAGAGTACACAATGACAAACCATGGTGGGCATCCCACCAAAGCACAAAAAATGGAAATAGTGAACAATAATCGAATCACAAATTACACTAGCTGGAGGGGTTAGAGGAAGCATTGGGCACCCTAAAACCCATGGACACCGGCTGCTGCCGCCACACAGGCGTGCAGTGCAGAACCCCCCCCCCCCTATAAAAAATCACGCTCCATCGCTCGCCCTCCCATGGCAATGGAGCGTGTAGTGCCCTGGTGTTGAACAACACCGGGGCTTGGGGGGTGGCGGTGCATGCCCAACCCTTCACCGCCCTACCCTTGCACACATGGGTGTGCCGCTTTTTTTCCCTCATGGAGGGATTCAGCAGGCCACCACTCTCCACCCAAAACTCACCCCCCATGAAACCACACACACAATAAGCGCCATGGGCGCCCCATCCCGCAAATGGGAGTGGAGGCCCATGGTGTCCGTCCCTTGGGGGCCAACAACTTGGATGCTACACCATGTGAACCATGGTGGAGCATTGGAGGTGCAATACCCATTGAGGTCTGCAACCAAGGAGGTGAGGGCAGGCCTGAGGGTAGCAGCGGCCATGTGGGTCGCCCTAAAATTAGAGGGGTTGGGGTTTCCACTTCCCACGAGGCCGAAGTGGCACATGTCCACTTGGGCCCCATATCGCTCCTCCCCACGAAAAATGCCCTTGGGCAACCCCCTTAGCAAACCCAGGAGTCATTGGCTCCCACTCCTACTCCCGCTACCTTGACTCTGCAACCCTTGCGGCGCGGGCCCTGCTGGGCGGTGAAGGAGGCACTGAGGGTGGAGGTGAGGCTGCGCAACTGCGCCTCAGCCACCCCCAAGTGCTGCTGGAGGTCAGCCCCCCTCCTCCGCTGCCCCTCCACCTCCACCCTCAGCTGGGCCGCCTCCACCTCCGCCTTCCGCCTCCCCTCCTGGGCCTCCCTCAGGGCCTCCCTCATCGCCTCCACCTCCTCCCCCCTCTTGGTGGGCAGGTTGAGGGCCTGGTCCAGGGCACGCTGGGTGTTGCCCTGGACCTTTTCGGCCTTCGCCAAGGCCGACTTGTGGTCGGCCGACCGACCCTTGGCCAGTGCGGCCTCGACCCCCGTGGCGGCCGCCTGCTCCACCAAAACCTGGCAAGCGTCCGTCACATGGGTGGCCACACTGGCCCCCAATGTACCCTTCGTGAACGGCCGTTAAGTGGCCGTTTGAATAATTGCGTGAATTTCACGTGAATTTACCCAAATTTTGAGGTTTTTTGGGGAAAATGCCATATTCTTGGTTCATTTCAAGGGCTTTGAGGGGCCAAAATTCCTCCCCTAGCTTTGTTACGCATCATCCAATGAAAGTCCCGCCCCAAAAGCATGCATCATGACCGCACCGTGCCCAAAACGAGAGGTGCCGGAACCCGGCAAGCCTGTAGCCGATTCACAGCCGTGAATTCACGTGAATTCGTACGAAATTCGCACGAATTTGGTACGAATTTCGTACGAATTTCACGTGAATTCACGTGATTTTACACAAATGTTACCCGTGTGCACCCCCTGATTTGTCCTCACACCCCTAGTAAGCCCCCCAACATGCACCCCGGTCACAAGCAACAATGGTCTGGGTTCGTAAGGTCATCTCATGTCCGTCTC
This sequence comes from Eutreptiella sp. 'Long Island Sound 2002', assembly GCA_964036045.1. NCBI lineage: Eukaryota > Euglenozoa > Euglenophyceae > Eutreptiales > Eutreptiaceae > Eutreptiella > Eutreptiella sp. 'Long Island Sound 2002'. The sequence continues at coordinate 95,641,872 of OZ038380.1, read as the reverse complement.
TTGCGGCACCGGAACCGCCGCTGTAGAGTCTGAAGGTGCTGCATGTCGGTTAGAAGCCGTCTTCTTGTGCGGCTTGCATACGTTTGTACACTTATGGGCCCTTGCCCATGTTGAGCCCTTTTGGTCGCATCCCACCCATGCAACCAAAGGCTATCGTCAATGGTGTGGTTGTCCACAACCACTTGCACCCCTAGTCTCCCCCGGAGGAGGCTTAGGCCCCCGCTGTTGCGCAACATGCGCTTCAGCCTCAGGTGACCGTGAATCTCGGATTCAAACGGCCGGTTCACGAAGGGTACAAAGGCCTCCACGTCCAGGGCCTCATGGGGGCGCTGGGCCGCCGCCACCTTTGCCACCTTCGATGGCTTGGGGGAGGGCTTGGGGGCGGGGGTTTGGCCCTTACCCCTAAGGGGGGGGGGGGGGGCATCCGGCTCAACCACCACCACGTCTGGTCCCCGCTTCGTGTGGCCTTTTCCCGGCCTTCCCCCCTTGCGTGCATACTGCCGAACCCAATCGGCAGTGGCGTCCACCACAGAAGGGGGGGGGGTCATACCCACCAACCTGGTGGATGCCCCCCCCCCTGTGCAGCTTCTGCCACACTTCCCTCCCCGTATACCCCCCCCCCAAAAAAAACACACCCTCAAAAGGAAACAAGATTTCCTTTGAGGGGGGTCGCTCATCCCGAACAAACACAAAAAAGCCGCAACCGTTTCCCCCTCTGCGGCTTGCGGCTACTTGGCCGTTTCCCCCCCAACCCACACATAGGAGGGGAGGGTGAGGTTGGTCTTCCTCTCCACCCCCCCCTCCTTCTCGGTGATGGTGACCTGCCGGTACCATCCCGTCCCCCCCATCCTGCAGGCCTCATCCCCAGGCTCCCCCCACCGCCACGACGCCCCCTCCGGCAGCCTCTTCTCCCCCTCCAGCTCCAACCGGGCCGCCACCGGCTTGGCGGGCCGTGCACCTGCTGCTTCTTCTGCTCCGCCTGCTGCCTCGGCTGCCTGGGCGTCGTCCTTGAAGAAGATACGGGGCAGCTGCAAGATGGTAGCCTGAAAAAAACAAAAGAAACAAAAAAAAACACGTGATAACCCGCGCGATAACCCCCGCGATAACCCCCCGCGATAACCCCGCGATAACTAGTTAGAACGCGATAACCTAGCGCGATAACTAGTTAGAGCACCTAGTTAGAACGCGATAACCTAGCGCGATAACTAGTTAGAGCAGGGGTTAGAGCAGGGTGTTGTGGGAAGTTTTCACATCTGGTGACATGGACACATGCCTTGGCCCTCCTTCTTGGCGTCGTCCAGCACCATACCCAGCCTCCGCAGCCACAGGAAGTCCGTGACGGCCGCATACTCCCCCACCTGCCGCCACTCCACCACCTGGGCCACCCCCTCCACCTCAGGGGCCACCCTTGCCACCCCCCCATACAACCCCCTCCTCACCACCAAAATGGTGCCCGCTGGCACCTTAATCCCAACATGCCCTTGCAAGGTGGGCCAGGGCAGTGCCTCCCCATGGCACACCTTGGCCGAGGGGCACTGATCGGGGTGGCCTGCAACCGCCCCCGCCTCCTCATTAGTGAGGGGGGCAATCACCCCCCTCCCAATTCCCACCCCGACAACAAAAAATGCCCGGTGGTTGTTCCCACCGGGAGCAAGCACTGAGCAGATTGCTCAATGCTGACCCCATTGGGGTCCACCACCACCTCCTCCTCCTCCCCCCGCTCCACCTCCTCCCCCTCCTAGCATGGCACACAAAGGCCATCTTTGTGGGCGGTGCACAAAATCAGCCGATTGCATCCGTAGCAATTGGCTACCACCTTCCCCCTACACCTAACCGCCCCATCACACTGGACTGTCCTGACAACCCGGCCACCAGGTGCCCCGAGCTGGAGCCGTGAAATGGACCGCGTCACGTGCAGGTTGGGGAATCGAAGATTCCCCCCTTGGGTAAGCTCAATGGCAAAAAATGCCATGAGGCGGGGGTCCCTTACCCCCATGGGGGAGGCCTTGGGAATCCCCGACCCCCTGTGGACATCAAGGGCATTAAAAAAAAAGGCAGTGCCCCTCTTAAATGGCACAGCCCTCTCCACCCAAGGGTCAGGGAACCCCGAACTGCTGGAGGGCACAAAAAGAAAATGTGACCCATCCTCCTCCTCATGATTATGGGTTAGCATAAGAAGGCAATTGACAATCAATGTGCCTTCACGAATGGTGTAGGGGGGGCCGTCGCGATGGAGGTGCTGGGGGGTGTGGTCATAGCTCGAAATTTCGGCCATGTCAAGGATGGTGCAGCTCCATCCGACCCCCCCCACCACACTCTTCTTCGCGGTCTCAAGCACACGATCTGCCACCCTTTTGAGGACTGGCAGATCATGGAGCTTGTGGGGGTTGTGCTTGTGGTGGTTGGCACCCCCATAGTTGCCATACAATGTGCGGCGGGTCCCAGAATCTTGGGGCCTGCCGACAATGGGGGGGTTCTCATTGAAAATGGGTGCCTTTTTTGAGAGAGGCACCCTATCCAAATCATCCAAAAGACTTTGCAGCTGCACCTCACTCAAAAAATCGTGTTCCAGGAGGTGGTTGACCACCAGCTTTCCCCCCACCGTGAGCACAAGGTCATTGGGGTCCCTATTAGAGGCCCCCAAGGGCTCGGCGGCAACCACCTCCTCCGCCTCCCCAATAAGGGGGGGTGTTGCCCCAAATGGAAAAAGAATCACCCCCTGCCCTGAAATAATGTTGGGAGTGGTGACCCCATACCACTCACGCTCCCACTCCCTTGTGGGGCAAAGGGAGTGCATGGGGAGCTTGTTTTGGGGGTCGTCAGTGCAGACCCGGCGGGTGTTGTGGGTGAGGGGTTGGGGGAACCAACCATCCGACTTCCCCTTCCCCTTACCAGGTCTCACCCTTACCTTCTGGACACTAATCATGAGGGGGTTGTGGGGCTTCTCCTTCCTCCCCCCAGCCCCCCACCCCCCCCGCATCCTCCTCCTCCTCCTCCACTTCCTCCTCCTCCTCCTCCTGACCCACGTAGAGGGTTCGCTTCGTCCCCGCACCCTTCTCGGCATGAGCGGTGACGGACTCCACCACGGCGTCCACGTCCTCGGGATGAAGCCAGATCAAAAATCCAGCAACCCCTGGATTTACCTCTAGCAACTCGAAGATGTAGTTGCTGAGAACCAGGGGGTCTCGCTTGTCCGCCATGAGGGGGGACTTATGGACAAGGAGTCCAAAGTCCACACAATGTTCAAAGCGGGTCGCCACAGGGCGCCTCACATTGGCATCACCCATCGTAAACCCCTCAGGACCGCCAAGGTGACGGACCCCAAGGAGCTTCTGATGGTGCTCGCACCAAGCGTGGGCAGCAGCAAGGGCCCTTATCAAAGAATATGAAGGCTTTGAGAGCTACAGCGAAAAGGGGAAACATAAAATGAAGCGCGATAACCCACGCGACAACTCGCGCGATAACTAGTTATCGCGCGATAACCCCCGCGATAACCCCCGCGATAACTAGGTTATCGCGCGATAACCCACGCGATAACTATGTACCCTTCGTGAACGGCCGTTAAGTGGCCGTTTGAATAAATGCGTGAATTTCACGTGAATTTACCCAAATTTTGAAGTTTTCGGGGAAAAATGCCATATTCTTGGGTCATTCCAAGGGATGTGAGGGGCCAAAATTCCTCCCCTAGCTTTGTTACGCATCATCCAATGAAAGTCCCGCCCCAAAAGCATCCATCATGTCCGAACCGTGCCCAAAACGAGAGGTACCGGAACCCGGCAAGCCTGTAGCCGTTTCACGGTCGTGAATTCACGTGAATTCGTACGAAATTCGCGCGAATTTCGTACGAATTTACGTGAATTTCGTATGAATTTCACGTGAATTCACGTGAATTCATACCAATTTCACCCTTGTGCACCCCCTATATACGCACAAGCCACACACACACACACACACACACACACACACACACACACACATACAGACACACCCTTCCTGCACCTCACACCAACACGCGCATACACACAAACACACACAACCGGACACCCAACTACACATGGACACAACGACCCACCCACCCACACACACACACACATCCGCAGAAACCCATCCACACACACAGGCAGACACACATACACACACACACACACAGAACCCCCCCCCCTAAACATCTAACCGTGGCACATCCACTGTCCAGGTACGTATGAGGGTGTGTGAGCGGGCAGTGTGTGGGTGTGGGTCGACTACATGGGGGGCTGTTTGCTTTCATTGAGGGTATGTGTGTGTTTGTGCATGGGTGTGTGTGTGTGTGTCTGTGTGTGTGCGTGTGTTTGTGTGTGTGTGTGTGTGTGCCGGGGGGGGGGGCAGGTACAGGGAAATGTGTGTGGGTGTGGGGACTTCGTTATTGCATAGGTGGTGTTGGTGTGGCTCTTCTGCCAGTGTCCTGCAAAAATGGTACGAAATTCGCAGGAATTTCGCACAAAATTCGTACGAATTTCGTGCGAATTTCGTACGAAATTCGTCCCCAAAGTGTACCGTGAATGTGGTTGTTACGAATTTCGTACGAAATTCGCACGGGTTTCGTACGAATTTCGCACGAATTTCGTATGAATTTCGACCAATTTGCATGAATTTGTATCATTTTTATGCAGAACAAACACACTCAGCCCATAGCACACATCACAACAACACAACAAGAACACAGAAGAACAACACAGTCACCCCATATCACACAGCACAGCAACACAACAACAACACAGAAGAACAACACAGTCAGGTCATCAGCAACAGTCACCAATGAGGAGCAGCAGATAGACGAAGCACAACAAGCAGCAAGCAAAACAACGGTACCAACAGAGCCGAAAAGCAGGCATTACACACACATCATGACAATCAGCAGCAACAAACACAAACGACAGACAGTCACAAACTACAAACAGCACAAAAGTATTGTCCCACATGATTCAACAACAGGCAGCCACCCATCCAACCATCCACACCCACTCATAGCACACAGCACAACAACACAACAACAACACAGAAGAACAACGCAGTCATGTCATGAGCAACAGTCACCAGTGAGGAGCAGCAGACAGACGAAGCACAACAAGCAGCAAGCAAAACAGCGATACCAACGCAGTCGAAAAGCAGGCATTAAACCCACATAATGACATTCAGCAGCAACAAACACAAACGACAGACAGTCACAAACTACAAACAACACAAAAGTATTGTCCCACATGATTCAACAAAACCACCCAAGAACCCAAGAACCACCAATGCATGCACATATCACCCAGGCACGCACAGACCATGCACCCACGCCCACACAAACAACAACCCCTCCGACTAGGCACACCCACACACACACAAAAATGACACAAATTCATGCAAATTGTTTGAACTTCGTACGAATTTCGTACGAAGTTCGTACGAATTTCGTACGAAATTCGTAACAACCACATTCACGGTACGTATTGAGGGACGAAATTCGTACGAAATTCGTACGAAATTCGCACGAATTTCGTACGAATTTCGTGCGAACTTCGTACGAATCTCACACCATTTTTGCAGGACACTGGCAGAAGAGCCACACCAACACCACCTATGCATATACCGGAGTCCCCACACCCACACACATTTCCCTATACCTGCCCCCCCGGCACCCACACACACATATAGTGCAGCAATGTACACACACACACACACCGCACAGACACACACACACACACACACAGGAGGAGGGGGCCACCCCTTCTTTCATGTACCGCAATATCCAAAGAAGCTCCCGGGGGGGCTGGCGCCCCCCCTGGTCGATCACTGGGGGGCCACCCCTTATTTCATGCACCACAGTTCCCGAGGAGCACACACACACACACACACACACACAGACACACACACACACACACACACACACACACACACACGGTATGTGGCAGCACGAAACAACTACACGCAACATACCTCAGTCTGGATGCACCCAATCGCACGGAGCCATGAACACGGAAGCTGCTACCCCATGGCGTGTGAACACGTGTCACGATCCCTGTTGGTGGGTGAACAATCCAACTCTTCTACCCAGCTGCAGGTGAGAAGCTTGGAAGAGCCGACATCGAAGAATCAAACAGTAGAAAAAACCTGTGAAGAGAAAAGGAGTACCCTCCCTAACCTTAACCGCACTGCAACAAGCAAGACACCCTCCTAACCCCACACCCAGACACTCAGGTGTAAGTGGGGGTCTCCTTGCCCCCCCCCCCCCCCTCCCAACCCTAGACGTGGTTGATTACGCTCCTATGGTTTGACCCAATGGACCCCCCCACCCCACCCTCATGCATCTACTAGCAACTATCACCTTTGCCCTTCCCAACAACTGTGTGAGCAATGCAACAATGGTTTGACCCCAATGGACTCCCCACCACTGCATCCACTATCACCTATAACCTATGCCCTTCCCAACAAATTTGTGAGCAACGCAACAAAGCATAAGAAATGTAATGTGTATAATGGTTTGATTTGTTATGTGTGTTCTAGTGTAGAACAAATCTAGGCTAGAATGATTCCTGTTCTAGTCTACGTTCTAGCTAGATGTTGTAGGCTAGAACGCCCTCGCGATGTCGTTTTAGGCTAGAACGAAATTGTGCGTGCTAGCGTGTATCTAGGGATCTACAAAACAAATTGTTCAATATCCAATGTGTGCAACAAATAGCAGGGACAAGACAAAATTGGGGCCGATTAGTACAAATTCGCACGAAATTCGCACGAAATTCGTACGAAATTCGTGCGAATTCGTACGAAATTCGTGCGAATTTCACATTCTTGTGAATCCGTGAATCTAGCGTGAATTTATGCGTGAATTTGGGTGCGTGAATTTCACATTCACGGCGATCTCACCAAATGTGTTGAACCATGCGGCTACTTCAAAACTGCAAATTGCACACATTTGTTGGATCTTACGTTGGGAGAAGATAGCACACAAAAGCGCACGATAGCACCAAGTTACGAGCAAAACACAGCAAAAATAGGTGAATTTCACGGTACCGTGAATCTCGGATTCAAACGGCCGGTTCACGAAGGGTACATAGTGCTCTAACCCCGTTCTAACCGCGTTCTAACTAGTTAGAGCACACAAAGATCAAATCGCAAAAAGTGCAAAACGGGCAATATCGAGCAAACGAAACATGGAAGGCACATTGTTGCATCATAGTGCACCCATGTAACATGTGAAATTCCGGGTTCCAACCATATTAACAACACCCAAAATTGGGGGGGTTCCGCACCACGCCCTAGAACGCTGCATCCCATGCTTGTTGTGCAAATTGTGCGCACTACTTTTCCAACCTATTCACGCACAGCACAAAAACGCGCTGTCTACGCGGATCGCGCGCGCACTGCACACACACACACACACGCATAAGTCCACTTCCACCCTCACGCCTCATCGGTCTTCTCGGGCTGCGTCAGCAGCGGGGGTCCCTTCGCTTGCCGTGACCCCTGAACTGCGGCCAGCAGAGCCGCTTGGCGGGCCAGGAAGGCCGCCTCCCGCTTCTCCTTCTTCTCCTTCTTTGTAGCCTGCAGAAACGTCGGGGAACATCAGATGTTACCGGGTACATCACGTGGGTACACGTGTACCCGAACAGCAACGACGTTTAGAACGTCGGGGAACACTATTTTGTTACCGGGTACATTATCAGGGTACACCTGTACCCGGACGACAGCGACGTCGGGGAACACTATTGGTTACCGGGTACATTATCCGGGTACACGTGTACCCGGACGACAGCGACGTTCAAAACGTCGGGGAACACCGGGTACATTTGACGGGTACACATGTACCCGGACAACAGCGACGTTCAGAACGTTTAGAACGTTGGGGTACAGCGGGTACAATTCGGGGGTACATACATGTGTACCCCCGTTCCTGCACACACAAGAAGTTGGACCTACCTGTGCCTTCTCTTTGCTTTCAGGATCCGTTTCTGCTTCCTCCTTGTTTTCTTGCTCTCGGTCTGCCTCTGCGCCTGCCTCGGCTGCAGCTCCATCTGCCGCGTGCCCCTGAAAACACACACAAACACAATAGTGCAATAGTGCAACAGCCAAAACAACCCACAGTGGTGACCATGTCACCATGACACATACTTTCTGGTCATCGTCCATTGCAGCACCCTCAGCTTCAGCATCAGCTCCTTCTGGGGCATGGCCCTGGAAACACAAACGCACCGAATTTTGCATCTGAACAACCGGGCCGAACAGCAGTGACCCGGCCACATACCATCTGTTCGTCCTGAGCCTCTTTTGCCTCTGTTGCTTCTGCTTCTCCTTCGTGGGCGTGGCCCTGGAAACACAGAGACACGAATTTTGCATCAGAACAACCGGGCAAACAGCAGCGACCCGGCCACATACCGTCTGTTCGTCCTCAGCCTCTTTTGCCTCTGTTGCTTTTGCATCTGCTTCTGACTCAGCTTTTGCACTGTGCCTCTGGAAACACACATACACACAATTGTGAAAAGGAATAGCTAAAGGCAGCTGCAACGGCACCGGGACACATACTTGCCGTGGGCCAAAGCCCGTAACGTTATGGTCAGACCCGGGCACCCACTCCATGGTGATGATCTCAACATTCGGGCACTCGGTGCACAGCTCCGGCGCTGACTCCACATCCCACTCCATCCGACAGTCCGGACACATCCGCACGACTTCATGCTTGTCGGTGTCGTCCTCCATGGCCTGCTGGATGTCCTCTGTCTTGGGCTCGGGGATGGCGTCGGGTGTGGGGTGGGCCGCGGGGTCTCCGCTCCAGTCCCCGTCCTTGGGGGGCATACTGGGTCATACTGGCGGTCCGGGGGGTGTTCCGCTTCTACCCTCAGCCTCCCGCGGCGTGCTGCCTCCGCTCTTGCCTCCGCCTCCTCCCTCTCCGCCACCTCCTGCTGCTCCTGCCGCCGCTCCTCGATCTCCAACTCGATGTGCTTCAGCCACCGCCCGCACTTTGTCCGCAATGCCATCAAGTCCTCGATGGCCAGCTCGCACAGGTCTGCCATCTCGTACCCGAACATTGCGCTTTTGTCGCTGCGCCCACTCATGCCACTGGCCACGCTTCCCACTTTCCTGCGGCGTCTGTCGGGTGGGACCAGGGGCTGATGCTGGTGTTGATGCTGGTGATGGTGGTGCTGCTGCGGCTGCTGGTGCTGCTGTTGCTGGCGCTCGTGGCGACGGAGGGTCTGCGCGGTCAAACCCGGGGGGCTGTGGACGGAGGACTCGGGGCTGCCATGCTGCTCGTCGTCATCGACGTTGAGGTCCTCCTCCAAGTCCTCGGTCCCCACGCACCCTGGGCACACTGCCACTTGCTTCAGGGACTCCACTGCAGACAGAAAAAAAAACGAAAAGAAGAGGGAACACGTGTACCCGCACATTGTACCCGATAACAAAATTGTTACCCGACGTTCTCTGCGCCGGGTACAAGTGTACCCGCTACATGTACCCGGTAACAAACGTGTACCCACGTATTGTACCCGGTAACAAGTTTGTTCCCCGACGTTCTTAGCGTCGGGTACACGTGTACCCGTGAAATGTACCCGGTAACATATTTGTTCCCGACGTTCTTAGCGTCGGGTACACGTGAACCCGCTAAATGTACCCGGTAACATATTTGTTCCCCGACGTTCCCAGCGTTCCCAACACGCACACCTGCGTACATGAATGCCCCCGACCGTGGGCAGTCCTCCTCCGACTCAACGATCTCGCTGGCCTTCTTGCGCCCGAACCTGTATTCTCCGCGCACGCCGCAGGCCCTGTCCAGCACATCTGCCTCAGCCTCACAGGCCGTGATGAGACAGGCCGACAGCAGGGAACGCCGGTGTCCCTTGTCCGACCGGCTGCCCGTGTCTAGGCAAACACGATAGTGCTGCTTGACTTGGGCTGGTTTGATGCCGATGAGGTCCCCGAGCTTGTTTGTGAACTTCTCGATCCTGTGGGCGTGGCCCGCGCCGGCGACCGTCCTCTTAGACTCCCGGCGGGTGCCCCCTACCGGCACACTCCTGGCACCCCCTGTCTTAGAGGGTTCGACGTTTGCGAACCGGCATAACTTACCGACCGGAACCGCCTTGCCCTTCTTCTTGGGCTTCTCCTCTCCCTCTTCTTCTCTGCCCTTCCTCTTTTTTGTGGGCTTCTCTTCCTCTTCGTCCTCCTCTTCTGCTTTGTCCTTCCCGTGCCTCTTCTTTTTCGTTGCTTCCTTTTCCTCCTTTCCTTTTCCTTTGTCGTAACGCTGTGCGCTGCCCTCTGCCTTGATTTCTGTTTCCTTTTTCGTTGCTTCCTTTTCCTCCTTGGGGGCCACCTTCCCCTTCTTTGCACTCTTTCCCTTTCCCTTTCCCTTGACGTCCTCCTCTTCCTCGCTCTTGACCTCCTCCACACTGTCTGAGACTCCCCGTCCTCCTTCTCTTCTTCCTCATTCTCATCGCTGAACAACGAAAGGATAGGGGTCGAGGAACAATGTGAAACAAAGTGAGACCATCCATAGGAAGGCGGGCATACCTGGAGGAGGCTGAAGAAGAAGAAGCGGAAGAGGATGATGACGATGAGGAGGACTCATCCTCACTGCTGGAGTCCCCCTTCTTCTTCTTCTTCTTCTTTTGGGGCTTGAGGTCGACAAGGCGCCAAAGCGAGACGACACGCTCTCGGCGGTAGTGGTGGAGCCCAACTCGCCTACACACGGAAACGTCCGACGACGAAAGGGGGAAGGCAGCAAAACGGGGTCAACGGGATACAAGTCGGAAACACAAACGTGGGAAAGTAACAAGGAATACGAAAGGACAACCTGACATTTGTTGGTTTAGCTTGCGAGGCATTGTAGCTGACGGCGTCAATGAGGATGATCTCCCTCGTTGTTAACTGCAAAGAGGAGAAGGGGAAAAAGAAACCCGTGGAGGGAAAAATGCAAACCTAACACGAGGAGTGCAATGAACAAAGGTACCTTGCTGATGGTGCCAAAGTGAACGCCCCCGCGGCTCTGCCTCTTCTGCACCAGCAGGGGCTTCCCCACCTTCAACTTCGCCGCCTGCACCACCTCCAAGGCGTGCTCCTTGGGGTAGTAGTCCGGGGGGAGGCATGGCATGGTGCAAGAAACAGGGTGCCTAGGAGAAGGAAGGGCAACCCAGGTGCACAAGGCACCTCTGAGTTGCACGAATGCGGGAATGAAGAAACAGGAGAAGAGGAAAAATGACAAAATGTGTACCGGGGAACACATGTACCCGCATATTGTACCCGGTAACAAAGTAATGTTCCCCAGCATGCCTGACGACGAGGACGTCGTAGAACGTCGTCAGGCATGTTGGGGAACATGTTGGGTAACATTTTACCAAAATGTGGGAGCATTTTCAGTTTCACATTCAAAACACAATTTTTGGACCAAACCACCGTTCTCAGCAGATCCAGCGCCCTCAAAAACCCCCATACCCAACAAAAGCACAGGAGGTGACCGGTGACGTCGGGGAACATCCCGGGTGGTAGCCAAAGGAATATATATATATATATATATATATATATATATATATATATATATATATATATATATATATATATATATATATATATATATATATATATATATATATATATATATATGTATATATATATATATATGTATATATATATATATATATATATATATATATATATATATATATATATATATATATATATATATATACTTTTGGAAAAGCGCGTTTTTGACCCATTTTTGACCCATTTTTGGTCCCAAAATGGCCCATTTTCAAGGGATTTTGGGGTTTTCCATGAGCACAAACCCGTCGCCACGGGCTCAAAATGGGCAAAAACCACTTGTTTGAGCATCATAAATGGTCCAGGATCACTTTTGGAAAACCGCGGTTTTCACCCATTTTTGACGCATTGTTGGTCCCAAAACAGCCCATTTTCAAGGTATTTTGGGATTTTCCATGGCCCAAAACGCGCCACCAGGGGCTCAAAACGGCCTAAAAACACTTGATTGAGCATCCCAAGTGGTCTAGGAACAACTTTGGAAAAAATCATTTTTTTCGCCCTGGGGACCCTGGTGGACCCACCGTTGGCCCCCACTGTGCGTGGGCTGGGCGGCCCTCCGGCTGCACGGAGTGACCACTGGTACGGGGGTCTATGTGTCTCGTTGGGCGATTCTGAGGCTTGGAAACCACAAAAAGTGGGGGCTTGCGGGTGGACTAGGTGCCCTCGGAATTCGGATTTGAGCCACGTAACCCAAGATACGCCGTGTGCTTGGTTTCGGGGTGTTGGTGCGCATCGCGCAGGTTTTCTGGGCTTTTTGGCGCCTTTTTGGGCCGTTTCTCGGACATATCGTGGAATTGAAGGGCACTAGAGAGCTCTTTGACACGCTGAAGTCAAGCCGCACGTGCAGTGTACTCAATGTATCCCTTCGCTTGGGCGTTTCGCCCGGGTTTTGGGGCTATTTTGGGCGAAAAATGGCTGTTTTTGGCCCAAAGCTGCGCAGATTTGGGAGGGCACCTCCTGACTTGGCACCCCCGCCCCGGGCCGCCACCGCTGAGTTTTTGGCTATAAACTTGGATTTGGCAAGGGCACCACCTGGGCTCCAAGATGGCTAGAGTAGAGTAGAGCCCGGAGCGATGAGGCGGAGCAATGGCCAAAACGGTGAGGAGAAGTGCTTGCTTGCTTGTTGTTGCTTGCTTGTTAGCTAGATTTAAGGGGAGAGGGGTGTAGTAATATATATACATCTATATCTATATATATCTATATCTATATATATATCTATATCTACATATATATCTATATATATATAATATATCTATATCTATATATATATATATATCTATATCTATATATATACCTATATATATATATATATATATATCTATATATATTACTACACCCCTCTCCCCTTAAATTTAGCTAACAAGCAACAAGCAACAAGCAACAACAAGCAACAACCAGCACGTCTCCGTGCCGTTTTGGCCATTGCACCTTCCCAACGCCTCGGGCCTGACTCTACTTTAGCCATCCTAGAGCCTAGGTGGTGCCCTTCCCAAATCCAAGTTTTGAGCCAGAATGTCACCGGTGGCGGCCCGGGGCGGTGGCGCCAAGTCGGGAGGTGCCCTCCCAAATCTGCGCAGTTTTGGGCCAAAAACAGCCATTTTTCGCCCAAAACGGCCCTAGTAAGGGTTCAAACCAGCCAAACGAAGGCAAACGGCTGCTACACTCCACGTGCGGCTTGCCTTTCTCGTGTCCAAGGGACCTTTGGTGCCCTCTAACTCCACGATATATCCCAGAAAGGGCCCAAAAAGGCGCCAAAAAGCCCCAAAAAGTGCGCAATGTGCACCAGCACCCCGAAACCAAGAACGGGCCGTATCTTGGGCTACGTGGCTCAAAAACGAATTCCGAGGGCACCTAGTCCACCCGCAACCCCCCACTTTTTATGGGTTCCAAGCCTCCGAATCGCCCAACGAGACACCTAGACCCCCGTACCAATGGTCACTTGGTGCAGCCTGAGGGCCGGCCAGCCCACGCACAATGGGGGCCAACGGTGGGTCCACCGGGGTCCCCGGGGCGAAAAAAATGATTTTTTTCAAAGTTGTTCCTAGGCCACTTGGGATGCTTAAACAAGTGTTTTTAGGCCTTTTTGAGCCCGTGGTGGCGCGTTTTGGGCCATGGAAAATCCCAAAATGCCTTGAAAATGGGCCGTTTTGGGACCAACGATGGGTCAAAAATGGGTCAAAAACGCTTTTTTCCAAAAATGATCCTGGACCATTTATGATGCTCAAACAAGTAGTTTTAGCCCATTTTGAGCCCGTGGCGACGGGTTTTGGCTCATGGAAAATCAGAAAATGCCTTGAAAATGGGCGGCCTGGGGCGGTGGCGCCAAGTCGGGAGGTGCCCTCCCAAATCTGCGCAGTTTTGGGCCGAAAACAGCCATTTTTCGCCCAAAACAGCCCTAGTAAGGGTTCAAAACAGCCAAACGAAGGCAAACGGCTGCTACACTCCACGTGCGGCTTGATTTTCTCGCGACCAAGGGACCTTTGGTGCCCTCTAACTCCACGATATGTCCCAGAAAGGGCCCAAAAAGGCGCCAAAAAGCCCCAAAAACTGCGCAATGTGCACCAGCACCCCGAAACCAAGAACGGGCCGTATCTTGGGCTACGTGGCTCAAAAACGAATTCCGAGGGCACCTAGTCCACCCGCAACCCCCCACTTTTTATGGTTTTCAAGCCGCAGAATCGCCCAACGAGACACCTAGACCCCCGTACCAATGGTCACTTGGTGCAGCCTGAGGGCCGGCCAGCCCACGCACAGTGGGGGCCAACGGTGGGTCCACCGGGGTCCCCGGGGCGAAAAAAAAGATTTTTTTCAAAGTTGTTCCTAGGCCACTTGGGATGCTTAAACAAGTGTTTTTAGGCCGTTTTGAGCCCGTGGTGGCGCGTTTTGGGCCATGGAAAATCCCAAAATGCCTTGAAAATGGGCCGTTTTGGGACCAACAATGGGTCAAAAATGGGTCAAAAACGCGTTTTTCCAAAAATGATCCTGGACCATTTATGATGCTCAAACAAGTAGTTTTAGCCAATTTTGAGCCCGTGGCGACGGGTTTTGGCTCATGGAAAATTCCAAAATGCCTTGAAAATGGGCCATTTTGGGACCAAAAATGGGTCAAAAATGGGTCAAAGACGCGTTTTTCCAAAAGTGATGCTTTACCATTTGGGATGCTCAAACAAGTGTTTTGAGCCCGCTTTGAGCCCGTTTTGACCGAGTTTAGCCCCTTCCACCACATGTATGCACCACTTTGTGCCCTTCGCACGTACCTTAGAGCCGTGTGGTGGAGCCACCTAGAGTTGGGAGCGGGGTGTAGATTAGAGGATATATATATATATATATATATATATATATATATATATATATTACTACACCCCTCTCCCCTTAAATTTAGCTAACAAGCAACAAGCAACAACAAGCACGTCTCCGTGCCGTTTTGGCCAGTGCACCTTCCCAACGCCTCGGGCCTGACTCTACTTTAGCCATCCTAGAGCCTAGGTGGTGGCCTTGCCAAATCCAAGTTTTGAGCCACAAACTCACCGGTGGCGGCCCGGGGCGGTGGCGCCAAGTCGGGAGGTGCCCTCCCAAATCTGCGCAGTTTTGGGCCAAAAACAGCCATTTTTCGCCCAAAACAGCCCTAGTAAGGGTTCAAAACAGCCAAACGAAGGCAAACGGCTGCTACACTCCACGTGCGGCTTGCCTTTCTTGTAACCAAGGGACCTTTGTTGCCCTCTAACTCCACGACACGTCCGAGAAACGGCCCAAAAAGGCGCCAAAAAGCCCCAAAATGTGCGACATGTGCACCAGCACCCCGAAACCAAGAACGGGCCGTGTCTTGGGCTACGTGGCTCAAAAACGAATTCCGAGGGCACCTAGTCCACCCGCAACCCCCCACTTTTTATGGTTTCCGAGCCTCAGAATCGCCCAACGAGACACGTAGACCCCCGTACCAGTGGTCACTTGGTGCAGCCGGAGGGCCGGCCAGCCCACGCACAATGGGGGCCAACCGTGGGTCCACTAGGGTCCCCGGGGCGAAAAAAATGATTTTTTCCAAAGTTGTTCCTAGGCCACTTGGGATGCCCAAACAAGTGTTTTTAGGCCGTTTTCAGCCCGTGGTGGCGCGTTTTGGGCCATGGAAAATCCCAAAATGCCTTGAAAATGGGTCATTTTGGGACCAAAAATGGGTCAAAAATGGGTCAAAAACGCGTTTTTCCAAAAGTGATCCCGGACCATTTGGGATGCTCAAACAAGTGTTTTTAGCCCGTTTTGAGCCTGTTTTGACCGAGTTCCGCCCCTTCCACCACATGTATGCACCACTTTGTGCCCTTGGCACGTGCCCTAGAGCTGTGTGGTGGAGCCACCTAGAGTTGGGAGAGGGGTGTAGATTGGAGGATATATATATATATATATATATATATATATATATATCTATATATATATATCCTCGAATCTACACCCCTCTCCCATGTTGACGTTGCTATTCGTCTTAGATGCCTCACAAGGAAAGTTGGGGTGGTACTCATGTGTGTGTTGTGGATAAGTGGAGAGGCGGACCCAAATCTGCCACCTTTGTCGGGCACGTCCGAACGGTTGGCTATGCGGCCCGGGTGTGATCCGACGGTTCGCACCGCCCCTCACCCCAATGCGGGGGAGGCCGGGTAGCATCGGCTTGGGTATTCGCAGCCGGACTGCGAACCTCAGGGGGGTGGGCTCCTGAGGCGGGCAAGGGGTTAGATTTACAACAGACACACATATATAGGGGGGGGGTTGAAAGGCTAGTGCGGACGTGTGGCCATAGAAACTCGGGTCGGTGGCTTTGGACCACACCGCCATGAAGGTACATCACCCCTCCCTGCTTACACAGCATTTGCACAACCCTTCTTCTCCCTCAAACAAAAGATGATTTGGTTCCTTGGGACACTTTGTAAGGAGTTGCCAATAAAAATGGTTGTAGGCAAATGGGCTAGTGCGGACGTGTGGCCATAGCAACTCGGGGCGGTGGCTTTGGACCACACCGCCATGAAGGTACATCACCCCTCCCCGCTCACACCCCATTTGCACAACCCTTCTTCCCCCCCAAACAAAAGATGACTTGGTTCCTTGGGACCAAAAAAATGGTTGCAGGCAAATGGGGGGGCTCAGCATGGTACTCTTAGGAAACAAAAGTAGTGTATGGCACGCGGTTTTAGAAGGTGGGCGGAGCCTCAGAGGGGTAAGCTGATGAGGCGGGCAAGGGGTTAGTATAGACACACATAACGAGGTGGGGCGTTTCAAGGCAAGTGCGGATGTATGGTGGCTTTGGACCACACGGACATGAAGGTAGATCACTACTCCCCCTCCCTCCATGCTTTCACAGCCCTTCTCCCCTTGCAAAGAAAGGAGCTACCATTGGAGCGGAAGAGACGGGATGGGCTGAGGGTGGGGGGGGTTAGCACGTTACTGTTAGACAACGCAAGTAGTGTGTGGTTCGAGGGTGAGGGTTTTTTTGCTTGGTTGTGTTATGGGGTCGGGAACGATGTGGAAATAGAATGTATTCGCCATTCGGGAAAGTTGTGGGTCTCAGCCCCTACACCCATGCCCTTAGGGACAAGCTGTATCGACCACAACATGGAAGCTCATGTGGCATGCTTCCATCAAATCCATACAGTGTGTTGTGGAGTAGTTGATACTCCTTCCCGTCCCATTGCATTACGCATGGTGGCCCAAAATGAAAGATGTACGTAGCACTCTGTTTGAAACGGCAGTCATCTACGTGGCGTGCTGCTGCTGCATTGTAGTTGTTGAAAACATTCCGCCAAATTGCATTGCCATCATGGAGATGGAGGGCAGTGAACATATTGGCTATGCCTGCGTGGATCGAGCGGCAGTGTGTCCCCCCTGGGATGCAGCGTTCTAGGGCGTGGTGCGGAACCCCTAGTTAGAACGCAATTTCTGGAACACCCACCTACTCTCAATTTTGGGGCAAACCACCTAAAAAAATGGATTCAGCACCCTCAAAAACCACCCATCCCCTTTCTTTCCCCACATAACCCTCATTGTAGGGGTGGTTTTTTTGGGGGGGGGTCAAAGAGTTAGAGCACAGTTAGAACAGAGTTAGAACGCAGTTAGAGCACCTTGCTCTAACTTGTTATCGCGCTAGTTATCGCGCGATAACTCAGTTATCGCGTAGTTATCGCGTGTAGTTATCGCGCACCCCTCCTCCCTCCCTCCCTAGGACAAACAACACAAAACACTTGGCACAAAGCATGTGTGGTCGTTTTTCATACAAAGTCATCAATGTCTGAGGCCTTGGCTGCCTCCAGTCCCAAAAGCCCTTGCTCCAGGGCGTTCATGGACATGCAATGGTGCATGTGGCGGAGGGACACACTTGGCCTCACCAAGGACCAACCCTTAAAACAATTTTTGAGCCTCCTTTTGTAAGGCCCATGCCGATACTCTGTTGGGATGGAGGAAAACTGAAAAATGTTCCTCCATTTCTCGGCAAAAAAGGTGGAATGTGCCAAGCACTAATGGATCCACCTGGTGGGGGACCAACCTGAGTCTCCCCACGCTTTCGAAAATTTTGTGGTCAACGCACGGTGGCGTTCTACTTGGGTTAGAGTGTACAACTCCCTCACCCTCCAGAGCTCATACAAACCCTCAATGCATTTCACCATGACATGCACAACAACCCATAACATAGGTCCCCCAGGGGTCCTCACTGTGGGGACATGCTCTTTGAGGCAATCCACAAATTGCCTTTGGAAGGGGGGGGAGGTTAGGAAAACTTTGGTGCTTGTTAGATCGAAATCTTTTTCTGTGGCCCTTGAGGCCGAAGGGAGGCGTTCCCTCAAAGGGATGCCTGAGGTCTCATCCTTGAGGGCTTGTTTGAAGGCCTGCAAAGCTGCAAGAGCTTGGGCCTTACCAGGGGTACCAGGGGGGAGGGCCTGAAGGGTGGTCTCAATGCGCTTTGCAATGCCGTTTAGGATGCGGCATGCTGCATGTTGGTAGTCCCCCGGCCGCCTATTAGGGGTCACACTTCTCAAGAATGCCCCCCATCCTGAGGTGGACTCCACCCCCCTTTGCTCAACCATCCCATTGGGGTCTTTGCACAACCAACACTTAGACCCAGCCCCCCCCATTGCTTGCATCCCCTTCCCATCCCTTGTCAAAATGACACTGCAAGTCAAAAATTGGTTTTGAAAGAGGACAACGTCCTCTTCCACATCCCTCACCTCTTGGTTGAGGTTGGCGGAGATGTCCAGGCTTCTCAAAAAAGCCTGTTCATCCCCGCCATCCATGCAAAACCATGAGGCCCATAGCTTCACCTTCGAAGCATATTTTGCCCCCCCCCATACATTAACCCATACATCCGCACAGGTAGAGGATGCCGTCCACAAGGAAGTCGCATCAACTGAAATAACAACAATGGCAACGCCACTAGGGGGGGTTTCCCGATAACTCGGGCCATAGATATTGCATTTTGGCCTTGGGGCACTGCAGATCGGTGTACCGCCGGAGGTTAGCTGTGTTGAGAGCCCGCAGGGCCTCATTGACAGCACTATCCATGAAGAATAAGAGGACCTGGGCACGAAATGAGGGAGGGTTTTGAAGCAAGGGCCCAAAAAACACACGCGATAACCCACGCGATAACCGCCGCGATAACTAGGTTATCTCGCGATAACCCCCGCGATAACCCCCCGCGATAACTAGTTAGAGCGCGATAACCCCCCGCGATAACTAGTTAGAGCACCCAGTTACCGCGCGATAACCCCCGCGATAACTAGTTAGAGCAGGGGTTAGTGCGCACTAACTGGAGGGGTTAGAGCAAGCGTTGGGCACCCTAAAACCTTCACAAACGTTGATTTTGCACCCAGGAAACCTTGGAGATGTCAACAATGTGCAGGCACGGGGTATATGGCGCCACAATCACAAATTCAAATCAGTCAAATGGACATGTTCCGGGCTAGTTGCCCCTCCTCAGAGTACACAATGACAAACCATGGTGGGCATCCCACCAAAGCAGAAAAAATAGAAATAGTGAACAATAATCGAATCACAAATTACACTAGCTGGAGGGGTTAGAGGAAGCATTGGGCACCCTAAAACCCATGGACACCAGCTGCTGCCGCCAAACAGGCGTGCAGTGCAGAACCCCCCCCGCACTATAAAAAATCACGCTCCATCGCTCGCCCTCCCATGGCAATGGAGCGTGTAGTGCCCTGGTGTTGAACAACACCGGGGCTTGGGGGGTGGCGGTGCATGCCCAACCCTCCACCGCCCTACCCTTGCACACACGGGTGTGCCGCTTTTTTTCCCTCATGGAGGGATTCAGCAGGCCACCACTCTCCACCCAAAACTCACCCCCCGTGAAAAACCCCACACACACAATAAGCGCCATGGGCGCCCCATCCCGCAAATGGGAGTGGAGGCCCATGGTGTCCGTCCCTTGGGGGCGAACAACTTGGATGCTACACCATGTGAACCATGGTGGAGCATTGGAGGTGCAATATATACCCATTGGAGGTGCAATATATACCCATTGAGGTCTGCAACCAAGGGGGTGAGGGCAGGCCTCAGGGTAGCAGCGGCCATGTGGGTCGCCCTAAAATTAGAGGGGTTGGGGTTTCCACTTCCCACGAGGCCGAAGTGGCACATGTCCACTTGGGCCCCATATCGCTCCTCCCCACGAAAAATGCCCTTGGGCAACCCCCTTAGCAAACCCACGAGTCATTGGCTCCCACTCCTGCTCCCGCTACCCTGACTCTGCAACCCTTGCGGCGCCAGCCCCTGCTGGGCGGTGAAGGAGGCACTGAGGGTGGAGGTGAGGCTGCGCACCTGCGCCTCAGCCACCCCCAAGCGCTGCTGGAGGTCATCCCCCCTCCTCCGCTGCCCCTCCACCTCCACCCTAAGCTGGGCCGCCTCCACCTCCGCCTTCCGCCTCCCCTCCTGGGCCTCCCTCAGGGCCTCCCTCATCGCCTCCACCTCCTCCCCCCTCTTGGCGGCCAGGTTGAGGGCCTGGTCCAGGGCACGCTGGGTGTTGCCCTGGGCCTTTTCGGCCTTCGCCAAGGCCGACTTGTGGTCGGCCGACCGACCCTTGGCCAGTGCGGCCTCGACCCCCGTGGCGGCCGCCTGCTCCACCAAAACCTGGCAAGCGTCCGTCACATGGGTGGCCACACTGGCCCCCAAGGCCTCCACGTCCAGGGCCTCATGGGGGGGCTGGGCCGCCGCCACCTTTGCCACCTTCGATGGCTTGGGGGAGGGCTTGGGGGCGGGGGTTTGGCCCTTACCCCTAAGGGGGGGGGGGCATCCGGCTCAACCACCACCACGTCTGGTCCCCGCCTCGTCCGGCCTTTTCCCGGCCTTCCCCCCTTGGGTGCATACTGCCGAACCCAATCGGCAGTGGCGTCCACCACAGAAGGGGGGGGGGTCATACCCACCAACCTGGTGGATGTCCTCCCCCCTGTGCAGCTTCTGCCACACTTCCCTCCCCGTATACTCCCCCTCACACAAAAAACACACCCTCAAAAGGAAATGAGACTTCCTTTGGGGGGGGTCGCTCGTCCCAAACAAACACAAAAAAGCCGCAACCGTTTCCCCCTCTGCGGCATTCGGCCACTTGGCCGTTTCCCCCCCAACCCACACATAGGAGGGGAGGGTGAGGTTGGTCTTCCTCTCCACCCCCCCCTCCTTCTCGGTGATGGTGACCTGCCGGTACCATCCCGTCCCCCCCATCCTGCAGGCCTCATCCCCAGGCTCCCCCCACCGCCACGACGCCCCCTCCGGCAGCCTCTTCTCCCCCTCCAGCTCCAACCGGGCCGCCACCGGCTTGGCGGGCCGTGCACCTGCTGCTTCTTCTGCTCCGCCTGCTGCCTCGGCTGCGTGGGCGTCGTCCTTGACGAAGATACGGGGCAGCTGCAAGATGGTAGCCTGAAAAAAACAAAATTAAAAAGAAACAAAAAAAAACACGCGATAACCCGCGCGATAACCCCCGCGATAACTAGGTTATCGCGCGATAACCCCCGCGATAACCCCCCGCGATAACCCCGCGATAACTAGTTAGAACGCGATAACCTAGCGCGATAACTAGTTAGAGCACCTAGTTAGAACGCGATAACCTAGCGCGATAACTAGTTAGAGCAGGGGTTAGAGCGGGGTGTTGTGGGAAGTTTTCACGCCTGGTGACATGGACACATGCCTTGGCCCTCCTTCTTGGCGTCGTCCAGCACCAGGCCCAGCCTCCGCAGCCACACGAAGTCCGTGACGGCCGCATACTCCCCCACCTGCCGCCACTCCACCACCCAGGCCACCCCCTCCACCTCAGGGGCCACCCTTGCCACTCCCCCATACAACCCCCTCCTCACCACCAAAATGGTGCCCGCCGGCACCTTAATCCCAACATGCCCTTGCAAGGTGGGCCAGGGCAGTGCCTCCCCATGGCACACCTTGGCCAAGGGGCACTGATAGGGGTGGCCTGCGACCGCCCCCGCCTCCTCATTAGTGAGGGGGGCAATCACCTCCCTCCCAATCCCCCACCCCGACAACAAAAAATGCCCTGTGGTTGTTCCCACCGGGAGCAAGCACTGAGCAGATTGCTCAATGCTGACCCCTACACCTAACCGCCCCATCACACTGGACTGTCCTGACCACCCGGCCACCAGGTGCCCCCAGCTGGGGCCTTTTAATGGACCGCGTCACGTGCAGGTTGGGGAATCGAGGATTCCCCCCTTGGGTAAGCTCAATGGCAAAAAATGCCATGAGGCGGGGGTCCCTTACCCCCATGGGGGAGGCCTTGGGAATCCCCGACCCCCTGTGGACATCAAGGGCATTAAAAAAAAAGGCAGTGCCCCTCTTGAATGGCACAGCCCTCTCCACCCAAGGGTCAGGGAACCCCGAACTGCTGGAGGGCACAAAAAGAAAATGTGACCCATCCTCCTCCTCATGATTATGGGTTAGCATAATAAGGCAATTGACAATCAATGTGCCTTCACGAATGGTGTAGGGGGGGGCGTCGCGATGGAGGTGCTGGGGGGTGTGGTCATAGCTCGAAATTTCGGCCATGTCAAGGATGGTGCAGCTCCATCCGACCCCCCCCACCACAGTCTTCTTCGCGGTCTCAAGCACACGATCTGCCACCCTTTTGAGGACTGGCAGATCATGGAGCTTGTGGGGGTTGTGCTTGTGGTGGTTGGCACCCCCATAGTTGCCATACAATGTGCGGCGGGTCCCAGAATCTTGGGGCCTGCCGACAATGGGGGGGTTCTCATTGAAAATGGGTGCCTTCTCTGAGAGAGGCACCCTATCCAAATCATCCAAAAGACTTTGCAGCTGAATGTCACCCAAGAAATCGTGTTCCAGGAGGTGGTTGACCACCAGCTTTCCCCCCACCGTGAGCACAAGGTCATTGGGGTCCCTATTAAAGGCCCCCAAGGGCTCGGCGGCAACCACCTCCTCCGCCTCCCCAATAAGGGGGGGTGTTGCCCCAAATGGAAAAAGAATCACCCCCTGCCCCGAAATAATGTTGGGAGTGGTGACCCCATACCACTCACGCTCCCACTCCCTTGTGGGGCAAAGGGAGTGCATGGGGAGCTTGTTTTCGGGGTCGTCAGTGCAGACCCGTGGGATGCAGCGTTCTAGGGCGTGGTGCGGAACCCCCCCAATTTTGGGTGTTGTTAATATGGTTGGAACCCGGAATTTCACATGTTACATGGGTGCACTATGATGCAACAATGTGCCTTCCATGTTTCGTTTGCTCGATATTGCCCGTTTTGCACTTTTTGCGATTTGATCTTTGTGTGCTCTAACTAGTTATCGCGGGGTTAGAACGGGGTTAGAGCACTAGTTATCGCGTGGGTTATCGCGCGATAACCTAGTTATCGCGGGGGTTATCGCGGGGGTTATCGCGCGATAACCTAGTTATCGCGTGGGTTATCGCGTGGGTTATCGCGCTTCATTTTATGTTTCCCCTTTTCGCTTAAGCTCTTTGCTGCCCACGCTTGGTGCGAGCACCATCAAAAGGTCCTTGGGGTCCGTCGCCTTGGCGGTCCTGAGGGGTTTACGATGGGTGATGCCAATGTGAGGCGCCCTGTGGCGACCCGCTTTGAACATGGTGTGGACTTTGGACTCCTTGTCCATAAGTCCCCCTTCATGGCGGACAAGCGAGACCCCCTGGTTCTCAGCAACTACATCTTCGAGTTGCTAGAGGTAAGTCCAGGGGTTGCTGGATTTTTGATCCAGCTTCATCCGGACGATGTGGACGCCGTGGTGGAGTCCGTCACCGCCCATGCCGAGAAGGGTGCGGGGACGAAGACGACCCTCTATGTGGGTCAGGAGGAGGAGGAGGAGGAAGTGGAGGAGGAGGAGGAGGATGCGGGGGGGGTGGGGGCTGGGGGGAGGAAGGAGAAGCCCCACAACCCCCTCATGATGAGTGTCCAGAAGGTAAGGATCCGACCGGGCAAGGGGAAGGGGAAGTCGGATGGTTGGTTCCCCCAACCCCTCACCCACAACACCCGCCGGGTCTGCACTGACGACCCCGAAAACAAGCTCCCCATGCACTCCCTTTGCCCCACAAGGGAGTGGGAGCGTGAGTGGTATGGGGTCACCACTCCCAACATTGTTTCGGGGCAGGGGGTGATTCTTTTTCCATTTGGGGCAACACCCCCCCTTATTGGGGAGGCGGAGGAGGTGGTTGCCGCCGAGCCCTTGGGGGCCTTTAATAGGGACCCCAATGACCTTGTGCTCACGGTGGGGGGAAAGCTGGTGGTCAACCACCGCCTGGAACACGATTTTTTGAGTGATGTGCAGCTGCAAAGTCTTTTGGATGATTTGGATAGGGTGCCTCTCTCAGAGAAGGCACCCATTTTCAATGAGAACCCCCCCATTGTCGGCAGGCCCCAAGATTCTGGGACCCGCCGTACATTGTATGGCAACTATGGGGGTGCCAACCACCACAGGCACAACCCCCACAAGCTCCATGATCTGCCAGTCCTCAAAAGGGTGGCAGATCGTGTGCTTGAGACGGCGAAGAAGACTGTGGTGGGGGGGGTTGGATGGAGCTGCACCATCCTTGACATGGCCGAAATTTCGAGCTATGACCACACCCCCCAGCACCTCCATCGCGACGCCCCCCCCTACACCATTCGTGAAGGCACATTGATTGTCAATTGCCTTATTATGCTAACCCATAATCATGAGGAGGAGGATGGGTCACATTTTCTTTTTGTGCCCTCCAGCAGTTCGGGGTTCCCTGACCCTTGGGTGGAGAGGGCTGTGCCATTCAAGAGGGGCACTGCCTTTTTTTTTAATGCCCTTGATGTACACCGGGGGTCGGGGATTCCCAAGGCCTCCCCCACGGGGGTGTCCCACCCCCGCCTCATGGCATTTTTTGCCATTGAGCTTACCCAGGGGGGGAATCTTCGATTCCCCAACCTGCACGTGACGCAGTCCATTAAAAGGCCCCAGCCTTTCCCAAGAGGTGAGGGATGTGGAAGAGGACGTTGTCCTCTTTCAAAACCAATTTTTGACTTGCACTGTCATTTTGACAGGGGATGGGAAGGGGATGCAAGCAATGGGGGGGGCTGGGTCTAAGTGTTGGTTGTGCAAAGACCCCAATGGGATTGTTGAGCAAAGGGGGGTGGAGTCCACCTCAAGATGGGGGGCATTCTTGAGAAGTGTGACCCCTGATAGGCGGCCGGGGGACTACCAACATGCAGCATGCCGCATCCTAAACGGCATTGCAAAGCGCATTGAGACCACCCTTCAGGCCCTCCCCCCTGGTACCCCTGGTAAGGCCCAAGCTCTTGCAGCTTTGCAGGCCTTCAAACAAGCCCTCAAGGATGAGACCTCAGGCATCCCTCTTAGGGAACGCCTCCCTTCGGCCTCGAGGGCCACAGAAAAAGATTTCGATTTAACCAGCACCAAAGTTTTCCTAACCTCCCCCCCCTTCCAAAGGCAATTTGTGGAATGCCTCAAAGAGCATGTCCCCACAGTGAGGACCCCTGGGGGACCTATGTTATGGGTTGTTGTGCATGTCATGGTGAAATGCATTGAGGGTTTGTATGAGCTTTGGAGGGTGAGGGAGTTGTACACTCTAACCCAAGTGGAACGCCACCGTGCGTTGACCACAAAATTTTCAAAAGCGTGGGGAGACTCAGGTTGGTCCCCCACCAGGTGGATCCATTGGTGCTTGGCACATTCCACCTTTTTTGCCGAGAAATGGAGGAACATTTTTCAGTTTTCCTCCATCGTAACGGAGTATCGGCATGGGCCTTACAAGAGGAGGCTCAAAAATTGTTTTAAGGGTTGGTCCTTGGTGAGGCCAAGTATGTCCCTCCGCCACATGCACCATTGCATGTCCATGAACGCCCTGGAGCAAGGGCTTTTGGGACTGGAGGCAGCCAAGGCCTCAGATATTGATGACTTTGTATGAAAAAAGACCATACATGCTTTGTGCCAAGTGTTTTGTGTTGTTTGTCCTAGTGAGGGATGGAGGAGGGGTGCGCGATAACTACACGCGATAACTACGCGATAACTGAGTTATCGCGCGATAACTAGCGCGATAACTAGTTAGAGCAAGGTGCTCTAACTGCGTTCTAACTCTGTTCTAACTGTGCTCTAACTCTTTGACCCCCCCAAAAAAACCACCCCTACAATGAGGGTTATGTGGGGAAAGAAAGGGGATGGGGGGTTTTTGAGGGTGCTGAATCCATTTTTTTAGGTGGTTTGCCCCAAAATTAAGGGTAGGTGGGTGTTCCAGAAATTGCGTTCTAACTAGGGGTTCCGCACCACGCCCTAGAACGCTGCATCCCACGGCGGGTGTTGTGGGTGAGGGGTTGGGGGAACCAACCATCCGACTTCCCCTTCCCCTTACCAGGTCTCAACCTTACCTTCTGGACACTGATCATGAGGGGGTTGTGGGGCTTCTCCTTCCTCCCCCCAGCCCCCCACCCCCCCGCATCCTCCTCCTCCTCCTCCACTT
This sequence comes from Eutreptiella sp. 'Long Island Sound 2002', assembly GCA_964036045.1. Taxonomy (NCBI): domain Eukaryota; phylum Euglenozoa; class Euglenophyceae; order Eutreptiales; family Eutreptiaceae; genus Eutreptiella; species Eutreptiella sp. 'Long Island Sound 2002'. Next base: position 95,615,381 of record OZ038380.1, on the reverse strand, counting down.
CCTCCTCCTCCTCCTCCTGACCCACATAGAGGGTCGTCTTCGTCCCCGCACCCTTCTCGGCATGAGCGGTGACGGACTCCACCACGGCGTCCACGTCCTCGGGATGAAGCTGGATCAAAAATCCAGCAACCCCTGGATTTACCTCTAGCAACTCGAAGATGTAGTTGCTGAGAACCAGGGGGTCTCGCTTGTCCGCCATGAAGGGAGACTTATGGACAAGGAGTCCAAAGTCCACACCATGTTCAAAGCGGGTCGCCACAGGGCGCCTCACATTGGCATCACCCATCGTAAACCCCTCAGGACCGCCAAGGCGACGGACCCCAAGGAGCTTTTGATGGTGCTCGCACCAAGCGTGGGCAGCAGCAAGGGCCATTACGAAGAATATGAAAGCTTTGAGAGCTAAAGCGAAAAGGGGAAACATAAAATGAAGCGCGATAACCTACGCGATAACTAGTTATCGCGCGATAACCCCCGCGATAACCCCCGCGATAACTAGGTTATCGCGCGATAACCCACGTGATAACTAGTGCTCTAACCCCGTTCTAACCCCGTTCTAACTAGTTAGAGCACACAAAGATCAAATCGCAAAAAGTGCAAAACGGGCAATATCGAGCAAACGAAACATGGAAGGCACATTGTTGCATCATAGTCTAAGTGCACCCATGTAACATGTGAAATTCCGGGTTCCAACCATATTAACAACACCCAAAATTGGGGGGGTTCCGCACCACGCCCTATGCCCTTCCCAACAAATTTGTGAGCAACGCAACAAAGCATAAGAAATGTAATGTGTATAATGGTTTGATTTGTTATGTGTGTTCTAGTGTAGAACAAATCTAGGCTAGAATGATTCCTGTTCTAGTCTACGTTCTAGCTAGATGTTGTAGGCTAGAACGCCCTCGCGATGTCGTTTTAGGCTAGAACGAAATTGTGCGTGCTAGCGTGTATCTAGGGATCTACAAAACAAATTGTTCAATATCCAATGTGTGCAACAAATAGCAGGGACAAGACAAAATTGGGGCCGATTAGTACAAATTCGCACGAAATTCGCACGAAATTCGTACGAAATTCGTACGAAATTCGTGCGAATTCGTACGAAATTCGTGCGAATTTCACATTCTTGTGAATCCGTGAATCTAGCGTGAATTTATGCGTGAATTTGGGTGCGTGAATTTCACATTCACGGCGATCTCACCAAATGTGTTGAACCATGCGGCTACTTCAAAACTGCAAATTGCACACATTTGTTGGATCTTACGTTGGGAGAAGATAGCACACAAAAGCGCACGATAGCACCAAGTTACGAGCAAAACACAGCAAAAATAGGTGAATTTCACGGTACCGTGAATCTCGGATTCAAACGGCCGGTTCACGAAGGGTACATAGTGCTCTAACCCCGTTCTAACCGCGTTCTAACTAGTTAGAGCACACAAAGATCAAATCGCAAAAAGTGCAAAACGGGCAATATCGAGCAAACGAAACATGGAAGGCACATTGTTGCATCATAGTGCACCCATGTAACATGTGAAATTCCGGGTTCCAACCATATTAACAACACCCAAAATTGGGGGGGTTCCGCACCACGCCCTAGAACGCTGCATCCCACCCTCCCTTGAAAATTTTTTGCGATGCGTTCATTTGCCACTTTGTTAGCGGTGTGTAGCGGGTTGCTAGGTCGTGCCATGCCAAGCCATTTCCGGTTGCAACTTTGACCGGTTCATTGAAAATAGTGTCCGGTGTGATGTCCATGGTGAATGAGTTGAGGAGTGGGATGTATTGCGAGTGTGAGTGGGAGTTGTAGTTTACGAGATTTTGTTCGATGGATGTAGTGATAGATGAATGTGCATGGCACCACGTGCACAATGTGGGGGTGATTTGTGTTCCATGTTGGTGCGTGAAGGTGTTGCATGTTGCGGTGTGGGGGACGAGGCCGTACAAAAATGTCATGAGTGAAGCGCCCATAGCCATGTGTTGGCAATGTGTCAACATTGCCGGGTACAAGGCTTGGAAGAGGCCTAGTGTCAAAGTGTAGCGTTTGTTGCCTCTGGTGAGTGCACTTCGCATTTTGCGCGGGACATCGGTGAACAGTTCTAGTTCCCATGCATGTAGGGGTCGACATTGTACATTGCCATAGATTACGGGGTCAAGTGCCTCTTGAAAAGGGAACCCTTGCAGGTGTGCTGGTACTCGAAAGGCCAAGATGTTGGTGAAAATCCATGTGCAATCGGGATGTAGAAAGCGGCCCAATGTTGCAGGCACGGGGCAACCGAGCCGATTTGCCAGATCGGATTGGATGGGTGCCAAGATGTGTGGTTGTAGGAGTGTTGTTTGAAGGAAAGCCTTATCCATTGGCATCCACGTACATATGACCCAGTCAGTTGTTGAATGGGGTGGTGCATCCGCCGTGAACTGGGGCAGTTCTTGTGCGGTATGTACGCGGGTCAGGGGGATAGGTTGCCCTGTTGCTACTGCAGCAAGTGCATCCATCAAGTGCTTAACTTGCTGGCGGTCCTTCCACTTTCCAATCTCACCCACGATGAACAGACCGTGCCTTGCTCGGGAAGATGCTACGTACTGTCGTGCATTGGTAGCAAAAAACCCGGGATTTTCAGATGCAAGGGTTAGGATGACAATATCCGCTTGTTTGCCCTGAAATCGTCCAACTGTGTCAATGTGTGCCACCCCCGGGTGCGAACCAAACACCGCCTTATTCAAGCGGTTTTGTTCAAAGTGGTTGGCAAGTATTGCAATAGATTTGCCCTTCCAGAGGTCTTGTCCCCAAGCAAGAATGTCTTGCACATATCGAGTTGATTTTGTGCAGAAAGACGATGTGGGGACGCGAGGGGTGAATGTTGCACAAGTGAGGTTGAACATTTCATTAACTGGCGTGTGTTCTTGGTCAATGGACGTGTCCACCAAGTGAATGCTTCTGTCTCCCGGCATAGGAGCAGTGGCGGTTTCGGGTGCATGTCCAATCATATGCCCACAGAACACAGTACTGACAAAGTTTGTGAGTACTGCGGTCATCCGATGCTGCTCCGTGATGATCGTGTGGGGAATGATGCCGGCTCTGCGAACATCAAGGCCACTAACCTGCGCAAGGTCGACCAGTTGGGCGATGTCGTGCTTGCTTATGCGGAGGGGAAGTGCCATATCTGAGCGCAAATGTGTGTGTGGCGGCAATTGCAACGGATCCCCCAAAAAAGTGGTATTCTGGGCACATGTTGTTAGTGCCATGGATTGTGGGAGGTTGGTGCGGCTTGCCTCATCCACGATGTGGTGGTGGAAGAACAGGGCTTGTAACTTTGGACTTTATACACGAAACGTGACATGATAACATTTCTTGGCCAAGAAATGTGAGGGGTAGGGGCCCCCACATTTCTTGGCCAAGAAATGTTATCATGTCACGTTTCTCTATATCCGTTATCGAAGTGTCACGATTTCTCGACGAAGAAATGTTATCACCGACCCCACATGGCAAGACCCAAATTTCCAAGACATCAACATCAAGAGGGATCAACAATTCAATTGAGCTGCGAAACGTCATTGTTTGATGTGGCACCCCGCACAACTGGAGGCGGAATGGCTACCACGTGGCAACTACACATAGCCATAAATAAGGAAGGACTACGGGTTCATGGTGCAACTTTCGCAAATCCATGAGCCATGCCGAGGCACGCGAGTCAACTTCGCACACCAAAGGTGGTAGGTTGCACGGCATGCATCACATGACACCGGCGGAAGAGCAATGGTGTCGCGTTCTCGGGGGATCACCTCATCAGGCATGTAGCATACACTTGGTTCCACCTTAGGTCTACATGGTCCCCAGGGGCCTATAGGCTTCTGTGCACCTGTGAAGGGGTTAGGCATATCTTCAAACACTTGATTGTTTGCTGCACCCTCCTCACTTGGTGGGGCTGCAAAAGCTGCTTCACGATATGCATCATGACCTTCTGCAAGTGAGGAAAAGACATCCCCCTTTTCAGACAATTGGGTTGGGGGGAACTCTTTATATTCATTTGCGTCATCTACCGATGAGGAAACAATAGAAGTATTCAACAAATCGCAAGAATGTGAGCTTATCATGTGAGCAAATCATCATCCGAGATAGTATATGTACTAAGTTGACGATTGTCCATTCTGGGTGGTGACCCGGGTTCCACTTTGATGGGTGAGTGTTGCTTTTGTGGATTTGGGCAACGTTCCGCTTTGACTTCCGGTTTGGGGCATGGTTCTGTTTTGATTTCTTCCTCCTCTTTGGATTGGGGCACATGATGTTTGCTCAAGAGCATTGCTGCTTTTGATTTCACCTGCTTACCCTTTCGGTGATATACACCAAGTGTTCTCGCAACCACACCAACATGCTTTGCTGCATCATGCAAAGAGATGTCATTGGCATTCGCGAGTTTTGTCATGACCACCCGTCGGGCAAAAAGAGAGAAACAAACTAGTGATAACATTTCTTGGCCAAGAAACGTTATCTACTCACATTTCTTGGCCAAGAAATGTTATCATGTCACATTTCTTGGCCAAGAAATGTTATCAGGGGTCGGTGATCACATTTCTTCGTCGAGAAATTGTGACACCGATAACGGATATAAGGACAGGGCATTTGTGGTGAAAACGAACATGGCGCCGGACAGGATATCTTGCACTGTGCATCGCAGTGTCTTTGCGAGTGCATGTGCGCAGAGTTTGTGATTGATGTTTCCCGTGGCCCGTTGCACTTTGGAGTAGAGGCGCACCACTGCTGGGGCAGTGAGACTGCTCTTTTCAGCCCAACTGGTACACAAGGCATCCACAAGCGCATTTGTGGGACCCGTGACTAGGGTGCAGTGGCCTGCTAGAAAGCGAGCCTCCATGATGGCCATTGCCACATGTGATTTACCGCAGCCTGCCGCCCCGGTTATTGAGCTAAACCTTACGGACATGCTTGTGTTGAAGGCCGCTGCCTGGAATGGCTCCAGATGGAGCCTTGATGCCACAAGCGGCAAGATGTCCGGTGGTACAGGGCTCTGTGCGATGTTCCCAAAGCCGGTCGCCATTATGTCCAAAGAGTGCAACGGGGCGCGCTTTTCGTTGAGGGCTTCAAGTATCCACTCATCCGGTAGCATATTGGGGATGTACGTGATATCGTATTCACCATTGGGGATGTTGTCATCGTCAAATTGCAGTCTCACAACATCCTCGTTAACGGTGATTGCTGCCCCCTCCCACACATTGCTGCCACTTGTGATACGGAACCCGTCATCTTCAAGAAATTCCTGTCTTCCCCATTTCTCGATCCATGTCGTGCATCCCTCCATCGAGGAGGAAAATTTCAACACTTGTTGGGATTTGGTTGTGGCAGCAAGGTGGCTTGTGGCATCCATTGATGCGTGCTGCAAGCGAATAATGGATGGTAGGCTGAACTTTGGAGTGGTGGCCATTGTGTTTAACGCAAAGAGTGTGCAAAACAACGAAGGTAACTCGGTTAAGAGTACACCTGTAGGTGCAGCACTCAGTTGGGTACCACAATAATCACCTATGAATGAGAGCATGAACAAATGGGCAGCAACATCACGACCATTTGGTGTTTGTCGTACCGGCACAACTAAAAGTTGACTGTATTGGTAGCCTTTTTGAAATCCAGAATCACATATGAGCCATGTTCCGTTTTGGTGGGCGTGGGATCAATAGCTTTGGGAACGCGCAGGATCCTCACATAGTGCTTGCTTTCGGTTTGTTTGGGTTCCTCATCGGTGGAGGTGTTGGCTGGATTGTGATTGAGCATCATTTCATTGGTATGGAGGATTGAGCCTATTGGAAGGAGGGGGGGCCCTTCATATTTGAGCACATGTGACCGAATTGGCATCTGCGGAACCCGTCACCCCGTTGTGCGCAATGATGACTATTGATGCGGTGGTTTCATACATTGTGATTTGGATAGCTTGTTTGATTTCCATAGCCATTGAGCTTGGCAGCGATGGTTGTTTGTTGGGGGAGGTCACAAAGAGGCTTGTACGGCGGATTTTGGGTTCCGGAGATTGTGGTACCTCTTGCCGTGGCGATTGTGATGGGGATGCCGTTGGTGTAGTTTGGCTCAGGGGTGTATTTTCCGTCACCTCCGAATGTTGTCGCTCAAGCTTGAATCCACACATGTTGCAGTCTCGGTGTTGTGTTTCTGGTTTTTGCGTTGCGCCGCGAATAAAATTGCAACCCCCACCATACTCATTCCAACACTTGAAGGTGTACCGGTCATTCCAGTTTTTGAGTTGACAGGGCACCCCACAAGAGCAATCGGGCCAGTCGTGTGGTACGTGCTTCGGGGGTTCCGTCCATTGGAAACTGCCTTGGTGACGATCTCCGGGCTTGCTCTCGGGACAGCATAGGAATTTTCGTTCGTAGTTCTGGTTGGATGTTCCGCTGACTTTCTCTTGTAGTGGTGTGTGGCAAACGGGGCAAACAGAGCCCCACATTCCGACGAGGCGTCTTTGGAATTGTGAATGACTAGCCTCTTGCAATCCACTTGGAGATTTGTGACCAACACATAGTGCATGGACCCCTATTGTGGAATTTCGGGACGTTAGCAATAATGGTAATGCGCATTTTTCTGTACAAATGAGGCTTAGTGTAGGAAAATGTCGCATGAGTTGGGCCAACTGCATGTCGATGATAACAGGTTTCACCGAGGTGGTTCCTGGGGGCAAGAGAACTTCAAGGAGGGACTGGACTGCCGCAGTGGACAACCACGCACATTCGGCAAGATGGACATTGTGCTCGATGGAATCATTTCTCTCATCCGGCCAAAATTCAATGCTCAAGTGGCAATTACGTGCATCCAAATGGGGGTAGTCACCAACGGAGGACGGAGGCGGAGACACATGCGATGTAGTCGGGTACCGCCTGGGTGGACCCTCAATGTGGTCTTGCTTTCGAAGAATGCGCTCCCGGAAAACAGCCTTTGTACCACAAGTTGATAGTCCATGAGCCGCACACAAGGTCCGCAATTGAACAACGGACATTTGGCTCAAGACATCGGCACTAAAGACACGTGGCTTGTTGTTGCCATCTAACAACTGCACTCCAACGTTTGGTTGTTGAGATGTGCCATGAGGCCGTCCGCGCATACGTGGCTGCTCCATTCCGTCCTCATTGAGGTCGTCAATGTCCAATGACAACTTGTCTCCTTGTAATTGTCTATCAATGTAAGAAGAACCTAGTGCACAAGTTCAGCACGCAACAAACGACTTTTGTATAGCGCCTCGTCTTGCGGAATCTGGCGCTCACAGCATGGACGGTTTGATTACCCCGGACCTTTCGATGAAAGAACCTAGTGCACAAGTTCAGCACGCAACAAACGACTTTTGTATAGCGCCTCGTCTTGCGGAATCTGGCGCTCACACCATGGACGGTTTGATTACCCCGGACCTTCCGATGAAAGAACCTTGTGCACAAGTTCAGCACGCAACAAACGACTTTTGTATAGCGCCTCGTCTTGCGGAATCTGGCGCTCACAGCATGGACGGTTTGATTACCCCGGACCTTGCGATGAAAGAGCCTAGTGCACAAGTTCAGCACGCAACAAACGACTTTTGTATAGCGCCTCGTCTTGCGGCGCTCACAGCATGGACGGTTTGATTACCCCGGACCTTTCGATGAAAGAACCTTGTGCACAAGTTCAGCACGCAACAAATGACTTTTGGATACCGCCTCGTCTTGCGGAATCTGGCGCTCACAGCATGGACGGTTTGATTACCCCGGACCTTTCGAAGAAAGAACCTAGTGCACAAGTTCAGCACGCAACAAACGACTTTTGTATAGCGCCTCGCAACAAACGTCTTTTGTATAGCGCCTCGTCTTTCGGAAACTGGAGCTCAGAGCATGGACAGTTTGATCACCTCGGACTTTTCGATGATTGCGATTTTCCATGGGCCAAAATGCATCACCACGGGCTCAAAATGGGCTAAAAATACTTGTTTGTGCATCCAAAATGGTCTAGGATCACTTTTGGAAAAACGCGTTTTTGACCAATTTTTGACCCATTGTTGGTCCCAAAACGGCCCATTTTCAAGGCATTTAGGGATTTTCCATGGCCCAAAACGCGCCACCACGGGCTCCAAACGGCCTAAAAACACTTGTTTGAGCATCCCAAGTGGTCTAGGAACAACTTTGGAAAAAATCTTTTTTTCGCCCCGGGGACCCTGTTGGACCCACCGTTGGCCCCCACTGTGCGTGGGCTGGCCAGCCCTCCGGCTGCACCAAGTGACCACTGGTACGGGGGTCTACGTGTCTCGTTGGGCAATTCTGAGGCTTGGAAACCATAAAAAGTGGGGGGTTGCGGGTGGACTAGGTGCCCTCGGAATTCGGTTCGGGGCCACGTAGTCCCAGATACGGCCCGTTCTTGGTTTCGGGGTGCTGGTGCACATTGCGCAGTTTTTGGGGCTTTTTGGCGCCTTTTTGGGCCGTTTCTCGGACATATCGTGGAGTTAGAGGGCACCAAAGGTCCCTTGGTCACGAGAAAGTCAAGCCGCACGTGCAGTGCAGCAGCCGTTTGCCTTCGTTTGGCTGTTTTGAACCCTTACTAGGGCTGCTATATATGTATATATATATATAGCTGGGAGCTGGAAGTTCGCACTGCCCGCCTCCCCAGCCCTGTGGACGGAGACATCCTGGAGGGACTCCAGTTCACGCGGGCTGGCGGGGCTGATGTGTGGACCGCTGTCCATCGCCAGCTCCTAGACGCGTGGCCCCAGCTGTACCGGCCCCCTGGTCACGAGCATCTGGTGGGAGTGGAATGGCGCGTGTGGGCCGCCTACAGCCCGTGCCCACCGGTGGTGATCCTGCCCAGGAGAACCAACCACCCCAGCTGGGAGACCGTGGCAGTCTTGTGGGGATGGGTGGCGGTCCGTGGGACCGATGGCCACGTCTTCACTGCCCCACGGGGCACGGTGATCGAGACCGACGGGGGGACAGCGTTGCAGCTCACGGCAGAGCCCCTGACCACGCATGCTGTGGTGGCCGTCCTCCAGTGGGGTGCAAACAAGCCATAGCCCTGGCGCGATAAGGTCGCTAGGGCTGTCTGGCGAGACCTGCCGGTCCTCAAGGCCGCCGTCTGGTCAAGAGGAGCAGGGCGGCATCTCCCGGGCGCACTCCCATGGCTGCGGGGCTGCGGAGACGCCTCTCCCCCACCGGCTGAGCTGCGGGGCGCCCTGGAGCACCTGTACTCCAAGCCCAGGCACCAGTTCCTGGTGGCCGCATACCATGGGGTGGAGCTCAGCGACGACGTGGTCGCGCTGGCAGCCAACGTGGTGCAGTGCCTGGCCCCCCACGCCATGATGCTCACGAGGGAGGGGTGGGAAGGCGAGCGGCACGACCAAACCCTGGCTGCCCTCCTCATTGCGAGGTACGTCCAGCTGGGGGGCTCGGAGGCGGTGTACCTCGACCGGTTGGAGACGCCGAGCATGCGGCACTGGACGGCCCACCACCTCGTGGCCCCTGACATGCGGTTGGCCGTGGACCCGCTGGGCCGGCTTGTGGTGTCGGGGGCCCCGCCCCAGTGGCCGCAAACGTGGGACATGGCGGTCCGGACGATGCGCATGGCGGCCAGGGGCCAGAGGGCGGGATGGCCGGGTGCAGAGCATCTGCTGGCGGAGGCCCGGGCGGCACAGGTGCAGCAGCCGGCCGGCAACACCAAGGACTGTGGCGTGTGCGCCCTCATGTCCGCCGTCGGTACCCTCCTCAGGGTGCCGAGGCCGGGCAACCTCCTGTCCGCGCTGGACAGGCGGTGGGTGGCGGCGGTGGTCCTCAACAGGGACATGGGGCCCATCGCGCGTCTGCCGTCCCTGGGAGAGCTGCGTGCAGCGGTGTTGGATGCCCTGCCGGCGCCCCGCACGCCCTTGGACCTGGCGGACGTCCCGCACAACGTGGGGCTGCCCGGGGCGCGCATGCAACATCCCCTGCTGTGTATGGCGGCGGCGGCGAACGGGGAGATGTCCATGCTGGCGACGGTGTCCCTGCAGCACGTGCAGGACGCGATGCAGCAGCAGCGGATGCATGCCCCCCAGGCCGTGGGAAGAAAGCGCCAAGCGGTGGCTGAGGGTGGAGAGCGTGCCTTCCACCCATACGGTGGGCGTGGCGGATATGGAGCGGCTGGTGGTGTTGGAGGTGGCGGAGTATTGGGCCTGTGTTCGGGTGGAAACAGGGGGACTGGAGTGGGTCGTAGTCACCGCGTGCCGGCTCAGGAGGCAGCAGTCCAGGGGCGCGGCTTGCTACCGGGTGTTCGGGGAGTGCCTCAGTGAGCTGGGGCCGGTGCGCAGGGCGCACAGGTGCACGGCCGAGGACATCCCGCCGGCGCCGGCGGTCTTCGTGGAGGTCACGCGGCCGCCGGTGATCCAGGGGCAGGACATCTGGCCCATAGCCCCGAGCAACATGTGGCAGGCTGAGCATGCAGCTAGCATGTGCAGGGCGCTGCAGGGTCACGCGGCGGCCCTCCCCAGTGCCCCGGCAGCGCAGTCCTCCAGCAAAAGGCCGGCAGCCTCGCTGGCACTGCTGCATAGCGTGTCGCGGGCGTGGTGCTGGGTTGTGGCGGCGTTGGAGCCCCACTCCTCGGCGCTGCGCCTGTACAATCGCGGAGAGGGCACGGTGCTCACGGTCCGCCCCGCCGACCTGGGGGCCCTGCACCTTAGTGCACTGAGTGGCGACGGGGGCGACGCGCTGTACCTCCAAGGGACCGTGGCAGGCGCCGCCGCGACACGCTTCCGCCGGCAGAGCGGAGGAGATGCCCTCCGCCTGGTCATGGCGGAGAACATGGGGCCGTGGCACCGGGCATTCTCCACGTCCAGGTGGAAAGTCGAGGGCGACCGGGAGAAGTTCGCCGACGCGTGGCGCCGCTGGGTGGAGGAGCAGTTTCCCGTGTGGGGAATGCTGCACCTGCCGCAGCCACCAAGCGTGCCACCAGTACGGCCTCCGGCACCCCCGGCCGCGGCGGCGAGGCAAGCCCCGAGAGCGGCGCCCAAGCCGCCGCCCAAGAGGGGCCAGCCGCCTCAATATGGCGGCTATGCCAACATTCGGTACGTGCTGCAGCACTTCGGTGGCGACTTGGCCACGGAACAGCGTGGGACAAAGACGATCAACGTCTGCCCCTGGTCTCGGCTGGATGGGGCTGGTCACTGCACATGGAAAGCTGGCTTGCACTGCCGGCCTACCCACCTGCACCCAAAGGACCTGCTGGACCACATCCAGCGGGACCATGCGACTGATCCGGCGCAACGGGACCAGGCGCTGGCCATGCTGGCTGGCGTTATGCCGGGGGGCCAGGCGGGGCCTTTCGCGTCGGCGGGGTCCAGATCTCTCACGCTGCCCACGGGGTGCCCGCCCTGCGGCGGAGCGCGGGGCGTCGCCGTCGGCGGCACGATCTGGAGCGATTGGGTCTGCAGCACGGCGTCGGGCAGTGACTTCTACGGGGAGTACGGCGGCAAGCACATCCGGCAGGCAGGCAGAGGGGGACCCCGTCGCATCTGCCGGGTCTCAGCAGGCGACGACCGCCTCGAGCGGAGGCCCGCGGGCACAGGGGCCACCTCGCCGGCCGCCCGCGCCGGGTGCGGGTGGTTGCCCTGAACCTGCTGGTGGCCCCCCTCCGTCAGGTAATCCGGATCCGGTGGGGGGCCCCGATCCACATGTGCAGCCATGAAGGGGCCCCGCCTCCGACACCCGAGCGGCGGTGTCCTGGAATGTCCAGGGCTCGATGCGGGGGGACGGCGTACCAGTGGCCCCAGGTATGCTCGACGGTGAAGCGGTGGCAGCGGGCATCATGAAGGCCGCGGGTGCCATCCTGGGTCTATTCCAGGAGACTGGCCTGCAGGACCCTCAGGGTGTGGTGCACTCGGAGAATCAGTGGCGTCACCACGGGTATCATGCGTGCGCAGGGGTGGATGCCCAGGCGGCGTCGGCGGCAGCGGTGCACGGCGGGCTCTTGATTGCCCTTCAAGCGGACGTGTTCGCCGCGGAGGAAGTTCGAAATATCGTGGACATCGTGCCGGGCAAGGCCATGGCCCTCGATGTGGTGACCGCAGGTGGCACCCTCACGGTCATCAACGTCCACGGCCCGGGTAGCGGCGGCAGCTCCTGGGCGTCTAAGGCGTCCTTCTGGGCTGACGTGGCCATGTACGCGGCGGCCAAGAGCGCGGGTGGCACCAGGGCCGTGCTCCTCGGAGAGGACTTCAACGTGTGGCTGGAGTCCCCCTGGCACCCCACCACGAGGAGGTTCCAAGCCCTGTGGGAACAGTGTGGTTTCCACAGGGCAGGCCCGGAACGGGAGGAGGACAGGAGGCCCACGAGGGCAGGGCACCGACTGGACTCCTTCCTTCTAAACTCGCCTCTTGTCCCATGGGCGGCGCGTGAGCGCCCACACTTGGCGCCGGGGCGGTCTCTTGCGTCACTGGGGTCGGATCATGGCCCTGTGGTCCTGGAGATCCCGCTAGCGGTGGCCGGCAAAGAGAGGGTCACCAGGATGGCCTACTCACACGCCCAAGGCAGGCTGCATGCCATACGCCCGGACTCCCCGGGGGTTCGTGAGGCGGCCGCGGCAGTACTGCAGAAGGCCTGCGGGGATCGCCGGCTACAGGCGTGGCTCTCGTCGGACCAGGACACTGCCACCATAGGCACGTCGGAGGTGCAAGCGGTCTTTGACCTGCTCTACGCCTTCCGTGATGACGTGTCCAGGGTCACGGGAGTGCGCATGCCTTCAGGCGTGGACCCGCAGTACCCGTACGGGCAGGCGGAAACGGAGGCGTCGTTGGACCAAGTCCTCTCGGATCAGCAGGCCCTGGCCTGGCGCGCCCATCAGCTGTGGCAACGGGACGCGGCGGCGGCCGGACTCCACTCCGAGGAAGCAACTGCCCTGCTACAGCACCTCCGGCGAGTGGACCCCGACCTGTCCCCCGCCTCGGTAGAGGACCTACGTGCCGCGTTGGACCAACAGCTCCACCAGCTGGAGACACGCGTGGAGGAGCTGCGGGATGTCCTCAGGAGCAACAGGCACCGGTCCATCAAGGACTACTGGCGGGGCAGGGTACCGGAGCTCCGATGGACGGCGATACAGGGGGCCATCAACGTGGTGAACTATGCCCCGTCAGGCCTATGGTCCGTACGCGTCCGCGAGTGGGAGAAGGTGCTCTTGGAGGCCTCGGACGTCATTGGCGAGGTCCAGAGGTGTTGGGAGGCGCTGTACGCCAAGCGGCCAGTGAACCTGCCGGCCTTCGAGCGGCGGGTCCGGGCCCACATTCCCAAAGGGGTGCCGGAGGAATGCAGGTCGGTACAGGACTACACCATGCAGGACCTTAAAGACGCCGTGAGGCAGGCCGTGGGGGACGACAAAGCTCCGGGGTCCAACCGGGTCACGGCTGCCCTCATAGCAGAGCTGCTTGAACCGGTGCAGGGGCTCCTGGTGCATGCGTACAGGGCAATCCTACGGGGTGCGGACGTCCCGGAGTTCTGGTACGAGGCCATTATCTGGCTGATGCCCAAGGGCACAGCCACGGGCAACGTGGACGAGTACAGGCCGATAGCGCTGGGGCAGCAAGACATGCGAATGCTCATGACTCCCCTCATGCGGAGGTTCACAGCTGTTCTGGCACGCAAGGGACTGGCCGCGGACTGGCAGTTCGGAGCCATGCCGGGCTCCACGGCGGCTGCCCCGGTGTTCCTGGCCCAGCGCAGGCTGCAGCGTGGGCTGGAGGAAAACCACGTCCTGGCCTTCGATGTGTCAAAAGCTTTTGACACAGCGCTGCACGGAGCGCTGGCGCTCCTCCTGCGCCACATGGGTGTCCCGGAGGAGCTCATCAGGCTCTTCCACACCCTCAGCTGCGGGTCTCTGGTGCGCATCGTCACCGCGCACGGCCCGACGCCGAGCATACAGCTCCACGGGGGCCTGTGGCAGGGCAGTGCGGAGAGCGCTGTGCTCTACCTCCTCCTTTTGGAGCCTCTCCTGCAAGGCGCGGGGAGATGCTCGCCATGCGGTGCCGCCCCTGGTGCAGGCGTACTGTGATGACCTCCTGTTGATAGCGCACTCCCTGCCGCAATTCCTGGAGTATGCGGCGGCGATAGCGCGGTATCTCACGGACATGGGCATGTCCCTCAACGTCGGCAAATGCGCCTATGCCAATACTGCTCGCATCCATTCGATTATTGTATACCTGAACCCAGGGAACACGGCGGCCCCATGGGTATGTTTACGTGCCAAGGGCACGGTACCATACTTGGGCCTGCGCCTCGATCCCAGGGGGATGGCGACCATGAAGGAGAAACATGTACTCCGGTGTGAAGCTTTGCTGGGCTGGTGCAAGAACACGTTAGGGCCGGCGTCGGTGCCTCATGAGGTGATGGCGGCTGTGGTTGGAGGCATCGTGCGGTACGCGGCGCCCTACCTGTCCGACACGGCGGAGGCGGTGAACAAACTGAATACTGCCATCAAGGCTGCGGCCCTGCAATTCGAGAAGCTGCCCAAGGACCTGTCCAACGTGGCAGTGCCGTCAGGTCATGGGTTACGGTTGGCGGATGTCCAGGTTATCTGCCGCGACTCCGTCGTGGCGACCATGGCTCAGCTCACCCACCACAGGTCGACGACAGTCCGGGATGAGCTGCGGGCCATGCTCCGAGACATGCACGTGCAGTACGGAGTGTGCGGGCAGTTCATGGTGCCCTCTGCGTCATTCGCCACGCACGCTGGCAATACGTGGGTGGACAGGGTACTCCGGGCGATGGGGACGTTGCGCGTAGGACTTCTCATGCCATCGTCGGTGTACTCGTGTGTACACGCCCATCTGCCGCAAGTGCAGTGGGCGGGGCGGAAGTGGGTGTCCCAATCCTAAACCTTCAAGGGTAGGGACATCTGCGTTGTCTCGGGGCCCCGCACAGATGCGACAGTACAGTCTCTGACTGATCCCGCAAATGACCTCCTGCATGCGCGGCTCCCCTGCCCTGCGCCTGGGCACTGGGCTGTCCAGCTTCAGGAGTGCCATGAAGACCACCTGCACCTTCCGCACGCGGGAGTAGGGCACCACCAGCTGGACCAGGTGTGGCTCACGGGGCTCTGCGACGTCTTCCGGCCGCAGCTGCCCGGTCCGTTGACTCACCGCTTAATAGACCCGGTGCGCCGAAAGAAGGCCAGCAAACGCAATAGACAGTCCACTGCGGGGGACGTGTATGTGGTGGGCGGATACAGGGAGGAAGGATGGGACCCAGCCAACCCGGGGCTGTCCATGCTTTTCGTCCCGCTAGCCGCCCTCCTGTTTCTATTGGGTGACGTCTTTGAGGGCTACCAACAGCAAGACGATCCGGCGTCCGTCCCCCTGCTCACTCCTCACGCCGGGGGCGGCATAAGCCCGCCACCACTGTGGGTTGTGCACGGGCGGCCAGCGGTTTCCAGGGCATGCGCGGCGGTGCACAGGTGTTGCGAGTGGGCAATTGTCCTTCTGCTGCCAGCAGGCCCTATCCCGGATCCGGATGAGTACTCGGTCCCGGAAGTGGTCCGGATGTCCAACGTGCCACACGATCCGCACGTCGCCCTCACGTCGGTGCGTGATGGCGGCGCAGTGGAGCAGGGGTCTGTGGTGGTATACCAGCCTTCCTGCTCCGCAACAGCTTGGGGGGCGGAGTATACCACCGCCCTGGACGCCATAAAGTCAGTCTGTGGATGTGACCTGGCCTGGAGACCACATGCGGTATATCGACCGAGGGTGGTCCTGTCACCGGAGCTCACGGCCTCCAGTGCGGCGTCCCTGGGAAAGGTGGTGCAGAGCCCCCACTCCGACGTGGCGTGGCTGGAGCCCCACCGGTACTGCTGGGTGCCGGTGGCGACTAAAGTCACATCGTCTGACGCGTCGCCCCAGGGAGACGACGCCACAAACGTGGCGGTGGCCAGCCACGGAATCCCCACGTGGACGGCTGCCATGTACGGCACGGTCCCGGAGGCAAAGATCATTGGCGCGGCGGCATACTTGTTGCACACGCCCCCGTCAGCGTGCACGGTACACGTGGTGGCTGCGTCCGTCATAGGAGCGCATCTCCGCAGGGCGCAGGATGCCCTGTACCGTGGCCTCAAGGGTGGGACATCACATCTGGTCAATCAGCACGCACTGAGCTGGATAGTGGAGGGGCTGCGGCGGCTGCCGCGCCGAGTTGGGGGGCCGCACCATTGGGTGGTGAGGCAGAGCTCGCACTTGGCGGCGGTCCCGCTCGAGGCACCGGACTCTGCCGCGGCCCGTGCAATGGCCCCGCGTGTCCATCTCGTCCTGCCAAAGGAGCACGCAATCCTCTTAGTGCCGGGGGATAATGAAGAGCTCGAGCCGCGTGTGCCATCCATGCAAGCCCTTCAGCAAGTCCGGGAGATGGATGCGCCTGGGAGCTGTGCACCACGGCCCAACGCACAGGAATATGCTGCGGGCACGTGACGGTCGCTTGTCCAGCGTGCAGGTCATGCGACGTTGGAGACAAAAGCTCACGCGTATGGCAATACCGGCCCACCCCTGTATCTTCTGTCGGGGGCCGGAGGAGGACATTGGCCACATGCGCCTACTGTGTGCGCGGGACGAGGAGGTGGCTGGGCTCCTGTGCAGGCGTGTGGAGGAGTTCACGGCGGAGCTACCCCTGACAGACAGGGCGGTGGAGTTCGTGGCGTGGAGGGAACACGGCTGCAGGTGGACTGAATCCCTGATGGCGGGTGTCGTCCCCGGGGACCTGAAGCGGCTGTTCGCTGCGGTGCGAGCGGCGTCGTCCCGGGGCCCTGCCAGGGCCAGGCTCTTTGTGGAGGACATGGTCCGGATTGGGGAAGGTGTGTATGCCCGCAGGAACCATCGGCTCACCCAGATCATGCAGCTGCCGATGCAACATCGAAGGAGGGCGGTATACGCGTTCCTGCGCGGTGACACACCCTTCTGCCCGCCGGCGGGGAGGATTCTGCAGCGTCCGCCGTGGAACCCGTTTGCCGGCCTTCCCGGCGACCTGCGGGCAACCTTTCAGAGGGCACCGATGCACGCACTGCTGGTGTCACGGTCGTGCATCGAGCATGAAGAGGCCATGTCCTTGTTCCCTCACTGGATGGCGGCGGTGGCGCAGGCTTTCGACCTGTGGATTGGTTCCTGGGTGGCGCGGGACATCACGACATTCAGGGAGTGGTCCCGCGTGGTGTCGGCGCAATCGTGGGCCCAGGTGCGTGGTACCAAGGTGAGAAGCCCTGACGGCCAGAGTGATCCCTGGCTATAGGTGTACGCCAACCATCCAGCTGTGGGGAACGTCATGGGCTGGCCTCGCGAGGTGCTCCCGGTCCTTCAGCAACCTCTGTGCAGTGTCCCAATCCTGGCGGTGGCTGTCGTACTTGACGTGGGTACATTGTGGCTGTATGACCGGCAGCTGCGACGAGCCATACCAGCGGTCACGGAGCAGCGGTCCATGGCAGTGTTAGTGGGCTCCAAGCAGCTGGCACGGGTACAGGGCGACGACGCGCAGGGCCATGTCACGGAGGCCATGTTCTCTCTGCCAGAGGGGGATGACCACGTGGCTGCCGATGCCCGTCACACCCTTGACACCCTGGGCCTCGAGGCGGTCATTGAGGCTCGGGCGGGAGGACAATGCTTGGTTTTGGCTTCCGCCAGGGGCCCGGAGCAGGACGGGCTTGATGTCATCGGGGAGGTCTTACGGGACTACGGTTGGGAGCTCCTGGCGCATGGCACACACAGCCCCAAAGTGGCGCGGTGGCCCCGGCTGCTTGAGAGCCTGCCGGTGATGCCCGACGGGCGGCCGATACTCCGCCCGGTGTCCACGTGGGAGGAAGCGAGGCGCAGCCTCCTCAGTTGTGCCACAGCAAGCACGCTGGCGGGTGCTTTGCTCGGACTCTAGGACGCGTGCTGCGATGTATGGCAGGACCTGTGGTCGCAGTGTTGTGATGGTAGCTGCGTTCCGTCGCGGTCTGTGCTTCCGCAGCGATGCCACGGGTGCGGGGAAACGGTGTCAGTTTGGGTTCATCAGTGTGCCTCCGTCCCGCTATGCGGGACATGTAAGGAGCGTGCCGATAGGGGGTGGCCTAAGGCGAGCTGGGCACTGCGGCACTCTGGACAGATGTCCTCAAGTGCCTGGAAGACTATCCAGGATGGCCTGAAGAGCGTCCGAGTGGAAGGGGTACGGTGCCCTGGAGCGCCGTCTGCGGCCCTGCCCCTGATGCTGTGGTGGGTGGCTCTGGAGGCCGACTCACGGATACTCTGGTTGTGGCATCACGGAGGAAATGCTGACGGCGTGGTGGGGGCCGGGGGTGCAGATTGATGAGGTTAGGAATTGTGGGTGCACCAGCTACCGTCCCTACGCTGGACGCAGCGGAGGGGGTGGCGCCTGAGAAGCAGTGCCTTCACGGCCTGATTGTGCGGTACTGGCAGGCGGCGTATGACGGCCAACGCGATGTGACAGGTTGTGTCGGCCTGATGGTGAGCCGTGCTGCCCCCGTGCATGAGGGTCGGACAGGGATGCTTCACCCGCCTGCCCCGGGTCGCCACATACAACAGTGAGGTGTCATGGGTCGTCCCGACCAGGGTAATAAGGCCCAAACCCCTGTAGGGTATTCCCATGGCACCGGGGTCTCTACTGGCGGCCCGGCTACGGCAGTTTTGGGAGTGGTTGCTCGGGATACACCGGGGATGCACAGAGTTGTCTGGGGTTTACGGCGTTGCGGCGCCCCCTGGGAGTGTTACACAGGGCTGCGGGGACAGCATGCAGGCCCCTGGGCGGCGACGAGGCGAAGATGTGTGCGTAGAAGGATATGACAGCGAGGTCGTCAGGGGGACAGTATGGCGGGCGTCCTGGAGACGGCGTGGCAGCCTGGGCGGAGCACTCACGGGGGGCACGTGGAGTTCCAGGTGACGGTGTACTGGCGTCTTGGGGGTATACGCGGCGGTACCGGGGTCCGTACGGTGGGGGTACGCGGCGGTACTGGGGAACCGTACAGTGGGGGAGCAGTGGAAAAGCATGGCGGTACTGGGGTGTCCCCCTGACCCCTCTAACAACTCAGGGGGAGCGTGGGGGTATCCCCTGGCCCCGTTAACAAACTAGAGGGACCGTGCCTGCGGGCATGTACATAGTCTAACCTCTGACCATGGCCTTGTGGTTGCGGTGGTGCGTGTCGTGGCGGCTCGCAGGTGGCGTCGGCGTGGCAACAGCGGTACTGCGTGGCGTCGTAGCAAAGAGTATGCGGTTGCCTCACCACTGTAACGGCTTACCCCTGGGGGGCGCCAGTCCGGTCGGCTAGAGGCGAGGAGGGAGGAGGAGCGGCATGCTGAGTGGTCCGGGGGGTGACGCGCGGGCCAATGCTAAAAATAGGCCCGCCACGTTGTCGGTGGGGGCCGAACCTGCGGCCTGGCCGCTGCTGTGGCGGAAGAGGCACAACCACGGGAGCTGGCCAATCAGTGCAGGTAAGGGTCAAGGTCAGGCGCCAGGGCAATGTATGTGGGCCAGATGAGGTGCACCTGGTTACCACAGCCCGGAGCGAGCCTCTGGTGGGTACCCCTACAGGGGGTCGATAACCAAGCTACGGCACCCACCAGCCCGAATCCTAGCCAGCGATATTCACGGGCTGAGCCACTCCCGTCGCGTAGCGGCCGGCGTCCCCCCCCCTGTAGACCCTCAAGTTATATTATACGTGGGCAAGTGGATGCCTCGAAGCTGATTGGGTGCTGGCCCCTGACATGGAGTGCCGGCATGGTATATAACTGGGGTGTGGGAGCAGCTCAGGGCCACGGGGACGTGGAATTGATACCGTGTTTCTGTACTATTCCAGGGGGATGGTGCGGTGGGTCGGCGGCGTACTTTTTGGAGACATGGGGGCGATGAAAGCTGAGGGCCAGGCTAGGCTGGAGCCTCCCAGAAATCCTGGCTATGCACATACGGGCCATTGCGTGCTGGCAGAGGGATACATGGAGTCAGGGGTGGTGGGCTATTTCGAGAACGCAGACGGCAATGGATTTTGTGGGGTCATGGGTGATGGATGTCTCCACGGTGGCGGGGGTACGCGAACGACGGAGGGTCAGCTCTCGCTTCGCCGCATGCGTGCTGCTTTGTTCCTTGGTTGCCGCTTTGCGACGGACAGAGAAGCCCTTGCTTTCTACTTGTTGCGATGCTGCTGCGTTGCTTTGCCTTGCCCCCTTACCCCCGGCGAACAAACGGGCCAGCGCCCGTCGCCGTTGCTAATGCTAACGCTATGCAGTTGCCACTGCCCCCAAAGCCTGGTTGACCGGTATCCCCGGTCCTCTGGGTCCTCCGTCATGCTGTGGGCCACCTCAGGCAGCCCTGGGACCCACGGGATCGAGCGAGGCAGGAACCACCTGTCGGCGCGAGATGCCCGGTAACTCCAGTAGACGGCATGATAAGTGGTTATGACTATGACTATGACTATATATATATATATATATATATATATATATATATATATATATATATATATATATATATATATATATATATATATATATATATATATATATATATATATATATATATATATATATATATATATATATATATATATATATATATATATATATATATATATATATATATATATATATATATATATATATATATATATATATATATGTATATATATATATATATATATATATATATATATATATAGTCATAGTCACAGTCATAACCACTTATCATGCCGTCTACTGGAGTTATATAGACACATATATATATACACACATATATATATATATACATATATATATATATACATATCTATATATATATATATATATATATATATATATATATATATATATATATATATATATATATATATATATATATATATATATATATATATATATATATATATATATAAATATATATATATATATAAATATATATATATATATATATATATATATATATATATATATATATATATATATATATATATATATATATATATATATATATATATATATATATATATATATATATATATATATATATATATATATATATATATATATATATATATATATATATATATATATATATATATATATATATATATATATATATATATATATATATATATATATATATATATATATATATATATATATATATATATATATATATATATATATATATATATATATATATATATATATATATATATATATATATATGGAGGGGGGGGGGGGTGCGCGTGGAGGAGGGTGGGGCCACCTGTCGAAGTCACCCTGCAGCCCTCCCCCGTCTTGCGGGGGGAGAGTTACTCGTCCTGTGCGAAGCGGCTGTGGTGGGGATGGAGGGCGGGCCGGTGACCTTGGGGTGGGGAAGGCACGCCCGGGTCCACGGACATTCCGCACCTTGCCCGAACATCCCGCCGAGGTGGCTGTTCCTCGTGTGCGGCCGTGGCGTGGCCGGGGGCGCTGGCCCTTGCTTCTAGCCTTCTACGGGGGCGAGGGGAGGCCTGGGAGTTGCTGTCTGCCGGCGCCTAGTCACCTTTGCTGGAGCTGTGTTGTGGCCGCCTCGTCCCCGGTAGTGCGGGCGCGCGCGCGCGTCGGTCATGGGGGAGGGAGGGCACAAGGACGGAAGCACAAGAGCACGAACATGGGTTCACAGTTGCTGGCGCGCCGTGTTCCGTACAGGTGCTGTCCCCTGGTGCCTGTCCCTGTGCCGTTTGTACGGGAGACCGCGCGGCACAGCCGGCGGGGGGCCGAGGCCTGGGCCGGGCGCATGGGTAGCGGCGGGCGGCCGGCTCGGACGCGGCGCCATGCGGCCGCGGGGCCCGTGGCGGTCGCGGGGGGTGCGGGCGGTCCAGCCGGCGGTCGGCAGTGGCCCTGAGCGCCCCACACAGTAGGGTCGGTGGGCGTGCCGGGGGAGGGCGCATCCTGCAGGCCATGCTGCGGAGGGCGCGTGCGCAAGGGCGCCGGTGTGCCCAGTGCGGGCCCCTCTGCGGGCCGAGGGACCTGCGGTGAGTTGGTTGCGTTGCCTGGGGGCTGAGGCCGGGCCCGGGCGCATGGGTAGCGGCGGGCGGCTGAGCGGGTGCGGGGCCCGTGGCGGTCGCTGGGAGGTGCGGGCGGCCCAGCCTGCGGTTGGCAGAGGCCCCAAGAGCCCCACACTGTGGGGTCGGAGGGCGTGCAGGGGGCGAGCGCGCCGTGTAGGCCAAGCTGCGGGGGGTGCACGCGCAAGCGTGCGGACGTGCCTGTCGGGGGCCCCCTGCGAGCCGTGGGACCGGCGGCTGGCGGGGAGCGCTGCTCGGGGGCCGAGGCCGGGGCCGGGCGCGTGGGTAGCGGCGTCCACAGGCTCGAGTGCCCGAGGCGAGCGCGGGGCGGTGCGTGCGGGCCGGCCGGTTGCCGGTGGCCTCACTGAGAGTCCCACACGGAGGGGTCGACGGGCGTGCCGGGGGCGAACGCCACGTGCAGGTTGGGCAGCAGCGGGCGCACGTGCAGGGCATCGGCGTGCCCGATGAGGACCTCACTGAGGACCGAGGGGTTGGCGGCAAGCAGTATGCGTTGCCCGGGGGGGTGGCGGCGAGGAGTGGGAGGATGTCCGCGGCCCGCGACGTGGGGGTGAACACGACGTGGGCCGGGTGCGGCCCGGGGAGTGGCGCCGGGGGGAGCGGGACCACAGGCCGGCGGTCTACCGTGAGGCGCCAAGTGGCGCAATGGTGGAGGAGCCAGACTAGGGCGATGCTGTGGCGCAGTGTGTGGGGCTGGGTGCAGGGCGGCGTGGGGACGTGCGGCGGGAGGGGGGGGGGCGGGGCGGTGACGTGGGAGGGGGCACGGCGGAGGAGTGACGCTAGCGACGTGTGCGTCGTGCTGAGGGTGGAGAGGAGCTCGCGGAGGAGTTCCTCCCGGCCGGCGCTGTCCAGCAGAGGGGGGGCGCCGTGGGGGGAGGAGGAGTGCCACATGCCAAGCAGACTGAACCCCAACTGCGTTGGGGGGCCGGGTTGCGGGGCGGCTGGGAGGCGCTCGGAGAGGTACATGGCGGTGGTGGCCGTGCGGAGCTCTAAAGGGGTGATGAGGCGGGGGGAGTGGCCGGCAGTGGCTGCCAGGATGGGCGGGTGCGTGAACAGGCGCCACGCGAGGAGTAACTGCTGGGCGTAGTGGGGGGGGCAGTGGTACTGGAGGTGGGCGGCGGAGTCCGGGTAGGGGCGGTGACAGAAGGGGCACGTCACGCCTCCGTAGCCGGGGGGGTGGTTCTGGGAGTGCAGTAGCCGGAGGTGCATGATGCGGTGGAGGGCCAGCGCCGGGATCTCGGTGCGTTCATACGCGAGGCGCAGTAGGTGGGAGGACCAGCCTGGGGGCAGGGGCCAGAGGTGCAGCGCGTGGGTGCGGGCGGTGCTGGCCGCATACGCTGCCTCCGCGGCGCGCGCGGGGCTAAGGAAGATTGCGCCCTCATGGAGCGCCACGATGCGGCCGTGGAAGAGTGCGGAGCAGGGGAGGGTCCACGGGGAGGCGGCGCGGAGCCCGCGGCGGGCTAGGCTGTCAGCTTCGGCGTTGAGGGTGGCGAGGTGCCTGGCGGAGCCGGATTCGTGTTGCGCGGGGAGCCAGGCCTCGTGCATGCGGAAGGAGGCGGAGAGGAGGGCCGCCCGGTACGGGATGGAGAGGGCGGAGGAGGGGGGCGGGCCGCGGGTGAGGTCGCAGAGTTGGGAGGCGGTGGAATCTGAGGCAAAGAGGGCTTCGCCGGACCAGCCGCGGAGGGCGAACATGGCGGCTATTTTGGCGATCCACTCTGCGTCGGTGGAGTGGCCGGCGAGGGCGTGGAGGCCGGGCCGCCCGCGGTAGAGAGTGCCGTGGTGGGGTTGCCAGAGGAGGAAGCCGGCGCCGAGGCGGGTGCCCTCTTGGCTGCCGTCACATGCGACCACGACATAGGGGAGGGAGCGAAGGGGGGCCAGCGAGCCGGTGTGGTGCTGCGGGGCGGGTCGCACGTGGGGGGAGGGGAGGAGGTGGACGGTGATGTCGAGGGGGGCGAGCGCTTGCGCCAGGGCGGGACCTCCAGTGAGCCAGGGGGTGGGGCGGTGTGGGGAGATGAGGGACGCCGTGGCAGCTACTGCGAGGGTGTTGGGGCCCCAAGAGGCGCCGAGGTAAGTGCGGAGGAGGTTGAGGGGGGCCCGGTACGCTAGGAGGGGGGCGCTGGGACCGCCCTGCTGGAGGGGGAGGTGGAGGAAGGCCGAGTGTGCCCAGGGGGGCAGACGGAAGGCGAGGCGGTATGCATTGTTGATGGCGGTCTGATGGGGGCGGAGGGAGGGGGGGGGGACGAGGACGCCCGAGGTGACGTAGTCGAGGGGGGAGAGGCCGAAGGCGTGCAGGGAGCGGAGCTGGAGTATGGGGCAGGCCTCGCGGTTGCGGCTGGCCTTGCGCGCCCGGTCGAGGGACGCGCGGGACTTGTTGATGACGCGGAGGAGGGGGAGCTCGGGGAGGATGGGGATGCCGACGACTTCCGGGGGGGTGGTGGTGGTGGTGCCGGTGTGCTGCGGGACGTCGGCTGTGACGAGGGTGGGCCGGCCTGGGCGGGAGTCGATGAGGGAGAACTCCTGCCTGTCGGGGTGTATGATGCGGCCGGCGCGGCGAGAGCACTCGCGGCAGTCAGTGGCCATGGCTGCCACGTCCGTGAGGGAGGGGGTGATGAAGCGGCGGTCGTCGCTGTACCAGACGTGGGTGGCGGGGAGGGACACTGAGTGGCCGTAGATGGTGAGGGAAAGGGTGATGGAAGTGTTGGGGCGCATGGCCCTGGTGATGACCAGGCTGGGGGCTTGGTAGTGGAGTTGGGCGAACCCGTCGCCTTGGTTGCCCCCCTCCTCGGTACTGAAGGGGTGGGCGAACCCTTCGCGGATGGCAACGTGGATGACCAGGCGGCTGTAGAAGCCGTCTGCCCAGGGGCCAAAGTTCCACGTGGCGCGGAGGCGGGAGCAGAGGCTGGAGTTGTCCTGGCGCAGTACTCTGAGGTACGCGTCAGACTCGTCCCAGTCGCAGATGGCGCAGGTGCAGTGGTCGGAGTGGCCTGGGCGGTAGGCGAAGGAGGCGGGGGTGTAGGTGGGGCTGAGCTCCAGATCGGCGGCTAGGCGGGTCGTGGCGATGCCGGATGCTGCGCCGGAGACGCCCGACTCCACGTCGACGGGGCGGAAGGAGCGTGTGAGGTGCCGGGTGAGTGGCTTGGCAGGTTTCCCCTCGTAGGGGCCGTAGCGGACGGTCTCGTTGGAGACGCCCGGGGTGCCGGATTCAAGCTGGAGGAGGAGGTGCAGCAATCCGAGGTGGACGCCTCCGCCGCTGCGGAAGAGCGCTGCGCGTGCCACGTTGTCAGTGGACACGGCGAGGGAGCGCTTGCCCATGCGGCGGTGGGCGAGGGAGGCGGTGGTGATGAGGGGGGGGGACTGGCGGGTGAGGGCGTACGCCCGGAGGGAGGCGGGGGATTCTGGTCGGGCGTTCGCGCCGAGGGCGTCGCGGAGTAGGGGGAGAGTGAGGTCGGTGGGCGGGTGCAGGAGGGGGAGCCAGGGGTCCGGGATGCAGCGGGCGGAGAAGAAGGCGTGGTCCACGGAGTCGTGCCGGTTGGCCGTCTGGGATCCGGACTGGGCCGTGACCTCGGCGAGCCGTTCCTCGGCGAGCCGTTCCTCGCGGGTCGCGAGGGTGGCCCCCTGGTGGCGGAGGATGCCGTGGAACGGTTCCAGGGGAGGGGAGGGCAGCCGGAGGACTGTGCGAGTGGCGGAGGTGATGTAGGGGGAGGAGAGGACGGTAGCGCGAGAGACGTAGCCGCGGGCGGCCGATGCCTCCCGGAGGGCAGAGGACTGGGCGGCGAGGTCATGTGTGGAGAGGGGAAAGGTGTACCGGGCCAGGGACCGTAGTAGTGTGGGGGTGTCAGGAGGGTGCGGGAGCAGCTGGTGCGCGAGGGAGTGGTGGGCGGCGATGTAGTGGTCGGGCAGGGCGGGGGTTAGGGAGAGCCAGCCCTACGCCAGGTCAAGGGCGGCTGAGAGGGAGTTAATGTCCTCGATAGTTGCCAGGCGCCATCGGAAGAGACGCCACGAGTGGGCGTCGCAGGAGCGGTGGTGCAGGGTGACCTGCGCCAGCACCATGGCGTGTGAGGTGTGGCAGGGGAGGACGTGGTGTGTGTGGGAGGCGATGGGACCGGTGGCGAAGATGTGGTCGATGGCGGTGGACCGGGGGGAGCCGTGGCGGGTGGTGAAGTTGGTGGGAGTGGCTGGGGGGACCAGGCGGTGCCAGGCCGAGAGCGGGCCTAGGGCCCCGAGCGCGGAGGCCAGGGGGCTGCCCGGGGCTCCCGTGCTGTTGAGGTTCCCCAGGAGGACGCACAGGTCGGGACGTATGCAGGAGCGGAGGCGGTTCATTATCTTGACCTCAGAAACCCACTCGGAGTACAAGAGGCGTGGGGGGAGGTGGGCGTTGAACAGGAGGGCACGGCCCCCTAGCGAGAGGGGGACCGTGGAGGCAATCCAATCCGGGCTGTCGTAGACGAGTTCGGCGGGTTGGGAGGGGGCGCGGAGGGACCGGAGCCAGGCCGTGCGGAGGCCTGAGCCCTGGCCGGATGCGGTGCTGTAGTGGGCCTCGTACTGCGGTGGGAGGGCGGGGCGGGCGGCGGCCAAGTCCCAGAGTTCCTGCTCGGCCACCTTGTCGCGGGACAGGGCCTCGAGCCAGGTGCGGGCGAGGGAGACTTGGCCGGCGATGCCGCCCCAGTTGTGCGTGAAAAAGGTGAGGGCTGTGTCGCGGAGGTGGGTGGACGCCTGGTCACGGGGGTCGGGGAGGCAGAGGACGAAAGCGGGGGTCCGCTGGAGGAGGCGGCCGGGAGGAGGGGCGCAGGGGAAAGCCCAGGGGATGGCGGAGACCGGGACAGCCCCGGGCAGTGGCATGCCCTGGAAGCCAACCACACAGCGGGCGGCGGTGTCACGGGTGCACACGGGCGGGGCTTTGTGGGGGGAGGTGCAGAAGAAGTGAGGCCAGTGGTCGGTCGGCGATGCGGGGAGGTCGACGAAGGCGGTGTGAGGCGTGGGGCGTCCACAGTCGGGGCAAGCGGAGGAGGTGACGAGTGGGGCATCGGGGAGGGCGGGGTGTAGCGCCCATGCTGAGGTCGGGCCTGACGAGCGAGTGTACACTGGGGACGGGGGGAGGGGGGTTGACGGCAAGTGGGCGGTGTCCCAGAAGGCGGTCCACTTGGCGTCCACGTGCAGGGGAGGGGTGATCCAGAAGGAGGGGTCACGGTGCTGGCGGGGGAAGGAGGCGAGCCAGCCGCACACTGTGGGGAGGGCGGAGGCGAGGAGCGAGGGGGGTAGCGACGTGGAGACCTGGGCGGCGTGCAGGAGGTCTCGGAGAGGGCCCGAGGGGAGGTTGGCGGCCGGGGGGAGGCCGAGGGGGAGAAGGTCAGCAGAGTGTGTGCACACGGGGCAGTGCGTGAGGGCCGGGCGCCGCAGCATGCCGCAGTGAAGGCATATACGGGGGGTGGAGGCCGGTGGTGTAGCGGGTGCGCGGGGGGGGGGTCCCACGGGCGTGGGATTGGGGACGGGGCTCTGGGCCGGAGAGGAGGTCGGCCCCGGTGCGGTGAGCGTCGAGTGGGCGGGGGAAGTGGGTGGCGAGGAAGGTCGCCCAGGCCAGGGTTGGGAGGTCGGGAGCGCTGGAGGCGGGGAGAGTGTCCAGCAGGGCGAGTCAGTTGTGTCTGCGGGCACTGGGGAACATGGCGCCGCGGACTGCCCTGCCTGACGTGGGGGCCGAGGGCGCTGTGCGGCCATGGTGCCGCGGGGAGCGTCGGGGGGAGGAACGGGGGGGTGATTGCTGGCGGCTGCGTTTGGCGGGGCGGGGCTGAGGGTCGCCCGGGACGGGCGGGCGGTGGGAGGGGGGGTTGTTGAGTGTGGCGGCGGGGGCGTGCCAAGGTTGCCCATCGTCCCGTCTGCCCTGGACCGTAAGGGACCAGCCCTCGTTGTGCTGGATGAAGCGCGTTGGCAGCGAGGCAAAGAGGGAGGTGTGCAAGGCGGGGGCGATGGAGGCGAACGCGTGTCTGCGGCGGGCGTCGGCGTCAGTGACGTACACGAAGGTCTGCAGGTTGTGGGTGAGGGTGACTGCCATGGAGGGGTCTGGGCCTAGGCGGAGGCCTGAGACGCGGACGATGCTGGTGGTGGCTGGTGAGGAGCCGACGGGGGCGAAGGTGGGGACCGAGGAGGCGGGGCTGGCGCCGGTGGCGAAGGGCGCGGGGGCGCCCGGGAGGGGGGGCTGGCCGAGGGGGGGTGGGGCGAAAGGTGGCGCGGGCGGGGCGGCGGCGCCAGGGGCTTGCAGGGAGTGCGCTGGCGGTTCGGAGGAGCCAAGGCGGAACCAGTCCAGGTCCGCCGTGGAGCGGGGGGGGGAGGGCAGTTTTGGTGTAGGAGATGAGTTCCTGGAACTCGGCCGGGGTGGAGAGATGGCCACACAGCCGTGCGATGGCTGCGCGGAGGGTGTCGGCGGGGGAGACGTGTTGGAGGTCCTGGTAGGCCTCTATGGGGAAGGAGGGGGCGCTGGCGATGGTGAAGGCCGCTGTCAGCCAGGGAGTGTCGGCATGGGCCTGAGCGGCTGTGATGAGGGGCTGGATGGCCTGGAGGGCAGGCAGGGAGGCCGCGGAGGAGGCGGCGGCTCCGTACCGTTGGGAGACCAGGGTGAGGAGCTTGTTGAGGTTGAGGCGGAGGGCGGGCTTGTGGAGGTCGGGGCAGGAGTGCCAGGCACCTTTGGCGGCGAGCACCAGGCTGGCGGTGGACGTGGAGACCGAGAGGTGCTGCACGGTCCTTGGGGGCAGGTGGCAGTTCTTGCCCATAGCCACGATGCACATGGCCGTGTGGTGGGCGTCGGCCTCGGGGATGGAGGAGAGGCCGTCGAGTAACGCCAGCGTGTCCTGGGAGCTCGGGGTGGGGCCAGCCTGGAAGAGTGTCTCCAAGTCTGACGGGGGTGGTGCGGCCGGCTGCGGGGGCTTGGGACGGGGGGGAAGCTGGGACAAGGGTTGCGAAGCGTCGGGGGGCACGGGGGCAGCGGCGGGGGCGGGGGCTCCGGGCCCCGCAGGGGGGTCTTCTGCCTGCGGGTTAGCGCGGCGGGCGGCTGCGGTGATGGCGGTGGAGATGTTGGGGGTGCGAATTGAACCTTCATCCTTCCGATGGTTCAACTCGGTGTACCACCGTTTGGCGGACAGGGGGCAAGGGGCGGGGACACGGACGTGGGGGCTGGCGGGGTCGAAGACGCAGCTGAGGGGGGGGCAGGCCAGCCGGGAGCCGGTCTGCTGGGCCGCCCAGGTCGCTAGCCAGTAGAGCAGGGCGGCCCACGGCGACCTTGGGCTTGATGGCCTCCTCGAAGGCGAGGAGGTCCAGGAGGCGGCAGAAGGGGATGGAGGGGGGGAGGTCGGGGGAGAAGGGGGAAATGTGGGCGAGGACGGCCGAGGCGAGAGTGGTCTGGTCGAGGGTGGAGGCACGAGCGCCCCAGTCGATGAGGGCGCTCATGCAGGAGGCGTAGGGGAGCCACGAGGCGTTGTGGTGTGTGGTGAGGAGGGAGATCTCGTTCTCGGTGAGCTGCTCGGTGAAGGTGAACTACCAGAGGAGGGGGCTGGCTTCGATGGGGGAGCCGGCGAGGGGGATGGAGAGGACGTCCACATTCGCCGGCATGTGGCGCGCAGAGGCCAGCAGGGGTGGGGATTGTTGGGAGTCCAGGGCGATGGACAGGAGGGGCCAGGCGTCGGCCGCCGTCAACTGTTCGCGCTGGAGGTCGGGGGACAGAGCTGAGAAGGGGTGTGCCATGGTGCCTGTGGGGAGCGGAGCAAGGGAGGGTCCGACACACGGCGTGTCGGGGGGTGGGAGGTCCGTTGACGGCTGTGGGCGACAGTCGTGGTGCGGGATGAGGCCGGGGGGGGGTTGGTCGGGGTGGGCGGTCCAGAGCTCGGTTCTGGGGGTCGGTGGCGTGAGGTGGTTGTGGGTGTGTCCTGCTACCGGTGTCCTACTACGAGGAAGTGATGAGGGTGAAGACTGCTCGGGGACTGAGGCCGGAGAGCCTGGGGCGGGGGATTGAGGCCCTGGCGGCGGGTTATCCCTGGTTGGGATTGCTGGGGTGCCCTGGGGCCCCGTGGGGGCGGAGGCTCCCCACGTCGGCTGGGTGCGGAACCACGGCCTGTTTTTCCGTCACCGAAGATCTTAGGTTTCAACCCCAGGAACTTACCCGCCGCGGGGACTGTGGGCCGGGACGGCCAAGGGGGATGATCAGGAAGAGGAAGTGGGGGGCCAGGATGAGCCTGGCAGTCGGCACCTTCCTTCGGCCTGGGGGAGGCCGATGCCCGGGGCTATTACCTCTCCCTTGTGCCCGTGGTGCGGTGGTGGGTGGTGGTGTGGTACCCCCCAACCGGCATCCGTGCCCGGTGCCGTGGGCACAGACCCCCCTTGGGGGCGGGTATGAAGCGCCCGGTCGCCTCGCCCCCCCTGCACAACAGCCCGCCAGGCGCTGCTAGGCCTCTAGTGCCAGCTGTCGTTGGGGGGGTGCTCCGGGCGGTGCAGGGCCCCTCTGCTCTCCTGGCGGCCCCCACTGCCTGTATATTGCAACAAGGGGCGGCGCGGGCTCAAACCGCACGCGCGGGCCGCGCCGCCCCAGCCGGGGTGGAGGACGGTGGGGGGACTGGGGGGGGTCGGGGGGTCGCGGCAGGTGGAAGGAGGGTGGCGGGGGATCGAACCGCGCACCGGCGGGCCCCACCACCCTCCAGTCGGGCGTCGCTGCGTATGGGGTTCTGGGGGCCCCACCCAGGGGCCGTTGGCCCCCTCCGTTCGGTTAGTATGAGGAGGGAGAGGCAAAGGCCACTCGCGGCCATGACACATGGTGCATAGGGAGGGAGGTATGACTCACGCTACGCCATGATGCATGCGCAGGGGGAAGCGGGGGCATTGCCTGGACCCTCACCGCGTATGGGGGATCCTCTTGTCAGCCCGGCGGCCGCCCGTCGGCGGCTGCGGCAGCTCACCACGTTGGCGTCGCCAACCTGACAGGTGGTGTGGCGGGGAGGGGTGGTGGGGGGTCGTCGAGCACGCGGGGGGGGGGGGGGGGGCTGAGGGCTGGTGGGTGGGCGCGCGTGTGAGGGGGTGGGGGTGAGGTGAGCTCAGCTGCAGAGCGTCACCAGGCGGCTGACCACGGCAGAGGAGCGGCCGGGGCTGCCCAAAGTCGGCCGGGGAGCCCAGGGCGCTCGTGGAGTCGGGGGGCCGCGGTCAGCGATGGGGTCCGCACCCCGCTCGGCTGGGACGGATCCCGCCGAGCTTCATCCACGGGGGCGAATCCTGGTGGAGGCGGGGGGAGCGCCACGTCGTCCCCTCGCGGCCGAACCGGACCGGTACGGGCCCTGCCGGATGGATACCGGGGGAGCAGGCGGGGCTGGGCACCGGGGCTCCGGGGCCCGTGTCCCTGGTGGTTGTGGGCCGGCGCGGGGGAGACCGGGCGGGCCCCTGGGCTGCGGCTGGTGAGGGGGGGGCGTGGAAGGGCCGGGCGGGCTCGGGGGCGAACCCCGAGAGGCCCCCGGGGGCTGGGCGAGGGCTCCTGAGGGCGGCCGTTCCTTGAAGGGGGGGGGGGGGGTTGCTCCCTGCCCGGGGGACGACGGGGGCCCCTCTCGAGCGAAGGGGGGGGGAGGGCGTGTATCGCCCGGTGTAGGGCCATGTCGATTCATGGCCGCGCGGCATGGGACTATATCCCCAACCCTCCGCGCCGGAGTCCCGTTTGTGGGGGGGGCTGAGGGGGGGGGGGGGGGGGGGGGCTGGCGGTTATTGTGTGCACCCTCCCATGCGGGGGGGGGGGGTCGCCGGTGGGAGCACCGTCCGGCATGGCCGTGAAAGCCCGGTGGCGTCCCCTGGGCTCGTGGGACCCTTCGAGGAAGAACCTCGGATTCACCGGGGGGGACTCTGCTATATATATATATATATATATATATATATATATATATATATATATATATATATATAGGTAGGTAGGTAGGTAGGTTGACTCGGGACTGGGGTTGCCCCGCAGGGGGGACTTACCAAGGGTCTTTTGCTCACCCACCCACGGCCCTACTGCATGTGCCCCCACAAAGCGGGTCCCCCACAGGGGGGAATGGCTCGGTCGCCGCGAGCAGTACCCCAGAGAGGTAACCCATGTTCAACTGAAGTCTCACATTCCTCTCCATCGGGCGGATGATACGTGGGGGAGGGTCCCATCGCACATCCTTATCAACCTCCGGATTCTGGGGCCCAGGGGCCCGGAGCCAGGCCAAAGGCCCTGTCCTGCAGGCAACCCCACCTGGGTTGGTTTTCAGTAGGCGTGAGGCGACTTGAAGAAGCACGAGCTACAGGACTCGCATGCTGTGGCGCACACTCACGCCTCCTGACCCGGTCGAGCTTGCACTCTTCCGGGGGGCCGGGGGTTCGAATTCGGTTGTTGTGGTTGGTTGGTCGGTCGTTTAACTGTTCGGCGTAGTTTGTTAAAGTTGGTTGGTTGGTTGCGTGATGGTGGAGTCACGTTTTTGTTCGTGAATATGGTCATCGGCGGGCGTGGCGCACCACGGTGTCGCCAACCGGTTGGACGCCGTTCCAGTTTCGTCCCGTGCACGCCTGGCTGGTTTGTTGTTGGCCGGCTTGCGTGTGGTCTGTTTACGGTCTAGTGGCGGCTGCAGCTGCGGTGTGGTTGGTGCGCGGTTGTCTTGGCCGCCTCATGGTCGGCTTGGTTTGCGTGGGTTCCATCGCGCTGCTGCCGGTCGTCGTATCGCCGAATGTTGTTTGTGTCGCCGGCACGTCCGTGCCGGTGCTGGTTAGTTGCGTCTTGGTTTGTCCAAGTGTAGTGTTGTATAGTTTGTTAACGTTGGTTGGTCGCGTTCGTAATTGTAGAGTCTGGGTGTCCTGCTGTGTTCGTGGGTATGGTCGTCGGCGGGCGTGGCGCACCACGGTGTCGCCAACCCGTTTGACGCCGTTCCCGTTTCGATCCGTGCACGCCTGGCTGGTTTGTTGTTGGCCGGCTTGCGTGTGGTCTGTTTACGGTCTAGTGGCGGCTGCAGCTGCGGTGTGGTTGGTGCGCGGTTGTCTTGGCCGCCTCATGGTCGGCCTGGTTTGCTTGGGTTCCATCGCGCTGCTGCCGGTGGTCGTATCGCAGAATGTTGTTTGTGTCGCGGGCACGTCCGTGCCGGTGCTGGTTAGTTGCGTCTTGGTTTGTCCAAGTGTAGTGTTGTATAGTTTGTTAACGTTGGTTGGTCGCGTTCGTAATTGTAGAGTTGCGGTGTTCTGCTGTGTTTGTGGGTATGGTCGTCGGCGGGCGTGGCGCACCATGGTGTCGCCAACCCGTTGGACGCTGTTCCCGTTTCGACCCGTGCACGCCTGGCTGGTTTGATGTTGGCCGGCTTGCGTGTGGTCTGTTTACGATCATGTCGTGGCCGCTGCAGTGGTTTTGTTGGTGTACGGTTGTGTCAGCTGCCTCATGGTCGGCTTGTTCGGCGTTGGTTCCTTGGCGCTGCTGCGGGCGCTTGCGCGGTCGGATGTTGTTTGTGTAGTGGTCATGCTTGTTTCGGTGTTGGTTGGTCGTGCCCCGGTCGGTTGCGGTTGGGGCTGTGCTGTTTGCTCGACCGGGGTTGGTGTTGTGCTCGTGCGTGGCCTCCCTCTTGGTTGGGTTTGCTTCATTGGTGAGTGGCCCCCCCCATGGTAGGGCTTGCTGCTTTGCTGCGTGGCCCCCTCATGGTGGGGCGCGCTGTGCTGGTGCGTGGCCCCCCTCATGGTGGGGCGTGCCGTGTTGGTGCCTGTCCGCCGCGGTGGTTGTGCGTGGTGTGGTTGTGCTTGGCTTGAGTTGTCGTCGTGTGTGCCGCCTGGGGGCCGGCGTATGGCTCGGGTTGGTGGTGCTTGTGGTGGTGTTTTAGCCGGCGCCATACGCGGCTTGTTTCATTTGTTCGGTGTTTTCTTCCCCGCCTTACCGCCGGCGTGTTCGGGTGGGCGTGGTCGGCGGTTGGGTTACAGTTGTGGTTGTGTTGATCGCCTGGCTTGGGTGGGTTCTGTGCTGGTGCGCGGCCCCCCTCATTTTTGGGCGTACTGTGTTGGTTCGTGCCCCCCCCCGTGGTGGGGCGTGCTGCGTTGGTTTGTGGCCCCCCCCATGGTGGGGCGTGCTGCGTTGGTTTGTGGTCCCCCTCTTAGTGGGGCGTGCTGTGTTGGTGCGTGCCCCCCCTCTTGGTGGGGCGTGCTGTGTTGGTGTGTACCCCCCCCCCGTGATGGGGCGTGCTGCGTTGGTTTCTGGTCCCCCTCGTGGTGGGGCGTGCTGTGTTGGTGCGTGGCCCCCCTCTCGGCAGGGCGTGCCGTGTAGGTGCCTGCCCGCCGCGGTGGCGGTGTGTGGTTTGGGGTGTCGTCATCTGTTGGATGGATTGTGGTCTCGGTTGTGTTGTTGGCTTGGCCGGGGTTGGTGTTGTGCTGGTGCGTGCCCCCTCCCCTGTTGGGGCGTGCCGTGTTTGTGCGTGCCCCCCCCCTTGGTGGGGAGTGCTGCGTCGGCGTTTTCGGGTTACAGTTCGTGGTGTTGTAGCCGGCTGGATGCCCGGCTGGTTTTGTTGGTTCGCTGTTGTCGCCGCCGCCGTAAGGCCGGCGTTGTCGGGTGTTGGTTGTCTGTGGTGTTTGACTGGCCGGGGTTGGAGCTGTGCTGGTGCGTGCCCCCTCCCCTGTTGGGGCGTGCCGTGCTTGTGCGTGGCCCCCCCCTTGGTGGGGCGTGCTATGTTGGTGTGTGGCCCCCCTCTCGCTGGGGCGTGCTGTGTTGGCGGCCAACTGCCGCTGTGGTGGTGTTTGGTTTGGGTTGTCGCCAGCTGTTGGGTGGGTTGTGGTTGCGGTTGTGTTGTTGGCTTGGCCGGGGCTGGTGCCATGTTTGTGCGTGGCTCCCCCATTTATGGGGAGTGCTGTGTTGGCGTGTTCAGATGTCGGTTCGTGGTGTTGTAGCCGGCTGGATGCCTGGCTGGTTCTGTTGGTTCGCTGTTGTCTCCGCGGCCTTACGGCCGGCGTTGTGGGGTGTTGGTTGTCTGTGATGTATATATATATATATAAAGCCCAGTGGCGTCGCCTGCGCTCGTTGGCCCCTTTGAGGAAGAAACTCGGATTCGCCGGGGGGGACTCCGCTATATATATATATATATATATATATATATATATATATAATATATATATATATATATTTATATATATATATATATATATAATATATATATATATATATGTATATATATATATATATATATATATATATTATATATATATATATATATATACATATATATATATACAGTCCCCGCGGCGGGTAAGTTCCTGGGTTCGAATCCTAAGACCTTCGGGGACGGCCGACGTGGGGAGCCTCCGCCCCCACGGGGCCCCAGGGCACCCCGGCCATCCCAGCCGGGGATAACCTGCCGCCAGCGCCCCATTCCCCCGCCCCAGGCTCTCCGGCCTCAGTCCCCATGCAGTCTTCACCCTCATCACTTCCTCGTAGTAGGACACAGGTAGCAGGACGCACCCACCACCACCACACGCCACCGACCCCCAGAGCCCCGCTCCGGACCGCCCACCCCGCCCAACCCCCCCCCACCCACGCCCAGCGACGACCGCCACCCGCACCTGACCCGCCCCCCCCCCCTTTCTACATTTGCGCCACTGCCGGTAGCACTGTTCGCTCTGCATGCCGGAGCCTCCGGGCCCTGAGCGCTTGCCTCGGCTTCTCCCTTCCTCCCGCCCGCCCACCCCGACCAACCCCTCCCACCCCCACCCCACGCCATGACCGGGGCCCACAGCCGGCAACGGACCTCCCACCCCCCGGCACGCCGTGTGTCGGATCCTCCCTTGCTCCGCTCCCCACAGGCACCATGGCTCACCCATTCTCAGCTCTGTCCATCGACCTCCAGCGCGAACAGTTGACGGCGGCCGACGCCTGGCCCCTCCTGTCCATCGCCCTAGACTCCCAGCAACCCCCACGCCTGCTGGCCTCTGCGCGCCACATGCCGGCAAATGTGGACGTCCTCTCCATCCCCCTTGCCGGCTCCCCGATCGAAGCCAGCCCCCTCCTCTGGTGGTTCGCCTTCACCGAGCAGCTCACGGAGAACGAGATCTCCCTCCTCACCACCCACCACGATGCCTCGTGGCTCCCCTACGCCTCCTGCATCAGCGCCCTCATCGACTGGGGCGCTCGTGCCTCCACCCTCGACCAGGCCACTCTCGCCTCGGCCGCCCTCGCCCACATTTCCCCCTTCACCCCCGACCTCCCCCCCTCCATCCCCTTCCGCCGCCTCCTGGACCTCCTGGCCTTCGAGGAGGCCATCAAGCCCAAGGTCGCCCGGGTCGCCCTGCTCCACTGGCTAGCAACCTGGGCGGCCCAGCAGACCGGCTCCCGGCTGGCCTGCCCCCCCCTCAGCTGCGTCCTCGACCCCGCCAGCCCCCACGTCCGTATCCCCGCTCCTTGCCCCCTGTCCGCCCAACGGTGGTACACCGAGTTGAACCATCGGAAGGATGATGGTTCCATTCGCACCCCCAACATCTCCACCGCCATCACCGCAGCCGCCCGCCGCGCTAACCCACAAGCGGAAGAACCCCCTGCGGGGCCCGGAGCCCCCGCCCCCGCCGCCGCCCCTGCGCCCCCCGACGCTTCTCAACCCTTGTCCCTGCTTCCGCCCCGTCCCCAGCCCCCGCAGCCGGCCGCACCACCCCCGTCAGACTGGGAGACACTCTTCCAGGCTGGCCCCACCCCGAGCTCCCAGGACACGCTGACCCTGCTTGACGGCCTCTCCTCCGTCCCCGAGGCCGACGCCCACCACACGGCCATGTGCATTGTGGCTATGGGCAAGAGCTGCCACCTGCCCCCCAGGACCGTGCAGCACCTCTCGGTCTCCACGTCCACCGCCAGCCTGGTGCTCGCCGCCAAGGGTGCCTGGCACTCCTGCCCCGACCTCCACAAGCCCACCCTCCGCCTCCACCTCAACAAGCTCCTCACCCTGGTCTCCCAACGGTACGGGGCCGCCGCCTCCTCCGCGGCCTCCCTGCCTGCCCTCCAGGCCATCCAGCCCCTCATCACGGCCGCTCAGGCCCATGCCGACACTCCCTGGCTGACAGCGGCCTTCACCATCGCCAGCGCCCCCTCATTCCCCATAGAGGCCTACCAGGACCTCCAACACGTCTCCTCCGCCGACACCCTCCGCGCAGCCATCGCACGGCTGTGTGGCCGTCTCTCCACCCCGGCCCAGTTCCAGGAGCTCATCTCCTACACCAAAACTGCCCTCCCCCCCCGCTCCACGGCGGACCTGAACTGGTTCCGCCTTGGCTCCTCCGCACCGCCAGCGCACTCCCTGCTAGCCCCTGGCGCCGCCGCCCCGCCCGCGCCACTTTTCGCCCCTCCCCTCCTCGGCCAGCCCCCCCTCCGAGGCGCCCCCGCGCCCACCGCCACCGGCGCCACCCCCATCTCCACGGTCCCCACCTTCGCCCCCGTCGGCTCCTCGCCAGCCACCACCGGCGTCATCCGCGTCTCAGGCCTCCGCCTAGGCCCGCACCCCTCCATGGGAGTCACCCTCACCCACAACCTGCAGACCGTCGTGTACGTCACTGACGCCGACGCCCGCCGCGGGCACGCGTTCGCCCACATCGCCCCCGCCCTGCACACCTCCCTCTTCGCCTCGCTGCCCACGCGCGTCATCCAACACAACGAGGGCTGGTCCCTTACGGTCCAGGGCAGACTGGACGATGGGCAACCTTGGCACGCCCCCACTGCCACTCTCAACACCCCACCCTCCCTCCGCCCGCCCGTCCCGGGCGACCCTCAGCCCCGCCCCGCCAAACGCAGCCGCCAGCAGTCACCCCCCCGTTCCTCCCCCCGGCGCTCCCCGCGGCACCATGGCCGCACAACACCCTCGGCCCCCTCGTCAGGCAGGGCAGTCCGCGGCGCCATGATCCCCAGTGCCCGCAGACACAACTGACTCGCCCTACCGGACACGCTCCCCGCCTCCAGCGCTCCCGACCTCCCGACCCTAGCCTGGGCGACTTTCCTCGCCTCCCACTTCCCCCGCCCACTCGACGCCCACCGCGCCGGGGCTGACCTTCTCTCCGCCCCAGAGCCCCGTCCCCAGTCCCACGCCCGTGGCCCCCCCCCCCGCGCACCCGCTCCACCACCGGCCTCCGCCCCCCGTATATGCCTTCACTGCGGCACGCTGCGGCGCCCTGCCCTCACGCGCTGCCCCGTGTGCGCACACTCTGCTGACCTTCTCCCCCTTGGCCCCCCCCCGGCCGCCGACCTCCCCCCGGGCCCCCTCCGAGACCTCCTGCACGCCGCCCAGGTCTCCCCGTCGCTACCCCCCTCGCTCCTCGCCTCCGCCCTCCCCACGGTGTGCGGTTGGCTCGCCTCCTTCCCCCGCCAGCGCGGTGACCCCTCCTTCTGGATCACCCCTCCCCTGCACGTGGACGCCAAGTGGACCGCCTTCTGGGACACCGCCGACTTGCCTACAGCCCCCCTCCCCCCGTCCCCAGCGTACACTCGCTCGTCAGGCCCGACCTCAGCGTGGGCACTGCACCCCGCCCTCCCCGACGCCCCGCTCGTCACCTCCTCCGCTTGCCCCGACTGTGGACGCCCAACGCCTCACACCGCCTTCGTCGACCTCCCCACGTCACCGACCGACCACTGGTCTCACTTCTTCTGCACCTCCCCCCACAAGGCCCCGCCTGTGTGCACTCGTGACATCGCCGCCCGCTGTGTGGTCGGCTTCCAGGGCATGCTACTGCCCGGGGCGGTCCCCGTCTCCGCCATCCCCTGGGCCGCCCCCTGCGCCCCCCCCCCCGACCGCCTCCTCCAGCCGACCCCCGCCTTCGTCCTCTCCCTCCCCGACCCCCGTGACCAGGCGTCCACCCCCCTCCGCGACACAGCCCTCACCTTTCTCACACACAACTGGGGCGGCATCGCCGGCCAAGTCTCCCTCGCCCGCACCTGGCTCGAGGCCCTGTCCCCCGATGTGGTCGCCGAACAGGAACTCTGGGACTTAGACTCGGCCCGCCCCGCCCTCCCACCGAGGTACGAGGCCCACTACAGCACCGCTTCCGGCCAGGGCTCAGGCCTCCGCACGGCCGGGCTCCGGTCCCTCCGCGCCCCCTCCCAACCCGCCGACCTCGTCTACGACGGCCAGCACTGGATTGCCTCCGCGG
Source organism: Eutreptiella sp. 'Long Island Sound 2002' (assembly GCA_964036045.1). Taxonomy (NCBI): domain Eukaryota; phylum Euglenozoa; class Euglenophyceae; order Eutreptiales; family Eutreptiaceae; genus Eutreptiella; species Eutreptiella sp. 'Long Island Sound 2002'. Next base: position 95,576,245 of record OZ038380.1, on the reverse strand, counting down.
TCCCCCTCTCGCTAGGGGGCCGGGCCCTCCTGTTCAACGCCCACCTCCCCCCACGCCTCTCGTACTCCGAGTGGGTCTCCGAGGTCAAGCTCATGAACCACCTCCGCTCCCGCGTACGGCCCGACCTATGCGTCCTCCTGGGCGACCTCAACAGCACGGGGGCCCCAGGCACCCCCCTGGCCTCCGCACTCGGGGCCCTAGGCCCGCTCTCAGCCTGGCACCGCGTGGTCCCCCCAGCCACTCCCAGCAACTTCACCACCCGCAACGGCTCCCCCCGTTCCACCGCCATCGACCACATCTTCGCCACCGGTCCCATCGCCTCCCACACTCACCACGTCCTCCCCTGCCACACCTCACACGCCATGGTGTTGGCGCAGGTCACCCTGCACCACCGCTCCTGCGACGCCCACTCGTGGCGTCTGTTCCGATGGCGCCTGGCGACTGTCGAGGACATGGACTCCCTCTCAGCCGCCCTAGACCTGGCGTGGGGCTGGGTCTCCCTTACCCCCTCCCTCCCCGACCACTACATCGCCGCCCACCACTCCCTCGCGCACCAGCTGCTCCCGCACCCCCCTGACACCCCCACACTACTACGGTCCCTGGCCCGGTTCACCTTTCCCCTCTCCACGCAAGACCTCGTCGCCCAGTCCTTTGCCCTCCGGGAGGCATCGGCCGCCCGCGGCTTCGTCTCTCGCGCTGCAGTCCTCTCCTCCCCCTCCATCACTTCCGCCACTCGCACGGTCCTCCGGCTGCCCTCCCCTCCCCTGGAACCGTTCCACGGCATCCTCCCCCACCCAAGGGCCACCCTCACGCCCCGCGAGGAACGGCTCGCCGAGATCACGGCACAGTCCCGGTCCCAGACGGCCAACCGGCACGTCTCCGTGGATCACGCCTTCTTCGCCGCCCGCTGCACCCCGGACCCCTGGCTCCCCCTCCTGCACCCGCCCACCGACCTCACCCTCCCCCTACTCCGCGACGCCCTCCGCGCGAACGCCCGACCAGAGTCCCCCGCCTCCCTCCGGGCGTACGCTCTCGCCCGCCAGTCCCCCCCCCTCATCACCACGGCCTCCCTCGCCCACCGCCGCATGGGCAAGCGCTCCCTCGCCGTGTCCACTGACAACGTGGCGCGCGCAGCGCTCTTCCGCAGCGGCGGAGGCGTCCACCTCGGATTGCTGCACCTCCTCCTCCAGCTCGAATCCGGCACCCCGGGCGTCTCCAACGAGACCGTCCGCTACGGCCTCTACAAGGGAAAGCCCACCAAGCCACTCCCCCGTCACCTCATGACGCGTTCCCGTGGGGGGCCGGCCATGGGACGCTGCGGTGAACACACGCAAGTGAGCAGGCAGGCAAAGCACTACGCTCACAAGGGCATCAATGCGTTGTCATGTGACAAAGCGTTTCAGAATCCTTGCCACTCTGCAAAGAGGGAACGAAAGTATGTACAGCAACACATCAGGATATGTACACATGGGGTTAAGACTGGACTGGGGTAAGGGCATCACAGGATCATAGACACTCAGTCCCAACTCATATCCCAATCCCAGGTCCGACCCTCTCAGTGGCTGATGGGGGCGGGGGCTCAAACACAACCCATGCCCTGCTCAGTCCGGACCCTGAAACCCTGCCAATAGGGGGGGTGTCGTGCCCAGCCACAGGCGAGTTCCTGGGAACCAAGAGGCTCCAAGGCCAACCGACAGTGGCTCCCCATGCTCCCTTAATGGCAGGTCCCAACTCCACTCTGAACGAGAGATATGGCCCCGCCATTATCACCCGGGAGTTGGTAGCTGAAAATGGGCTGTTTCAGCCCAAACTGAAATTAACTCAAAAATCCCCAAAATTGACCCCTCGTCCGGACCCGCCAGAGGTAGGGACGAGGCAACTGACCCTGTGCCCTTCGAGTAAGAACTCGCTGGAGCCCTCACCCAACCTGGTTCCCTCTGAGGTCCCGGCATCAGGGCAACACGGATGAGTCATGTAGGGTCATGATGCCAAAATCACCAAAATTGGCGTCATTCCCACGCGTGGCTCGCCCGGCCAAGGTAAGGCCAATGGCTCACAGGGTAGGAGGCAGGACCTAGGACTTATATCTGAGTGTACAATTTGAATTTAGGTCCGGGCTCCCTCTGGGCTTAGAGAAATGGGGCCGCCAATTGACCACACGGAAGGGGGAAATTGGGGTGCCAAAATTGGGTCATTTTGGCTGCCTGAAATGAGCCAAAATTCGGTGTGCTCCCACTAGTATATCTCCACGCCGGCTTGGAGATCGGATCTGCCATCCCATGGATGATCGATCGCGAGCCCAACAGAAAATCCCGTGCCCTTGGCTCCCAAAGATCCCCATGCCACTCGGCGTGGTGACGATCCCAATTGGGTCCACAAATGCAAAAATGGCAAAATTGCCCATACTCAATTTGGCCTAGCGCCTTAACGAAGGCGGCTCCGCTTCGCCCACGTAGTGTGTGGACCATGGGGACCATTACCCATAACACCCATGTCATATATGGTCCATTGATCCATGCGTCCGGCGTGCACGAAGGTTAGAACATGGGGCACGGCGGGCAGCAAAAGTGGAAAAATGCTCAAAATGGCCAAAAATGCGCACACTCATGGTTGGGGCAAATGAGGCACATGCCCGACTCGGACCGGAGTGTGCCATAGGATTGGTATCAAGTCATATTGGTCCAACATATCTTTTGGGCGTCGCCCAACTCCTCCGATATTGGGAATGGCAGGGTCGCCAAGTGAGCCCATGATTTGGGATAGTCCCAAATCGCCAACATGGCGGCCACGGTATGTCAAGCCTAAGAGGAGTTATTCGCCGGGTCCAAGATATGTTGGGCACCGAAGTATGTACCCCCATATCATACTTGGGTCATGATGTCAATTGAGCGCAACGTTGAGATACACGGTCGCCACTTGACATCATGACGAGCCAAAAATGGCAAAATTGGCACAATGACACACAAAAGTGCCTTGAAAGGTCTACAATTATATTATAATATCTCCGGCTTGGATCGTGCAATCACTTAATCCTTCTAAACACAATGACTTGACACCATTGACCTCCGATCCCACATATGTGCTCTACTTGGGGCGCCTTGAAAGGTTACGAGCGCTACTTCCCAAGTGGGCACATGAAAATATGGAAAATTGTAAAACACACACCTTGCTCCGAACGCATCGCTTCGGGATCACCACACAAGCTTCCCTTCACGAAGGTTAGGCATGCAATTGACCGTAGGGAGTATGGAGAAGGGGCTTGCACAATATGAGGTCCATTGGCGGGTTCGACTTGGAGCAATGGACCCGCCAAATGGGCACGCAACACAACACATGGCACATACCACATATTGCCCAAAAAGGTAGCTCCCACCACGATATGTCATGCCCCTCCAAGGGCATAACTTTGTATCAATCGCTCATAGGAACTCAAGGAGAGTTCCTATGCCACACCAACACTTGCGCGCTACACTCGAAAGTTATCTTAACGCACGCAATATCATGGCCAAAGAGTTATAACGCAAACTCTACCCAACTGACCATGATCCATTACACTAGCGCGCACGTGTGGAAACGCAAGGCATATAATGCTTCCTAAATTACGTCGGGAGTATTGTAAATACATCCCACGTTTCCTTAACGTAATTCCTCGCAAGCAACACGAGATATGACCTTCACAAGTGGCCTCACGAATCAACTTTGTTTTGCCCATATCTTTAAGACAAATGGAGGGCAGGATAAAAGGGAAGTTGATTCGTGCATACGGAAGCACGTAGGTCCGCTCGAAAGAGGTCAAATCAAGTGCGGGGATGTCGAAGTCGAAAATCCGCTTCCGACATCCTGAAAAATTCGGATTAAGGTTGCGAGTATTAATTATGAAAATTGCGGAAGCATCCATGCAGTTCCTGGCGACTTTGGAGCCTTCGTGACGGATAGCGTTAAAATTTCCATTATAAACAGTTAAACTGGCGGTTACGGTAAAGTCGCGAACCAACCGCCAGCAGTCAAAACAGTGAGTATCGGAACGGAAGCGTAAAAATTGACGGAAACAATATGAAAATAAAACCCTGTTGATTCCTGATATTCTGATACACAAATCTCCGCTGGCGGTGCATCGGTTGCCGATGCGGGGCTTCACGGCACGGAACACGCCGTGCATGGGGTTAGTGGACCGGAGACCGGTTGTATGCCGTAACCTGGCCATGGGGTTCTGGGTACCGCTTCACCCCCCTCCTTAGAGCAAACCCTGGGGGGGCTCGATAACACCCACGCATGGCAGCGGGTACCCAGGACCACTCCCTGAAAGGGGGGGGGGGTGTCACATCCTCACTTCAGTAAGTCACAGTAAGATAGGTATCCCACAGTGGGATAGGTATGCTGCTGTAACAGCTCGTAGCACATGTATAGTATCAAGTATCAAGTCCCGGGTCCTGGCGGCGATTGTTCGGCATCCAAGGGACCCGTTAACCCATACCAGGCGCACCGGGTGCCGGCTGCTACGGTCACCACCACAGTGGCAGTGGCATACACGGCCAACATAGGCGTCACACGACGGCCGAGGTGGCCCCACAAGTCGAGAGCGACCACAAAGATCCATCAGGCTACCCCAAGCTTCCCAAGGCCCGCCGACTGGGGAGAGTCCCCACGGGTCCTTCCTCGGGCGCACCATGTCCATATCCATACGACGCGAGTCCAGAGTGCCATAGTCGAACTCCTTACGAACCCCAAATCGTAAGGGAACTCCTCCTGAAGGGATCGGGCATCAAGGCCGTCTTCTCCCTCGCCCTACTGCCACGAAGGCCATACATGAGGGAGTCCTCATGCAGTGTGGGCGGAGGCGTCGACTCCTCAAACCACCAGTTTCCCAGGCAGACTGACCGAGGTCAGGAGCACCGGAGGCCGCCATCCGAATGCAAGTGCGTCTGCAAATCGGTAGGCTCACACTGGGACTGACAGTGGCGGACCGCTGGGAGTGTAGTCAGGCAACTGGGCTTCCCGCCTGGCGCCATCAGGATCTCCACACATCACAGCGAATAGGGCAACACGGTATCACGGGCACTCAAACAGTAGAATCTGTAATCAAGTACTGGTCCAGGCTGGACCAGGCTGTAAGGATATGTACACGGCGACTCAAGGCGCCTCTGTATCCCGATTCGTGGTGAAAAACAGTCCATCCCTCAGCGATGGGCTGATGACACTTAACATACAAATGCACATATCCTGGAGGGCAGAAAAACAAGCAACAATTTGGGTAAATAGGCGTGTAAACACACTCAGAACAGAGTGCCAAACCACGCCACGGTCAGGATAAGGCAAATGCAGGAGGATGGACAGGATAACGCCTGAGTTCAGGCATATATAGTCTCGAGACACACGTCGACTGGTCTGGATCCCGCAAATGCCATGGAACCAGACCACACACCAAAAAATCGCAATGCCGATGACAGCGGCATCCGTTGCGCAACGTCGTATGGGCTTCAAGGCCCCAAGAGCTCAGAATTATGAAGGTCCGTCGCCCTACCTGGTTTCCCAAGGATTCAGCAGGGGGGGGAGTGACGAGTAGAAGAAGAGAGGGGCCATCCTCCTCTGGATTCAGCAGGGGGGGGTATATGGCCACTCTGTCACCGAAAGATGGAAGAGAGCAAGCAAGTAAGGGACGATTCGTCGGCCTCACAAGCGCTCACAACACATCAGGGGAGAGCCCAGGGCGCTGATCAGGCACCCCTGGCTGCAATCGCCCGGGTGAGTGCTGCCAAGTCCGAAACGTGGATCTTGGTCTTGTGTTTGCGGATGTACTCCATGAAGGGAGTATTGACCCGCGGCACGAATGAGGAGACGGGTTCCCAGGTGTCGTGGGACGGCCCATAGCCTCGCCAACGAACCTTGAACTCCAGACCTCCGGGTGCCGAGGCCTTCGGACGCTGAGCCAGGATCTTCTCGACAGTATAGTCGTCCTGCTCAGCATAGTCGTCGTCCGAATCGGCCTCATGTTTGGCGTAGTCCAGGGACACATGTCGGCCACGGAGGTCGGGTTCCCGCACACGGAGTTGACTCTCGTGGCGCTCCCGGAACTGTCCGTGACCCACCTTGATGCGGTAGGTGTCCTCACCAATCCTGCGGACCACCTCGCCGGGTGTGAACCAGGTTTTGGTGCGGTGGGTGCCCATGGGGCGGGGTCTGATCACCCACACCGGGTCTCCCACCCTGAACTTCTGCGCTGTCGAGCTCGGGGCGGACTTCTGACGCTCAGCATGCTCCTTCTCAAGCTGCTGGCGGATGTCCCGCGCCGTTTGCTCTTGCCGCGCGAAGAACTCCTTGGCATCCATAGCCATGCCATCACCAGACAAGGGAAGTCCCCTACCCAGGGGGTCCCTGCCGAAGAGAATCTGGTGAGGGGACAAACCGCCCGGAGTGGGGGTGTCATGATGGGCCTTCAGAGCAGGCCACATCTCCTCGAACCAGTTCCGACGTGGATTGGTGATGTGGATCTTGCGCAGCTTCTCGAACAGCTGCCGTCCAGCCACCTCAGCACGGCCGTCGGACCGGCTGAGATAGGCCACGCTCTTGGCATGACGTATCCCCATGAGGGAACACATAGCCTTGAACCAGCCACCAGTAAACTGGGGCCCTCGGTCACTGCAAATGGTGCGGGGGATGTCAAAGACGGTCAGCCAATGACGAATCATCATGACTGCCACCTCCTTGGCAAGCAACCCCTTTTTGCGTGCCGGAACGGCTACAACGTAGCCGCTGTGGCGGTCCACACAGAGAACCACACAGTCAAAGGTCTCCTTGCCAATGTGCACTTCGGGCATGGAGAAAACGTCCATGGCCACGCTCTCCATGGGCTGGTCAGGAACCGGGGTCCATTGGGGTTCCCCCTTGACGTTCCGGTTATCGGGATTGCAGGCCTGACAGACCGAACAACCCTTCCTGACCTTCTTGATGGCGGTGTAGAGAACGATATGGTCGATCTCGAACCGACGCTGCATGTCAAGAGCTTGCTTCTTGACCCCTGGGTGCAGCATGTGGTGGTGCCAAGCTTCACACAGCTCGGGCACCCGGGACTCTGGTACTAGCAGCTTACCATTCCGGTAGAGCTTGCCATCTTCCTCAGTCAGCCCCTTTGGCCACTTCTGCCCGTCGTCAGGGTCGGTCACAGCCCTATACTCGGCCGCAAAGGCCTCAGACTTGGCGTAATCGTTGGTCCAGTCGTCCTGGAGGCAAGACTCTGGGAAGAGGTGCTTGTCGGACTCAGTTCCCACAGGGGGTGCCGGACCGGGCCTTCCGCCCGCAGCACCCACAGGGGCGAGTACACTGACCGTTCTGCTCACCCTCGAAGCGAGGGGGGCATCAGCGGCCATGACGACGAAGCATTTAGCCCCCTCCTCCTCCATCAGGCGCTCCATTTCAATGATCCTCTTGGCTTCAGCGGTTTCAGCCTCATCGCCATGGGCAGAGATATCCTGCATGCCCTTGCTGGCGGGATAGGCCCACCTACTGAGACAGTCCGCCACGGTGTTATCCTTTCCAGGAATATAAACAACCGTAAGGTCGAACTTGGCCAAGGTCTCATGCCATCTTGCCCGTCGGGAGGCGGGACCTGAGGGGGTGTCCACGTGCTCCTTGTGCCACGACTGCAGACTCTGATGGTCGGTGCAGACGGTGACGGGATGGAGGGCTATGTACCCAGCCCATTTCCTGAGAGCCATGACGATGGCATACGCCTCCTTTTCACGGGGCGTCCACGTCCGTCTCTGGCCTTCCGCCAGGACTCGGCTCCAGAAGGCCACGGGCACGTGCCTCCCGTCGTCAAGCACTTGCTCCAACACAGCGCCAATGGCATAGTCGGAAGCGTCGGTGCGCAGGACGAAGCCTCGGTCGGGATCCACGAGGTGCAGACCCACTGCGGATAGCAGCGCCTGCTTCATCCCCTCAAAGGCACGGTCGGACTCTTCAGTCCAGACCAGAGCATTCTTGGACCCCTTCTTGGTCTCCTCTCGGTTGCCCTTGAGCATGGTCGTCATGGGGGCTGCATACTCGGCATACATTTTGATATACCCCGAGTAGTAATTGCAGAACCCCAGGTACGCCCGTAGCTCAGAGACCGTCTTGGGCTTTTCCCAGTGCTCAATCGCAGCCACCTTGCCAGGTATGGGCTTTCGCTGCCCGTTCCCAACTACGTGGCCAGCGAAGACCACCTCGCTTACCGCAATGGTGGCCTTGTCACTGCTGCCCGTGAGTTTGTGCCGAACCAGAAGGTCTAGCACTCGAGTGACGTCCCTCTCGTGTGCCTCCAGGAGCTCCTCGTAGCTCATGCTGGGGTCCCCGGACGCGATGATCACGTTGTCCACGAAGGGGTCCGCACAGTCGCGCACCGGCTCAAGCAGGTTCTCCAGCATCCGCTGAAAAGCCGCATTGCCGTTGGTGACGCCCATGGGCATCACCTTCCACTGGAGAGGTCCAAGTGGAGTGCTCATGGCTGTGCAGGCACGGGACTCCTCGGCGAGAGGCATCTGATGATAACCATGTTTCAGGTCAATCACCGTGAAGATCCTCCGCCGGTGTTGTTTTTGCAGCATATCCTCAATGAGGGGCAGCGTATAGCTGTCGTGCTGCGTTTGGGCGTTCAGGCCGCGGTAGTCGACCACGAGCCGCCACTCACCGGCAACCTTCTTGGGGACGACGAAGCAGGGAGAGGCCCACTCGGAGTGGCACGGCTCAAGCCAGCCTCTCTGGATGAAGTCACGGAGGATCTTCTCCATGGCCTCTTTCCTCTCGCCCCTCAGGGCAAACTCCCGGTGACGATACACACGGGGGTCCTGCTTCAGTCGTATCTTGGCCTCGCCATACGGTCCACGCACCGGTGGGGGAAACACAGGCTTACCGCTGAAGAAGGTATCACCATACTTCTGCTTCAGCCTGGCCCTCAACGCCTGGATTTTGGGGCAGTCATCGGACTCCGCCTTGGCTTTTCCGGGCACTTGAACCACGGAGCTTACTTGAGGGGTAGCGACCCCGCTCGCTTTCGGCTCAGGCGGTCTTCCCAGGTGGCCCAAAGGGCCATCTCTGGTCTTGCCTCGGAATAGATCGCCGTAGGTGGGTGGGTTACCCCCGATTGGCTCGTCCTGGCTGGATAGGTGGTCCAGCACCCTCTGCACGAAGGTGTTCCCGTCATAGGAACCAGAGACGATCGAGTCCACTTCCCACCAGGCTCTGTCCTGGCCCTTGCCCTCACGCTGGTTTCCCCAGTCGTGAAAGGGCTGATCCATATACCCCTGAACCAGATCCCACTCCTCTTCAGTGAGGGGGTCTTCCGAATCCGATTATTCGATGTCAACAGGGGGTACCGCAAAGCATTGCCGCCATGGCTCTGCTATGATGCGGTTGACACACACGAAGTCCGTGGTGTCGGCCTGATCAAGGCCCCCATCCACATAGTGGAATTCTGTTGGCCATCTCTGGGGTGGCATGGGCTGTCCCTTAGCGTCCTGATAGACACTCTCTGCAGCCGGTAGGACGACCCTGTTTAAGGTCATGTCTGTCAATGAGGCTACCCAACGTCGGGTACTTTCCTCCTCGGTGCATCCCATAGGAACAACCAGCACTGCCTTGGAGCGGTCCTTGCGAATCTTCGCTATCGCTCTTGGAATGTCCCAACGGGGGCAATGGATCCACATCAGTCCCTGATGCGGACCCCAGTGCTTCTTCCACGCGGAGTCCTGTGCGCTCCAGTACTTCTCACACACCCGCAGATGGGCGGAGGTTCCTGAAGAGAACGCATCCAGGGCCAGATCCGAAGCTCCCAAGTCCGCGACAACTCGGCTTGCCACTTCCGGCCTTACGCCGTACTCCTGGTTTGCAGGACCAGTTGGCTCAGTGTCCAGCGCGGCCACTTCGAGCTGATTGCGTTCGGGGTGGATCCATTGGCATTCCACATGGTGCTCAGGTGACGAAAGCCACGAGAGTTGGTCGTCCTGGTACAGGGTCATAGAAGCCTGGGCCGGGAGGACGCCGGAGTCCGTCTCCATCATGAAGTCGTACCCGACGATCATGTCCCAGTCCATCTCGGCCTCGTAGAAGCTACCGTGTAGGAGGATTTCCTTGCCGAGGTCTGGGCGGCTCAGCTCACGATGGTTCACGAACTGCAGCCCAATGGCCGCTTCCTTCGTGCCTCCCACCATGTACTGGCCGTTCGCCACCTTCAGCCTGACAGGTTTCCGACTGTCGGTCAGACACTCTGGTGGAAGTAGGCCAGCCTTGACCAAGCTGACTTGAGCTCCCGTGTCGACCAACACGTCGAAAACCTTTTCCACTTCCCCGCATAAGGCACGGACCTTAAGATGCAACTGCCGCTCGCGACCGACACGGCGCACGGCGTGCAAGCTCAGGATCTCCGGCCGTTCCAGAAGCTCAACAAGCGACTGGTGCAGGTCGTGGACAATGGGCTCAGGCTGCCCATCTGCAGCATCCAGCTGCGGTCCGGGTGATCCTCCGATACTCTCGGATAGATCCTGTAGTACATCAAACACATTCTTGGTCGCGAAGGACGGACGGGTGCAGGGGTTCGTGCCTTCACTTGCCCTCACCCCGCCTCCGCGACTGGGCGCCGGACCGGGCCTTCCGCCCGCGGCAGTCCCCTTGTGCTTATCGACTCCCGACTGGGATGGATCGGCGCTTCCCACGTCACCATCCTGCGACCGCCCTAGCTGGGGCCCTTGGCTGCAGGGGCTCCGCTAGGGGGCGTCGGTTGTGGAAGACGGGGTGTTCTCCTCGGCCTCAACGTCGTTGATGCCCTTCTTCCTTCCCCCTTTCTTACCCTTGTTCTTGTCCTTGTCCTTGTTCTGGTCATTCTGGTTGTTCTCCTTGTTCTTGTTGTCTGACCTGGGGACCCAGTTCCTCTTGATCTCCTGGATCTCCTTGGCCAACTCGGTCCCCACCGACGACATCAGCTTGGCCAGCTCGTCCTTGTCGACCTCCATTTTGGCTTCCCGGATACCCGCGGGCGCACGCTTCTTCGACCCGTGCGCCTTCTTGTAAGCCTCCGTGTCGGCCTTGTGGACGGGGCATGTTCGGTGGTCATGGTTGAAGCCTTTCTTCCTCCCATAACACACGAAACAGCCCTGCGGGTGAGCTCGTATGAACTCCCCAAAGGACAGCGGAGGGTCGCCAATGCGGCGAGGGTCCCTCTTCTCCTTCTTCCTCCAACCCTGCTGCAGGGGCTTCCAGTTTCCCGGTTTGCTCCCCGCGCTCAGGTTGTTGGCCACGAAGGCACAAACGGCCACCTCGGCGGGCTCATCGTCGTCGTCATCGTCGACGAGAGTCTCCTCGCCGCCGGCTCCCGCTGGGTCCATGGCATCTTCCCCGCCAGGTCCCTCGCCAACGTAGTTGACGTCGCGGTCGCCGGGCCTCAACCCGCGGGTGTGGTGGAGGTTTCGGTACTCTTTGAGTACTTCCTCGCCAACCCACTCCAGGATCTCGTCGCAGCTCATCCGCGCCGGGATGGGCTGCAGACGGATGGTCTGGCTGCTCAACTCACAATCGTCAAGGCGCCACATCGCGGTCTTCTCGCGATCGCCCGAGACGGTGATGAGAAGAGCGTTCCGCAGGGAGTGCCGTTTGACATCCCGGGCCACGTTCTTCTTCGCCCAAGACACCACGTTCGTATGATACTCCTTTGGGAGCATCATCTTGACCGTGTGGTTGGACTTGGCCCGCTTGGATTCCTCCTTGGTGACCCTTTTGATCCATGCTTCCGGCAGCATGGAGGGCAGGCGAGCCTGCTCGTCACCCTCGTTCCAATCCTCCACATTGCGGCGGAAGAGGGTGTATTTCCCTCGGAAGTCCCGCCAGTCCCGTAGGCGGGTCTCCCGTCCATCATGCTCAAGCTTGATGGACTTCCAGCGCTTGGCAGCCACCTGCGGAGCGTCCACCCGCTCCTGCTCGTTGAGCCACTTCTTGGCGTCCTTGAGGGTCTTGATTTTCCCCTCCTTGGTCGCCACGAAGTATAGCTCGCCGAGCACTTCCGGCAGGCGGTACCTGAACCGTTTGAAGACATATCTCTCCGCATCCGCGGGAGGTAGGTCTTCAGTGACGGTCAGCCCCCAATCGTCCAGCTTCTCCAAGAAGCAGTCGAGGTTGAGGGGGTTGCCATCGTACATGGGGCGCTTGATGTCCTTCAAGTCTTCCCACACGGCGGCGTCCGCGGCCTTAGAGACCATGAACGCCGGCCGCGAGGTCGACCGAGGTTCCCATCGGCCTCGCCCACGGACTCCCACGGCTGCCACGTCCATCTCCTCCATGGAGTCCCTGTGGCTACGCCGCGGTTCCTCCACGTACGCTGAACCAAAATGTTCACGCCGTACTGCATCCATGTACGCATCCTCATCACGGCGCCGGCGGCTGCGTTCAGCGGCCTCCCGTCGTACACCACGCGGCGGGCTGATGTCGAACTCCTCCAGGCCCAGGTCCAGGTCAAGGTCCTCACCTTCGCCGACATCCCACTCCACGTCTCCTCTGGGGACCTCGTCCCTGAGTCCACCATAACGTCCTCCAGCCCTGGGGATTGGCGCCGGGGCTGGTGCCGGGCGTCGGGGGCGTACAGGCGTCCGCGGTGGGGCACGGCGGTTGTGGTAGTCCGCGCTGAGCCACTCATCGCGCCATTCCTCACTGCCACTGCCGGGCGGCACGCGCTCGTTGCGGCGGCCCGCGCTGTGGTGAGAGGGGGCGGTGAGAGAGGGGGCACTGGCGCTGGGGCGACTCCTGGGGGCTCCGCCGGGGGCGTGGGGTCTGCCTGGACCTGGTCCGGGTCCCCAGCCGTCGTCCGACGAGCCAGACTCCAGGGGTGGGTGGTCGCTGCTGACGCTCCCACGGGCTTCCAGCGCATCCAGCCTCTCCTGCAGGCCGCTGACGACGTTGGTCAGCGACTTGGTCTCGGCCCTGGCGATGTCCAGGTCCTTCTGCGCGCGCGCGGCGACTCCGGAGATGCGAGCCATCTCGACCTTGCCCGTGTCTACCTCGCACTCGAGGGCAAAGACCCTCCTGCGGAGGTAGACAATCCACCGCCAGGTGGTATCCGGGTCGCCGTTCCCTGGTGGGTCGTCGGGGTCCCCAGGGGGTCCTCCAGGAGGGCCTCCGCCGGGTCCGCCCGGTCCAGGGGGTCCTCCCCCGCCCGGTGGTCCGCCTCCAGGGGGTCCACTTGGTGGGCGTCCTCCAGGGGGTCCTGAAGGTCCTCCGCCAGGGGGTCCCGGTGGGTCTCCGCCGGGTCGCCTCGGTGGGTCCGAGGATGGGCGCTTCCTCGTGATGCCGAACTCCATGTCGTCATCCTCGTCCATGTCGCCCCACCTGGGCGTCTCGGTTACGGAGGACTCCGAGCTCCGGTAGGGAGGAGGGGGATCCTCATCCTCACCTTCCGGTTCCATGGGGACGTCTCCGCCGCCTCCGCCCGTCCAAGCCACCACTTGGCGATGTCGACGGCCTCGTTCATCCCCGTCACTGGCGGTGAAGAAGGGGTCACTGTCGTGGGGGTGCCCACCCGCTGGCCTCCGCGGCCTCTCGGGGGTCTTCCCCTTGCCCTTCCTCCGCCGACGGGCGGTGGTGCCACCGCTCCCACTGCTGCCCGTGTCGGCCTCATCCTGCGCCATCTTGGAGGAGGCGTCCCCTTCGAAAAGCTTTCGAAGGGTCTCCACTCGTGATGCTCCCGGGGGAGTCTCGCGGCGGAGTTTGGCCTCTGCCTCCTCCATTGCGGCGGCGGTGGCTGCGGCAGCTCGCGCCTCGGCTTCCTCCCGAGCCCGAGCCGCCTCGGCTTCCCGGGCCTGCAGCAGCCGCGCCTTCTGCGCTTCCAACGCTGCCAGCTCCGCCTCCGTCTTGGCCTTCTCCTCAGCGACCTTCCGTCGCGCGGCCTCGATGGCTTCCTTCTTGGCGGCGTCCTCCTGGGCCTTGGCCGTCGCTTCGGCGTGGGCCCTTTCCTCCGCCTCCTTCTTTGCCCTCTCTTGGGCAAGCGCCTCTTCCAGCGCCTTCACCTCGGCCTCCTTGCAGGCAATGGCCTCCTGCGTCAGGCGGGCTTCCTCGTCGGCTGCCGCCAACTCACCGTTGACCTGGGCAGTCGCTGCCCCATGGGCGGCCACGGCGGTGAGTCCGGCCGCAATGGCCGCCACGGTCTGAGCGTGGATGGCCATGCCATGCGCCCACTCCGCAGCCTCCTCCTGGGCGATGCCGGCGGCGCTCTCCACGGCAGCGCTGTACTGCCTGGCCCGTTGCCGGGCAACCCGACGGTTGCAGGGCACCCCACAGGCGCGCTCACAGGCGCGCGCCACGTCCCTTTCGGGAGCGACGCTGCTGCTGGAGCTGGCCTGGTCGGCCGGCATCCTCCCGCGGTGGGCCGACTCCACGTCGCTGCTGGGGCCTGCTGGGGCCTGCCGGGCCCTCAGGAGCAGCGGACGGGGCTTGGCCTGGGTCTGCTTGGCGACTTGGATGTAGTCGCCAAGGGTGGTGGAGCCGGGGTGGCGACCACCATTGGCCCGTTGGGGACTGGGGGCTGGGGTTCCGCCCTTGGCGCCTTGGGCGGCTTCGGCGGCCAGGGACTCCTGGTACTCCCGCCACCTCCGGTCCCGCTTCCTGTCCCCGGCGGACCGCTTCTCCGTCGCCGGAGACGCGCTGCTGCTGCCCTGCAGCCTGCGCTCGCTCCCCGGTTCCGGGAAGTTCTTCTCGATCACGTCCCACAGGGAGACGTTGATCGAGGCGCCCGACGGGTAGGCGTTGGGGTCCTCGTCCTCCTCGATCCCGTCGGGGCGCAGCCCTTCGCCGGGCCTGTCCGGCCGGGTCCACATCCTCCACCGCCTCTGCTGGTGGCGGTACTCGTACCCTTCCGCCCGCAGCCAGTCCTCCACGGCCTGCAGGCGGTCGGGGGCGATCTCCGTGCGGAGCTCGAAGCTCCTGGGCATGCCGCCTTCGCACTGGGGGTGGCTGTGGCGGTAATGCTGGTCCCAAACCAACCCACGCAGCAGGCGTGCTGCATGGGGGTGGGGCCGCGACCACGTCCTGCCCGCTTCCTGCCAATTCACCATGGCAGCGGGGGCGTAGATGGTCTTGAAGTCCTTGATGTGCACTCGTTCAACTCAACGAACTGGTTGTGGTTGTTGAGGAGGGTGCTGCAGCACTGGATTGGAAGTGCGGCTGGTGCTGGTCAGCCGGTGGTTGTGGAGGTGGTTGACGCGGCCTTGCTGGTCGGCCGATGGGACTCCGGGTCGGCCGATGGGGCTGATGCAGGAGTCCTGGTCTGTGCACCTCTTTCACGGTTGCTGCGCGGTCAGGGCGATGCACTGGACGGCGCTGCGGGCTCCGTGACGAACTCGGCGCTGTCGCTGAGTGGCGCTGCGAGCCGCTGCGCTGCGCTGCGAGACGCTGCGCTGCGCTGCGAGCTGCGAGCTGCGCCGCGCTGCTGCGACGCGCTGCTCGGGGTTGGTGGCCCCGAGTGGCACGCGAGGGTTGGGTAACCCCGCGGCGGTGAAACGCTTTTGACGCGTTCCCGTGGGGGGCCGGCCACGGGACGCTGCGGTGGACACACGCAAGTGAGCAGGCAGGCAAAGCACTACGCTCACAAGGGCATCAATGCGTTGTCATGTGACAAAGCGTTTCAGAATCCTTGCCACTCTGCAAAGAGGGAACGAAAGTATGTACAGCAACACATCAGGATATGTACACATGGGGTTAAGACTGGACTGGGGTAAGGGCATCACAGGATCATAGACACTCAGTCCCAACTCATATCCCAATCCCAGGTCCGACCCTCTCAGTGGCTGATGGGGGCGGGGGCTCAAACACAACCCATGCCCTGCTCAGTCCGGACCCTGAAACCCTGCCAATAGGGGGGGCGTCCTCCCCAGCCACAGGCGAGTTCCTGGGAACCAAGGGGCTCCAAGGCCAACCGACAGTGGCTCCCCATGCTCCCTTAATGGCAGGTCCCAACTCCACTCTGAACGAGAGATATGGCCCCGCCATTATCACCCAGGAGTTGGTAGCTGAAAATGGGCTGTTTCAGCCCAAACTGAAATTAACTCAAAAATCCCCAAAATTGACCCCTCGTCCGGACCCGCCAGAGGTAGGGACGAGGCAACTGACCCTGTGCCCTTCGAGTACGAACCCCCCGGGGCCCTCACCCAACCTGGTTCCCTCTGAGGTCCCGGCATCAGGGCAACACGGATGAGTCATGTGGGGTCATGATGCCAAAATCACCAAAATTGGCGTCATTCCCACGCGTGGCTCGCCCGGCCAAGGTAAGGCCAATGGCTCACAGGGTGGGAGGCAGGACCTAGGACTTATATCTGAGTGTACAATTTGGATTTAGGTCCGGGCTCCCTCTGGGATTAGAGAAATGGGGCCGCCAATTGACCACACGGAAGGGGGAAATTGGGGTCCCAAAATTGGGTCATTTTGGCTGCCTGAAATGAGCCAAAATTCGGTGTGCTCCCAATAGTATATCTCCACGCCGGCTTGGAGATCGGATCCGCCATCCCATGCGTGATCCATCGGGAGCCAAACAGAGACTCCCATGCCCTTGGCTCTCAAAGATCCGCATGCCACTCGGCGTGGTGACGATCCCAATTGGGTCCACAAATGCAAAAATGGCAAAATTGCCCATACTCAATTTGGCCTAGCGCCTTAACGAAGGCGGCTCCGCTTCGCCCACGTAGTGTGTCGACCATGGGGACCATTACCCATAACACCCATGTCATATATGGTCCATTGGTCCATGCGTCCGGCGTGCACGAAGGTTAGAACATGGGGCACGGCGGGCAGCAAGAGTGGAAAAATGCTCAAAATGGCCAAAAATGCGCACACTCATGGTTGGGGCAAATGAGGCACATGCCCGACTCGGACCGGAGTGTGCCATAGGATTGGTATCAAGTCATATTGGTCCAACATATCTTTTGGGCGTCGCCCAACTCCTCCGATATTGGGAATGGCAGGGTCGCCAAGTGAGCCCATGATTTGGGATAGTCCCAAATCGCCAACATGGCGGCCACGGTATGTCAAGCCTAAGAGGAGTTATTCGCCGGGTCCAAGATATGTTGGGCACCGAAGTATGTACCCTCATATCATACTTGGGTCATGATGTCAATTGAGCGCAACGTTGAGATACACGGTCGCCACTTGACATCATGACGAGCCAAAAATGGCAAAATTGGCACAATGACACACAAAAGTGCCTTGAAAGGTCTACAATTATATTATAATATCTCCGGCTTGGATCGTGCAATCACTTAATCCTTCTAAACACAATGACTTGACACCATTGACCTTCGATCCCACATATGTGCTCTACTTGGGGCGCCTTGAAACGTTACGAGCGCTACTTCCCAAGTGGGCACATGAAAATATGGAAAATTGTAAAACACACACCTTGCTCCCAACGCATCGCTTCGGGATCACCACACAAGCTTCCCTTCACGAAGGTTAGGCATGCAATTGACTGTAGGGAGTATGGAGAAGGGGCGTGCACAATATGAGGTCCATTGGCGGGTTCGACTTGGAGCAATGGACCCGCCAAATGGGCACGCAACACAACACATGGCACATACCACATATTGCCCAAAAAGGTAGCTCCCACCACGATATGTCATGCCCCATCCAAGGGCATAACTTTGTGTCAATCGCTCATAGGAACTCAAGGAGAGTTCCTATGCCACACCAACACTTGCGCGCTACACTCGAAAGTTATCTTAACGCACGCAATATCATGGCCAAAGAGTTATAACGCAAACTCTACCCAATTGACCATGATCCATTACACTAGCGCGCACGTGTGGAAACGCAAGGCATATAATGCTTCCCAAATTACGTCGGGAGTATTGTAAATACATCCCACGTTTTCTTATCGTAATTCCTCGCAAGCAACACGAGATATGACCTTCACAAGTGGCCTCACGAATCAACTTTGTTTTGCCCATATCTTTAAGACAAATGGAGGGCAGGATAAAAGGGAAGTTGATTCGTGCATACGGAAGCACGTAGGTCCGCTCGAAAGAGGTCAAATCAAGTGCGGGGATGTCGAAGTCGAAAATCCGATTTCGACATCCTGAAAAATTCGGATTAAGGTTGCGAGTATTAATTATGAAAATTGCGGAAGCATCCATGCAGTTCCTGGCGACTTTGGAGCCTTCGTGACGGATAGCGTTAAAATTTCCATTATAAACAGTTAAACTGGCGGTTACGGTAAAGTCGCGAACCAACCGCCAGCAGTCAAAACAGTGAGTATCGGAACGGAAGCGTAAAAATTGACGGAAACAATATGAAAATAAAACCCTGTTGATTCCTGATATTCTGATACACAAATCTCCGCTGGCGGTGCATCGGTTGCCGATGCGGGGCTTCACGGCACAGAACACGCCGTGCATGGGGTTAGTGGACCGCAGACCGGTTGTATGCCGTAACCTGGCCATGGGGTTCTGGGTACCGCTTCACTCACACGCTCCTTCCGCCCCGTCGACGTGGAGTCGGGCGTCTCCGGCGCGGCGTCCGGCATCGCCACGACCCGCCTGGCCGCCGATCTCGAGCTCACCTCCACCTACACCCCCGCCTCCTTCGCCTACCGCCCAGGCCACTCCGCCCTCGGCCTCGCCCTCGTCGCCCGCGCCGCCACCTACACAGCCCTCTCCACCCACGGCACCTGCGCCATCTGCGACTGGGACGAGTCCGACGCGTACCTCAGGGTACTGCGCCAAGACAACTCCCGCCTCTGCTCCCGCCTCCGCGCCACGTGGGACTTTGGCCCCTGGGCGGACGGCTTCTACAGCTCCCTGGTCATCCACGTTGCCATCCGCGAGGGGTTCGCCCACCCCTTCAGCACCGAGGGGGGGGGCAACCAAGGCGACGGGTTCACCCAACTCCACTACCAGGCCCCCAGCCTGGTCATCACCAGGGCCATGCGCCCGGACACTTCCATCACCCTCCCCCTCACCGTCCCCGGCCACTCAGCATCCCTCCCCGCCACCCACCTCTCGTACAGCGACGACCGCCGCTTCATCACCCCCTCCCTCACGGACGTGGCAGCCATGGCCACTGACTGCCGCGAGTGCTCACGCCGCGCCGGCCGCATCATCCACCCCGACAAGCAGGAGTTCTCCCTCATCGACTCCCGCCCGGGCCGGCCCATCCTCGTCACCGCCGACGTCCCGCAGCACACCGGCACCACCACCACCGCCTGCCCGGAAGTCGTCGGCATCCCCATCTTCCCCGAGCTCCCCCTCCTCCGCGTCATCAACAAGACCCGCACGTCCCTCGACCGGGCGCGCAAGGCCAGCCGCAACAACGAGGCCTGCCCCATTCTCCAGCTCCGCTCCCTGCACGCCTTCGGCCTCTCCCCCCTCGACTACGTCACCTCAGGCGTACTCATCCTCCCCCCCTCCCTCCGCCCCCATCAGGTCGCCATCAACAATGCATACCGCCACGCCTTCCGTCTGCTCCCCTGGGCTCACTCGGCCTTCCTCCACCTACCCCTCCAGCAGGGCGGTCCCGGCGCCCCCCTCCTGGCGTACGGGGCCCCCCTCAACCTCCTCCACACTTACCTCCGCGCCTCTTGGGGCCCCAACACCCTCGCGGTAGCCGCCACGGCGTCCCTCGTCTCCCCACGCCGCCCCACCCCCTGGCTCACCGAAGGCCCCGCCCTGGCGCAAGCGCTCGCTCCCCTCGACATCACCGTCCACCTCCTCCCCTCCCCCCGAGTACGCCCCGCCCCGCAGCACCACACCTGCTCGCTGGCCCCCCTCCGCTCCCTCCCCTATGTCGTCGTCGCATGCGACGGCAGCCAAGAGGGCACCCGCCTCGGCGCCGGCTTCCTCCTCTGGCACCCCCTCCACGGCACTCTCTACCGCGGCTGGCTCGGCCTCGACGCCCTTGCCGGCCACTCCACCGACGCGGAGTGGATCGCCAAGATAGCCGCCATGTTCACCCTCCACGGCTGGTCCGGCGCAGCCCTCTTCGCCTCGGACTCCACCGCCTCCCAGCTCTGCGACCTCACCCGCGGCCCGCCCCCCTCCTCCGCCCTCTCCATCCCGTACCGGGCTGCCCTCCTCTCCGCCTCCTTCCGCATGCACGAGGCCTGGCTCCCCGCATAACACGACTCCGGCTCCGCCAGCCTCCTCGCCACCCTCAACGCCGAAGCTGACAGCCTAGCCCGCCGCCGGCTCCACACCGCCTCCCCGTGGACCCTCCCCTGGTCCGCACTCTTCCACGGCCGCATCGTGGCGCTCCATGAGGGCGCGATCTTCCTTAACCCCACACGCGCCGCAGAGGCAGCGTATGCGGCCACCACCGCCCGCACCCACGCACAGCACCTCCGGCCCCTGCCCCCAGGGCTGGTCCTCCCACCTACTCCGCCTCGCGTATGAACGCGCCGAGATCCCGGCGCTGGCCCTCCACCGCATCATGCACCTCCGGCTACTTCACTCCCAGGACCACCCCCCCCGGCTACGGAGGCGTGACGTGCCCCTTCTGCCACCGCCCCTACCCGGACTCCGCCGCCCACCTCAAGCACCACTGCCCCCCCCACTACGCCCTGCAGTTACTCCTCGCGTGGCACCTGTTCACGCACCCGCCCATCCTGGCAGCCACTGCCGGCCACTCCCCCCGCCTCGTCACCCCTTTCGAGCTCCGCACGGCCACCACCGCAGTGTACC
The DNA here is from genome assembly GCA_964036045.1 of Eutreptiella sp. 'Long Island Sound 2002'. Lineage (NCBI taxonomy): Eukaryota > Euglenozoa > Euglenophyceae > Eutreptiales > Eutreptiaceae > Eutreptiella > Eutreptiella sp. 'Long Island Sound 2002'. The sequence goes on along the minus strand of OZ038380.1, from coordinate 95,555,570 downwards.
TCTCCGAGCGCCTCCCAGCCGCCCCGCGACCCGGCCCCCCGACACAGTTGGGGTTCAGCCTGCTTGGCATGTGGCACTCCTCCTCCCCCCACGGCGCCCCCCCTCTGCTGGACAGCGCCGGCCGGGAAGAGCTCCTCCGCGAGCTTCTCTCCACCCTCAGCACGACACACACGTCGCTGGCGTCACTCCTCCGCCGTGCCCCCTCCCACGTCACCGCCCCGCCCCCCCCCTCTCCCGCCGCACGTCCCCGCGCCGCCCAGCACTCAGCCCCACACACTGCGCCACAGCATCGCCCTAGTCTGGCTCCTCCACCATTGCGCCACTTGGCGCCTCACAGTAGACCGCCGTCCTGCGGTCGCGCTCCCCCCGGCACCGCTCCCGGGGCCGCACCCGGCCCACGTCGTGTTTACCCCCACGTCGCGGGCCGCGGACATCCTCCCGCTCCTCGCCGCCACCCCCCCCGGGCATCGCATACTGCTTGCCGCCAACCCCTCGGTCCTCAGTGAGGTCCTCATCGGGCACGCCGACGCCCTGCACGTACGCCCGCTGCTGCCCGACCTGCACACTGCGTACGCCCCCGGCACACCCATCGACCCATCCGTGTGGGACTCCCAGTGAGGCCACCGGCCTCCAGCCGGCCCGCACGCACCACCCCGCACTCGCCTCGGGCACTCGACCCCGTGGGCGCCGCTACCCACGCGCCCGGCCCCTGCCTCGGCCCCCGAGCAGCGCTCCCTGCCAGCCGCGGGTCCCACAGCCCTCGGGGGGCCCCCGACGGGCACGCCGACACCCTCGCCCGTGCGCCCCCCGCAGCTTGGCCTGCACAGCGCACTCGCCCCCCGCACGCCCCCGGGCCCCACGGTGTGGGGCCCTTGGAGCCTCTGCCGACCGCCGGCTGGGCCGCCCACGCCTCCCAGCGACCGCCAAGGCCCCCGCGCCCACTTGGCCGCCCGCCGCTACTCATGCGCCCGGCCCCGGCCTCAGCCCCCAGGCAACGCAACCAGCTCACCGCAGGTCCCCCGGCCCGCAGAGGGGCCCGCACCGGGCACGCCGACGCCCTTGCGCGCGCGCCCTCCGCAGCAAGACCTGCAGGACTCGCCCTCCCCCGGCACGCCCACCGACCCCACTGTGTGGGACGCTCAGGGCCACTGCCGACCGCCGGCTGGACCGCCCGCGACCCCCCGCGACCGCCACGGGCCCCGCACCCGCATGGCGCCACGTCGTACCCGGCCGCCCGCCGCTACCCACGCGCACGGCCCGGGCTGCGACCCCCCGCCGGCTGTGCCGCGCGGCCTCCCGTACGCAGGGCACAGGGACAGGCACCAGGGAACATCACATGAACCGAACACAGCACGCCAGCGACAGTGAACCCATGTTGGTGCTCTTGTGCTCCCGCCCTTGTGCCCTCCCTCCCCCATGACCGACGCGCGCGCTCGCCCGCACTACCGGGGACGAGGCGGCCACAACACAACACCAGCAGAGGTGACTAGGCGCCGGCAGACCGCAACTCCCAGGCCTCCCCTCGCCCCCGTAGAAGGCTAGAAGCACGGGCCAGCGCCCCCGGCCACGCCACGGCCTCACACGAGGAACGGCCACCTCTGCGGGATCCTCGGGCAAGGCGCGGACTGTCCGTGGACCCGGGCGTGCCTTCCCCACCCCAAGGTCACCACCCCGCCCTCCGCCCCCGCCACAGCCGCTTCGCACAGGACGAGTGACTCTCCCCCCGCGAGACGGGGGAGGGCCCCCAGGGTGACGTCCTCAGGTGACCCCACCCTCCTCCACACGCGCCCCCCCCCCCCCCCACACCACGGCGGCGCCCCCCCCCCCCCTCGGTCGTCGTCGGCACACGCCCGGCCAGCGTGACGCCGGCCGACTGCTCCCTTGCGCCCTGCCCAGGAAGAGCGTGTCTGGCAATTTCTCCCGCCGGCACTCGCTGGGTGCCCTCAACAACAACAACAACAACAATATATATATGGCCTAAGGTGTGAGCCCCCCCCCCCCCCACTCCCGTGAGTTGGGGAGGATTGGAGGGCAAGTAAGGACCACACCCCCTATTTTAAGGGTGGGGAGCACAAACAAACACCTTTGAGAAGGTTTTTGGATAGTTGGGGTGGAGCATTTGGGCACACAAAGGTGTGGGTAGGGCTAAAAATAGGGTATGACATCACCAAAAATAGGGTCCTAACCAGTGAACTAAAAATAGCAAAATATGCAAGGTTGGCTCAAAAATTGGTACGCTAGGGTGCAGGCGCCCCTTCCCCTGCCCCTAGTGGGGCAAAAGGGTATATATATATATATATATATATATATATATATATATATATATATATGTATATATATATATATATATATATATATATATATATATATATATATATATATATATATTATATTGTCTGACAGTCAGGTACAAAAAGGGACCGCTGGTCAAACCTCACCACCATCATTCGTCTCCACCGCGGAACCACCTGTCCCTGCGCTCAGGGGGTGGCAAACAACAGTGTACAATAACGAACAATATATCAGGCAGCGTTAGCGCCGCCACCACTCTGGCGTCTCCTGCGACGCTGCTGCTGGTGCGGTGTGCGTGTGCGGTGGCGGTGTGTGAAAAAAAAGACGCTGGGACATCTGCCGTCCACGAGCCTCATCAGGGTCTGGTCGTCCCGACCCATCCCCCCCCCCCTCCCCTCCCCCCCACCCATCCTGCCCTTCCCCTTCCCCCTCTGCCCCCGAGAACTGGGTGAACATGTCCACGTCGCTGGCATCCCACGCGTTGGGGTCGTCCTCAGCAGCTGTGGAGAACACGCAGGACATGCAGCACGTGCAGGCGGTCACCAGGGACATGCCGGGGGCCAGCGCGAAGAGCATGCAAACCGTATGGAACACAAAGCGATGGCGCAAGGACACATCAGGAAACAACGCGCGGAACGAATACGACGCGCGGCACGCACCTGTGACCTGGTTCGCCAGTGTCCATCTTTGGTTCTTCCACCTCCTCCTGTTTGATCGGCAGGTCGTCCATCGGGCCGGCTTCCTCGGGCACCACGGGGGCATCTTGCGGCGACGGGGCTGGCGGTTGCTGGAGCTGTTCTTGGGGCGGTGGTGGCGGTGGGTGCAGCTGCTGTGGCTGGGGCGGCGGTGGTGGTGGGTGGTGCTGCTGGTAGTATTGCCGCGGTGGTGGCGGGATGCGATCCGCCTCCGACTCCGCCTTCATACCCCGTTGTTCGCACTCCTCATCCTGGTACTGCGGCTGCTGCCCGTAAATCTGGCCGTACCGCTGCCCATACTGCCCATACTGTTGCCGGTACTGCGGCGGCTGGTACGGCACCGGGTACTGCGGGGGATATTGGGGCGGCGGCAGCTGCGGGGGCATGGCCTGTGACATGGAACGCATATTAAGCGCGGCGAACACAGTTATTGTCACCAGAGCCGAATCCGGAGACAGCATGCACAACGTCTGGAGCGCGCAGAACAAACAAGGAGGCCGCCAGGGACAGTGCAAGAGACAGCGTGTATCACGTGCATCGCGCAAACAGCACGACACCCTGTGGCGCTTCCATGCTTGAAATTCTTGGTACTCTGCCTGCCGCACCAGAGTCCACGTCTTCTGCTCCGGCTCCTCAGCCACCCCGTGGTCGGCCTCGAGCACGTACCTCAACTGTCCAGCTGCCCGCATGGTTCGGTTGTACTTCTGGATCAGCTCGTCCACATCCATGTCCATCACATCCTTGACGTGGAAGCCTGAGACGTCCGACATCTCCGACCGCGGCCCTCGAGGCCGGCCTCCAGTGCCGAAAACTCCCCGAGCGTCTCGTCCAGAAAGGCTTGCCAGCGGGATACCCCCGGGTTTCGGCTTTGGGTTCTCCGCCTCGAATTCCGCGGATTCCGCGCAACCACTAACGCAATCGCCAACACGACGGAGAATACTCTTTGCGGCGCCCTCTGCCCCGGCGGTTGGGCGGTTGGGTACAGCGTCTGGAAATGCTCCACTGCCTTCGTGACCGAACTGCAGTTCTTTGATCCACAGGACAGCACAACTTGGATCGTCCGCGGCTCAGCACGGCTCAGCATGGTCGCGGCGAGGCCCGAATCTTGACGCACTGCGGGACACGAAACACGCGCTCAACGACATGCATGTCTTCAGGGACACATGCGGAGACAACGTGCGAAGCGAATCGGACGCGCAGAACACGAGCGACGGTCCCCGGCGACGCAAGGAAAGCCTCCGCGCACAGCAGTCTGAACGTAGTGCACACGCATACCTTCAGCCCCAGTTGCCGCCCTCAGGTGTGCGCAGCAGTTCTTGTAATGTTGCACGAGCGTCCCCAGCGAGTACCCGTACTCGTTGTGGAAGAAGCTCTTCAGGATCTCGATGGATTGGACATGGTGCGCCGATCCGGTGAACTTCTCCTGCCTTGTCTGCCAAGTTGGGGGCTTGCTTGGCGGGCGGCCATGGGTCTCCACCAGGAAATGGGGCCTCGCCTTCTCCTTCCCCTTCTCCAGCGCCTCCGTCTTTGCCGCCTTCAAGACCCCCTTCTGCTGCACTGGGCTCTTCTCGGCACTCTGGTCGCTCTCACTGCTGCTGGAGCTGCCGCTGCCGCTACTCGTGCTGCTCTTGCTGGTGCCAGTCTTGGAGCTGCTGCTGCTTGTCCTTCCCAATGGTGACAGTGGTTCCTCCGGCACTTCCAGATGTGGCGAGCCTGGGGCGCGCCGGGGCTGCGAAGCCATCCGCGATGGCTCCGCCTTGATCTGCTGCACCCCCTCCTCGTAAGCATCGTCGTCGTCTTCTGCCACGATCCTCTTCGCCTTCCCCTTTGGGTCCTTTTTCTTCAGCTTTGCTTCTTCTTTCGGCTCCTCCCGCTTCTCTTCCTTCCTTCCTTCCGGCTTGCCCTTGCTCTTGTCTTCGGCCTTCTGCTTCTTCTTCTCCTTTTTCTCCTTCTTCTGCTTTTTTGTCCCCCTGCAGGACACAAAGAAAGCGTAAAACACGATCAATGTCGCCAAGGACACTACAAGGGACAAAACACGCGACGCGCACAACACATAGCACAGTTCAGACACGCTCCAGGGACTGATACAAAGACAACACCACGGACGTCCGGAACATGAAGAACATGTGCCTCTTCGGGTTCATCCGGGATAAAACCCCAAAATGATTCAGCACGGATCTTGTCGACGCTGATGGACACGGTGCCCTGCACAGAAGCGTGGGGGGCAGGGAGGACGTGCTGTAGGGCATCGTAATCAAACACTCCGAGCCGGTAGATAACCGAAGTATACTTGTGCTCTGGTGCCCTCGATCTTGCTGCCCTTCTCCTTTGTTTTACGGACCATGTAGGTGCAGGCCTGCGTCAGCGTCAGAACCCAATGATTGCTCTTCGTCTTTTTATCATACACTTCCTCCATGCCAGAGACCCACCCGGCATGGTACCCGGCTGCAAAGAAGGGGTGAAATCACCAGCGGCACACGAAGAGGCAACACTTGAAACTCGAGCAATTCGAACATCGCACACATACATGTTTGCTGCTTCACTTCAAAAACCACCGCCGCATTTTGGTCCTTCCCGACGTCGCAGCACGACATGGGGTCGCACTCGGTGAGGTGGGTGTGGGGTAGCTGGTGACGCGTTCCCGTGGGGGGCCGGCCACGGGACGCTGCGGTGACACACACAGGTGAGCAGGCAGGCAAAGCACTACGCTCACAAGGGCATCAATACGCTCGTGTCATGTGACAAAGCGTTTCAGAATCCTTGCCACTCTGCAAAGAGGGAACAAAAGTATGTACAACAACACATCAGGATATGTACACATGGGGTTAAGACTGGACTGGGGTAAGGGCATCACAGGACCATAGACACTCAGTCCCAACTCATATCCCAATCCCAGGTCCGACCCTCTCAGTGGCTGATGGGGGCGGGGGCTCAAACACAACCCATGCCCTGCTCAGTCCGGACCCTGAAACCCTGCCAATAGGGGGGGTGTCCCGCCCAGCCACAGGCGAGTTCCTGGGAACTCAGTGGCTCCAGGGCCAACCGACAGTGGCTCCCAATGCTCCCTTAACAGCAGGTCCCAACTCCACTCTGAGCCAGAGATATGGCCCCGCCATTATCCCTCAGGAGTTGGTAGCTGAAAATGGGCTGTTTCAGCCCAAACTGATATTAGCTTGAAAAACTCCAAAATTGACCCCTCGTCCGGACCTGTCAGAGGTAGGGACGAGGCAACTGACCCTATGCCCTTCCAGTACGAACTCCCTGGAGCCCTAACCCAACTTAGTTTCCTCTGAGGTCCCGGCATCAGGGCAACACGGATTCGTCAAGTGGGGTCATGATGCCAAAATCACCAAAATTGGCCTCATTCCCACGCGTGGCTCGCCCGGCCCGGGCAAGGCCAATGGCTCACAGGGTAGGAGGCAGGACCTAGGACTTATATCTGAGTGTACAACTTGGATTTGGGTCGGGGGTCCCTATGGGCTTAGAGAAATGGGGCCGCCAATTGACCACACGGAAGGGGGAAGTTGGGGTCCCAAAATTGGGTCATTTTGGCTGCTTGAAATGAGCCAAAATTCGGTGTGCTCCCAATAGTATATCTCCACGCCGGCTTGGAGATCGGATCTGTCATTCCATACGCGATCCACAGGGGGGTCCAACAGAAACTCCCGTGCCCTTGGCTCTCAAAGATCCCCATGCCACTCGGCGTGGTGACGATCCCAATTTGGTCCACAAATGCCAAAATTGCAAAATTGCCCACACTCACTTTGGGCTAGCACCTTAACGAAGGTGGCTCCGCTTCGCCCACGTGGTGTGTGGACCATGGGGACCATTAACCATAACACCCATGTCATATATGGTCCATTGGTCCATGCGTCCGGCGTGCACGAGGGTTAGAACATAGTGCACGGCGGGCAGCAAAAGTGGAAAATTGCACAAAATGGCCAAAAATGCGCACACTCATGGTTGAGGCAAATGAGGCACATGCCCGACTCGGACAGGAGTGTGCCATAGGATTGGTATCAAGTCATATTGGTCCAACATATCTTTTGGGCGTCGCCCAACTCCTCCGATATTGGGAATGGCAGGGTCGCCAAGTGAGCCCATGATTTGGGATAGTCCCAAATCGCCAACATGGCGGCCACGGTATGCCAAGCCTAAGAGGAGTTATTCGCCGGGTCCAAGATATGTTGGGCACCGAAGTATGTACCCTCAGATCATACTTGGGTCATGATGTCAATTGAGCGCAACGTTGAGATACACGGTCGCCACTTGACATCATGACGGGCCAAAAATGGCAAAATTGGCACAAGCACACACAAAAGTGCCTTGAAAGGTGCATAATTATATTATAATATCTTCGGCTTGGATCGTGCAATCACTTAATCCTTCTAAACACAATGACTTGACACCAATGACCCTCGATCCCACATATGTGCTCCACTTGGGGCGCCTTGAAAGGTTACGAGCGCTACTTCCCAAGTGGGCACATGAAATTATGGAAAATTGCAAAATACACACCTTGCTCCCAACGCATCGCTTTGGGATCGCCACACAAGCTTTCCTCCACGAAGGTTAGGCTTGCAATTGATACTGGGGAGTATGGAGAAGGGGCTTGCACAATATGAGGTCCATTGGCGGGTTCGGCTTGGAGCAATGGACCCGCCAAATGGGCACGCAACACAACACATGGCACATACCACATATTGCCCAAAAAGGTAGCTCCCACCACGATATGTCATGCCCCTCCAAGGGCATAATTTTGTGTCAATCGCTCATAGGAACTCAAGGAGAGTTCCTATGCAACACCAACACTTGCGCGCTACACTCGAAAGTTATCTTAACGCACGCAATATCATGGCCAATGAGTTGTAACGCAAACTCTACCCTCTTGACCATGATCCATTACACTAGCGCGCACGTGTGGAGACGCAAGGCATATAATGCTTCCTAAATTACATCGGGAGTATTGTGAATACATCCCACGTTTCCTTATTGTCATTCCTCGCAAGCAACACGAGATATGACCTTCACAAGTGGCCTCACGAATCAACTTTGTTCTGCCCATATCTCTGAGTCAAATGGAGGGCAAGATAAAAGGAAAGTTGATTCGTGCATAGGGAAGCACGTAGGTCCACTCGAAAGAGGTCAAATCAAGTGCGGGGATGTCGAAGTCGAAAATCCGATTTCGACATCCTGAAAAATTCGGATTAAGGTTGCGAGTGTAAGATGTGAAAATTGCGGAAGCGTCGATGCAGTTCCTGAAGGCTTTGGAGCCTTCGTGACGGATTGCGTTAAAATTTCCATTATAAACAGTTAAACTGGCGGTTACGGTAAAGTCGCGATCCAACCGCCAGCAGTCAAAACAGTGAGTATCAGAACGGAAGCGTAAAAATTGACGGAAACAATATGAAAATAAAACCCTGTTGATTCCGGATATTCTGATATTCAAATCTCCGCTGGTGGTGCACCGGTTGCCGATGCGGGGCTTTACGGCACGGAGCAGAGCGTCAACGGGCGTCTTCCCTTCCGTACATGGGGTTAGTGGACCGGAGACCGGTTGTATGCCGTAACCTAGCCATGGGGTTCTGGGTACCGCTTCACCCCCCTCCTTAGAGCAAACCCTGGGGGGGGCTCGATAACATCCAAGCATGGCAGCGGGTACCCAGGACCATCCCCTGAAGGGGGGGTGTCACATCCTCACTTCAGGCTGATTCTTGGTTAGGCTGTCATTGCAACGCATAGTAAAACAGGTACGATGCTGTAGATGTTAGTAATAAGAGGTACAGTATCAAGTATCAAGTCCCGGGTCCTGGCGGCGATTGTTCGGCATGCAAAGGACCCGTTAACCCATACCAGGCGCACCGGGTGCTGGCTGCTACGGTCACCACCACAGTGGCAGTGGCATACACGGCCAACATAGGCGACACACGACGACCGAGGTGGTCCCACAGGTCGAGAGCGACCACAAAGATCCATCAGGCTACCCCAAGCTTCCCAAGGCCCGCCGACTGGGGAGAGTCCCCACGGGTCCTTCCTCGGGCGCACCATGTCCATATCCATACGACGCGAGTCCAGAGTGCCATAGTCGAACTCCTTAAGAACCCCAGATCCTAAGGGAGCTCCTTCTAAGGGATCGGGCATCAAGGCCGTCTTTTCCCTCGCCCTACTGCCACGAAGGCCATACATGAGGGAGTCCTCATGCAGTGTGGGCGGAGGCGTCGACTCCTCAAACCACCAGTTTCCCAGGCAGACTGACCGAGGTCAGGAGCACCGGAGGCCGCCATCCGAATGCAAGTGCGTCTGCGAATCGGTAGGCTCACACTGGGACTGACAGTGGCGGACCGCTGGGAGTGTAGTCAGGCAACTGGGCTTCCCGCCTGGCGCCATCAGGATCTCCACACATCACAGCGAATAGGGCAACACGGTATCACGGGCACTCAAACAGCCCCCCCCCAACGTGCACGACGGAGCAGGAAGGAGGCCGCGCCCCACATGACCCTCCCGTAACCACAGCCCGCTCCGAGGTGACGGAGGGAGGGCGTCAAGTCAGATGAGGCCCCCAGGGGGGCGGTCCACGGGCCGCCCCTCACCCCCCCCACCACGGGGCGGCGCTTCAGCCCCGACCGCAAGCGCGCGCCGGAAGGGAGAGCACCGGCGACGCGGAGAGAGCCGGGAAGGAGTACCACAGGCCGCCGCCTGGAACGAGAGCAGGGAGGCCGCGGCGCGACACCCCCCCCCCCCCCCCGCCCCCCCGCCGGCCCGCCGGCCGCAGGGGCCCCGGCCCCCACCCCCCGAGGCTGAAGGGACGGACCCCCCCGCCCGAGAGGGGAGCCGGAGTGTGACCCGCCCCGACGCCCCAGCCGCCGGCTCCAATGGGGGCCGCGAAGAGCAAGTGGGCCCGCGCCTGCGCACCGGGACGCCGCGCAGATCGTGCCCAGAGAAGCCGGGTGGGCGCGAACCGGAATGGTATGGGTGGCCACGCCCCCCATGGACAGCACGACGCCAAGGGACGCCCGCTTTGTTGCCTACCCAGGGAAGGCGGCCCCGCAACCCGCTAACCACTGACCGCTGACCCTCACGGCCACCCTCGGCCGGCCAGCGCCGCGCGGCAACGGCCGGGAGATGAGGGGCCCCAGGGAGGGACTGCGGGAGGATCCGGCACTCGGTAGAGAGGGGCGGGGGAAGGGCGCGACCCCCCTAGCCGATGGCTGGCCCCCGGGGCTGGGACCGCCAAGCCGCCCCCCCCCCCCTTTTTTGGCCGACAGGGGGCATCGCCAGGGAACCGGAGGACCCCCCCTCACTCCCCCCCCCCCCCCCTCCCACACAGGCCCGAGGGCAGGCGGGGTGGCCCCCCCCCCCCCCCCCGCACCCACCCCAGCTGGGGAGCCACAGGCGCGGCCCTCCGCCCCCCCAGGGCCGGGGGGGGCGCCCCCACCCACAGGAGGAACGGCGACACGGTAAGGGCAGCGGCGGCTGGACCTGCCCCCACGAACCCACACCGGCGTGCCGGAGCAACGCGCACAACGGAGCACGAAGGAGGCCGCGCCCCACATGACCCTCCCGTAACCACAGCCCACTCCGAGGGGAAAGAGGGGGGGTTTGCAGGTCAGCCGGGGCCCCAAGGGGAGCGGTCCACGGGCCGCCCCTCACCCCCCCCCGCCCCGGGGCGGCACGTCAGCCCCGACCGCACGCGCGCGCCGGAGGGGAGGGCCAGAAAGGGGTACCACAGGCCGCCGCCCGGAACGAGAGCGGGGAGGCCGCAGCGCGACACCCCCCCCGAGGCAAGGGGAATGGGCCCCCCCACCCGAGAGGGGGGCCGGAGTGTGACCCGCCCCCCCGCTCCGGCCACCGGCCCACAAGGGGGCCGCGAAGAACGGACGGGCCCACGCCTGCGCACAGGGACGCCGCACAGATCGTACCCGGAGAGGCTGGGTGAACACGAACCGGAGTGGTATGGGGGGCCACGCCCCCCATGGACAGCGCAACGCCAGTGACGCCCGCTTTGTTGCCTGCCCAGGGAAGGCAGAGGGACGGAAAGAGACAGAGCGACCCCCCGCCCTGCAGTCAGTCGGCGACCCGGTGGTGCTACTGCCCGCCACTTACCCCAGTGCACGTCAGTCGGCGATCCAACGCACCCCACCCAGCCCCCTCCCCAGTCCCGACCCCGTGCGCGTGGACTGCGCGTGGACGGCGCACAGCCCCACCCTCAGGGCAGGATACATAGCCGACGACACCCCTCAGTGGCGTAAGAGACTCCCGCGGACGAGGGCACCCCCCCGGGGACGCCCAGCCGCCGCCCCCGCAACCCCAAGCCAAGTAGGGGGGAACCGGGACCGGACCGCCCCCCCCCCAAGCGCGCCAGACGGAGCACGGGACCGGGGCAGGACACGCGGAGGGGCACGGACCACATGGAACGGCCCTACCAGCGCCCAGTGCCGGGACCACGCGAGATGCGCGCGCCACACCACCCAGCGGGGAGCGGACACCGCGAGAGCGCGAGCGCACACACACGAAAAGGACACGCGGGGACCACCAGAAGGGCAACCGGACCGAGCGCGCGGAACGCACAGACCACCTGGAATGGCGTACCAGCGAGCGAGGGTAAGGGACACCCGGACGGGACGGCCCGCCACACGCAACGCGGGATACGCGGGGCGGGAAGGGGGAAGAAGGGGAAACACAACACCAGGAACCGGCCCGAACCCCCCCGAACCGGCCGCGAGCGCCGCGCACACACAGACGGGACACTGCACCCGCCAAGGCAGTAGTGGCGCACAGCGCCACGCCCCAACCCCTAGGCTAGGCAGCCACCGCGCCAGCCCAAGGGGGTCCCACTGGCGACAAGCCAGTAGCGTGGGCCCGGCGGCGCCGGTGCCCCGGGCGACCACGCATTAGGGGGGCGACGCAGTGGGTAAGCGCCCGCGGCCACGGCTGCGAATTGATGCACTGACCGGGGAGTGGCGAAACGGGGACGCCGGGGAAGGACGGGGCTCCGAGCTCTGTGAACCCGGGGGACTCCGCCACCAGGCAGGAGGTGCGTCTTGGAGGGCCCCCCACTAGGACCCGGTGGGGAGGATATCACCTGGCCCGACCAGGTGGCCCCCCGGGGCCGAAAGGCGTCTAGTACCCGCAAAATCAAACCTCAAACCTCAAACCCCATATCCATACGACGCGAGTCCAGAGTGCCATAGTCGAACTCCTTAAGAACCCCAGATCCTAAGGGAGCTCCTCCTTAAGGGATCGGGCATCAAGGCCGTCTTTTCCCTCGCCCTACTGCCACGAAGGCCATACATGAGGGAGTCCTCATGCAGTGTGGGCGGAGGCGTCGACTCCTCAAACCACCAGTTTCCCAGGCAGACTGACCGAGGTCAGGAGCACCGGAGGCCGCCATCCGAATGCAAGTGCGTCTGCGAATCGGTAGGCTCACACTGGGACTGACAGTGGCGGACCGCTGGGAGTGTAGTCAGGCAACTGGGCTTCCCGCCTGGCGCCATCAGGATCTCCACACATCACAGCGAATAGGGCAACACGGTATCACGGGCACTCAAACAGTAGAATCTGTATTCGGGTACTGGTCCAGGCTGGACCAGGCTGTATGAACATGTACACGGCGACTCAGGGCGCCTTCGTATTCGATCAGTGAAAAACAGTCCACACTCCGGTGATGGGCTGAAGACAGCAACATACAGATGCACATATCCTGGAGGGCAGAAAAGGAAAACAAGCGGGGTAAATAGGCATGTAAACACACTCTGAACAGAGCGCCAAACCACGCCACGGTCAGGATAAGGCAAATGCAGGAGGGTGGACAGGAAAATGCCTGAGTTCAGGCCATATATAGTCTCGAGACACACGTCGACTGGTCTGGATCCCGCAAATGCCACGGGACCAGACCACACACCAAAAATCGCAATGCCGATGACAGCGGCATCCGTTGCGCAACGTCGTATGGGCTTCAAGGCCCCAAGAGCTCAGAAATACGAAGGTCAGTCGCCCTACCTGGTTTCCCAAGGATTCAGCAGGTGGGGAGTGACGAAAAGAATTGAAAGAGAGTGGCCATCCTCCTCTGGATTCAGCAGGGGGGGGTATATGGCCACTCTGATGGCAGGTCACCGGAAGATGAGAGAGAGCAAGCAAGTGAGGGACGATCTGTCGGCCTCACAAGCGCCTCAAAGCACATCAGGGGAGAGCTCAGGGCGCTGATCAGGCACCCCTGGCTGCAATCGCCGAGGTGAGTGCTGCCAAGTCCGAAACGTGGATCTTGGTCTTGTGCTTGCGAATGTACTCCATGAAGGGAGTATTGACCCGCGGCACGAACGAGGAGACGGGTACCCAGGTGTCGTGGGACGGCCCAGAGCCTCGCCAACGAACCTTGAACTCCAGACCTCCGGGTGCCGAGGCTTTCGGACGCTGAGCCAGGATCTTCTCGACAGTATAGTCGTCCTGCTCAGCATAGTCATCATCCGAGTCAGCCTCATGTGCGGCATAGCTCAGGGACACATGTTGGCCACGGAGGTCGGGTTCCCGCACACGGAGTTGACTCTCGTGGCGCTCCCGGAACTGTCCGTGACCCACCTTGATGCGGTAGGTGTCCTCACCAATCCTGCGGACCACCTCGCCGGGTGTGAACCAGGTCTTGGTGCGGTGGGTGCCCATGGGGCGGGGTCTGATCACCCACACCGGGTCTCCCACACTGAACTTCTGCGCTGTCGAGCTCGGGGCGGACTTCTGACGCTCAGCATGCTCCTTCTCGAGCTGCTGGCGGATATCCCGCGCCGTTTGCTCTTGCCGCGCGAAGAATTCCTTGGCATCCATAGCCATGCCATCACCAGACAAGGGAAGTCCCCTACCCAGGGGGTCCCTGCCGAACAGAATCTGGTGAGGGGACAAGCCGCCCGGAGTGGGGGTGTCATGATGGGCCTTCAGAGCAGGCCACATCTCCTCAAACCAGTTCCGACGTGGATTGGTGATGTGGATCTTGCGCAGCTTCTCGAACAGCTGCCGTCCAGCCACTTCAGCACGGCCGTTAGACCGGCTGAGATAGGCGACGCTCTTGGCATGACGTATCCCCATGAGGGAACACATAGCCTTGAACCAGCCACCAGTAAACTGGGGCCCTCGGTCACTGCAAATGGTGCGGGGGATGTCAAAGACGGTCAGCCAATGACGAATCATCATGACTGCCACTTCTCTGGCAAGCAACCCCTTTTTGCGTGCCGGAACGGCTACAACGTAGCCGCTGTGGCGGTCCACACAGAGAACCACACAGTCAAAGGTCTCCTTGCCAATGTGCACTTCGGGCATGGAGAAGACGTCCATGGCCACGCTCTCCATGGGCTGCTCAGGAACCGGGGTCCATTGGGGTTCCCCCTTGACGTTCCGGTTATCGGGATTGCAGGCCTGACAGACCGAGCAACCCTTCCTGACCTTCTTGATGGCGGTGTAGAGAACGATATGGTCGACCCCGAACCGACGCTGCATGTCAAGAGCTTGCTTCTTGACCCCTGGGTGCAGCATGTGGTGGTGCCAAGCTTCACACAGCTCGAGCACCCGGGACTCTGGTACTAGCAGCTTACCATTCCGGTAGAGCTTGCCATCTTCCTCAGTCAGCCCCTTTGGCCACTTCTGCCCGTCGTCAGGGTCGGTCACAGCCCTATACTCGGCCGCAAAGGCCTCAGACTTGGCGTAATCGTCGGTCCAGTCGTCCTGGAGGCAAGACTCCGGGAAGAGGTGCTTGTCGGACTCGGCTCCCTGAGGGGCGAGTACTCTGACCGCTCTGCTCACCCTCGACGCGAGGGGGGCATCCGCAGCCATGATGACGAAGCATTCAGCACCCTCCTCCTCCATCAGGCGCTCCATTTCGATGATCCTCTTGGCTTCAGCGGTCTCAGCCTCATCGCCATGGGCAGAGATATCCTGCATGCCCTTGCTCGCGGGATAGGCCCACCTGCTGAGACAGTCCGCCACGGTGTTATCCTTTCCAGGAATATAAACAACCGTAAGGTCGAACTTGGCCAAGGTCTCGTGCCATCTTGCCCGTCGGGAGGCGGGACCTGAGGGGGTGTCCACGTGCTCCTTGTGCCACGACTGCAGACTCTGATGGTCGGTGCAGACGGTGACGGGATGGAGGGCTATGTACCCAGCCCATTTCCTGAGAGCCATGACGATGGCATACGCCTCCTTTTCACGGGGCGTCCACGTCCGTCTCTGGCCTTCCGTCAGGACTCGGCTCCAGAAGGCCACGGGCATGTGCCTCCCGTCGTCAAGCACTTGCTCCAACACAGCGCCAATGGCGTAGTCGGAAACGTCGGTGCGCAGGAACCCTCGGTCGGGATCCACGAGGTGCAGACCCACTGCGGATAGCAGCGCCTGCTTCATCCCCTCAAAGGCACGGTCGGACTCAGCTGTCCAGACCAGAGCCTTCTTGGACCCATTCTTGGTCTCCTCTCGGTTGCCCTTGAGCATGGTCGTCATGGGGGCTGCATACTCGGCATACATTTTGATATACCCCGAGTAGTAGTTGCAGAACCCCAGATACGCCCGTAGCTCAGAGACCGTCTTGGGCTTTTCCCAGTGCTCAATCGCAGCCACCTTGCCAGGTATGGGCTTTCGCTGCCCGTTCCCGACTACGTGGCCAGCGAAGACCACCTCGCTTACCGCAATGGTGGCCTTGTCACTGCTGCCCGTGAGCTTGTGCCGAACCAGAAGGTCCAGCACTCGAGTGACGTCCCTCTCGTGTGCCTCCAGGAGCTCCACGTAGCTCATGCTGGGGTCCCCGGACGCGATGATTACGTCGTCTACGAAGGGGTCCGCACAGTCGCGCACCGGCTCAAGCAGGTTCTCCAGCATCCGCTGAAAAGCCGCATTGCCGTTGGTGACGCCCATGGGCATCACCTTCCACTGGAGAGGTCCAAGTGGGGTGCTCATGGCTGTGCAGGCACGGGACTCCTCGGCGAGAGGCATCTGATGATAACCATGTTTCAGGTCAATCACCGTGAAGATCCTCCGCCGGTGTTGCTTTTGCAGCATGTCCTCAATGAGGGGCAGCGTATAGCTGTCGTGCTGCGTTTGGGCGTTCAGGCCGCGGTAGTCGACCACGAGCCGCCACTCACCGGCAACCTTCTTGGGGACGACGAAGCAGGGAGAGGCCCACTCGGAGTGGCACGGCTCAAGCCAGCCTCTCTGGATGAAGTCACGGAGGATCTTCTCCATGGCCTCTTTCCTCTCGCCCCTCAGGGCAAACTCCCGGTGCCGATACACACGGGGGTCCTGCTTCAGTCGTATCTTGGCCTCGCCATACGGTCCACGCACCGGTGGCGGAAACACAGGCTTTCCGCTGAAGAAGGTATCACCATACTTCTGCTTCAGCCTGGCCCTCAATGCCTGGATCTTGGGGCAGTCATCGGACTCCGCCTTGGCTTTTCTGGGCACTTGAACCACGGAGCTTACTTGAGGGGTAGCGACCCCGCTCGCTTTCGGCTCAGGCGGTCTTCCCAGGTGGCCCAAAGGGCCATCTCTGGTCTTGCCTAGGAATAGATCGCCGTAGGTGGGTGGGTTACCCCCGATTGGCTCGTCCTGCCTGGACAGGTGGTCCAGTATTCTCCTTACGAAGGTATCTCCATCATAGGAACCAGAGACGATCGAGTCCACTTCCCACCAGGCTTTGTCCTGGCCTTTGCCCTCACGCTGGTTTCCCCAGTCGTGAAAGGGCTGATCCATATACCCCTGAACCAGATCCCACTCCTCTTCAGTGAGGGGCTTTTCTGATTCCGATTCTTCGATGTCAACAGGGGGAACCGCAAAGCATTGCCTCCAAGGCTCCGCTATGATGCGGTTGACACACACGAAGTCCGTGGTGTCGGCCTGATCAAGGCCCCCATCCACATAGTGGAATTCCGTTGGCCATCTCTGGGGTGGCATGGGCTGTCCCTTAGCGTCCTGATAGACACTCTCTCCAGCCGGTAGGACGACCTTGTTTAAGGTCATGTTGGTCAATGAGGCTACCCAATGTTCGGTACTTTCCTCCTCGGTGCATCCCATAGGACCAACCAGCACTGCCTTGGAGCGGTCCTTGCGAATCTTCGCTATCGCTCTTGGAATGTCCCAACGGGGGCAATGGATCCACATCAATCTCTGATGCGGACCCCAGTGCTTCTTCCACGCGGAGTCCTGTGCGCTCCAGTACTTCTCACACACCCGAAGATGGGCGGAGGTTCCTGAAGAGAACGCATCCAGGGCCAGATCCGAAGCTCCCAAGTCCGCGACAACTCGGCTCGCCACTTCCGGCCTTACGCCGTACTCCTGGTTTGCAGGACCAGTTGGCTCAGTGTCCAGCGCGGCCACTTCGAGCTGATTGCGTTCGGGGTGGATCCATTGGCATTCCACATGGTGCTCAGGTGACGAAAGCCACGAGAGTTGGTCGTCCGGGTACAGGGTCATGGAGGCCTGGGCCGGGAGGACGCCGGAGTCCGTCTCCATCATGAAGTCGTACCCGACGATCATGTCCCAGTCCATCTCGGCCTCGTAGAAGCGACCGTGCAGGAGGATTTCCTTGCCGAGGTCTGGGCGGCTCAGCTCACGATGGTTCACGAACTGCAGCCCAATGGCCGCTTCCTTCGTGCCTCCCACCATGTACTGGCCGTTCGCCACCTTCAGCCTGACAGGCTTCCGACTGTCGGTCAGACACTCTGGTGGAAGTAGGCCAGCCTTGACCAAGCTGACTTGAGCTCCCGTGTCGACCAACACGTCGAAAACCTTTTCCACTTCCCCGCATAGGGCACGGACCTTAAGATGCAACTGCCGCTCGCGACCGACACGGCGCACGGCGTGCAAACTCAGGATCTCCGGCAGTTCCAGAAGCTCCACAAGCGACTGGTGCAGGTCGTGGACAATGGGCTCAGGCTGCCCATCTGCAGCATCCAGCTGCGGTCCGGGTGATCCTCCGATACTCTCGGATAGATCCTGTAGTACATCAAACACATTCTTGGTCGCGAAGGACGGACGGGTGCAAGGGTTCGTGCCTTCACTTGCCCTCACCCCGCCTCCGCGACTGGGCGCTGGACCGGGCCTTCCGCCCGCGGCAGTCCCCTTGTGCTTATCGACTCCCGACTGGGATGGTTCGGCGCTTCCCACGTCACCATCCTGCGACCGCCCTAGCTGGGGCCCTTGGCTGCAGGGGCTCCGCTAGGGGGCGTCGGTTGTGGAAGAGGGGGTGTTCTCCTCGGCCTCAACGTCGTTGACGCCCTTCTTCCTCCTCTCACTACGAGTAGGCTTCTTGTCCCTGTCCTTGTTCTGGTTGTTCTGGTTGTTCTCCTTGTTCTTGTTGTCCGACCTGGGGACCCAGTTCCGCTTGATCTCCTGGATCTCCTTGGCCAACTCGGTCCCCACCGACGACATCAGCTTGGCCAGCTCGTCCTTGTCCACCTCCATCTTGGCTTCCCGGATACCCGCGGGCGCACGCTTCTTCGACCCGTGCGCCTTCTTGTAAGCGTCCGTGTCGGCCTTGTGGATGGGGCATGTTCGGTGGTCATGGTTGAAGCCCCGCTTCCTCCCATAACACACGAAACAGCCCTGAGGGTGAGCCCGTATGAACTCCCCAAAGGACAGCGGAGGCTCGCGAATACGGCGAGGGTCCCTCTTCTCCTGCTTCCTCCAACCCTGCTGCAGGGGCTTCCAGTTTCCCAGCTTGCTCCCCGAGCTCAGGTTCTTGGCCACAAAGGCGCAAACGGCCACTTCGGCGGGCTCATCGTCGTCGTCGTCGTCGACGAGAGTCTCATCGCCGCCGGCTCCCGCTGGGTCCATGGCAGCTTCCCCGCCAGGTCCCTCGCCAACATAGTTGACGTCGCGGTCGCCGGGCCTCAACCCGCGGGTGTGGTGGAGGTTTCGGTACTCCTTGAGTACTTCCTCGCCAACCCACTCCAGGATCTCGTCGCAGCTCATCCGCGCCGGGATGGGCTGCAGACGGATGGTCTGGCCGCTCAACTCACACTCGTCAAGGCGCCACATCGCGGTCTTCTCGCGATCGCCCGAGACGGTGATGAGAAGAGCGTTCCGCAGGGAGTGCCGTTTGACATCCCGGGACACGTTCTTCTTCGTCCAAGCCACCACGTTCGTATGATACTCTTTGGGGAGCATCATCTTGATCGTGTGGTTGGACTTGGCCCGCTTGGACTCCTCCTTGGTGACCCTCTTGATCCATGCTTCCGGCAGCATGGAGAGCAGGCGAGCCTGCTCGTCACCCTCGTTCCAATCCTCCACGTTGCGGCGGAAGAGGGTGTATTTCCCTCGGAAGTCTCGCCACTCTCGTAGGCGGATCTCTTGTCCATCATGCTCAAGCTTGATGGACTTCCAGCGCTTGGCCGCCACCTGCGGAGCGTCCACCCGCTCCTGCTCGTTGAGCCACTTCTTGGCTTCCTTGAGGGTCTTGATTTTCCCCTCCTTGGTCGCCATGAAGTATAGCTCTCCGAGCACCTCCGGCAGGCGGTACCTGAACCGTTTGAAGACATACTTCTCTGCATCAGCGGGAGGCAGGTCTTCAGTGACGGTCAGCCCCCAATCGTCCAGCTTCTCCAAGAAGCGGTCGAGGTTGAGGGGGTTGCCGTCGTACATGGGGCGCTTGATGTCCTTCAAGTCTTCCCACACGGCGGCATCCGCGGCCTTAGAGACCATGAACGCCGGCCGCGAGGTCGACCGAGGTTCCCATCGGCCTCGCCCACGGACTCCCACGGCCGCCACGTCCATCTCCTCCATGGAACCCCTGTGGCTACGCCGCGGTTCCTCCACGTACGCTGAACCAAAATATTCACGCCGTACTGCATCCATGTACGCATCCTCATCACGGCGCCGGCGGCTGCGTTCAGCAGCCTCCCGTCGTACACCACGCGGCGGGCTGATGTCGAACTCCTCCAGGTCCAGGTCCAGGTCCTCACCTTCGCCGACATCCCACTCCACGTCTCCTCTGGGGACCTCGTCCCTGAGTCCACCATAACGTCCTCCAGCCATTGGGATTGGCACCGGGGCTGGTGCCGGGCGTCGGGGGCGTACAGGCGTCCGCGGTGGAGCACGGCGGTTGCGGTACTCCGCGCTGAGGCACTCATCACGCCATTCCTCACTGCCACTGCCGGGCGGCACGCGCTCGTTGCGGCGGCCCGCGCTGTGGTGAGAGGGGGCGGTGAGAGAGGGGGCACTGGCGCACGGGCGACTCCTGGGGGCTCCGCCGGGGGCGTGGGGTCTGCCTGGACCTGGTCCGGGTCCCCAGCCGTCGTCCGACGAGCCAGACTCCAGGGGTGGGTGGTCGCTGCCGACGCTCTCACGGGCATCCAGCGCGTCCAGCCTCTCCTGCAGGCCGCTGACGACGTTGGTCAGTGACTTGGTCTCGGCCCTGGCGATGTCCAGCTCCTTCTGCGCGCGCGCGGCGACCCTGGAGATGCGAGCCATCTCGCCCTTTCCCGTGTCTACCTCCAGCTCGAGCAACTGGACTCTCCTGTGGAGGTAGACAATCCACCGCCAGGTGGTATCCGGGTCGCCGTTCCCTGGTGGGTCGTCGGGGTTCCCAGGGGGTCCTCCAGGAGGGCCTCTGCCGGGTCCGCCCGGTCCAGGGGGTCCTCCCCCGCCCGGTGGTCCGCCTCCAGGGGGTCCACTTGGTGGGCGTCCTCCAGGGGGTCCTGACGGTCCTCCGCCAGGGGGTCCCGGTGGGCCTCCGCCGGGTCGCCTCGGTGGGTCCGAGAATGGGCGCCTCTTCGTGATGCCGAAGTCCATGTCGTCATCCTCTTCCATGTCGCCCCACCTGGGCGTCTCGGTCACGGAGGACTCCGAGCTCCGGTAGGGAGGAGGGAAATCCTCATCCTCACCTTCCGGTTCCATGGGGACGTCTCCGCCGCCTCCGCCCGTCCAAGTCACCACTTGGCGATGTCGACGGCCTCGTTCATCCCCGTCACTGGCGGTGAAGAAGGGGTCACTGTCGTGAGGCTGCCCACCCGCTGGCCTCCGCGGCCTCTCGGGGGTCTTCCCCTTGCCCTTCCTCCGTCGACGAGCGGTGGTGCCACTGCTCCCACTGCTGCCCGTGTCGGCCTCATCCAGCGCCATCCTGGAGGAGGCGTCCCCTTCGAAAAGCTTTCGAAGGGTCTCAACTCGTGATGCTCCCGGGGGAGTCTCGCGGCGGAGTTTGGCCTCTGCCTCCTCCATTGCGGCGGCGGTGGCTGCGGCAGCTCGCGCTTCGGCTTCCTCCCGAGCATGAGCCGCCTCGGCTTCCCGGGCCTGCTGCAGCCGCGCCTTCTGCGCTTCCAACGCTGCCAGCTCCGCCTCCGTCTTGGCCTTGTCCTCAGCGACCTTCCGTCGCGCGGACTCGATGCCTCCCTCCCTGGCGGCGTCCTCCTGGGCCTTAACCGTTGCTTCGGTGTGGGCCCTTTCCTCCGCCTCCTTCTTTGCCCTCTCTTGGGCAAGCGCCTCTTCCAGCGCATTCACCTCGGCCTCCTTGCAGGCAATGGCCTCCTGCGTCCGGCGGGCTTCCTCGTCGGTTGCCCTGATCCGGGCAGCCACTGCCTCATGGCCGGCCGCAGCCGTGAGACCGGCCGCGATGGCTGCCACTTTCGAGGCGTGGTAGTCCATGCCTTTGCCCCACTCGGTGGCCTCCTCATGGGCAATGCCGACGGCGCCCTCCACGGCAGCGTTCTGCTGCGTGGCCCGTTGCCGGGCAACCCGAAGGTTGCAGGGCGCCCCACAGATGCGCTCACAGGCGCGCGCCACGTCCCTTTGGGCGGGAGCGGCGCTGCTGCTGGAGCTGGCCTGGTCGGCTGGCATCCTCCCGCGGTGGGCCAACTCCACGTCGCTGCTGGGGCCTGCTGGGGCCTGCTGGGGCCTCAGGAGCAGCTGACGGGGCTTCGCCCTGGTCTGCTTGGCGACTTCCATGGAGTCACCAAGGGTGGCGTGGCCGGGGTGGTGACCACCATTGGCCCGTTGGGGACTGGGGGCTGGGGTTCCGCCCTTGGCGCCTTGGGCGGCTTCGGCGGCCAGGGACTCCTGGTACTCCCGCCACTTCCGGTCTCGCTTCTTGTCCCCGGCGGACCGCTTCTCCTTCGCCGGAGACGCGCTGCTGCTGCCCTGCAGCCTGCGCTCGCTCCCCGGTTCCGGGAACTTCTTCTCGATCACGTCCCACAAGGATACGTTGATCGAGGCGCCCGACGGGTACACGTTGGGCTCCTCGTCCTCCTCAATCCCGTCGGGGCGCAGGCCTTCGCCAGGCCTGTCCGGCCGGGTCCACGTCCTCCAGCGCCTCTGCTGGTGGCGGTAGTCGTACCCTTCCGCCCGCAGCCAGTCCTCCACGGCCTGCAGGCGGTCGGGGGCGATGTCCGTGCGGAGCTCGAAGCTCCTGGGCATGCCGCCTTCGCACTGGGGGTGGCTGTGGCGGTAGTGCTGGTCCCATACCAACCCAGGCAGCAGTTGCGCTGCATGGGGGTGGGGCCGCGGCCACGTTCTGCCCGCTTCCTGCCAATTCACCATGGCAGCGGGGGCGTAGTTGGTCTTGAGGTCCTTGATGTGCACTCGTTCAACTCAACGAACTGGTTGTGGTTGTTGAGGCGGGTGCTGCAGCACTGGATTGGAAGTGCGGCTGGTGCTGGTCAGCCGGTGGTTGTGGAGGTGGTTGACGCGGCCTTGCTGGTCGGCCGATGGGACTCCGGGTCGGCCGATGGGGCTGATGCAGGAGTCCTGGCCTGTGCACCTCTTTCACGGTTGCTGCGCGGTCAGGGCGATGCTCTGGACGGCGCTGCGGGCTCCGTGACGAACTCGGCGCTGTCGCTGAGTGGCGCTGCCAGCCGCTGCGCTGCGCTGCGAGACGCTGCGCTGCGCTGCGAACTGCGAGCTGCGCCGCGCTGCTCGGGGTTGGTGGCCCCGAGTGGCACGCGGGGGCTGGGTAACCCCGCAGCGGTGAAACGCTTTTGACGCGTTCCCGTGGGGGGCCGGCTACGGGACGCTGCGGTGACACACACAGGTGAGCAGGCAGGCAAAGCACTACGCTCACAAGGGCATCAATACGCTCGTGTCATGTGACAAAGCGTTTCAGAATCCTTGCCACTCTGCAAAGAGGGAACAAAAGTATGTACAACAACACATCAAGATATGTACACATGGGGTTAAGACTGGACTGGGGTAAGGGCATCACAGGACCAAAGACACTCAGTCCCAACTCATATCCCAATCCCAGGTCCGACCCTCTCAGTGGCTGATGGAGGCGGGGGCTCAAACACAACCCATGCCCTGCTCAGTCCGGACCCTGAAACCCTGCCAATAGGGGGGGTGTTCCGGCCAGCCACAGGCGAGTTCCTGGGAACTCAGTGGCTCCAAGGCCAACCGACAGTGGCTCCCAATGCTCCCTTAACGGCAGGTCCCAACTCCACTCTGAGCTAGAGATATGGCCCCGCCATTATCCCTCAGGAGTTGGTAGCTGAAAATGGGCTGTTTCAGCCCAAACTGATATTAGCTTGAAAAACTCCAAAATTGACCCCTCGTCCGGACCCGTCAGAGGTAGGGACGAGGCAACTGACCCTATGCCCTTCGAGTACGAACTCCCTGGAGCCCTAACCCAACTTAGTTTCCTCTGAGGTCCCGGCATCAGGGCAACACGGATTCGTCAAGTGGGGTCATGATGCCAAAATCACCAAAATTGGCCTCATTCCCACGCGTGGCTCGCCCGGCCCGGGCAAGGCCAATGGCTCACAGGGTAGGAGGCGGGACCTAGGACTTTTATCTGAGTGTACAACTTGGATTTAGGTCCGGGCTCCCTCTGGGCTTAGAGAAATGGGGCCGCCAATTGACCACACGGAAGGGGGAAATTGGGGTCCCAAAATTGGGTCATTTTGGCTGCTTGAAATGAGCCAAAATTCGGTGTGCTCCCAATAGTATATCTCCACGCCGGTTTGGAGATCGGATTCGCCATTCCATACGCAGTCGACGGGGAGTCCAACGAAGACTCCCATGCACTTGGCTCTCAACGATCTCCATGCCACTCGGCGTGGTGACGATCCCAATTGGGTCCACAAATGCCAAAATTGCAAAATTGCCCACACTCACTTTGGGCTAGCACCTTAACGAAGGTGGCTCCGCTTCGCCCACGTGGTTGTGTGAACCATGGGGACCATTACCCATAACACCCATGTCATATATGGTCCATTGGTCCATGCGTCCGGCGTGCACGAGGGTTAGAACATAGTGCACGGCGGGCAGCAAAAGTGGAAAATTGCACAAAATGGCCAAAAATGCACACAACCATGGTTAAGGCAAATGAGGCACATGCCCGACTCGGACCGGAGTGTGCCATAGGATTGGTATCAAGTCATATTGGTCCAACATATCTTTTGGGCGTCGCCCAACTCCTCCGATATTGGGAATGGCAGGGTCGCCAAGTGAGCCCATGATTTGGGATAGTCCCAAATCGCCAACATGGCGGCCACGGTATGCCAAGCCTAAGAGGAGTTATTCGCCGGGTCCAAGATATGTTGGGCACCGAAGTATGTACCCTCAGATCATACTTGGGTCATGATGTCAATTGAGCGCAACGTTGAGATACACGGTCACCACTTGACATCATGACGGGCCAAAAATGGCAAAATTGGCACAAGCACACACAAAAGTGCCTTGAAAGGTGCATAATTATATTA
Source organism: Eutreptiella sp. 'Long Island Sound 2002' (assembly GCA_964036045.1). Classification (NCBI taxonomy): domain Eukaryota; phylum Euglenozoa; class Euglenophyceae; order Eutreptiales; family Eutreptiaceae; genus Eutreptiella; species Eutreptiella sp. 'Long Island Sound 2002'. The sequence goes on along the minus strand of OZ038380.1, from coordinate 95,530,930 downwards.
TAATATCTTCGGCTTGGATCGTGCAATCACTTAATCCTTCTAAACACAATGACTTGACACCAATGACCTTCGATCCCACAAATGTGCTCCACTTGGGGCGCCTTGAAAGGTTACGAGCGCTACTTCCCAAGTGGGCACATGAAATTATGGAAAATTGCAAAATACACACCTTGCTCCCAACGCATCGCTTTGGGATCGCCACACAAGCTTTCCTCCACGAAGGTTAGGCTTGCAATTGATACTGGGGAGTATGGAGAAGGGGCTTGCACAATATGAGGTCCATTGGCGGGTTCGGCTTGGAGCAATGGACCCGCCAAATGGGCACGCAACACAACACATGGCACATACCACATATTGCCCAAAAAGGTAGCTCCCACCACGATATGTCATGCCCCTCCAAGGGCATAACTTTGTGTCAATCGCTCATAGGAACTCAATGAGAGTTCCTATGCAACACCAACACTTGCGCGCTACACTGGAAAGTTATCTTAACGCACGCAATATCATGGCCAATGAGTTGTAACGCAAACTCTACCCTCTTGACCATGATCCATTACACTAGCGCGCACGTGTGGAGACGCAAGGCATATAATGCTTCCTAAATTACATCGGGAGTATTGTGAATACATCCCACGTTTCCTTATTGTCATTCCTCGCAAGCAACACGAGATATGACCTTCACAAGTGGCCTCACGAATCAACTTTGTTCTGCCCATATCTCTGAGTCAAATGGAGGGCAAGATAAAAGGAAAGTTGATTCGTGCATAGGGAAGCACGTAGGTCCACTCGAAAGAGGTCAAATCAAGTGCGGGGATGTCGAAGTCGAAAATCCGATTTCGACATCCTGAAAGATTCGGATTAAGGTTGCGAGTGTAAGATGTGAAAATTGCGGAAGCGTCCATGCAGTTCCTGAAGGCTTTGGAGCCTTCGTGACGGATTGCGTTAAAATTTCCATTATAAACAGTTAAACTGGCGGTTACGGTAAAGTCGCGATCCAACCGCCAGCAGTCAAAACAGTGAGTATCAGAACGGAAGCGTAAAAGGTGACGGAAACAATATGAAAATAAAACCCTGTTGATTCCTGATATTCTGATATACAAATCTCCGCTGGTGGTGCACCGGTTGCCGATGCGGGGCTTTACGGCACGGAGCAGAGCGTCAACGGGCGTCTTCCCTTCCGTACATGGGGTTAGTGGACCGGAGACCGGTTGTATGCCGTAACCTAGCCATGGGGTTCTGGGTACCGCTTCACTGGTACTGACTGGGGTACAAAGGCAGCATGGCACATAGTGCTGAGCAACGAAACAAAAAACCTGCACAGGTGCTGGGGAACACTGAGATCGCGCAGAACAGGCAATTCGGCCCCGGGGACAAGAGCAGAGCAACCACGCACCACCCGCAGAGCAAGCCCTCCCAGGTCGTAACTGAAGTGACTTGGACATGTACACGCAGTTCTCCGAAGCCCCCCTGTGGGCCACGGCGGTGTAACGCTTAGGGCGTAACTCACGCGACTTGGACATGTACACGCAGTTCTCCCTCACACATGCATTGCAAGGCGTGCACAAGTGCTGCAAAACACGTAAAACATACTTCACAAAGGAATTGGCGCCAGGGACAGCTGTGGAGCCAGACGTGAGAAGCGCGCGGCACGCGCGGGACACACGCGATGTTGTTACCTACTGGTATGGGGTCATGCAGGACATTTAGGACACGTATGAATGCGGACCCACGGTCAGCAAAGTGGCTCTACACGCAAAAATGATGTAAATACAAAAAACGGACAATTCTAGTGCGTTCCTCGCCCTCAAAAACCCGTAGAGCCAACCAAACCTCAGCGGAGCCATGCACGACGAAATGGGCTCCCGAGAGCCATAGACAAAGGAATATGAAAGCTTTGAGAGCTAAAGCGAAGAGGGGAAATATAAAATGAAGCGCGCTAACCTACGCGATAACTAGTTATCGCGCGATAGCCCCCGCGATAACCCCAGCGATAACTAGGTTATCGCGCGATAACCCACGCAATAACTAGTGGTCTAACCCCGTTCTAACCCCGTTCTAACTAGTTAGAGCACACAAAGATCAAATCGCAAAAAGTGCAAAACGGGCAATCTCGAGCAAACGAAACATGCAAGGCACATTGTTGCATCATAGTGCACCCATGTAACATGTGAAGTTCCGGGTTCCAACCATATTAACAACACCCAAAATTCGGGGGGTTCCGCACCACGCCCTAGAATGCTGCATCCCATTGGGACGAAAAATGGGTTAAAAATGGGTCAATAACACATTTTTCCAAAAGAGATCCTGGACCATTTTGGATGCTCAATTAAACAAGTGGTTGTAGCACATTTTGAGCCCGTGAAGGCGCGTTCTGGGCCGTGGAAAATCCCAAAATGCCTTGAAAGTGGGCTGTTTTGGGACCAATTAAAAAA